>SJYO01006231.1:94622137-95257338 GCA_006410555.1 Capra ibex
TTCTATCATCCCGTTAAAGAGATTATTAGACTTTCTTTTTCGTAAAAATTGGATCTTACATTACGGGTCGGTTTGATCGTAAGTTCACCCCTACGATTTATTTCTGTAGAAGTACGCACACAGTCAAGCGTGGTCCATTTTGAACGGGGTTTCTTAGTTTCTTCCACCTTCTATATCTTGGGTTATTTATTACCTCCCTCTCCATTTCATTTTTGAATTTCAACCACGTGATCAAAGTTGTTTTTCAATGTAAAGTTATACCTTAATTTCAGAGTCACTCGAGTCACACCATTCCTTGACCAACGCCCCAATTACCCTTTGTCGATCCTCTCTTTCTTCACTTTAATAAGAGTTTCACATATATGACAGACTGACGTTCTTGTCTAGAAAAAAATTGTTTTGTAGAATAATATTGACGGTATAAGATATTTTTAGTGAGTTTATACACAAAAATTATTTAACGAGTCTAAGTGATTTATCCACCCGATCATTTGGTCACAACGAAAAATAATTCGATTACTTGCACAAATATTTCAAACAGTAACTTAATTGAGTCCGGTCTTCGGTTCACTCCTCATGTTGATTCTATGACTAAATTTGACAGTGTATATGAAAAGCCATTTAGTCTAGTATGATCCACCTCTCGACGGACTCTACCATGTCTTTAGTATATACTAGTCGTTGACACGTCCTTTTCAACATAGGACTGTCCAGGAGAATTTCTCACAACTCAACGACTCGTACTTTTAAAAGATTTTAGTGATTATTTATGTAATAATTATATAGTCGTATAATTCGAATTTTCTTTGGAGAGGAAATAGGGAAATTCAGGTTATTTCTTCGAAGAAAATTGAATATTGTTGTCCTACGTTCCTCACCATCGGACTTGGTAGAGGGGTCAACAAGGGGAGGGGGACGTGGGTGTGGGAACAGTGTCCGAGGTACACCCTCCGTGAAGGGGTGGGGAAACCTGAAAGGGTAACTGAAACCCGAGTGAGTTACTATATTGTTTCCAGGCAGATCAGTTCCGATACCAAAAAGGTCATCAGTACATACCTATACTCTCAACCTGACACTTCTTTCGACTGGGGGTTTCTTAACTACGAAAACTTGACACCACATCCTCCTTCTGAGAACTCTCAGGGAACCTGACGTTCCTCTAGGTTGGTCAGGTAGGATTTCCTCTAGTCAGGACCCACAAGTGACCTTCCTGACTACGACTTCGACTTTGAGGTCATGAAACCGGTGGAGTACGCTTCACAACTGAGTAACCTTTTCTGAGACTAATACCCTCCCTAAGCCCCTTCCTCTTCTTCCCCTACTGTCTCCTACTCTACCGACCTACCGTAGTGACTGAGCTACCTGTACTCAAACTCACTTGAGGCCCTCAACCACTAGCTGTCCTTCCGAACCGTACGACACTAAGTACCCCAGCGCTTCTCAGCCTGTGTTGACTCGCTTACTTGACTTGACTTGACTTGACTTATTATATAATCGTCGAGACTGTATTCTTTTTAAACTTTATACAAACTCACCAGTTCTCACGGGAGAGAGTCTGGAGACGGTGGTGGATCTCTACTTATACGGGGACGATCACGTCCTCCTCCCATTCTCAGGGTTTTTCGTACTTTGTCTCGGTGTGGTCCGTTGAACGTTTGAGTACCACGGATTCCGGTATATGTCGTCCACGATTCAGTGAAGTCAGCATAGGTCGAGAAACACTGGGATACCTGACATTGAGTGGTCCTAAGAGGTAGGTACCTTAAGAGGTCCGTTCTTATGACCTCACCCAACGGTACGGGAGGAGGTTCCCTAGAAGGACTGGGTCCCTAGTTTGGGTGTAGAGAATCCAGGGGACGTAACCATCCTCCCAAGAAATGGTGGACCCTTCGGGGTGTTTGAGTACTCATTTTTCACTTATACATAATGACGTACAGTAAATGTATATTCAATACGACAATACGTCGTAGTGACATCGTTATGGATTATGACCCATCCACAACACACAATGGCGTCGTACACATTTCTCACTGAAGACTCAGTGACGGATAACTGTACTGAAGAGGGTAACATCTGTCTTGTAAGGTGATAGTATTTTTCAGTGGTGAACAGTCCTTGTGACACCACCGTTCCTGTGAGAGTATACGACGACCACCCTCCCATTTGCCTAGGAAAATCTTTCGTTATACCCGTATCTATAATTCTAAGAATTTTTATGAGTGTAGATGACCGGGTCATTAAAATGAAGACTTATAACTAGGATTTTCTCATTAGAATGTATTCCTTTATTCGAAACACGTTCTATGATTACACCAAATATTGTTTTCTTTTTTCTTCGTAAATGACGTTAATAGGGTCATTCCAAAGGTGTACGTAAAAGAAAAAAAAAAATTAACCTCATATCAACAATCAAAGACGACATCTGTCATATTGTACGTCCGATCCTGGTACCCGGGTTCTTGGTCGTCAGGTCGCGAAAGGGAAGTTTGGACCTGACGACCGAGGTCCCGGGTACCAGGATTGGAGGTACGGTAGGGTGGATTTTGTCGGTTTTCTTTCGTACCCCAAGTGAGTGTGAGACCTGACAATACGTCGGTAAAATTTTGTGTGTTATTAAAATAATAAAAACTACGTTACGATTTGCTCCAACAAAGATAGTAAAGACAAAGACTATCAAGTAACAATCACATATCTTTACGTGGTTTAAACAAAGGATTAAAATAAATAACAAATGGTTTCAGTGTACTTAAAAAGTCAAAAGACAGCCGTGAAAACCCTATAAGATACATGTCATAGTACAGTAGAAGTTTCTTACTGTTAAAAAGAAGATGGAAAGGTTTAATCCAAGAAAATAAAGAAAAAAAAGGGACTAACGACACCTATCCTGGAGGTTTTGATACAACTTATTCTCTCCATTTTCATCCGTAGGAACAGGAAAAGAACTAGAATCTTCTTTCCGGAAATCAAAATGTGGTAACCCATATCACAGTCCCAAAGGGTCCACCACGATCACCATTTCTTGGGTGGACGGTTGCGTCCTCTGTATCCTCTACGCCCAAGTCAGGGACCCACCCCTTCTGGGAGATCTCCTCCCGTACCGTCGGGTGAGGTCACAAAAACGGACCTCTTAGGGTACCTGTCTCCTCGGACCACCCGGATGTCAAGTATCCTAACGTCTCAGTCTGTGACTTCACTGAATCGTACATGTGCAACGTAGAGTCTAACCCATATTACAATCGACACTTAAACAATATACATCAGAAATAATAAAACTCCATACAAAGGAGATACTAGTGAAAGACCTTTAAAAGATAGTATTTAAAATGGTTTTCAGAAAGACGTAGATAACACTACGAATATACGAAGAATAAGAAGTTAAACAATTACACCACATAGTATATTTAACTAAACACCTATAACTTTTTAGGAACATAGGGACCCTTATGGATCATTATCTGGATAGATTCCTTCATTTTCCGGAACTTTTCATATTCTGAAACTACTTTATTTGACTGGTGATCACGTTGGACCCTTCGGGAGAGAATGGAATACTGGGTCGTTAAGGTGGGGATGTGTAACTGGGTTCTCTTTCCTTTGTACACAGGTGTGTTTAAGAACATGGTCTTACAAATAACGTTGAAATAAGTATTACCTTTTTAACTTTTGTTGGGTTTACGAGTAGCTGTTCTTTTACTTATTCATTTAACACCATACCCAAAGGGGTCACCGAGTCACCATTTCTTGGACGGTCGGTCACGTCCTCTGCGTTCTCTGCGTCCAAGTCAGGGACCCAACCTTCTAAGGGGACTTGTTCCTTTACCGCTGGGTGAGGTCATCCGAACGGGCCTTTTAAGGTGACTGTCTTCTCGGACCGCCCGATGTCAGGTGCCCCAACGTTTTCTCGGCCTGTGTTGACTCGTTGATCTGTTGTCACTGTTGTTGTGTCGTCTTGTGATGAACTGTCAAAGGTTTTCCTTACCAGATGATTATGTTCGTTTTTGTCTTATGGGAATTTTTCACACGAAACTCGATTTACGCTAGGTTTCCTCACGCATGAAATACTAGACAATTATACCTCAAGTTTTGATGTTTTTTTTTTTTCCGATTAGAAAACCTTATCTTTAGTTTTGTCACAAACGAACCCCTCGTTCTACCCCCGTCCTCCTTCGTCTCCCCTGTCCTTGTCCGTCCTAAAAAAGATTCCACTATTGTTACAAGAGATTCAACTGACCCCACAACCGGTGTGTCTATACGTTTATAAACAATTTTTTTTTTTCACTAACTAGATTTATATGAATTCCACACACGTAAACTGACTTGATATGGAGTCAAAATTTTACATACACACACCTCAACCTCTACTATAGGCCGACTTCGACTCCCTGTCTTTCCGGGTAGACACCTGAACCTGTCGGGGGTTGTGAGTCGTCCGAGGTCCATCTGTTTCGAACCGTGAGAGTACTTCTGAGACCTTGTGAAAAGTACCCGAACCCCAGACCCGTGTGGAGATCTATAAAGACTCCCGGGTCAGCTTAGAACCCTTTCTTCAAGTTGACCCGACCGTCAACGTCACTTCGCATAGACGACGTATCTTTCCTCCGACTTCTTCCGCCCACTCGTCTGCCTTTTGTCCCGTACCGACTTGGGAGGCCCCCTCAGGACGGACCTCAGGGTACCGGGACCCCTCCGTCCCCTCTCGGACGAAGTGTCCGACGAGACAAGTCACTTGGGGGAAGGGTGGAACCGAGCGGTTCTCTGAATACATTCAGACATCAGGTCGTCCGGAAGGGCACACTCTCCCCTTGCACCGGCCACGTCCGAGAAGAGTAGAGACAGTCTCCTCCCTCTACGTACCCCTCGAGGACCCTCGACCGGGATGATGTCCATGATTGCTTCACCTGTGTGACCCCGGGTATGTCCCAGACTTTTGTCGCAGTCGCCTCGTCGTCCAGTGCGGCCACGGGGAGTGGACTCTCCCGTCTCGCTCGTTTCCGGTCTCCTCGTCCTGGTCCCGTGGCGTCCGGTGCCGGGGCGTGACCTATCCTCTGCCGGCGGTGCCGGGTCTCCGGTTCTCCCGGGGCGCCCCTCCCGGTGCCCGACGACAAGCTTCCGTCTTTGTGAACCCCTGTGTGGAATCGGCATTAGGTGTCCACTGTGGAATCTCCGTCGACCCAGTGAGTTCATTCTGAGTATTTCTGCGACTCCCCGTCCCGGGTGGACCCGGGGCCCACCGTCGCACTCGTTTACTTCCGAGGCTCGACGGTGTATGTGTGCCGTTACAGTCGTTTTGTCCTGAGCCGACTGTGTTGGGCCCTGAGACTCAAATATGAGTCTTGTGGAGTTGACACGTCTTTTTGCACGTCTTTGTGACCCTGTGTACCGTTCTGTAGTTGTCGCTAACAGCGACCAGAGAACCGGTACGGGACCTCGGTCGGGTGGGGGACACAGACGGGTACTCGTCTGAAAGGGTTCCCCGGAGGTTTACGTTTCCGTTCTGTGTCGGTCGTATCGTCTGTTGAGTATAAACAGAACGTATTCTGGAATTAAACATATTAAAACACTAAATGAAACCGTGACAGTACTCACACTGAGAAAACAGTGTTTTGTCGCTTATTGTAAACGCTTTGTTACATACCTTAAATCCCTAAAGTGGTCACCGAGTCGTCATTTCTTAGGCAGACGTCACGTCCTCTGGGACCTCTGTACCCAAGTTGGGGACCCAGTCCTTCTAAGGGACTTCCTCCTTTACCGTTCGACAAGGTGACGAGAACGGACCCTTTAGGGTACCCGTCTCCTGGGCCGCCCGACACCCGGTACTCCGACGTCTCAGCCTGTACTGACTCCTGTGGGTATGGTATGTATAAATACCTTAAATAAAAAATAACCATTATTTTTTACTTTATACATGAAAATTTTCACTAAAAGGAGAAGAGACATTACAAAACCAAGAAAAGTTTAAATATTATTTTCTTTTAGGACCACTGAAGGGACCACCACGTCACCAACCTTGAAACGGAAGGTTACGTCCCTCACACCCAAGTTAGGGACCACTTTCTCGATTCTAGGGGGTATGGAGATCCGGTTTTTTGGTACTGTATTTTCTCTTAGTTACAACATTGTTTAAGTTATTTCTGAACTTTTTTTTTCTTTTTGAAACTTTACATAGACACCTATACACTAATGTATACTTTATCACTAAAGTTTACAAAAACGGAGTCCTAGGAGAATTTTTTGATATAACGTCTGGGGGTTTTATTGAAAACAATACACTCAAACATAGATAGTTAAAATTGACATAATCTACCACTTTGACTCCTCTAGAACTCTATAAATAAATAAAATTTTATCGCAATTACTTGAATCACGTACAATTATATTTTATGTAAAAAACTTTTAATTGACATAGAAGATTTTTACATCACCATAACAGAATTGCAAATGTTTAGAGAAATTCCAGACCGAAACGTCTACTGTCGACCTAAGAGTCTAGATGAAGTCGGAAGTCAGACAACGGTACAGTGTGTAGGACATCAGAGGACTTTTGAGGTGACATATGTGGACCCTCTTTCTCAAAATTTTTCCGTTTACTGTAGAATCATAATAATACTTCTATCGGAACCGACGTGAACCCTTGATGATATATCTGTTCATTTTTACGGGTTTATTTTCACAGTGAGACGGTGGACCACCATAGAGATTAATAACGTTCATGACCAATGGTGTGCACACATACGCAAATCACACACCTCACACACACGTCCATACACAAGTGTATCCAGTGCACACTACGTCACATGACTCGTACGTTCACTGCGTTCACACCCACACCCACCGTACACCATGTGCACTCCGACACCGGACACACGTGCATAACGTACACACACGACACGCACACGACACGCAGACCCACAGACATACTGTCCGTACAGACCCCAGACACATACACTTGTGTGGCACACGTACCACTCATACACACACCTCACACACGGACGTCACACAGGACGACGTCACGGGTATAACACACACACGACACGTACACGCACACAACAACACATCATACACTTGTGCTCTCTTGTGAACGAGAATCCAACGGATCGTGTCGAGGTCTGTCCACATTCGGGAGTCCTCTGTAAGTAACCACAGGTGGTCGAAGTGCTTAGTTCGTAATAGAAGTAACTGTTCCTTCTAAGAACCTCCATTTCATGACCGAGTTAAAGGTATGGATCACTCACCATCTGGATCCTAAGTCTGGACCCAGAAGACTAGTTGAACCTTAAATCAGTAGACGTGATTACTAACGAAGATTCAACATTTTTAGTGGATATACTATGCTAGGTTTTATACAATTTTCCGTTTCCGCTACCGTGGGGTGAGGTCAGGAGAACGGACCTTTTTAGGGCGCCTGTCTCCTCGGACCACCCGACGTCAGGTACCCCAGCGATTCTCAGCCTGTGCTGACTCGCTGAAGTGAAAGTGAAAAGTGAAGGTACGCAACCTTTTCCTTTACCGTTGGGTGAGGTCACAAGAACGGACCTCTTAGGGTCCCTGTCCCCTCGGACCACTCGACGGCAGACACCCCAGTGTGTCTCAGCCTGTGCTGACTTCACTGAATCGTCGTCGTCGTCGTACAATTTTCCGTTTGTTTAAAGGTTTACTTTTATCGTAGTGGACCCGTAAAAGAGACGAGGTAATGGGAAAGGTGACCACACACCCATGTATACATCCGATGTACTTATTAACTTTTCTATAATTGATCGTGGATGACCCGTGACTAACATACGGTCCGTGACGCGTATAAAAGTGTAAGTTCATATTTACATAGTTTATGTTAAAAGTCGGAGTTTTAGTGTACAAGTTTTGGATCGAGATAAAAAGTATTACGTCAGACTTAAAAAAAAACGGTGTAACGTACCGAACACCCTAGAGGGTTGGTCCCTAGTTTGGAC
Source organism: Capra ibex (assembly GCA_006410555.1). Classification (NCBI taxonomy): domain Eukaryota; kingdom Metazoa; phylum Chordata; class Mammalia; order Artiodactyla; family Bovidae; genus Capra; species Capra ibex. Next base: position 94,630,084 of record SJYO01006231.1, read on the forward strand.
CCAGGCGTCGTCACTTTCGCGTACAGAATTGGTGACTTGGTGGTCCCTTAAGAGGTTAGACTTAAAGACTGAGGTCGAAGACATGTCAACGAAGATCGGAGGACTTCCTTTTGAACCAGGGTAGTAGCCAGGGAGTCTGTGAAGTCCGTCTAAGTAGGGTGGGACGGGGGGAAAAGAACCCACCTAGGGACCGACGTTCTGACTGTGGACCCGAGTCGAGGTGGTCGTAGGAGGGTCTGTCGTGCACTGCCTGCTCGTAGACACGGAGGTGCCTTCGGGTGGGGGTCGGTACCGGTGGACGACCCTCCCCTCCGTGAGAAGTACGAAAACAGGGACGACTCTTTCAGGGACTCCAGGAGAGAGTTCTCTAGGTCCGACAAGTGGACTTGAAGGACGGGCTTCAGGACTACACGACTCCGGGACCATGGGGCGTCAGTCGTCCGAAAGGCACGAGTGTGTGTCTGGTGGGTGTCAGGACGGTCCGAGGGTCGGTCACCTGAGTAGAGAGTCGAGGATGTCAAGTCAAGTCAAGTCAAGTCAGCGAGTCAGCACAGGCTGAGAAACGCTGGGGTACTTAGCGTCGTGCGGTCCGGAGGGATAGGTCGTGGTCGAGGGCCTCAAGTGAGTCTGAGTGCAGGTAGTTCAGTCACTACGATAGGTCGGTAGAGTAGGAAACAGCAGGGGAAGAGGAGGACGGGGGTTAGGGAGGGTCGTAGTCCCAGAAAAGGTTGCTCAGTTGTGAAGCGTACTCCACCGGTTTCATGACCTCAAAGTCGAAGTCGTAGTCAGGAAGGTTACTTGTGGGTCCTGACTAGAGGAAATCCTACCTGACCAACCTAGAGGAACGTCAGATTCCCTGGGAGTTCTCAGAAGTTGTGGTGTCAAGTTTTCGTAGTTAAAAAACCGCGAGTCGGAAGAAGTGTCAGGTTGAGAGTGTAGATATGTACTGGTGTCCTTTTTGGTATCGGAACTGATCTGTCTGGAAACAACCGTTTCATTACAGAGATGAAAAATTATACGATAGATCCAACCAGTATTGAAAGGAAGGTTCCTCATTCGCAGAAAATTAAAGTACCGACGTTAGTGGTAGACGTCACTAAAACCTCGGGGGGGTTTTATTATAGTCGGTGACAAAGGTGACAAAGGGGTAGATAAACGGTACTTTACTACCCTGGTCTCCGGTACTAGAATCAAAAGACTTACAACTCGAAGTTCGGTTGAAAAAGTGAGAGGAGAAAGTGAGAGTAGTTCTCCGAAAGTCAAGGAGAAATGAAAGACGGTATTCCCACCACAGTAGACGTATAGACTCCAATAACTATAAAGAGGGCCGTTAGAACTAAGGTCGAACACGAAGAAGGTCGAGTCGCAAAGAGTACTACATGAGCCGTATATTCTATTTATTCGTCCCACTGTTATATGTCGGAACTTCATGAGGAAAAGGATAAACCTTGGTCAGACAACAAGGTACAGGTCCAGATTGACAACGAAAGACTGGACGTATGTCTAAAGAGTTCTCCGTCCAGTCCACCAGACCATAAGGGTAGAGAAAGTCTTAAAAGGAGTCAAATAACACTAGGTGTGTCAGTTTCCGGAACTATATCAGTTATTTCGTCTTTATCTACAAGAAGACCTTGAGAGAACGAAAAAGGTACTAGGTCGCCTACAACCGTTTAACTAGAGGCCAAGGAGACGGAAAAGATTTTGGTCGAACTTGTAGACCTTCAAGTTCCAAGTGTATAACGACTTCGGACCGAACCTCTTAAAACTCGTAATGAAACGATCGTACACTCTACTCATGTTAACACGCCATCAAACTCCTAAGAAACCGTAACGGAAAGAAACCCTAACCTTACTTTTGAGTGAAAAAGGTCAGGACACCGGTGACGACTCAAAAGGTTTAAACGACCGTAGAACTCACATCGTGAAAGTGTCGTAGTAGAAAGTCCTAAACTTTATCGAGTTGGACCCTAAGGTAGTGGAGGTGATCGAAACAAGAATCACTACAAAAGGTTCCGGGCGAACTGAAGTGTAAGGTCCTACAGACTGAGATCCACTCACTAGTGTGGTAACACTAATAGGCCCAGTACTTCTAGAAAAAACATGTCAAGAAGACACATAAGAACGGTGGAGAAGAATTATAGAAGACGAAGACAATCCAGGTATGACAAAGACAGGAAATAGCTCGGGTAGAAACGTACTTTACAAGGGAACCATAGAGATTAAAAGAACTTCTCTAGAGATCAGAAAGGGTAAGACAGCAAAAGGAGCTAAAGAAACGGAACTAGCGACTCCTTCCGAAAGAGTGTAGTTGGACGTTAGAAGGGGTAAGTCAAGAAGTACGTCTTTTTTACAAACCTACTCAGACAGTCCTAAACGGATTCGTTTAGTTTTTATAGTACTAAAAGTCTAATCAGAAAGGAACCAACAAATTCAATTAGGTAAATCTTTGAACCGACAGAAACACAAGAGAGACCCAGACTCTAGAATCAAAGGAGGTAAGAAGGGACTCGGTCCTTCTCCGGGCTCTTTCGGATGTTCTTGGTGTCACTCCATTCTTACCATTAATTATACGTGTCCCGACCGACCCACGACTAAGTTGGGTTTTGTATGCCTACCTCTTCATCTCTTTGCCCTTACGTTTGGAGACAACCGGTCGAGTGAGTCGTAAGAGAACGGGGGTTCGGGGGTCCCTTCCTTCCTGAACGAGAGTACGGAGTACGGTTGAGGGGTCACACCAACCCGTTCTCGGGGACTTAGAGTGGTCACGTCCAGACCTCCCCGGGTGCAGGGAGTGTACTCATCCTTTCGTTTCCGGTGTCCCTATGTTCGTCGTCCAGAGTTGTCTTAGGGACCCCTCGATCGTTTGTATGTCCAAGGACCCGGGACGGGGGGTTTATAAACTAAGTCCCCCAGAGGTCGTCTCGGACTCGTAGACGTAAGGGTGTCTCGAGGGTTCACTGCGATTACGGGACCGGGTCCCGGTGTCACTCTCGTGATTAAGTTTCCTGGAGGTTCCACCGAACCTCCTTCCCCTGTCTCCGGTCGGTGGTGTCCTCCACCGGCGTCGTCTCCGTCTGAAGTCTTTCCTTTGTTTTTGTCATGGTTCTCATTGTGTTCTCTGTGACACTACTCTTGGGAATTCCTTTATGCAGATATGTCTATCCATCCCTCTCTCTTTAGTCCATGTCTAAACCATGTCTATATGAGGTTTTAGAAACAAACAAGAATAACCAAGAACCATTACAGAAGGACTGAGAGGAATTCTCAAGAGTAATGTCAAGAAAAAATCTAAAAACAATATTAAAATTGAATAAATAAAAATGTAAAATATATGAACACATAAAAGAAAAATAATGTCAAAAATAAGATATATGTATGTCTTGTGTATATGTAGTTAAGTTTAATATTTTTTGGTCATCTCCATTACGTTTTGTTTCACCTACGAGACTGTAATAGGATCAATAGTGAGGGTGTGTGTGGGGCTTGAGGACGGGGATTGAAGGAACTGGAGAGAATTACTTTGGAATTGGTACAATTTAGGTCGAGAGGTCGTCTTCTATCGACCCTTTGAGTGTTCAGCGTACCCATCCGAAGTGAGGTTAGGGACTGACGCTCGGAGTTCTCCGTCAAACGGGACGGGTCCAGTACATGCCGGAAGTAGACGGGTGAGACGTCAGAGGTCTCCGACAAAGAGGGAAAGGAGAGAGTGGAGTTTGGGGGTCATGAGACGGAAACGGTCGGGGGAAGGTGGTCTCAGACAGGTGGAAAGGGTGGAAGGTGGGTGTTAGATTCTACCTAACAGGTTCGACGGTGGGTGTCGGTCAGGGAGGATTGGCTACGTTCCCAGGACGAGGTTGTTGTGACGAGAGAGACGATGTAGTAGTCAGAAGTAAGAAAGTAAGCCTAGAAGAAGTTGACATATAATGTTACGACAATGGAGAGGGCCGACTTTTTTGTTCGTTTTTGTGGGATCACAATGTTTGTCTTTCTTTTCTGAACACCTGTGTCACCCCTCCCTCTCTCACCCTGGTTGACTCTGTTATTGTAACTTTGTATATATAATGGTACACGTTCCCCGAAGGGACTCTCGAGTCAACCATTCTTAGGGGGACGTCACATCCTCTGGGGCCCAACTAAAGACCCATCCCTTCTAGACGACCTCTTCCCTATCCCATGAGTGAGGTCATAAGAACCCGAAGGGAACACCGAGTCGACCATTTCTTAGACGGACGTTACACCCTCTGGACCCAAGTCAGGGGCCCAACCGTTCTAGGGGACCTCTTTCCTTTCCGACGGGTGAGGTCATAAGACAGGACCTCTTAAGGTACCTGAAGGACCTCTTCAGGTACACCAGTATTTCTTAACCTGTACTGACTCGTTAACCTGTTATGAAAGTGGTATACATTTTAATCTATCAGTCACCTTTAAGCGACACAGTACGTCCCTCAAGTTTAGACCACGAGACACTGTTGGATCTCCGCACCCTAGTCCACCCTCCACCCTGTCTCCAAGTTCTCTCCCCGCTGTATGTATACGATACGATTCAGCGAAGTCAGCTCAGGCTAAGACACGCTGGGACGGGCCCAGGTCGGGGCCACCTAGGTCCCTTAAGCTTCGTCCCTGCCGTAACCGCTCCTTTCTGAATAAATAAATAATTATATTCTAATCTAATCCTTCTTTATCACATCATCCTTTTAAAGTACCTCTTTTCTTCCGACTTATTGAACCGAATGCCCCTTTTGGTTATTTTAAGGTCTGTTCCTTGGACGTGGTAGATGCAATCCGGTGGTCGCAAGCAAACTTATAGCCTCTCACGGGGCGGAACCCGACAGAGAAAATGCCTAGAATCTTCGGCCCTGTTCATTCATATGTACCACTCGGAGGGGCGAGGTCTACCCTTAAGTGGGTCTTTTTCTTTTCTTGCTGTACCCCTTCGGGTCGTAACCACGTTCTGAGGTTTCTGAGGTGAAAGTTTTAGTCGAATATATGGGGTTCAACATGTATTTCTTTATCACCTTGTACGTCTCAATACGTCCCGTCGTCAGGACTGGGAGTGACTCTGTCTGTTCCGAAAGACAAACGTATGGGAGGGCATATGTTTTCCAGAGTCCACCAAATGTAATAGAAGACCGGTTCTCCGGACAATTGTAAAAATACCGAAAGAAGGACCTATTAACAGATAGTTGGTCTTTTGAGGAAAAGGGATCTTCACAAAAAAGAAATGAGACGTAGTGGGAGTTTAATGATTTATTTCAATGTAAGGACATCTTGTTTCCACGTCACCCAATATTGTTTCTTTCGTGAATTGAGTTTCTAGATTACAACGATTATGGTCCAGATGATGGACAAAAAGATATATGGTTGATAGAGATGTTTGTTTTCTATACTTTTAAACCGTCGTTCATAACCGAGTTGTTTACTTTGGAAATTAGTCAGGATAAGATTACTAAAACTGAGGAGCCTTCGGGGATGTAAGGATCCTACAAAATTCGAAGGACACGGAGGACGTCAACCCCTCCGGAGTTTGTTAGTGTACGCGTCGACATACTCAGGACGTCCGTCCGATCTTTCGGTAGTCTCCCCAAAAACCTAACTTTGTGAGTATAATATGGGTCCTCTAAATAATAGATTTTCGAGATTTAATTAAAAAAGGGGTCTTTTTCCGCAACCCCCCTGTCGGGGGACAATTACTGTCTTCTCATCCACCTTTCGTATTGTGTCATTTCGTCCGTCTGAGACCAGAACCCCCCACCTACGAGTCCTTTAAGGTCCCCCTTTTGGACTCTAGACTGAGCTGGAACGTGTAGTCTATAGACGGTGTACTGGAACAGTGCCCACCCTAAGGAGTGCGACCGAGGGCCGTGCTGGGGTATCTACCGTCGGGTGGTCCGAGGGGGTAGGGACCCTAAGAGGTCCGTTCTTGTGACCTCACCCAACGGTAAAGGAAGAGGTCACGTACCTTCACTTTTCACTTTCACTTCAGCGAGTCAGCACAGACTGAGAATCGCTGGGGTACCTGGATACCGACCAAGTACAACTATATACCGTCTTTGGTTACCTTATAACATTTGATTAATAGGAGGTTGATTTTATTTTAAAAAAAAATTTTTTTGGTGACGTCAAAACAAAAACTAAAAATCCGGTGTGTCGTGACGAACACCCTAGTGTCAGGGGGTTGATTCCTAGTTTGTGTACGGGGGACGTCGTCTTCGTACGTCAGAATTGGTGACCTGCCGGTTCCTTCAGGAGTTTTGTGGGATCAGAGCTTGAATGAAGAGGACGGCTGTAGACAGGGTAAAGAACAGACATAAACAGAGTTTAAGAAGAGGTAGGTGGTAGAGAGAAATTGAGTGAAGTCAGTCCGAAAAGGTGTACTGTCATTATTTAACGAGAGGAGGTCTAATGTCTAGTAAAGGTATATCTAGGGTACCGGACAGGCGTAGAGTGACAGGGTCGTTCCGGTGGAAGGGCAGGAACATTATCAAGGTAGGAACCCAAGGTCCTACGATAGAGGACCTTAAGGAAAGTAGGGGACTTGTAAAGAAGGGACAGAGGAAACGATAGAGGAGGTGGAGAGGTACTGGAAGAAAAGGGGAGATTGAAGGGACTACTGTAGGTGTAGAGGAGGGTGAGGAAGGGTCGTTGGTCTTCTGGCGTACACTGATCAAGATCGGTTGTCTGACTCTTCTTCTCTGTCCAGTGAAGGGTCGTTTCGGACCGTATTTTAAAAGGTCGACAGAAAAGAGGACGACATCGATAAATCTCTTAAGGAGTACAACTACACACCCTGGTTTTTTGGTTTCGTCGGACAAGCGACTCAGTGAGATATTTTCTGTCTACAGGACCTTTACTCGGGTCTACACGGAGTTCGAAGTATAGTAACTCGTTTGTAGACACATAGTTGACTAGCATAAACCGTCTATAAACAATGTTTCCGTCTCCGGAGTAGATAAGACTGGTTATGTCAATGGAGTAGGTTAAAATATGGAAATTGATGATTGATGTATACGGTCGATGAGGGTTTAAATATCTAAAAGAGTTTAAACAGAGGACCTGAGATCCGAGTTTATAGAATGATGGATGGGTTATGGAGGTGAACTTTGTAATCTGCAGAGTTTGAATTGTATAGGGTTCGGTTTAATAACTAAAATGAGAGTATCGTAAGGAGTAAAGTCGATCACCTTTGAGACGATCGGAAATGTCAGGTGACGATGGTTTGAGGTGACGATGGTGGGACTAGGGTCGGTGATAGTGTGAGTATCAATTTCTTAGTGAAGGTTAATCAAAAGGGTGAAGATGGAGATGTTAGATAAGGATATGTTAACTATGGACATGTGATATACGGATTGTCTAATCGGTCCCTCTCGAAAAATAAAAAATACTTTGATATGATTTTGTACAAATAGAATAACTTCATGTCAACTAAATGCTACAACATATTTACAGACGACAGGTCGTTTCACTGAGTCAATATATGTATGTGTAAGCATAAGAAAAGGTGATACCAAATAGTCTCCTACAACTTATATCAAGAGACACGGTACGTCATACTGGAATAACGAATAGGTAAAATGTATATTATTGAATGTAGACGATTGAGGTTGGGAGAGAAGGTAGGAAGGGGTTGGGAGAGGGGGAAAATATTGTTCAGTCTAGTTCAATAAGAAGACAGAGTCGTGAGATGTCGCCGAAGGGTAAAATCGGTCTCATTTAGGTTTCAGAAATGGTACCAGATATTTCTGGGATATCCAAAACAATAGGTAGTCGTGGAGGTATAGGTGAGACATGGTCAGTATGGTCGTAAGAACGAGAAGTAAGTTGTGTGTTCCATGTGAGGGAAGAGTCCCGGAAACGTGATCGACGGAGGATCTTTCAAGAAGGGGTCCAGGACGTTCCGAGTGAGGGAGTGGAACAAAATGATTAAGAGTGGAAGAGTTCTCCGGATGGGACTTGTTGGGTAAATTTTAACGTCTAGTAGAGATATAATAATTATGGTGAGGGTTGAGAGGAACGGGAGGGGACGAACAGAGAAAGAAGAAATCATGAGTAGTAGAGGTTTATATAATACCTTAAATGAAGAAACAGTAGATAGAGAAGAGCGATTTTACGTTCGAGAAACGTTCGTCCCAAGAAACGCAATGAGTACAATATTGGGTTCACGGACTTAAACCCGTGTCTCCTCCATGAGTTTTTACAAACAATTCATTTATATATTTATTTATTGTGGTTTTTGTGTATAAGTACTGTTCTTTTCTTCGTACCTCTTTTTTTCTCACTTATTATTATCAAGGTTTTACTTTCTTTCCTTGTCATCTCTTTCATTATTATATTTTATATTATGTACTTTTGAAGGAATAGACTTTTTTTCTGAAGTTAAAAGACTAACTTTTACTGTTCGATTCATGGTTCGTCTCAATTGAAAAGTTTCAGTATTTATACTGCAAAGGACATTTAAAAACTTGACACTAATAGTTTTCTTTTAGAATCCTCGAAGGTCTTTCTTTCTTGTCCGATAGACGGTTTCTATTGGTATGAAGATTACGTAAAGAGTATGCCAGATGTTATTTGTACAGGAAAGATTCCTTTATTGAGTTCTTATCAAAGTACTTGTACTTTTAATTTAGTCTTGTCACTGAAGTTCTGTTCTCTTCTGTCACAGATGTTCCTTATGACTACTTACTCTTTAGATTAATTTTGGTATTAGACGAAACACTTTATTGAAATGATTTGACGGGTAATCCTTGATCCACAATATACTTGGTGGTTTAGTTTTTTGACCCACACAAGTCTTCGTAAAGTAATACTGTACGTTCCCCATGTATGACCTTTTCAGACTCACCAAGGTTTTCTGGGTTATTTTATGGACACACACACACAGTCTAAGGTGTCCTGGACGGGGATGACGAAGCGACGGTCCGGGTGGTGATAAGACACTAGAGTGCCCATAAGGGATACTGGTATTTTACTCCTCTTTTTTCGTGTTATACGGTCGTGGTCGGATTTCACCTGTTGGTGAGTCCCTTTTACGATCTTTTGACATAAACCTCTAGAAGGTTTTCTGCCTTGAAGTCCGTTCTGTAGACCACCAGGTACAACATACCTTCCTTTCTACCGGACACTATACCCAGATGTCACCAAGTGTACGGCACCGATTATCTAACCGGTCGACCAGATCCTGAACCTTTCTTCATCTTATGGATCTTTTGTCGTAGACAGAGGACTTCTCTTACAAGAGTATTTACAGTCAGTCGGAGAAGGGGTGAGCGGGTCACGAACAAGTAATTCAAACCCATGTTGCACCGGTGCGTTTGTTCTGCCTCCGAGACACACCTGAAAGGGAGTCTCTCCACCGAGACCGGTGTGCCGACGACTCACGGATGGGACGGTTTCCGTCTACCGTGGTCGAAGGTCCCTCTCGTGAGTCGGGTGAGGTCCACTCGTGTGACCCGTGAAGACAGTACTTCCCGAAGTCGGGTGAGGTCCCCGAGTCGGGTGAGGTCCCCGAGTGTGACCCGTGAAGACAGTACTTTCCCTAGCCGGGTGAGGTCCCCGAGTGTGACCCGTGAAGACAGTACTTCCCGAAGTCGGGTGAGGTCCCCGAGTCGGGTGAGGTCCCCGAGTGTGACCCGTGAAGACAGTACTTTCCCTAGCCGGGTGAATCCCCGAGTGCGACCCGTGAAGACAGTACTTCCCCTAGCCGGGTGAATCCCCGAGTGTGACCCGTGAAGACAGTACTTTCCCTAGCCGGGTGAGGTCCCCGAGTGCGACCCGTGAAGACAGTACTTCCCCTAGTCGGGTGAGGTCCCCGAGTGTGACCCGTGAAGACAATACTGGTCCCCGAGTGTGACCCGTGAAGACAGTACTTTCCCTAGCCGGGTGAGGTCCACTCGTGTGACCCGTGAAGACAGTACTGGTCCCCGAGTGTGACCCGTGAAGACAGTACTTTCCCTAGCCGGGTGAGGTCCACTCGTGTAATCCGTGAAGACAGTACTGGTCCCCGAGTGTGACCCGTGAAGACAGTACTTCCCCTAGCCGGGTGAGGTCCCCGAGTGTGGCCCGTGAAGACAGTACTTCCCCTAGCCGGGTGAATCCCCGAGTGCGACCCGTGAAGACAGTACTTCCCCTAGCCGGGTGAGGTCCCCGAGTGTGACCCGTGAAGACAGTACTTCCCCTAGCCGGGTGAGGCCCCCGAGTGTGACCCGTGAAGACAGTACTTTCCCTAGCCGGGTGAGGTCCCCGAGTGTGACCCGTGAAGACAGTACTTCCCCTAGCCGGGTGAATCCCCGAGTGCGACCCGTGAAGACAGTACTTCCCCTAGCCGGGTGAGGTCCCCGAGTGTGACCCGTGAAGACAGTACTTCCCCTAGCCGGGTGAGGTCCCCGAGTGCGACCCGTGAAGACAGTACTTCCCCTGTCGTTAAACAGGATTATCTCTGACTGTATCTAAGTCGCATACTTAAACGGAAGGGACTGGCGTTATATGAACCGTCGAGGATATTGGTAGTGTGGTTTTAATCTGTTTGATCTTATAAAAAATTTTCCTTCTTTGTACCTTCCTCCTTTCTTCATTTTCTTCTTCCTTTCTTTCTTCACTCCTTCCTTCTTTCCCTTCGGTCCTTCTTTCCTTTTTCTTACGTTTTCCTCTTTTTTTTTGAGGAATATTTGGTTTACGTTTAAAAGATTTATTTTATAGTCCTTTATCTTAGGTCGTAACATAATTTTCTTATTATTAATGTTAGATCACCTTGAATAAATTTCTTATATTCTTACCAAGTTCTCATCTTTAAAGTAGTGTAATTGTCTAATGACTCTCTTTAAATTGGTGATAGAACTATTTGTGTAAAAAGGGTGATAGGTTTTCATCTCGCAAGGATACTTTTCAAGACATTTTGATGTTTTCCCGTTATTTCGGTCTTCACTAACGGAGTCCTATGTAGAACGATTTCCTGTGTACTTTATGTAGATCTGATTCGTGTCTACGAGTGTCTGTACCAAGTGTCGAAGTCGTCGAGGAACGACTCCGCGGTTCGCCAAGGGTCCCTCCCTCGACCCGCCCCGTGAGATACAAACCCTAAGTCGACGGAGGTGTGTCTGAGTAGACCGATCGTTTTTTTCGACTTACGACAAAATCGAGGAACGGAAAAAAACGTTTTCGTTTTCAGAAGAAGTCTAAAGAACGTCAAGTTTCGTTTTTGTCCAGAAAACATTTAACTTATTCCTATGAACGAAGTGTGATAACGCAACCAAAGACGGCACATTGTTGAACTTAGTCGGTATTCATACACATGTATGTATACACATACACATATATGTATAGGGGAGGAAGCGCTCGGAGAGTGGGAGATACAGGAGTATCTCGCGGTTCAACCCGAGGGACACAATGTCTCGTCGAAGGGTGATCGATAGATAAAGTGTGTACCATAAAAACGGACCTTTTAAGGTTCCTGTCTCCTCGGACCGCCCGATGTCTTGCACCCCACCGTTTCTTAGTCTGTGTTCGCTCGTACGACACGTGTGTGACACATATAAAGTTGCGACGAGAGGGTTGACCAGGACGGGAGAGAAAGGGGAAGACACAGGTGTTCAGGAGAGAGATGTACAAGGAGAGATAAGGACGGGAGTTTTATCCAATTTTTGTCCAGAGAATTCCATTCAGAAACATTTTCACTTCACCACATTTCGTCCCCTATGGACACAGACATTTGGTAAAATATCACAAACTGTGGTAAGGACTAAAATAAAATTTCGACTTCTCCTCTTTCTTCGAATAAATTGAAGTACTTTACTTTTTTTTTTTTTCAGAGGCGTGTTTAGATATTGTTCTTTGATTACGGTATCAGCTTTCGTTAGTTAGTCATTATTATCCTCGTTTTCTGTTTCTGTATTTAGAATTTTCCACCCCCTCCCCCCTTGACTGTGACAAAACGTTTTCTACACTAACGGATGGATCTTTTAAGTTCGCCCAGTTAACTATCCACTTATTAATTATTTTCTTATTTCACTGAGACTCCCTCTCTCTCTCCCACCCTACTAAACCCTCTTACTGTAACTTTGTACATATGATAGTACATTCTTTGCTTGACGGTCAGATACAAGTTATATCCTATGTCCTACGAACCCCGACCACGTGTCCCTACTAGGTCTCTCTACTATACCCCACCCTCTACCCTCCCCCCAAGTTCTAACCCTTGAGTGCATGTGGGCACCGTCTAAGTAAATCCCCTCTTCAATTAAAGGATATAATATAGTCTGTGGTTTTATTTAAGGTATGTCTAGTTATATAGTTATATTTCTTATTTAAACATTATGATGATTTCGTTTTATATCCTCAGTCACAAATCTTAGAACTCTACCACCGTCCCCCCTCAATTTTTTTTGACGTTTCTGTATTTTATTTTCTTATTATATTCCAGATCTTTCTCTTTAGGTTCTTTTGATTCGTCTGTCCAAATAGTTTCTTTATTACACTTTGGTAAGGGTCTTTTCATCTTATGTTCAAAAGTCTAATTTTCACAGGTGATCAATCTTCTTACTGGAAAGTTTAGCATTAAGTTTTAGGTGACCCCTACTTTATACGTTGTACTACTAATCAAATGTGACGACACATTAGATAAACTCTCGACTGTTTTCCAAAGTAGTGTTCTTTTTATAAAAAAAGGAAAAAAAGAACATAGATCTTTTCGACTACCTACCATTCATTTGAATAGTACGATCAATATAACGTTATATACATTCAGTTCAGTAGTGTAACGTATGGAATTTAAATATGTTACCTGATACAGTTAATATAAAGTTATTTTGACTTTAATTTTTATTTAGTTATTTTAACCTTAAAATTTTTAATTTAGTTCCCCGGTATGTCGGGATTAAGGACGGTTGAATCGTTTGGTTCCGACGTCTGAACGAGGGTTCTTACCTCTCCTTTGTACTTATGGTCCTTTATTGGTAGGGTGGTTTTATTATTAGGGGTTCTTTCGAGACTTTTCTGATTTTGCATTCATTTCCGTCTTCAACGTTACTCTTCCGTACAACCTCATCTCGAAAAGTGAGGTAGGGGGTCTAGGGTTGGGTGGGTAAAGGAACCCTGTGGTACAGGGGGATCTTTGGACGTCAATTTGGTACCCACAATGTCTAACACTCCACCACAGTCTCGTCACATTTTGAGACAACTCTACTTTCGACTACTTCTCTATGATAACGTGGTATTTTTACTTACTTTTAAAAGGTCGTCATAACTCTATAATAACTATATATTGTAACAAAATCAAATTCCATACGTTATGTTTAGACCCCTTCCGTTACCGTGGGGTGAGGTCATGAGAACGGACTTATTAGGGTACCTGCCTCCTCCGACCATCCGACTTCAGGTACCCCAGCGATTCTCATTCTGTGTTGACTCGCTGAAGTGAGAGTGAAAAGTGAAAGGACGTAGTCTCTTCCTTGACCGTTGGGTGAGGTCGTAAGAACGGACCTCTTAGGGTCCCTACCCCCTCGGACCACCCGACGGTAGACACCCCAGCGTGTCTCAGCCTGTGCTGACTTCGCTGAGTCGTCGTATGTTATGTTACCGAACTTTATACATACGTTTTAGTCGAATTAAACAAGAGATCAATACCTCTTTCAGTGTTGACCTTCTTTAAAATTCTCTTTATTATTCAATTATTATGTAACAGTCTTTGACTATCTTGACATCCCTCATTATCGATCTAGTTATTAAAATTGTAGAGAGAACCTTGTTTATTTGTATCGTCTATTTTGGTATTCGTCTCTATACTTTTCGGTGTCAAGTCAAGTGAACGAGTCAGCACAGATTGAGAAACGCTGGGGTACTTAACGTCGTGCGGTCCGGAGGGACAGATAGTGGTTGGGGACCTGAAGTGAGTTTGAGTGCAGGTAGCTCAGCCACTACGGTAGGTCGGTAGAGTAGGAGACAGTAGGGGAAGAGGAGGACGGGGGTTAGGGAGGGTATTAGTTTCAGAAAAGGTTACTCAGTTGAGAAACGTAGTCCACCGGTTTCATAACCTCAAAGTCGAAATCGTAGTCAGGAATGTTACTTGTGGGTCCTGACTAGAGGAAATCCTACCTACCCAACCTAGAGGAACGTCAGGTTCCCTGAGAGTTTTCAAAAGAGGTCTTGGTGTCAACTTTTCGCAGTTAAAAAGCAGTGAGTCGAAAGAGTGTCAGGTTGAGAGTGTAGGTATGTACTGTTGACCTTTTTGGTATCGGAACTGATCTGTCTGGAAACAACCGTTTCATTACAGAGACGAAAACTTATACGATAGATCAGTATTGAAAGGAAGGTTCCTCATTCGCAGAAAATTAAAGTACCGACGTTAGTGGTAGACGTCACTAAAACCTCGGGTGGCGACGGGGGGGCGGGGGGTAGGAGGTTTTATTTCAGTCGGTGACAAAGGTGACAAAGGGGTAGATAAAGAGTACTTCACTACCCTGGTCTACGGTACTAGAAGCAAAAGACTTACAACTCGAAATTCGGTTGAAAAAGTGAGAGGAGAAAGTGAGAGTAGTTCTCCGAAAAATCAAGGAGAAGTGAAAGACGGTATTCCCACCACAGTAGACGTATAGACTCCAATAACTATAAAGAGGACCGTTAGAACTAAGGTCGAACACGAAGAAGGTCGAGTCGTAAAGAGTACTACATGAGACGTATATTCAATTCATTCGTCCCACTGTTATATGTCGGAACTGTATGAGGAAAAGGATAAACCTTGGTCAGACAACAAGGTACAGGTCAAGATTGACAACGAAAGACTGGACGTATGTCTAAAGAGTTCTCCGTCCGGTCCACCAGACCATAAGGGTAGAGAAAGTCTTAAAAGGTGACGAATAACACTAGGTGTGACAGTTTCCGAAACCGTATCAGTTATTTCGCCTTTATCTACAAAAAGACCTTGAGAGAACGAAAAAACTACTAGGTCGTCTACAACCGTTAAACTAGAGACCAAGGAGACGGAAAAGATTTTGGTCGAATTTGTAGACCTTCAAGTGCAAGACGACTTCGGACCGAACCTCTTAAAACTCGTAATGAAATGATCGTACACTCTACTCACGTTAACACGTCATCAAACTCGTAAGAAACCGTAACCTTACTTTTGACTGGAAAAGGTCAGGACACCGGTGACGACTCAAAAGGTTTAAACGACCGTACAACTCACGTCTTGAAAGTGTCGTAGTAGAAAGTCCTAAACTTTATCGAGTTGACCTTAAGGTAGTGGAGGTGATCGAAACAAGCATCACTACGAAAGATTCCGGGTGAACTGAAGTGTAAGGTCCTACAGACCGAGATCCACTCACTAGTGTGGTAGCACTAATAGACCCAGTACTTCTAGAAAAAACATGTCAAAAAGACACATAAGAACGGTGGAGAAAAATTATAGAAGACGAAGACAATCCAGGTATGGTAAAGACAGGAAATAGCTCGGGTAGAAACGTACTTTACAAGGGAACCATAGAGATTAAAAGAACTTCTCTAGAGATCAGAAAGGGTAAGACAACAAAAGGAGCTAAAGAAACGTAACTAGCGACTTCTTCCGAAAGAATAGAGAAGAACGATAAGAAACCTTGAGACGTAAGTCTACGAATATAGAAAGGAAAAGAGGAAACGAAAAGTGAAGAGAAGAAAAGTGTCGATAAACATTCGGGAGGGGTCTGTCGGTAAAACGAAAAAACGTAAAGAAAAGGTACCCCTGCCAGAACTAGGGACAGGGGATATGTTACAGTGCTTGGAGGTAGGTATCAAGTAGTCCGTGAGATAGTCTAGATCAGGGAATTTAGATAAAGAGTGAAGGTGACGTATTAGTATTCCCTAAACTAAATCCAATCTCGATGTTTTACGAAAAATTTAAATATACATACACAGATGTAGGTGTTATTTGTGTTAATACATTGATGTATACATTAATACATTAAGTCTCGTAAATATTATTAATTTGTATACTTACGTGGGATTTCATGTGAAATTATTAAGGTTTTTAAGTTATAGTATTGTGGAGACAAGAGGTTGGTATTGTCTTTACTTTTCTTTCTCTCTCTTCTCATTCCCTCTCTCCCTTCCTCCTCGCTCCCTAGAACCTTCCTTTTCTCCTTTCCTTTTTATTTCTTTCTTTCTTTTAATACATACGGATGTATTGGGAAGGTCGACTCGATAAAGTTTAGGATTTTCTACGACGACACTTTCACAACGTGAGTTATACAGTCGTTTAAACCTTTTGAGTCAGTCAAAAGTAAGGTTAGGGTTTCTTTCCGTTATTGTCACAAGTTTAATGACATGTTAACGTGAGTAAAGTGTACGATCGTTCCAATAAAAGTTTTAGGAAGTTCAATCAGAAGTCGTCATGCACTTGGTTCTTGAGGGTCTATATGTTCGACCTAAAGTTTTTCCGTCTCCTTGGTCTTTAGTTTGATGGTCGTAGGTAACTTGGCATCTTTTTCCTTAAGGAAAGTAAAACCTTACCTTAAATTTTTTTTTAAGATTAAGACGAAGTGACTGATATGATTTCAGAAACTGACGTACCTAGTGTTGTTTGACACCTTTTAAGAATTTCTGTACTCCTATGGTCTAGTGAAATGGACGGAGTATTCTTCGCTTTCAGCGAGTCAGTACAGTTTGAGAAACTCTGGGGTACATGATGTGTCACGTACCTTAAGAGGTCCGGTCTTATGACCTCACTCATCGGAAAGGGAAGAGGTCGCCTAAAAGGGTTGGGTTCCTAGCTTGGGTCCAGAGGGCGTAACGTCCGTCTAAGAAATGGTCGACTCGGTTTTTCCTTCGGGGGAGGATTCTTTGGACATATGTTCTGTTCTTCGTTGTCGATCTTGTCTATACCTTGTTACCTGACCAAGTTTTAACCCTTTCCCCTTCATACTGTTTCGACATATAACAGTAGGACGAATGAATTGTATGTACGTCTCATGTAGTACGTTTTACACCCGACCTACTTAGTGTTCGACCTTAGTTTTAACGACCCTCTTTATTGCTGAAGTCCATATGTCTATACTGACATTACCGTCTTTTGTTTCTCCTTGATTTCTCGGAGAACTACTTCCACTTTCCCCTTTCACTTTTTCAGACCGAATTTTGAGTTATAAGTTTTTCACTTCTAGTACCGTAGACCAGGGCAGTGAAGTGTCGTGTATCTACCCCTTTGTTACCTTTGTCACTGTTTAAAATAAAAGAATCCGAGGTTTTAGTGACGTCTATCACTGACGTCGGTGCTTCAATTTTCTGTGAATGAAGAACCTTCTTTTCGATACTGTTTGGATCTTTCGTATAAGTTTTCGTCTCTGTAGTGAAACGGTTGTTTCCAGGTGTATCAGTTTCGACACCAAAGAGGTCATCAGTACATACCTACACTCGCCCTGGTATTTCTTCTGACTCGCGCCTTCTTAGTTACGAAAACTTGACACCACGACCTCTTCTGAGAACCCTCAGGGAACCTGACGTTCCTCTAGGTTGGTCAGTTAGGATTTCCTTTAGTCAGGACTTATAAGTGACCTCCCTGACTACGACTTCAACTTCGAGGTCATGAAACCGGTGGACTAGGCTTCCCGTCTGAGTAACCTCTTCTGAGACTATGACCCTTTCTAGCTTCCGTCCTCATCTTACCCCACCTGTCTTCTACCACTCTACCAACCTACTGTAGTTCACTGAGTTACTTGTACTCAAACTTCGAGGTCCTGTATCACTTCCTGTCCTTTCGGACCGCACGACATCAAGTACCCTAACGGTTCTTAGCCTGTGTTGAATCAACTGACTTGTCGTTGTTCTTATCTAACTGCGTTGAACAGTTTCGGACCTAACAATCTTTGGGTTTAGGTAAAATCTGGTGAGACACACACAATCAGCGAGGCAGCACAGGTCAAGAAACACTGGGGTACCTGACATCGGGTCGTCTGAAGAAACAGGTACCCTAAGAGGTCCGTTCTTATGACCTCACCCAACGGTAAAGTAAGAGGTTTTTCCGACTACTTTCACACATTTTAGTTCTACTATTGATATGAATCGTCGTGTCAGCGTTACTTCATAGTGACTCTAGACTCCTTCATAAATCTGGTGACGACGACGACGACGATTCAGCGAAGTCAACACAGGCTGAGACACGCTGGGGTATCTGCCGTCGGGTGGTCCGAGGGGGCAGGGACCCTAAGAGATCCGTTCTTGTGACCTCACCCAACGGTAAAGGAAGAGGTTACGTACTTTCACTTTTCACTTTCACTTGAACGAGTCAGCACAGGCTGGGAACCGCTGGGGTACCTGACGTCGGGTGGTCCGAAGAGGTAGGTACCCCAAAAGGTCCGTTCTCATGACCTCACCCCGCGGTAACGGAAGAGGTTAATCTGGTCTACATAGTCACAAACCGAGGTAAATCTGGTGATCTACCTCGGTTTGTGACTATGAACAATGTAACAGCACACCAAGAATGGCGTATTTAAATTTTCAGAAGTACTACAAGGGATGACCTTTCATCTTTTCGGAAGGGGACAGGCGTCTCGTCTCGAAGGTCTGATTATTCCGATGAGTCATCAATCGACAAGTCTCTACGACTATACAAACCGGGTCCCCACTGGGTCACTTCAGACTCCTTCGTTCTGGGGGGTCCACGATGAAGACGTCGTTCTTTAGAAGGTAAGTAAAGGTCACGTCACAAGATGGTGTGTGTACTGGTACAAGGCTCACTAAGTACTATACTTTTTTCAATCCTTCGTGTCGAAATCCTTACTCTTAGAGAGTCTGACTATTTCCTCATGTTTCCGGTGTCTCACACTACTGGACCTCGTCGGCAGATGGACTTTAAATGGCTTTTTCATTTATATGTGGGACTCGAGAGGTAAAATTTTTGTTAAACGTATACATTAATTTATTATAGTATGTAAGGAAAGTTTATATGAATCACTTGTGAGTTAGACACAGAAGAGACGGTATGTCTTCACTTACAATAACAGTCCACCGGGGAAAAAAGTTCCTCGAGGGTGACATCTCTCCTCGGTCAGTCTGTTTGGTTTATGAAAGTATGTCATTATTTATGTGACGCGTCGATCGTGTGCTTTACTTCAAGCCCAAGTAGGTCATATAGTGAATCCTTACGAAAGTCGACGTTCTACTTTCATTCGGTAAATGACATCGAAATTGTCTCAATAGATGGGAGTACGAACAGTGTAATAATACGGTTTTACCGTATCGAGGTCCGTAGCACAGGTGTAAGTTCCGTCCCTTTTTTCCTTCTCCTTCACCTAGTCGTCGACCACTTATGTATCTATCTGGACCATTTACAATATACCGAAAGGTGCATAGTCCTTTTCGTTTTCTGAAGGGTTTTCGGGGTCATGTGATCAGTATCAAGTAACCAGTCTTAATACGATGTACCGTATGGATCGACGGTCCCTCCATTATTTGTAGTCATAGGGTGGATCCCAACTCGGACAATTGTTTTAGTCGTAAATAAATCGTTTTTTTTTTTTTTTTTTGTTTCTTGTGGATATGATTATTTGTTTCTTTTTTTTCCTCTCGAGAAAGAGCGAATGGTTTAACCGGGTGTAGAGACTTCCGACTATTATAGATCACAACCTTTCTACCTCCTTTCACTTGTAAAAGTATTGAACAACCATCTTCACATGTCAGAAGTAGACCGGTAGATGATGTTTAGTTCTAAAAAATTAAAAAAGTAAACAAAAACCGACACGATCAAGAAGCAACAACGTACGGTCGATGAGAGATCAACGTCGCGTGCCGAAAGAGTCCGTCTCCGAAGAGAACAACGTTTTGTGTTCGAGGTTCCACATGTTCGAAGGAATCAATGTTTCACACCGGAGTCATCAACACTACGTACCCAAATTAACGGGGTTCCGTATACTCTAGAAGGGTCCGGTCCCTAGCTTGGACACAGGGTACGTAACCGTCCACCTAAGAATTGGTGACCTGATGGGCCCTTCAGGGTTTTAGATAAAAATTACTTTGTAAAACTGGGGTTTTAAGGTGAGGGTCTTTCAATGAATCCTCTGTTCATGTGTTTCTATGCGTACGTACAATTAAGTGAAGTCCGTCCAGACTGAGACGCTAGGACACCTGACATCGGTCGGTCCGAGGAGACAGGTACCTAAGACGTCCGTCCTTATGTCCGTATCCAACGGTACGGGAGGAGGTCCCCTAGAAGAGGGTTGGGTCCCGAGCTCGGGTACAGAGAAGACAGAGGACGTAACACTCCGTCCAACAAATGGTGGTCGTGGTGCAGCCGAGTCATTTCTTAGGCGGACTGTTACGTCCTCTACATCGGAGCTAGGGACCCAGTCCTGCTAGGGAACCTCTTTCTTTACCGTTGAGTGAGGTCACAAGAACGGACCCTTTATTTAGGGTACCTGTCTCCTCGGATCCCCCGATGTCAGGTACCCTAGAGTTTTCTCAACCTGTGTTGAACCACTGATTTGTTGTTAAATAAAATTTTAATTATACTAATCAAAGGATCTTATTGACAGAACATATTATTCTTTCTGTATAAACTATGAGACGAGGACCAGGGGTCTTGTCTCGAGGATTTTGAACATTAAGGGACTCACTCTCTCCTCTTGTAGAAAAAACAATAAAGATTTTTCGGACAAAGTTGGTGTGGACTCTAATACGATTACTCCACTGAGAACCTCCTATTTCCGACCAACGGTCTCCTTGGTTGGGACACTAATCTCTCAAGCTTTAAAGTACGGATGGGGTGGGGGTGGAGGACCCTCCCAATTCCCCGACCTCTAACTCAAGTTAGTGGCTACCAATTATTAGTTAGTATGGATAGATTGACTTGAAGGTGATTTTGGGATTCGTCGTCCTAAGTGTAGTTCCACGACTGTCCCATTACGTGTGTCTCTTTCGCACCTTCGAGGTTTGGAGAAGGGCACATGCAACGGGGCACGTAGAAAAAGTAAAGTAAAGGTATTCCGTGACAGGACTCAAGGTACTCAGTAGGGTCGTTCAATACTTTGGACTCCTCCCCAATCACCCTTACCGAATGACTATCGGTCAGTCAATCTTCATGAACACAGTGGTTTGTTCCCGAAGACACGGGAGTCGTGTCTGTCGGTTTGGGATTGTCGTCCACAGACGTCCTTTTACTCTCACATAAATGTCCCGTAGTTCGTTCCCTTACCTTCTGTTCGGGGTCTAGATGAGGTTGGACTAGAAGCCCAACCCCCACAAAAAATTTCCCTTCTTGTTTCTTCGACACAAATTTGTAGTAGAACATTGTTAAGAAGTAGGATTAAAGTCTCCAGTCCTATACAGGCCAAATTCTAAGAGCTCGGTACACACCAGGTGCCGAGCCCCAGACACTCGAGTATAACGGGACCTCTTTGTTGGACTCAAAAATGCAATTACTACTACCGATGTTATCGTTAAACTCATGCAGTTGTTATAATAACTGTTCTCGTTAAAATCAGTAGACTGAGACCAACTGATCCCAAGTCAATCGTATCATGACTCCAGTCTCCCCTGTTCTTTCCCTTATTTCAAAATTTATCTAATTAGTATTTGAGCCATTTCCTTGAGTCAAAATCCCCCTGAAGGGACCACCGAGTCTCCAATTTCGCAGATGGACGTTACACCCTCTGAACCCAAACTAGGGACCCAGACCTTCTAGGGGACCTCTTCCTTTACCGTTGGGTGAGGTCATAAGAACGGACTTCTTAGGGTACCCACCTCCTCGGTCCACCCGATGTCAGGTGCCCCAGCGTTTCTCAACCTGTACTGCCTCGCTGTAGTGAAAGTCAAAGTGACCTCCGGATCTGACCGGAGACTTACTCCCCTGTCAGAAAAGAATAGAAAAAAATTACCTTTCTATTAACGAAATGTCTTGACAGAACGAAAGACAGTTCGTAGTTGTACTTAATCGGCATCCTCCCCAGTCAGAACACCCTGACTCCGGAGTGGGACACTCTAGGTGTGGTTGAGGTCTGTCAATCACAGTCTTCATAACACTCATCCTTCTGTTCAAAAGGAAAGTCAACCAATGGGAAATTTGACAGTGTGAAACTACGGTAAAGTCGTTGTTCATGAATGTAGAGCAAGTCAATGTTGGTTGGTGGTGTTCAAGATACTAAGTTGAATAGTAACATCCCATAAAATGGGTTTAGGGACAACAATGTTCCGGTAAGTCTCTTCGGCTTCAGAAATTTTACAATTTTATAAATGATTACTCTTATAATCATAATGGTGAATATTTTGGGTAGGGACGAGTTTCGAGTGA
Source organism: Capra ibex (assembly GCA_006410555.1). Taxonomy (NCBI): domain Eukaryota; kingdom Metazoa; phylum Chordata; class Mammalia; order Artiodactyla; family Bovidae; genus Capra; species Capra ibex. The sequence continues at coordinate 94,652,324 of SJYO01006231.1, forward strand.
AGGACGACTTGGGGTTTCATGGTATGGAGTCCATGACTCGGTTACCGATCGGTCAGAGACCGACCAACAGTCTACAGATGTTTCGTTTAGTTAACATGTCACTTCGATATTTAGACGTGTGTTACGTTCTAGAGTCCCTCATTTGTTTTCACTATGATTTCAGGGTCGGTTACGGTGTGTTTCGGTGGCTGTATATTCTAGTCGTCTTTTCTTTTAATTACGACGACTAGGTTATCCTCGAAGTTTTCTCTCATCAACCCTTCTTTATCATTTAAATTTTGTATACTGTTCACTTCTCACTCGAATCTACCCGTTTTACCGAACAAAAAAGGATACTCTATAGGGTGGTTTTATAGGTCTTCCTCCTTATCGTAATATTTGTCCTATTAATGAAATAGCGAAACCCGGTTGATCGAACTTAAGATACATGTACGTTTCTCTATGTGCATTTTACTTTTCCATCGGTTTTATCCCACACCAAATTAGATGGAGTCCTAATTTCCCCGGAACTCTTTTTTATACTTCGGATTTATAAAAACCTGGGAGAAAGAGTGAGGTAACACTTAGTCTACACTTTATTTATTACAATATAATACACTAATAGAAGTCTTTTTAACACGTTTCTTTTAATCGTGAATAAGTAAGAAATGAGTAATATGTTTGATCATGGACCAACGTTTGTAAAAGTTAAGACAATTCATATTCTATTTTATTTGAATAAAAACAAATATCATAGTTTTAGAGTCAGTTCTGAAAAAAAGAAAAAAAAATTTAACTTCCTATTAACGAAATGTTTTAAAACAACAAAAGACAGTATGGAGTTATACTTAGTTGGTATCCATATGTATATAGGGGAGGGAAAATTTTGAGGGAGGGTAGAGGGAGCGGTAGGGTGGGGAGATCCAACTATGTCTCGGGGACAAACTCAAAGGACTCGGTACGTCGTGTAAGGACAACCGATAGATACAATGTATGCCATTACATCCAAAGGTACAATGAGAAAGGTATGTAGAGTGGGAGAGGAAGGGAGAGGGGTACAACATTCAGATAAGAGATACAGACAAAGAGGTAACGACGGGACATTTATTTAAAGAGTCATGGTAAAAAGATCTAAGGTATATACACGCAATCTTATGCTAAAAACAGAAAGAGAAAGACTGAGTGAAGTGAGACATATTATCCAAGATCAAAGTAGGTGGAGTAGTCTCGATTGAGTTTACGCAAGTAACAATACCGACTCATTATAAGGTAACACACATAGATGGTGTTGAAGAAATAGGTAAGTAGACAGCTACCCGTAGATCGAACGAAGGTACAAGATCGATAACTTTTAACACGACATCACTTGGTACCCTATGTGCACAGAAAAAGTTGGGACCAAAGGAGTCCCATATACGGATCCTCACCCTAACGACCCAGTATACCACCAAAATAAGGATCGAAGAATTCCTTAGAGGTATGGGAGAAGGTATCACCGACATAGTTAAATGTAAGGGTAGTTGTCACGTTCTCGGAAGGGAAAAGAGGTGTAGGAAAGGTCGTAAATAACAAACATCTGAAAAACTACTCCCGGTAAGACTGACCACACTCCACTATAGAGTAACACCAAAACTAAACACAAAGAGATTATTACTCACTACAACTCGTAGAAAAGTACACAAACATCGATAGACATTCAGAGGAAACCTCTTTACAGATAAATCCAGAAAAAAGGGGTGACAAACTAACTCAACAAACAAAAGGACCATAACTCAACATACTTGACGAACATATAAAACCTTTAATTAGGAAACAGTCCACAAAGTAAACGATAACAAAAGAGGGAAAGGTTCCCAACAGAAGAGTGGAACGAATATCAAAGGAAACGACTCGTTTGCGAAAATTCAAATTAGTCCAGGGTGTACAAAGGAAAACAAAAATAAAGGATCCTCCACTCAGTCTCTCCTAGAACGAAAGTAAATACAGTAGCTCACAAGACAAAAGGAGATTCTCAAAAGATCAAAACCCAGAATATAAATCCAGAAATTAGGTAAAAATAAAATAGAAACACATACCACAATCCTTGCCAAGATTAAAGTAAGAAAATGTACATCGACAGGTCAAAAGGGTCGTGGTAAATAACTTCTCCGACAGAAACGGGGTAACATATAAGAACGGAGGAAACAGTTTTTATTCCATGGGTCTCCACGTACCTGAATAAAGAACCGGAAGATAAAACAAGGTATCCAGATATAAAGACAAAAACACGGTCATGGTATGACAGAACTACTGACATCGAAACATCATATTAGACTTCAGTCCTTCCAATTAAGGAGATAGAGGTAAGGAGAAAGAGTTCTGACGAAACCGGTAAGCCCCAGAAAAACAGAAAGGTATACTTAACACTTTAAAAAACAAGATCAAGACACTTTTTACGGTAACCATTAAACTATTCCTAGCGTAACTTAGACATCTAGCGTAAACCATCATGTCAGTAATAGTGTTATGACTAAGAAGGATGGGTCCTTGTACCTGATAGAGAGGTAGACAAATATATTGGAAACTAAAGAAAGTAGTCACAGAATATTAAAAGAGACATGTCAAGAAAACAGAGAAATCCATTCAAATAAGGATCTATAAATTAAGAAAAACAACGTCACCACTTACCCTAACTAAGGAATTAACGAGAAAGACTAAAAAGTAACAATCATATATCTTTACGTTCACTAAAGACACATAACTAAAACATAGGACTTTGAAACGATTTAAGTGACTAATCGAGATCATTAAAAGACCATGATAGAAATCCCAAGAGATACATGTCATAGTACAGTAGACGTTTGTCACTCTCGAAATGAAGAAAAGACTATACCTAAGGAAAATAAAGAAAAAGAAGAGACTAACGACATCGATCCTGAAGACCTTGATACGACTTATTATCACTACTTTCACCTGTCGGAACAGAACAAGGATAAGAATACCCCTTACGAAAGTCAAAAGTGGTAACTATTATTCCAAACGACATCCGAATAGTATATACCGGAAATGACACAACTCCATCCAAGGAAGATACGGGTAAAAAAACTTCTCAAGATTAGTATTTACCCGCAACTTAAAACAGTTTCCGAAAAAGACGTAGATAACTCTAAAGTGAAAAGCGAAAGTACGTAACCTCTTCCTTTACCGTTGGGTGAGGTCACAAGAACGGACCTCTTAGGGTCCCTGTCCTCTCGGACCACCCGACGACAGATAACCCAGTGTGTCTCAGTCTGTACTGACTTCACTGAATCGTCGTCGTCGTCGTAACTCTAATAGTACACCAAAAATAGAAAGTTAAACAATTATACCATATAGTGTAAGTAACTAAACACATATAACTTCTTAGGAACGTAAGGACTTTATTTGGGTTGAACTAGTACCACATACTCGAAAAACTACACAACGACTTAAGACAAACGATTTTAAAACAACTCCTAAAAACGTAGATACAAGTGGAGTCAGTTCTGACAAAACTCTCAAAATGTCAGAAGAAAAAAAGACCGTACGGTACATCGAAAGTCCTAGAATCTAGGGGTTTGTCCCTAACTTGGGTCCAGGTGTCGTCACTTTCACGTCTCAGGATTGGTGACCTGACAGTTCTTTAAGGGATCCTAAAGAGTCAGAAATACTGTGTAACCAAGGGTAAAGTATACCTAAGTAAAAAAATATATAGAAAAATGAAAAATAATACTTTTAAGTCTGTAAGTTTTTTCATCTTATTATTGAGAGAATGTGAGTAATGGATCTAAAGTTTTGACAGTTCTAGAACGGTGCAAGTGTGGTTTATGAAAGAACTGCAAGATCTTTCTTCAGAAAGTCTTCCGTCAAGATCAGAGTAGTCCCAACGGACAAGATGGTCCAGTACCGTCTACGACGGGTAACATCCTTACAGAGTGACGAACGATGTCCACGACAAAGAGAAGAAGGAAAGAGGGAACGTAAAGGATATTGGGTCAGTGTACTAGAAGTGACGTTCACGAGTCGTCGACGGACACTGAGGACATGTCAGACTCCGGTGACATGTCTTGTAAATGTCGATTCCCAAGATAGTCTGTCACGACGAGTTTTTCGTATAAAACGAAGTCCATTTGTGAAAACCGTCTTCTGGTGTCGGTTACCGTGTAACACAATAAGTCTTTTTACTAAACTGTAATTAACCGGCAAGAACCGTGTCCCATGGTTAATACTGGTCTATCACTCCGAACGAATCTAATATTTTACGGTTAGTTTCACGTGTTTAATGTGTGTGTACCCTGTGTTAATCATTTCGTGACAGATGACTATCCGGTTAACGTTAGGATGACTTCGGTGTTCCTAGGTAGAGAAACCGAGAGTGAAGTCTGAGTGTTTAGTAGGTTGGTGGTAACCTACGACGTATTGAGCTATAAATCGGGTTCGGTTCCTCTTTTACTCGTTAGACGTTTGACGTCGGAGGACGGTGTCCCTTCGTTTTCCTCCAAACTTCTGTCCTTCCTTTTCTAGTCGGGACCCAGAACCTTCAGGAACCGACTCGACCTTGTCTATGTCCTTCATTTCGGGGTTAAGTCAAGTCAAGTCAGCGAGTCAGTACAGGCTGAGAAACACTGGGGTTCTTATCGTCGTACGGTCCGAAGGGACAGGTAGTGGTTGAGGGCCCCAAGTGAGTCTGAGTGTAGGTAGCTCAGTCACTACGGTAGGTCGGTAGAGTAGGAGACAGCAGGGGAAGAGGAGGACGGGGGTTAGGGAGGGTCGTAGTCTCAGAAAAGGTTACTCAGTTGTGAAGCGTACTCCACCGGTTGCATGACTTCAAAGTCGAAATCGTAGTCAGGAAGGTTTTTTTGTGGGTCCTGACTAGAGGAAATCTTACCTGATCAACCTAGAGGAACGTCAGGTTCCCTGAGAGTTCTCAGAAGAGGTTGTGGCATCAAATTTTCGTAGTTAAGAAGTCGTGAGTCGGAAGAACCGTGTTCCTTTACAGGACCGTCACTGATGTTTGGTCCGTTCTTAGGTGAGTCCGTCCCCGTGACCGGTTTCTTTAAGTCCCGGACTACACTCTCTACCTCAGATTCTTTACACTACTCTTAGGAGGTTTCCTAAAAAAAATTCACTCTCACTGACGTTACCCGTGTCCTACCTAGTTCGAGTTCTCCCTCGTCTGCGTACTTTGGGTTCGGTGTTCTTTATTCAGTCTCTTCCCTCTTTTTCCAGATCCGGATTGGTGTTTTTTCCGTAAACAATTTTTACAACCCCACGTAAAGACTCGTATATAAGTCTTGTCTGTTTTTAAGATTAAACTTTTCTGTGTACTTGGTTCAGTGCCTTTGTTGAATTCACAGGTAGTTGTCTACTTACTTATTTCTTCTACATCATACGTACACACACTTGTACATGCACGAAACACAAGTCAATGAGTCGACACAGGCTGACAAACATTGGGGTACCTGACGTCGTGCGGTCTGAAGGGACAAGTAGAGGTTCAGGACCTCCGATGAGTTTGAGTACAAGTAGCACAACCACTACAGTAGACTGGTAGAGTAAGAGACAACAGGGGAAGAGAAGAACGGAAGTTAGAAAGGGTCGTAGTCCTAGAAAAGGTCACTCAGTCAAGAAGGGTAATCCACCGGTTTCGTAACCTCGAAGTCGAAGTCGTAGTCAGGAAGGTTACTTATAAGTCCTGACTAAAGGAAATCCTAACTGACCAAACTAGAGGAACGATAGGTTCCCTGAGAGTTCTTAGAAGAGGTTGTGGTGTCAAGTTTTCGTGGTTAAGAAACCACGAGTCGAAAGAAATACCCAGGTTTAGGGTTTAGGTATGTACTGATGACCTTTTTGGTATCGAAACTGATCTGTCTGGAGACAGTCGGTTTATTACAGAGAAGAAAAATTATGCGACCGATCCAACCAGTATTGAAAAGAAGGTTCCTCGTTCGCAGAAAATAAAGTACCGACGTGAGTGGTAGACGTCACTAAAACCTCGGGTTCTTTTGTTTCAGAGAGTGACAAAGGTAATAAAGGGGTTAATAAACGGTACTGCACTACCTTGGTCTACAGTACTAGAATTAAAAGACTTACAACTTAAAATTCGGTTGAAAAAGTGAGAGGGAAAAGTGAAAGTGGTTCTCCGAGAAGTCAAGAAGAAGTGAAAGACGGTATTTCCACCACAGTAGACGTATAGACTCCAATAACTATAAAGAGGACCGTTAGAACTAAGGTTAAACACGAAGTAGGTCGGACCGTAAAACGTACTACATGAGACGTATATTCAATTTATTCGTCCCACTGTTATATGTTGGAACTACATGAGGAAAGGGTTAAACCTTTGTCAGACAACATGCTAAGATTGACAACGAAGAACTGGACTTATGTCTAAAGAGTTCTCCGTCCATTTCACCAGACCGTAAGGGTAGAGAAATTCTTAAAAGGTGTCAAACAACACTAGGTGTGTCAGTTTCCGAAACCTTATCAGTTATTTCGTCTTCATCTTCGTCTTCTATAATTCTTCTCCACCGTTCTTATGTGTCTTTTTGATATCTTTTTTTCTAGAATAATTTTTTTCTATTGGTGATACCACACTAGTGAGTGGATTTCAGCCTATAGGACCTCACGCTTCAGTTCTCCCGGAATCCTTCGTAGTGATGCTTGTTTCACTCACCTCCATTACCTTAAGGCCAACTCGATAAAGTTTAGGACTTTCTACTACGACACTTTCACGACGTGAGTTGTACGGTCGTATAGACCTTTTGAGTCGTCACCGGTGTCCTGACCTTTACTAGTCAAAAGTAAGGTTAGGGTTTCTTTCCGTTACGGTTTCTTACGAGTTTGATGGCGTGTTAACGTGAGTAGAGTGTGTGAACGTTTCATTACGAGTTTTAAGAAGTTCGGTCCGAAGTCGTCATGTACTTGACTCTTGAAGGTCTATAAGTTCGACCTAAATCTTTTCCGTCTCCTTGGTCTCTGGTTTAACGGTTGTAAGTGACTTAGTATATTTTTCGATCGTTTAAGGTCATTTGTAGATGAAGACGAAATGATAAAACCCCATCCTTGAAAAATTAGTAATAGCTTATAAAGATCGTGTACCTTTTAATATCTTTTTTGTATTGTTTATGTAATCTCATAGTAGATTTAAAGTGATAAACATGGATTTTATCAGTCTGTATAGGAGAAGTGGTTTTGGGGGAATCGTTCAAAATAGGTTTCAACTAGAGTATATGTCATTTTTAACTTTCTTGGACCTTAACGGTACAAAGAAAACCCCGAAGGGAACACCGAGTCGACCATTACTTAGGTGGACGTTACACCCTCTGTACCCAAACTAGGGACCCAACACTTCTAGTGGATCTCGTCCCTTTCCGGTGGGTGAAGTTATAAGACCGGACCTCTTAAGGTACCTGATATACTTTACCCCAACGTTTCTCAACCTGTGCTGATCTACTGAAAGTGAAAGTGAAACGATCCTGGTAATTCTATTTAAATACGTTTGAGTTAACGGGTGGATAGTTTTTATGTCTAAAATATTACAAGGTGGACGATAATACTTTACTTTGTATATATTATTTGGATACTTGTGAGTTTTAATGTTTTTTTAATTATGTTACAGTATTCGTATTATATTTTCTCTTTATTTGGATGTTATACTTAAAGTATAAAGTTTCCTCCAGTGGAGTTCGGTTTGATGTCCCTCCCCTGTGTCGGGGTGGGTAGTTGTCTTTCAACCTAATTTCTAAATGACACGGACCGGGGTGGGTACTCTCGTTCTGAGTCTAAGAGGGTGTCGGTCAGGGAGGGTAGTACTTCGAAGGTGTTTGGAGGGTAGAAGTAGGTAGTCTCCCTTCTGTCTTACCTTTGGTGTTTTTGATTGGTTTGACTGGTGAACCTAGTGTCGGAACAGATTGAGTTACTTTGATATTCGGTACGACGCATCCCGGTGGGTCCTACCTGTCCAGTACCACCTCTCAAAACTGTTTCACACGTCTTCCCTTACCGTTTAGCGAAGTAATAAGAACGGGACTGTCGGGGTACTCGTCATACGTTTCCGTTTTCCTATACCGTGACTTTCTGCTTGAAGGGTCCAGTCATCTACGGGTTATACGAAGACCTCCTCTGGTTTCTTTATCGAGGTGTTTCTTATTTCTCCGATTCAGTTTCGTTTTTGTTACGGGTCAACGCCTACATCGACCACTATCTTCATTTCAGACTGCGACGTTTCTTGTCATGACGTATCCTTGGACCTTATAATCCAGTTACTTAGTTCTATTTAACCTTCACCAGTTTGTCCTCTACCGTTCTCACTTGTAATTGTAAAATCTTTAGTCACTTGATTTTACCTGGGCTTACCCACTTAATTAAGTCTACTGGTAATATAGATAATAACACCCGTTCTTAGGGAATCTTCTTTACCTTACACTTTCAGTGAGTCAGCACAAACTGAGAAACGTTGGGGTACCTGATATGTTAGGTATCTTAAGAGATCCGGTCTTATGACTTCACCCATCGGATAGGGAAGAGGTCCCCTAGAAGGGTTGGGTCCCTAGCTTGGGTCCAGAGGACGTAACGTCCGTCTAAGAAATGGTCTACTCGGTGTTCCCTTCGGGTTCTTATAACCTCACCCATCGGATAGGGAAGAGGTCGCCTAGAAGGGTTGGGTCGTTAGTTTGACCCAGAGGACGTAACGTCCACCTAAGAAATGGTAGACGCTATAGTCCCTTCGGTGTCTTCTTTACCTCACCGGGAATATCAGTTGTTTTCTCAGACTTAACATTAGAGTTTTTACTGTCTTACTAGAGACAAACAAAGCTTCCGTTTGGTAAGTTATAGTGTCATTAGGTTCAACTACGGGGTTGGTGATTACGACTTCTTTGACTTCAACTTACCAAGATACTTCTGGATGTTCTGGAAGATCTTGATTGTGGTTTTTTTCCACAGGAAAAGTAATATCCCCTGACCTTACGTTTTCGTCTTTCAGTTCTCTATGGACCTCATTTTGACCGGAAAGTCATGTTTTACTGCGTCCCGTTTCCGATTGTCTCAAAACGGTTCTCTTGAGTGACCAGTATCGTTTGTGGGAGAAGGTTGATGTGTTCTCTATTGAGATGTATACCTGTAGTGGTCCCCCAGTTTTTGCTTTAGTCTAACTAATATAAGAAACGTCGGATTCTACCTCTTAGAAATATGTCAGTCGCTTTTGTTCTGACCCTCGACTGACACCGAGTCTAATACTTGAGGACTACGGTTTAAGTCTGAATTTAACTTCTTTCATCCCTTTTGGTGATCTGGTAAGTCAACGCTGGATTTAGTTTAGGGAACGTTAATATGTCACCTTCACTGTTTGTCCTAGTTCCTTAATCTAGACTATCTTTCTCACGGACTTCTTGATACCTACTTCCAAGTACTGTCACATGTCCTCCGTCACTAGTTTTGGTGGGGGTTCTTTTTCTTTACTTTTTTCCGTTTTACCAACAGTCTCTTCCGAAACCTTTATCCACTCTTTTCTTCTCTTCACTTTCCGTTTTCTCTTTTCCTTTCTATATGGGTAGACTTACGTCTCAAGGTTTCTTGTCGTTCCTCTCTATTCTTTCGGAAGGATTCACTAGTTACGTTTCTTTATCTCCTTTTGTTATCTTCCCCTTTGTGATCTTTAGAGAAGTTCTATTATTCTCTGTGGTTCCCTTGTAAAGTACGTTTCTACTCGTGTTATTTCCTACATTTACCATACCTGGATTGTCTTCGTCTTCTATAATTCTTCTCCACCGTTCTTATGTGTTTTCTTTACATGTTTTTTCTAGAAGTACTGGGCCTATTAGTGCTACTACACTAGTGAGTGGGTCTCGGTTTGTAGGACCTCACGTTTCAGTTCACCCGGAATCCTTCGTAGTGATGCTTGTTTCGATCACCTCCACCACCTTAAGGTCAACTCGATCAAGTTTAGGATTTTCTGCTACGACACTTTAACGACCTAAGTTATACGGTCGTTTAGACCTTTTGAGTCGTCACCGGCGTCCTGACCCTTTCCAGTCAAAAGTAAGGTTAGAGTTTCTTTCCGTTACGGTTTCTTACGAGTTTGATGACGTGTCAACGTGAGTAGAGTGTACGATCATTTCATTGCGAGTTTTAAGAGGTTCGGTCCGAAGTTTTCATGTACTCGGTTCGTGAAGGTCTACAAGTTCGACCTAAATCTTCTCCGTCTCCTTGGTCTCTAGTTTAACGGTTGTAGGTGACCTAGTATCTTTTTTGTTCTCAAGGTCTCTTTGTAGATGAAAACGAAATAACTGATGGGGGTTTCGGAGACTGACACACCTAGTGTTGTTTAACACCTTTAAATATCCCTCTACCCTTATGATCTGGTCGAATGGGTTGTGGACACTTTGGACATACATCCAGTTCTTCGTTGTCAATCTTAACTTGTACCTGTTACTTGACCAAAGTTTAACCCTTTCCTCATGCAATTCCGACAAATGACAGAGGGACGAATCAATTGAGTATACATCTCATGGAGTACGTTTTACAGTCCACCTATTTCGTGTTCGACCTTAGATCTAACGGCCCTCTTTATAGTTATTGGAGTCTATACGTCTACTGTGGTGGGAATACCGTCTTTCACTTCTTTTTGATTTCTCGGAGAACTACTTTCACTTTCTCCTGTCACTTTTTCAATCGAATTTCGAGTTGTAAGTCTTTTGTTTCTAGTACCGTAGGCCAGGGTAGTGAAGTACCGTTTATCTACCTCTTTGTCACCTTCTGAAATAAAACTCCCGAAGGTTTTAGTGACGTCTACCACTAACGTCGGTTCTTTAATTTTTTGTGAATGAGGAACCTTTCTTTCGATAGTGGTTGGATCGACGATTCAGTGAAGTCAGTACAGGCTGAGACGTTGGGGTATCTGCCGTCGGGTGGTCCAAGGGGCCAGGGACCCTAAGAGGTCCGTTCTTGTGACCTCACCCAACGGTAAAGGAAGAGGTTACGTACTTGCACTTTTCACTTTCACTTCAGCGAGTCAACACAGGCTGGGAGTCGTTAGGGTACCTGACGTCGGATGGTCCGAGGAGGCAGGTACCCTAAAAGATCCGTTCTCATGACCTCACCCAACGGTAACGGAAGAGGTACTGGTTGGATCTGTCGTACAATTTTTCGTCTCTGTAATGAAACGGTTGTTTCCAGGTAGATCAGTTCCGATACCAAAAAGGTAATCAGGACACTCGTGACTTCTTAACTACGAAAACTTAACACCACAACCTCTTCTGAGAACTCTCAGGGAACCTGACGTTCCTCTAGGTTAGTCAGTAGGATTTCCTTTAGTCAGGACTTACGAGTAACCTTCCTGACTACAACTTCGACTTTGAGGTTATGAGACCGGTGGACTACACTTCTTGACTGAGTAAACTTTTCGGGAATTACGACCCTTTCTAACTTTCGTTCTCCTCTTCCCCTACTGTCTCCTACTCTACCAACGTACCGTAGTGGTTGAGTTGTCTGTACTCAAACTCATTTGAGGTCCTCACCACTTTACCTGTTCCTCCGAACCGCACGACGTCAGGTACCCCAACGTTTCTCAGCCTGTACTGACTCGCTGACTTGATTTGACTTGACTTGACAACCTAGTATCCTTTTCGTTGACTTAAGGTCTTCTAGTAGATGAAGTAACTGATGCGATTTCAGAGAAAAGACACACCTAGTGTTGTTTGACAGTCTTTAAGAATTTCTTTACCCTTATGGTCTGGGGAATGGACGGAGAATTCTTTGGACATACGTCCAGTTCTTCGTTGTCAATCTTGGTCTGTACCTTGTTGCTTGACCAAGTTTTAACCCTTGTCTCATAGTACCGACACATACAGTGGGACGAATAAATTGAAGATACGTCTCATGTAGTATTTTTTACGGTCCGGCCTGTTTCGAGTTCGACCTTAGTTCTGACTACCCTCTCTATAGTTGTTGGAGTCTATACGTCTACAGTGGTGGGATGACCGTCTTTCACTTCTCCTTGATTTATTTTTCAACACCATGTATATGTGTTACCTTATAATGAGTCGGTATTTCTCCTTACGTAAACTCAGGTAAGATTACTCCACCTACTTGGATCATGGATAATATGTCTCACTTCAGTTTTTCTCTTTCTATTTATAGCATAAGATTGTGTATATATACCTTAGATCTTTTTACCGTGACTTCTTGAATAAATGTCCAGTCGTTACCTCTACGTCTGTATCTCTTATCTGAATACCTGTACCCCTCTCCCCTCCTCTCTCATTCTACATACCTTTCACATTACACCTTTGAATGTAATGGTATACATTTTATCTCTCGGTTCCCCTTAAACGACATACTGAGTCCTTTGAGTTTGTCCCCAAGACATATTTGGACCCTGAAGAGACATCGAGTTTACCATCTCTTAGACGGACACTACGTTCTCCGGTCCCAAACTAGGGACCCAACTTTTCAAGGAGACCTCTTCCCTTACCGTTAGGTGAGGACATAAGAACGGACCTCTTGAGGTACCTGTCTCTTCGGGCCGTCCGATGTCAGGTACCCCAGTGTCTCAGTCTATGCTGACTCGCCGATTGTGTGTGTGTGTGTATAGTTGGGTCTCCCCACCCTACCCCTCCCTTTACCCTCCCTCCAAGTTTTCCCTCCCCTATATACATATGGATTCCGACATAGTACAAGTCCACACTGTCTGTTGTTGTATTAAGACATTTCGTTAATAGGAAGTTAAAGTTTTTATTTGTTTAAAAAATTTTTAATTTCTCGGAGAACGGGACCCACTTTCTCCTCTCAACCGAGAAAGAGAAAAATTAGGTTTTACGAACGGATTTTGAGTTGTAAGTTTTTTGATTCTGGTACCGTAGTTCAGGATAGTGAATTACCGTTTCTATACTCCTTTTTTACCTTTGTCACTCTGAAATAAAAGAACCAGAGGTTTTGTTGACGTCTACCACTGACGTCGGTACTTTAATTTTTACGGACGAGGAACTTTCTTCTCGATGATGATTGGACGACGACGATTCAGCGAAGCCAGCACGGGTTGAGGCACGCTGTGGTCTCTGTCGTCGGGTGGTCCGAGGGGGTAGGGACCCTAAGAGGTCCGTTCTTGTGACCTCACCCAACGGTAAAGGAAGAGGTTACGTACTTTCACTTTCCATTTTCACTTCAGCGAGTCAGCGCAGACTGAGGATCCCTGGGGTACCTGACGTCGGGTGGTCCGAGAAGGCAGGTACTCTAAAAGGTCCGTTCTCATGACCTCACTCCACGGTAACGGAAGAGGTTGATGATTGGATTTTTCGCATAATTTTTCGCCTCGGTAGTGAAACGACCGTTACCCGGTATATCAGTTTCGACACCAAAAGGGTTATCAGTACATACCTACACTCTCAACCTGGTATTTCTTCCGACTCACGACTTCTTAACTACCAAAACTTGACACCACAACCTCTTCTGAAAACTCTCAGAAAACCTGTCGTTCCAATAGTTTGGTCAGTCTTGTAAGTACCCTTCCTGACTACGACTTCGTGGCTATGAAACCGGTGGACTACCCTTATCGACTGAGTGACCTTTTTCTGAGACTACGACCCTTTCTAACTTCCCTCTTTTTCCTCTGTCTCCTACTCTACCAATCTACCGTAGCTCACTGAGTTACTTGTTCTCAAACTCGTTTGAGGTCCTCAGTCATTCCCTGTCCCTTTGGATACAGGACGTCAGGGATCCCAACGTTTTTCAGTCTGTGCTGACTCGCTGACTCGTTTTCGTTGGCCTGGAAGACGAAGGGTAAGGTGGTGTCACACAAGTTTTCTTGTGACGGTTCAACAGTCAAAAGTCAATAAATTAAAAAAAAAAATTCAGGACGGAAGGACGGACTTGACAAGGTCAAAGGAATGGGCGAGAAAATCCCGAACAAGACTTTTGATGGCGTCTTATTACCGATTCGTTTCCTTTTATACTTTACTTTTAAATTTTCTCCCTTAAGACAGTGTTTCTTTTGATGCCGGAAACCCCGAGACAATATCCTCCGTGGTGCTTTTTCCCTCTTTTGGGTTCTCCTTGAAGTTGCCTTTGTTCAGGGGGGTCGACTACTCTTGCACCTACGAATAAATTACTGAACGCGGAAGGGCTCGAAAAGATTTGACTCTCTTTGCTCTCATCTCGACCTTTCTCCTTCTTTTGGCCCGCGGTTGTGCTTTCGCTCGCCGCTCCTGCATTGTCGCGGGAGGGCGCGCGGGCGGTCGCGGAGCGGGCGGCGGCCCCCGTGCACTGCGCCGGTTTTACCGACTGCCCCCGCTGCCGACGGCCGGCCTCGTCCTCGGCCCCGGCCTCGGCCCTCTTCTCAAACTCTAGCACCTGGCCTCGGTCCACGGCCCGCGTCCGCTTGACGCCGCCCGCCGCTTCAGCGCCCGCCGCTGCCTTCGGACCAGGCGGGGGTAGGACTGGGACCGCGCCTCCCGGTGTCCGTGGGACAGCCGGTCGACGCCCTCGCGCGACGCGCGCCGGCGCTCGGACCCGCCGCGCCTGCCGCCGCGCCTGCTGCGCTACGCGCGTCCATCCGAGGTCGGGCCGGGCGCCGCACTCGAAAGGTCGTCTGTCCACCAACAAAACGGTGCCCACGGTCCGACCGTTCGGACAAATTGACTGAGTCGAACAATCTGTCCAACAATTGTGCGCATTGATGAGCAGTCAAAAGAAATGTGGCACACAGGCTCAGTTCTCTTTATGGACCCGCACCCACCGGACTCTAACCTCGTCAAAGTGAAGGATACGGGGTCTGTCGTAAGAATAAGAGTAACCACTTGAAGTATGATTTTTTACCTGCCTAAATTCAAATCAGGAATAAATAAAAATTTTCTGAATGAATCCTTTACTTTTACATGAAAAGAGACGAAATTTAGAGTTTGAAGGTAGGGTCGAGTGTAGAGGTCAACAACTACCGCGTATGGCTGAGTGGCGCCTCAGTCTTGTGGTCTACCTCAAATCTCCCACTCCCAAGGCCAAGCCAAGTCAAGTCAGCGAGTCAGCACATCCTGAGAAACGTTGGGGTACCTGACGTCGTGCGGTTCGGAGGGACAGGTAGTGGTTGAGGTCTCTGATGAGTTTGATTACAGGTAGCACAACCATTACGGTAGGTTGGTAGAGTAGAAGACTGCAGGGGAAGAGGAGGGTGGAAGCTAGAAAGGGTCGTAATCCCAGAAAAGGTTACTCAACCAAGAAGTGTAGTGTACCGGCTTCATAACCTCAAAGTCGAAATCGTAGTCAGGAAGTTTATTTAAAAGTCCTTATTAAGGGAAATCCTAACTTACCAAACTAGAGGAATGTCAGGTTCACCTGAGGGTTCTCAGAATTTCTGGTGTCAAGTTTTCGTAGTCAAGAAGCCGCGAGTCGAAAGAAATATCAGGTTGAGAGTGTAGGCATATACTGATGACCTTTTTGGTATCGAAACTGATCTGCCTGGAAACAGTCATTTCATTACAGAGACGAAAAATTACACGACAGATCCAACCAGTATCGAAAGGAAAGTTCCTCATTCGTAGAAAATTAAAGTACCGACATCAGTGGTAGATGTCACTAAAACCTCGGGTATTTTTATCAGAAAGTGACAAAGGTAACAAAGAGGTAGATAAACGGTACTTCACTACCCTGACCTACGGTACTAGAATCAATTCGATTGAAAAAGTGAGAGGAGAAAGTGAAAGTAGTTCTTCGAGAAATCAAGAAGTGAAAGACGGTATTCCCACCACAGTAGACGGAAAGACTCCGATAACTATAAAGAGGGTCGTCAGAACTAAGGTCGAACACGAAGTAGGTCGGACTGTAAAACGTACTACATGAGATGTATATTCAATTTATTCGTCCCACTGTTATATGTGGGAACTGTATGAGGAAAGGGTTAAACCTTGGTCAGACAACAAAGTACAGGTCAAGATTGACAACGAAGAACTGGACGTATGTCTAAAGAGTACTTCTTCCAGTCCACTAGACCACCATGAGGGTAGAGAAAATTCTTAATAGGTGTCAAACAACACTAGGTATATCAGTTTCCGAAACCGCATCAGATATTTCGTCTTCATCTACAAAAAGACCTTGAGAGAACAAAAAAGTCACTAGGTTGTCTACAACCGTTAAACTGGAGACCAAGTAGACGGAAAAGATTTAGGTCGAACTTGTAGACCTTCACGAACCAAGTTCATGACAACTTCAGACCGAACCTCTTAAAATTCGCAATGAAATGATCACACACACTACTCACGTTAACATGTCATCAAACTTGTAAGAAACCGTAACGGAAAGAAACCCTAACCTTACTTTTGAGTGGAAAAGGTCAGGACACCGGTGACGACTCAAAAGGTCTAAACGACCGTAGAACTCACGTCGTGAAGGTGTCGTAGTAGAAATTCCTAAACTTTGTCGAGTTGACCTTAAGGTAGTGGAGGTGATCGAAACAAGTATCACTACGAAGGATTCCGGGTGAATTGAAACGTGAGGTCCTACAGACCGAGATCCACTTACTAGTGTGGTAGTACCAATAGACCCAGTACTTCTAGAAAAACATATCAAGAAGACACATAAGAACGGGGGAGAAGAATTATAGAAGGCGAAGACAATCTAGGTATGGTAAAGACAGGAAATAACACAAGTAGAAACGTACATTACAAGGGAATTATAGAGATTAAAAGAACTTCTCTAGAGATCAGAAAGGGTAAGATTAAGGTCCACTGGTGATGTTGGTTGTTCGACATACTATGTCCGTTCAGTAGTGTAAAAGGTCAGACATTTTATCCTTAAAACACTAAGTGTTTCAAGAATATCGGAAGTTACTAGAGAATATCAGTTGAGAAAATTCGGAAACAGTAGATCTTATAAAGTCGTGTACTCATTCTTACCTTTGTAATTTACTAACTGTGTCACACTGAATCTTTCAGGACATTTCGGTTTATGAATCTCGAGACGGTTGGTTATGTTATCGGTGATGGGCGTACACTACAAATTGCCAATTTTTAAGTCAAGGAGTCAGTGTTGTCGGTGTAAAATTCACGAGTCATTAGATGTACATCGATCTCCGATGACACAACCTAACACTGGACTCTTGTAAAGTAGTATCACGACACCCCGTCTCGAGTGATTTCTGACACTTCATGAGGGATTCTTCATAATATCACACGGACACTCCAAAGAACTAAGGTAGGATAGGTTACATATAAACTACATCTTTCGTGTCTATCACTTAACACTATCAAAGTTACCGGTTCTTTCTAACTATTTCAAATTTTAGAGTGAACAAAACTCTATCCTTTGACATAGAGAGACCGTTATTTTTCATCCTGATCTTCCATTACTTCCTTGGATAAATTCAGTCCTTAGACCAAGGGTGATTTAACGGTGGAAATGTACAAAACTGACATACGGGTGGGTGACCACAAGTCAGGTCCCTCAGTTCCAGGTGCCAGAAGAATCTCCGAACAATCATTCGTTTATTACAATCGACAAACCGCTCCTTTACACGGTCACGGATCTTGACACGGATCGTGTCTTATTATAAACAACTTGTTTATAAACTTTTTATGAAAAGATAAATACCATTACGATATTTATTATTCGTCATGAATATATCACGAAGGATCCATTGTCTATAATCAGAATTTAGACATGTATATAATCAAGTAAAGTAGAACTGTCATTAGAATCCACTATCGACTTGACCGAAGTACTACAAGTACTTCACGTCCGAAATTAGTCATACTAACACGTCCCGGTCCGGGAGTCTTCATGGGTGCTATCTTTGAGAACAGAAATTTAAACACAATTCACTTCAGACTACCCTGTTTCCTTGTCCACACCCCGGAACCTCGACCCGAGGACACACCAGGGTAGAGGGTGACAGAGACACCCTGTCCAAGAGACGGTGAGACCAGGTGAACTTGAAGGGAGCCCGAAGAGGGATGGACAGACACTGTATGACGTACTGGTACGACGGGGTCCCTCCCAACTACAGTACGGCAAACTGAGAGTCCCACCCCGGTCCACAGGTGGCCGGACGGAGTCCGACGGTCGTGGTGTCGTGTAATCTGTCCTTGACCCGTCCCTGAAGAGTGGGCGGGTTGGCATACCCCTGACGTAGGGACGTCCTTTAACGTCAGGGAATCCCGGTACCCTCTTCCGGTACTCTGGCGGTGATGCGTTTCATTATACGGAGGAAGGTTTCACTTCATGTTACGGAAAAAGTAACCTCTTCCGTTACCGTGGGGTGAGAACGGACCTCTTACGGTACCTGCCTCCTCGGACCATCCGACGTCAGGTACCCCAGTACTTCTCAGTCTGTGCTGACTCGCTTAAGGGAAAGTGAAAAGTGAAAGTACGTAACCTCTTCCTTTACCGTTGGGTGAGGTCACAAGAACGGACCTCTTAGGGTCCCTGCCCCCTCGGACCACCCGACGACAGACACCCCAGTGTGCCTCAGCCTGTGCTGACTTCACTGAATCGTCGTCGTCGTCCCGGTACCTTCCCCACCACCTGAACCACGGAGGTGAGGACATCGGACGGGGTACACTATCTATGGTAATAATAAGGAACAAATATTTCTCCCTCCGACTTAATTTTTAATTTAACCGGTTCAATGAGTCTTTACCGTCTCGGTCTTGAACTTGGTTCTGTTCGATGGAGAGTTCGGTCACGAATCAATGTAGTGGAGTTACGGAACTACAAAAATTTATTACAACATTATACGATATTATATGTATACCTAAAAAATCAGTTAATTCATTTGTCGACGGTGACTTTAGACCGTTTTCAACACTCGTACCGAATGACTCCCGCTTTCCCACCCCTTGTCGACCGTACTCGATACACTGACCAAAGGGTTATCATTCGGTCTAAACTTCAGTAGTCTGTCTCGTCCTCACCCTTACCCCTTTTCCTCGACTTGGGGTCCATTGTACGAGACGTCTCCGGAGTCTTTTCGTCCAGTCTTCTATCACCAGTGGTGAGGTCGGTCCCGACCGAGTAAAGAAAAGGAAACTAGACGAATAGACGAATGTTTTCGTCACTCCAGTCTCTCTCAAGTCTCCCTCGCCACTTCCTCGTCTCTGACGTATACTCGTCGCGAGAACGGTCTATCGAAAACACCACTAGGCCCAAATTCCTTCTACGACACCTTACAGTCCTTTGCTGAACATAATTTTACAATTGGGTGTACCCAGACCATCGTGTCGAACGGTGTTACGTAAGAGACATCAACAAACCAAACCCCCATAAGAAAAAGATTTCCTACTCGTTGTTTTGAGTGACTTCTTCAGTGAGAAATTAAAATTTTCATAAATCTATATATAAACGGTAATCCATTCACCCTAATATAATACGGAAAGAAACAACAGAAGGTTACCGTTTAAAATAAAAGGTGTACACTCTCGAGGTGACGTGTTTCATTATACGGAGGAAGATTTTACTTCATGTCACGGAAAAAGTAACTTATAACGACTTGAGGAATTCAATGGTAACTCTACTATTCACTTTTAAGGCCTTTTAATGCTTTCACATTTTACCAAAAGAACAGTCCTGTCGCATTGTGGTATGACATAATATTCTAGAAAACTCTGTGGTTTCCCGATTATTTTTGATTTTGAGTTTAAATATTTCTGAGATCAATGAAGAGAAATTAAGTCTTAGGTTATTTTTTTAAGACATCTCGGGTGAGAGGACTTATACATAGGAGATATGGCCCCAAAGTTGTGTGACCGTAGGGAGACTCTACAAACACGACCATCGACGTAAAAAAAAAGGGTAGGACGTGTCACACTTTCGTAAATCCACAAAAAAAAAAAAAATCGGTTAATGGTCCAAAAGATAATTTTTAGGTTTAGGGTCAAAGAAGATTGAGGGTAGACCGTATGTACTAGTCAATCGTAAGGAGATCGTTCCACAGAAATACAGAAGAGGTCGAAAAGGAGAGTGACCCAGTGAGAAGATACTATGTCCGAGTCGGGGAGACATTGTCAGTTCCAGCTCTAGGGACTAGTCTGGTAAATGAACCGTTAAGTTATTCACATCTTAAAATACTATAAGACACACGACACAACTTGATAATAATTACTTCGAATCTCTACATTTATCGAATCGGTTCCAGTGTTTCGATCATTATACCTCTTTACTTTGTTGAATTTCAAGGAAGGTTAGTTTAAAAGGTACTGAGATTTAACGCGAGCTTACCCTTAACCGCTGATTGGATTGACCCCTTACCTACTCTACCGACGTTTTGTGATGACACAAGGGTTCTTACTGATATCCTCGGTGAAGGACTTTGTGATCAGAAGTGTAAAAAACAAGTGTACTGGGGGAATTTTTTTGAAGTTGAAATTTTCCACTTTGTTTCTTAAGTAGTATTAAAAGTTATTTGCAAAACCAAATAACATTTTTAACTGAAAAATTTTATTTTGGTGACATAGTAAAATTCACATAGTTCACTAGTTATGGAATTGTTGAACCATTGAGACGGTAGATAGAACAATTATTTATTATTTTAATAAATTATAAACATTTAAAACGTGAAAAGGGCAAATAAGGAACTTAAAGGTTAGGTGAATTACATACAAAATTTAAAAAAATAACCAGTAAGATAGTATGTAGAGTCTTTTTTAAACATTTAATTAACTTTATATTATTTGAAAAGAACACTGAAATCGAGACACACATAATTTTAAAAAAAGAAGATATTACTTAATGGTAATTTTAATATTCATTAGGATTCAACTAAGTCAAGTCAAGTCAGCGAGTCAGCACAGGCTGAGAAACGCTGGGGTACTTAACGTCGTGCGGTCCGGAGGGACAGGTAGTGGTTGAGGGCCTCAAGTGAGTCTGAGTCCAGGTAGCTCAGGCACTACGGTAGGTCGGTAGAGTAGGAGAGAGCAGGGGAAGAGGAGGACGGGGGTTAGGGAGGGTCGTAATCTCAGAAAAGGTTACTCAGTTGTGAAGAGTACTCCACCGGTTTCATGACTTCAAAGTCGAAATCGTAGTAAGGAAGGTTTCTTTAGGGTCCCGACTAGAGGAAGTCTTACCTGACCAACCTAGAGGAACGTCAGGTTCCCTGAGAGTTCTCAGAAGAGATTGTGGTGTCAAGTTTTCGTAGTTAAGAAACCGTGAGTCGAAAGAAGTGTCAGGTTGAGAGTGTAGGTATGTACTCATGACCTTTCCCTATGTTTATATTAAAATATTCATTAATATGTATTAAAAAAGAACCTTAATGAAGAGAAATTACTTGACTTACCACAGAAAAAAAATTAATTTTTTACGTCTACTTATATGTACTAAATGACTACATTTACACTACCTTGAGTTGTAGTCAAAATAAAAACCAAAAAATTATCTACACTAGGAACTCTTGAGATTGAGTATATTTATTTTTTGTCCTGACTTGTCCAACCAAGCAAAAGGGGGTAACCATTTAAGATGGTTTGTAAATTTTTTAAAAAATATATTCACGTCAACTAAATGTTAGAACACAATTATAGAGGACATGTTATTTCATGGAGTCTATACTTTACCTGTCGAAACAATATCATTACAATAAGTCCAGAAACTTGAGGAAGATTTGATATACGGGGTTTAGCGTAACTAGATTTTTGTAAAAAAACTATTTTTTTAAAAAACAAGTCTAAAAGTAAAACAAGTTTACTTTTAGTGGAAAGAACGTTTGTAATTTCTATAAAGAGAAAGACCCTTCAAGAGGTTTTTTCCGAAATGGTTCTGGATAGTTCACTATTAATACGGAATATTAAGAAAGTGAAACAAATTGGATCTGTGCGTTTTACCAACCTCTGTAGATTTGTAACGAATATAGTAATGTAGAACGGTTATGTAACACAAAACTGTTTTTCTGAAATCCTTTAAGGGACCACCAGGTCGTCAAGCCTGACTCGTGAAGGTGGTGTCCCGTGTGCACAGACTAGGGACTAGTCCCTTGATCCCAAAGTATACGGTTCTACACCGGTCTTAATTATTTTTTCTCAATCACATGTACAAGAAGTTCCCGACGTCAAACCGAGTAAATTAAATCTCTTGAATAGGTAGTTCAATTACCGTGTAGGTTCCTTATTCATAACTCTGGTTGGTTTTTGTTAATGTATATAAAAATGAACATCTATTTAAAAAATTTTTTGAAAGATTTAAGTCCTATGGGTCGTCTACCCATCTTTGGTGAGGAGAAGGGGTTCTAGTTCAAAGAAATTGATTCAAGTCGTTTACTTTCTGACCTTATCAAAAATCACTAAACTAATTAGTAGTTTCCTTCGAAGTGGGGATAGACCATACACCATGAAAGACGTGGAGTCCAGTCACGGAGTCCTCCTTCTATACCCTGTTCCTCACTTGACACTAAGAAGGTATCTCACCCAGTTCTTTCTCACGGACACTTTGGACTCCTAGATTTTTAGTTAAAGGAGTTTTATAGACCTGGACGGGTCGGGAGACGTCCTGAAGGACGTATAAATAAGGGTAAGCTTCTGGTGATCTGAAGCAAATATCGGATCCCTACCATAGAAGAAATTCCTAGTCAATCAAGTCTGCGAGTCAACTCAGACTGACACGTTGCGGTACCTGACGTCGTGCCGTCCGAAGCGACAGGTAGTGGTCGAGGGCCTCGAACGAGTTGAGTACAGGTAACTCAACCACTACGGTAGGTTGGTAGAGTAGGAGACAGCAGGGGAGGAAGAGGACGGAAGTTAGAAAGGACCGCAGTCCTAAAAAAAAAGTTACTCAGTCAAGAAACTTAGTCCACCGGTTTCATGACCTCAAAGTCGAAGTTGTAGTCAGGAAGGTTACTTATAAGTCCTGACTAAAGGAAATCCTAACTGACCAAACTAGAGGAACGTCCGGTTCCCTGAGAGTTCTCAGAAGAGGTCGTGGTGTCAAGTTTTCGTAGTTAAGAAACCACGAGTAGAAAGAAATATCAGGTTGAGAGTGTAGGTATGTACTGATGTATTTCTGGTATCGAAACTGATCTACTTGGAAACAACCATTTCATCACAGAGAAGAAAAATTATACGACAGATCCAACCAGTATCGAAAAGAAGGTTCCTCGTTCACAAAAAACACCGACGTCAGTGGTAGACGTCACTAAGACCTCGGTACTTTTATTTCAGAGAGTGACAAAGGTAATGGAGGGGTAGATAAACGGTGCTTCACTACCCTGGTCTACGGTACTAGAATCAAAAAACTTACAATTCAAAATTCGGTCGAAAAAGTGCGAGGAGAAAGTAGTTCTCCGAGAAATCAAGAAGAAGCGAAAGACGGTATTTCCACCACAGTAGACGTATAGACTCCAATATCTATTAAGAAGACCTTTAGAACTAAGGTCGAACACTAAGTAGGTCGGGTTGTAAAGTGTATTGCATGAGACGTATCTTCAATTTATTCGTGTCACTGTTATATGTCCGAACTGTATGAGGAAAGGGTTAGACCTTGGTCAGACAACAAGGTACAGACCAAGATTGAGTGAAGAACTGGACGTATGTCTAAAGAGTCCTCCGTCCAGTTCACCAGACCATAAGGGTAGAGAAGTCCTTAAAAGGTGTCAACCAACATTAGGTGTGTCAGTTTCCGAAATCACGTCAGCTATTTCGTCTTCATCTACAAAAAGACCTTGAGAGAACGAAAATGCTAATAAGTTGTCTACAACCGTTAAACTGGAGACCAAGGAGACGGAAAAGATTTAGGTGAACTTGTAGACGTTCACGAACCAAGTACATGACAACTTCGGACCGAACCTCTTAAAACTCGTAATGAAATGATCGCACACTCTACTCACGTCATCACACTTGTAAGAAGCCGTAACGGAAAGAAAACCTAACCTTACTTTTGAGTGGAAAAGGTCAGGACACCGGTGACGACTCAAAAGGTGTAAACGATTGCATAACTCACGGTGTGAAAGTGTTGTAGTAGAAAATCCTAAACTTTATCAAGTTGACCTTAGAGTAGTAGAGGTGATCGAAACAAGCATCATTGCGAAGGATTCCGGGTGAACTGAAGTGTGAGGTCCTACAGACGGAGATCCACTCACTAGTGTGGTAGCACCAAGAGACCCAGTAATTCTAGAAAAAGCACATAAAGAAGACACATAAGAACGGTGGTGAAGAATCATAGAAGACGAAGACAATCCAGGTATGGTAAAGACAGGAATTAACACAGATAGAAACGTACTTTACAAGGGAACCATAGAGAATAATAGAACTTCTCTAGAGATCAGAAAGGGGAAGATAACAAAAGGAGATAAAGAAACGTAACTAGTGAATCCTTCCGAAAGAATAGAGAGGAACGATTAGAAACCTTGACGTAAGTCTACCTATATAGTAAGGAAAAGAGGAAACGGAAAGTGAAGAGAAGAAAAGAGTCGATAAACATTCCGGAGGAGCCTGTTGGTAAAACGGAAAAACGTACAAAAAGGAACCCCTGCCAAAACTAGTGGAGGAGGACATGTTGTCGTACTTGGAGGTAGGTATCAAGAAGTCCGTGAGATAGTCTAGATTAGGGAACTTAGATAAACAGTGAAGATGACACATTAGTCCCCGAAGGGTCCACCGAGTCACCATTTCTTAGACGGACGGTTCGTCCTCTGGACCCAAGCTAGGGACCCAACACTTCTAGGGGACCTCTTCCTTGGTCGATGGGTGAGGTCATAAGACCGGACCTCTTAAGGTACCTGTCAGGTACCCCAGTGTTTCTCAGCCTGTGCTGACTCACTGAAAGTGACATATTAGTATTCCCTAAACTAAATCCAGTATGGACTTACCAGATCACCAAAAGGGATGAAAGAAGTCAAATTCAGACTTAAACTGTTATTCCTCAAGTACTAGACTCAGTCGAGGGTCAGAACAAAAAGGACTGACATATCTCAAAGAGGTAGAAAGTGACGTTTATTATATTAGTCAGACTAAAGTAAAAACTGGGGGACCACTACAGGTGTACATCTCAGCAGAGAACACAACAACCTTCTCCCACAAACGATACTGGTCACTCAAGAGAACCGTTTTGAGACACTCGGAAACGGGACGAAGTAAAACATAAGGTTCCGGTTGGAACGGACAATGAGGTCCATAGAGAACTGAAGGAAGAAAACGTAAGGTCAGGGGATACTACTTTTCCTGTAGAAGAAAACCACAATGAAGATCTTCCAGAACATCCAGTAGTAT
This sequence comes from Capra ibex, assembly GCA_006410555.1. Classification (NCBI taxonomy): domain Eukaryota; kingdom Metazoa; phylum Chordata; class Mammalia; order Artiodactyla; family Bovidae; genus Capra; species Capra ibex. The sequence continues at coordinate 94,677,472 of SJYO01006231.1, forward strand.
CTTGGCAAGTTGAAGTCGAAGAAGTCGTAATCACCAACCCCGTAGTTGAACCTAATGACACTATAACTTACCAAACGGAACCTTTGCTTGTCTCTAGTAAGACGGAAAAACTCTGACGTGGGTTAGTGGGTAGAGTAATTTGAAAAGTTTAAATATTTGTTATGTATCCTCAGAGAGTTATAAATTTTATATGGTAGGGGTGGGTCTACGAAATGAATTTTAGGCAAAAAGAAAAAAGTTTTGGTTCTACTTTATAAATCTGGTCAAAAAGAAAGGGTTATCGACAGAAGAACCCAAAACGACTCTTAGATCTGAAAAGTCAGGGTCCGACAGAACTCAAAGTAAGTATAAATGAATTATGAACATAATATTTAAGTCAGTATCATAGTAAGAAAAGTTAAATCGATACGTGTATATACGAGAAAATTGATATATAGGTATAATTAATAACGACTACTTTCTTTCGTCCATTTGTTTCCTAATTATAGGTGTTATGTGTCTGGGTATTCTGTTTTCGTTTGTTTAGTTCTTTCAATTTTCTAAATTGTCCGTTCAGTATCTTTATTATGATTCTTTGTTATTTGTACTTTCAGACGAATTGTATATATTACTTGTTGACCATTTGTTGGTATATGAGGGGCGGGGTAGGAGGTTAGGTTCCCCGTTTGTAAATTTTCTGGTTTTCCACCGTAACCACGTCTCTCTCCCTACGTGGTTGGTCTCGAATAAAAGGACGACCTTGATCCAATATCAGACTCCCAGATATTATCAAAATTAAAGGTCTCACTGTCAAAAGACCCGAACTCTCCAGTGAACCATTCTTAGACAGCACCTAACCCAGCGTGCATCTCGTCTCCCGAATTTATTTACCGAGTAGACAAACGTTGGGTGGTCTGTCCTTAGACCCAAGTGACACTGTTCTCCGTGTTTTTGAAGATCACAAAGTTACTTGTTTATAGGTTTGACACAGGAACAAGTGGAGGTACACCGACGACCCGTCCTGGTCACCCTGTCCCGAGCTATAACCTTCTTCTCGACGTCACGAATCAGTCCCTCGAACGGTGGATCTCGGCAAGACTAGCCCAGCCGGTACTCACCAGAATTTTTCCGAAACTTGGATAGTTCCTCTTTCTTTTGTCTTTTTATCTAAGGTTGATTTACGGTAAGACCTTTTCCGTTTTGATACCTCTGTTATTTTTCTAGTTACCAACGGACCTCAATCGTCCTTCTACGTATCTGTCTCATGTCTTCAAAAATACTCGTCACTTTTATGAAACTTACTGAAAGTTTACTCATAAACTTAAAGTAATATTATACTACTGCAGTAATATTATACTACTACAGTAATATTATATTACTACAATATGAAAACAGGTTTGGGTCTCTTCCATGTTATGATGAATGAATTAGTCACTTATATCTCCTACTCGACCCTGGAACCAATAGTACACAGTTACGTCAAGTAGGAATAAATTTTTTTTTTTTCAAGGTCAGAACTATTGTCGATACGTACAAGTAACCTTCCTGATTACAACTTCGACTTTGAGGTTATGAAACAGGTGGACTACACTTCTCGACTGTAAACTTTTCTGGGACTACGACCCTTTCTAACTCCCGTCTTCCTCTTCCCCTCCTGTCTCCTACTCTACCAACCTACCGTAGTGCCTGACTTACCTGTACTCAAACCCATTTGAGGTCCTCAACCACTATCCGTCCCTCCGGACCGCTTGACGCCAAGTACCTCAGCGTTTCTCAGCCTGTGTTGACTCGCTGACTTGACTTGACTACGTACACGTCGACGACGACGATTCAGCGAAGTCAGCACAGGCTGAGACACGCTGGGGTATCTGTCGTCGGGTGCTCCGAGGGGACAGGGACCCTAAGAGGTCCGTTCTCGTGACCTCACCCAACGGTAAAGGAAGAGGTTACGTACTTTCACTTTTCACTTTCACTTGAGCGAGTCAGCACAGGCTGATCGTCCCTGGGGTACCTGACGTCGGGTGGTCCGAGGAGGCAGGTACCCTAAAAGATCCGTTCTCCTGACCTCACCCAACGGTAACGGAAGAGGTCTACGTACACTCCCTTCCCTTAAAGACATGGAAGGCAAGTTAAAACAATATTTGAATGTTGATAATTTTTTTTTTAAAGAGGGGGGGGTTTTTTTTTAAATTGAGTCCCATCTGAAAAATCGTTTTAAAACAAACTGGAAATATGTAAAAATGTATAATTTACTCGAAAGGAGAACCAAGTCACCATTTCTTAAGCGGACGGTTACGTTCTCTGCCCGGAACCTAGGGACCCAACCCTTCTACGGGACCTCTTCTTTTACCGTCAGGTGAGGTCATAAGAACGGACCTCTTAGGGTCCCTGTCCCCTCTACCTCTTGACTTTACACTGGATTGTTTTACTTTTTATTAGATTACTTTCTAACGACTTGAGGTCACCAATAATTCATATTTTTGTTATGTTTCTTTGAAGTATCGTGTAATATAAAATATTGATAAATATTATCATTATTTTATTTCTAAATTTTTTGGAACTTACTAACTTGAAAATAATTAACTTGGTCAAATATCGCGAACGTAAAATAAGATTCAAAATGGAATGTTTTCTTGACCCTTTGATTGTCAGGTGATTAGCACATGCTTTCTGCCCGTTGCTCTTAAACTCGGGACATGGTTCCTTACCTACGAAGGGGCTTACGAGGCCCACCGTGAGTGTCTGTTTTGTCGACCGAGTTCTTAGGGAGACCGATCATATGCTGGGTGGGGTTCGTTCGGGTCTTCGGCGGTGGAGGGACGACCGTCTCTTCAGTTCTACCGCGGGCGCTCGAGACCCCCGCACCGGAGCTCGACCTGAGGAGGTTACCCTTGCTCTCCCCCATCTAGTGAAAGGGTCGTTCGGAAGATCCAATCCCGTTCCGAAAGACCTCATACGTAGCAAGGTAACCAGCTTTTACCTTATTCGCGCACCCTCTGTGGTTAGCGTCACTCACGACTATCCCGGCAGCGGCATCGTTGCGCGCCTCGATGGACCCTCTTCGCAAGCCACTGACTGGGTGCCGGAGTCGGCGGGCCCCTCGGACACTGGAGGGCCCCAATCCCCGGTCAACCGACTCTTGAGGTCAATCAGGCGTGCACTCACGAGTCTCGTCTGGTCGGCTGCCCAGAAGGGAAGCAACAAGACGCAGATCGGAGGAGTGGGCCATGACGCAAGTCACGTGATTGCTTCGACAGGGACGAAGGCGAGGTGTCGAAGGTTCCCGGTCTACTACCTCCTCGCACAGTTGGACTACGTGTACTACTTTGAGTCGTAGTTCCAGAACGAGGTCAGACGGGACTCGGACCCGGCGTCGGACCTACGTCTAGTACGGGGGGACGTCGTCAAGAAACATCACGACCTCGTAACGGAGTTTGTACCCGACTCTCCACTCGGCGCCGCCACCCCGCCCCCCGAAGCCCCGGCACTTTTAAGTCCGATTCGAGCGAGTCGTAGAAGTTACGGTTTGTAACAAGACCCACGACCCTATTGTCGACACGTGTTTTGTTTGTTCTAGGGACGGGTGTTCTGCACTGTAAGATCTCGTCGCGACAGGTTATCTTTACGATACGTTCGGTGTACACATTAAAGACTCTAGGATCATCGGTGCAAAAATTTTTCGTCTTTGCGTACTTCAAAATCACTAAACAAAATAACTTGGGTTATATCGGTTTTATCATAGTAAAACTGTATATATCAGTCATATTTGGAATAATCACTCTATAAAACGTAAGAAAAAATTTCACTCCGAATTTCTAGGTGACACATAAAATGTGAATTGTCGTATAGAGTCAACGTGACCGATGTAAAGTCATGGTGAACACCGATCACCGATGGAACCTGTCGTGTCAAGATCTCTCCTCTATTCTGTTGTTTAAGTCTTCGTTTTATCAACGTTTTACGATGATTAAGTCCCTACGTTCTAACCAATTTTCTATCTCTTAGTTCCCCTTTTAGAAAGGTCAATCCCATTTCCCCCTTCCAGAAAGACCCCTCACTTTACACTCGACTCTTGATTTCCTCTCTTCCTCAGTTGAGACGTTTCCAAACCCCGTTCTCGGAAAGATCTTTTTGTTTTGTCCACGTCTCCAGAACTCACCCTGGTTGAAACCAAACTTCTGTGGTCCATTCACTCCGTACGGTTCGTCCTCCTCTCCTCCAGTCTCATCAACCCTACCCGACTTAGTACAGCCGGAAATTTTCAGTTCAATCCTCAACCTAAAATAAAGTACTCATAAACCTCCTAAAAGTCGGTACCTTTTTATTCTAGATTGGATGTAAAAAAATTTTTTGAAAGTGGATACACCTCTTGTCTAATCTTTCCACCCCACCATTGTTATAATCCTCGTTCCTTTGGGTAATCCTCCAATAACGTCGTCAAGTCTACTTCCTACCACTACTACTAAACTGTTTCAGTTAGTTCTTAACTGAAACCGCAGTCCATTCTCCCTCTTCCCGTTCCTAAAGTATCTACTAATAAACTCGTGAACAAAATAAAACACCCGTTATTTATGAACTCCCTCGTATTACCCATACTGTCTCTTTGGGACAGTAGTCTTCGTTCCTCTCGAGTAAACCATGAACCGAAGAGGATCAGGGGTTCTGACTTAGTCTTCCTCATTTCGTCCCGTCGAGGTATCGAAAGTAAACCGAAAACCCTCTCTCTGACTCCCGTGGACTTCTGCAAAACGTTTGACAAGAATACTTATTATGAAGACAAAAGGGAAAATCAATTCTTCTCAAAATAACCGGTTTTATTTAGAAAGAAACCAGGAAACCTCGACCACCTCTTTGAAACAGGTCTTCGTAGTCTATATCGGTGATCACAGTCTTTAGATGGTCTTAATTTCACTCACTCTTCATCAATGTAGTTAAACTACAAATTTTTTTTTGAGGGAACATAAATAAGTAAAGAGTTAAGGAACAATTATTTCGTAGAAGATTAAATCTTGTTTGACATCGTGTTCGGTGTGAAATGAATCTGAAATCAGAGTCGAGACGACGAGTTAGAGGCGTATTTGAACTCGTTTTAAAAGGGGTAAGACTCGGAGTCAAAGGAAAAGAAATTTTACTCCTGGTACTAAGGACGAACAGTATGTTCCAAGACATTACTTTTTCATAACAGTGACGTTCTCGTCAAGGTCCTCCTCTTCCTCTAGAACCCCAGCTAGGTTCTCGGGGGACGTCTCAGAAGGTGTTCCTTGGATTGACAGGTCCGAGAGAAACTGGAAGAGGACGTCTCGGTCGGGTAAGGTAAAATCCCATTAACGCAATCGGCGGTACTGATTCCGGGACGGTTCACGGTCCGTAACACGATTCCTGTTACGGAATCGTGAAGTAATAAAGTAAAGTAGGAGGTGGTTAGGGATCCTCGATTCGACAACCACAAGGGTAGACGTCCACGTCTTTGACTCTGAGTCTCACCAATTCATTGAACGGATTCCAGGAAACCGTTGACTCACCACCTTGGTCCTTCTCTTGTGTCCAGAGGGCCGGAGACTTTGGGAGACGTAGAACGATTTGAGTAAACGACGACTCCTAAATTCGGAAGATAGAGACTGGACCCAAGTCGGGACACCCGGACACGGTGGATTCCACTTTCGGATATCGTCCTCTGTCTGAAAGTATGTAAATAAACCACTGTGGTGGGGTGAGGCGGTGGGGGTGGTCGACACTAGAAGGACCCGAAGGGACCACCGAGTCTATCATTTCTTGGACGGACGCTACGTCCTCTACGCCCAAGCTAGGGACCCACCCTTCTAGGGGACCTCTTCCTTTATCTATGGTTGAGCCATAAGAACGGACCTTTTAACGTACCCGTCTGACGTCAGGTACCCCAGCGTTCCTCAGCCTGTACTGACTCGTCGATCGGGAAAATGAAAAGCGACAGTGCCCGGAGGGTGTAGACGGAACGAAGAAGTCAACAAGATACACACCGGGATGACAGGTAGGGAAGGTCGGTCGAGCGAGGGAGATCTCTGGGACAGGAACCCACGAGACTAGCCTACCGCGTCCCAAGACGGAAGAGGACGTGAGCCCGAAGATGAAAGTGAATTCGTGTCCCCGTAAAGACTTCAGAGCAATACGATTGTTTCTCGAAGAAAAGTCGACTTGAGCGACGAAGACAAGGGAATAATTGTGACACCTACGATTTGTTCATTGATCAAAATTCATAGTTTTAGGAGGGAAACTGACGGTTTTTCTTTTATGTCTCATCGAGGGAGAAGAACTACGGAGACCTCATCATCGGAAAACCCTCGGTACACTCTTTTCTGATGACCGAAACGAGGTATTTCTCGACACCATAAAAATGATAAAGTAATTTGTCCTCGTTTTCAAGATTTTAAAGATGTCATAAAACCTTCAATACTAATCATAAAAAACCTCTTATCTCTGACGAGACTCCATCAAACTTTGAACGTCCTGTCTGAAACTCAGGACTCTCAGGAGAGAGACCTCAAATTAAAGGAACAGATTAACTCTATTTTTACAGAAAATGTCACACCGGGTCATGCATCTTGAAAATTAACAAAAGTATAGTACCAAGTAATAATTTGTATGACAATATGTTACTTATGTTAAAGTGCATAACCGTAAATTTGGGTCTGTTGTCTGTTCCAAGAGAGGAAAAAACCTTTAATTTTTGTCAGAAAAAAGAATAATGTATTAAAAATTAATCCTTTATTCTTGTTCGTTTTTTCTACGAAGATAATCGAATGATGAGTCTTTTTTGTTTTGATGCTAATTATAGAACCAGTTATAGGAACATCTAGGAAAGTCATGTTTCAGTCTGTCTGTTCATTTCTTCTAAGACAAAATTAAGCGGAAACGGAGGGGGTCACCGTAGTGACAACGCGAGGAGTGCCTTCTGTCAAACCGTGATTGGTGCCTTCGGTGGTCACGCAGAGGGAAAACTGGGTCATTAAGATGAAGATCCCGAAAATAGAGCATCTGGATTGTACACTTTTACTGTGTACATGTCTTTACAGACAACGTCGTAATAAACATTGTCGTCTTCTAATCTTTACCGGATCTAATTTTTGATCCATTTATTCAGTACCGTGTCAGGTTATCACTTTGTGGAGTTTCGATACCTTTGTATTTGTCCTTTAAGGGACACATGTCTTTCTTACCGTTTTACTGTCTATAAGTCACTTACCGTATACATCGTATGATTATAAAAACATTCTTCCCTTCTTTTTATTCTTGCAAATAAAGGTCACGTCTTTTTACAAACCCTTCACTTGGAAGTGATCCTCGTCATATAATTACTTGTCTCTTCCTCTTGACCCCTTTTGTGGTTCATAATTTGACATGTATGACATATCGAAAAAAGGGTAAGTTATCATCTGAAATTTGGAAAAAGGTATAATTTATAAGTAGGTGTTGAATCAAAAACTTCACTCGTGTGTCGTAAGACAAAACGGGGAGGGTGAAACCCGAAACACCAACAGAAGTTTAGGCGTAAAAGGTTTGACGTCACGACTGGTTTGGGTTGCGCGTAGAAACACATGTAGGAGTCAACGACGGAATGCAACGATCTACGTCTCGAAACTCTTGGACGACCGTAATTCACCGGACGACCTTCCTAACACGGTCAAACGTGAGGGTGGTTCGTCCTGTACAGTCACATGTAAAAAGGATAAAGAAAAGAAGAAAACGAGCTTGAAGTGTAGTAAATAACTTTCCACCCCCCTTAGGTTTCGGAAAATATAATTCAACACACGGAAGATCGGGAAACTCCGTCTATGACTAATGTCGTCATGGAGATTATGAGAGAACCCGTAATGCTTACGTCAATGAGACGAATCTTGTCATAGAAAAAAAGGAAGTTGTCACGATCCAGAGATAAACCCTCCGAAAAATTTAAAGAAAATTTTGTCTAGAATAGTTTTAACATGGAAACTCTGACCAACGTGTCGGTACACTTACACGGGTTGTCATGATTTGTCATGTGAATCTTTACCTACTCCACCATTCGAAGTATAACACACATAAAATGACACGGTTTTTATTTGAGCTGCACTATTTAAAGTTCGATTACGGAATCTTTAGAACACTCAAGTCATGAAATTATTTACATTTTCGTACAAATAGGTACTATGTCAGATTGGACCATAAAGGACCGAAGGACACTTTAAATACTTATGTACGTTTCAAAATAGATTAACATAAACAAGGTCTTTAGTCTACAAAGACCGAATTTATAAAACGACGAAAACAACATACACACCAAAAAAAAAAAACTCCCCCTCCCTTCCTTTACATACGGATACTATATCTGAAGTTCATCAGCGGTTTTTTTACGTCACTCGGTAAAGGAGTCGGAAGGGTCTCACAAGGACGTTGGGGGTCCCTTCGAAACGTAAGTGCACACACACGCACACGTACACACACACACACACACAGACACACTCTCTTATATAAAGGGGAACCGGTTCAACCGAAAAAAAGGAAAACAAAAACGACAACATTACGAAATTATCCGACTAGGAGACAAACGTAATGTCCTGCCGACACCCTTCCCCGTCTCGAACCGAAATAGAACGTGAGTACGTCTTCTTTGACCGTCTAATAGACTTTCACGAACATCTGTTATTTTTAGAGAACTCCATAAAGTAGTGGATAGAAGCGAATCAAAAACGAAGCATTAATCCTGTATCAAAACATGTAGTAATCCTTAATTTTATTCTTACATAACTGAACCGGTTTACCAAGTAAGTACAAAGAGACATTCTACAATTACGTTTTTGGACTTGTTCGGACATGTCAAAAATAAGTCTAATAATACTTCACATTAATAAGACACGGAATGAAAAATTTATCTTAAAATAAAAAACTCGTGACAGACTTTAGAAATACTTACTTCTAAGTATAAAAGTAAAACTTCCATTAAGAAGTTTTTATGGATTCTAGCCCATTGACTGTCGTATGAGGTAATTCAAAGTTATTTTATCATAAACTAACCCACTATTATCCCCCTTTTACTGAACTCGATCTAAGTCACCCGTTAAAATTTAATATTTTGGGACGAAAAATATTCTCTTGTATGGATCTAATGGATGAAATCCTAAGGTATAAGTCAAACATTTGAAAATATAGAGAACCGTAGTCATTTCTGTTTGATAGAGACTTTAAATACTGACCCAAGTAAAAAATATAAATATTGAAAAATCTGTTTTCTGTAGTAATATTCTCCTTAAAAGAGATACTATACTCTTAAATACTCCTTTTTTAGAAATATCTCCATTACGAGAACAGATTGACTTTATTTTTATAGAAAATGTCATACCGGATAGTAGGTTTTAAAAGCTAACAAAAGTTCAGTACCGAATAATGACTCGTTTACGAAAGTACTATTTATGACTAAAGTCTATTAAATGCATGGAACATGAGAAGAGACTGGTAATATGACTCATTGAAACTCCATGCCTAAAACAAGATTTGTCGATCAAGACCCTGACGGGAGGACCAGGTCACCACGTTTGAAGTGTGAAGGTGACCTCTCCCGTGTCGAAGGCGGGGACCGGACCCTTGATTCTAGGGTGTACCGAGTGACGGTTTTGATTTGCTATTATTTATTTATTGATTAAGACTCCTATCGTTCAAGAATACGTGAGTGTGTGTACGACCATATAATCGATTAGTGTCCACTGGTCGCGCAACTGCCTACCTCGGAGTGATGTGCACCGGTCCCCTGACCCCCCCTTCCCTCAGTTTCGTCCGTCACAAGGGCCCTGCGCCCTCTCTCCCTTCTCACAACAAGGTCCAGCCCCCGCCACCTCTAGCGTCCTAACGTGAAGTACAACTGTACTTACACTCACATCTTAATCAAGTGCATCCTTCTGCTTTCGTCGTCGGTCCACCTGTTCTCCCTGTCTCACCGCAAATCCTTGTGTCCCCGGATTACTCTTCTCGACCCCAGGTCCCAGGTTGGTCTCTTCAATTGGAATCTGGTCTCCACCCTCCCCAGGTAAGATTCGGGGTCCTTCTCTCCTCTCCCTTCTCTAGTGTCTTGAGTCTCACTCTCTCCCTTATTTTCCGCCTTTCCGTGCGTGTTTTCCGTCGGAGACCGAGGACCACTTTGACCGTCGGTCCGGTGCTCGACGCTCCACTTTTCAGTCCTATCCAGGTCGTCTTCCACCACTTCCACAAGGCCACAATAGGTAGAGAAAGTCACTCAAGATACTCGGACTCCGTAACTACTACCTCCTTCTTCCCTGCCACTAACAACCAGACGACCACCCTGAGTTGCACGAACTACGGTTGGAGACGAATTTTCCTCTTCTGAACCTAAGAGTCCATTCTACCCTGAAAATTGAGATCTAGTTTACAGAATAAACCCGGTCCCTAAAATGTGACCTAAACGTCTGCACACGTTCTCCCCCGTCTACCGTCCCCCATAGACCATTTCCCGACACGTCCCACGACACGACCTGGTTTCGACCTTGTCGACCGTTTTCAGAGTCCCTTCTCGCTTTTTATCGAGCCTGTTTCCGTGTTTCCGTGCGTGCCTGTCGTCCCGTACAGACCCTTGTCCTTTACCAAGAGGCACCGATCCTGTGTCGGACGAGTCACTCACTCCACCTCCACCTCCGGCCGGGTCCACAATGTAGTAGTCGCGGTACAATCTCCGAAGTCGAAAACAGGGACCTTGAAGCCCTTGGTAACCTCCAAAAATCCGTCGTGTCACTTTACCAGTCCGGTCTCTGACTCTTTCAACTTCGATCGTCGATAGGCCCAGTACTCAATCTTCGTCGGGTCTTACCCCTTACCTCTTTGTACTTCGTCTATTCAGTCCTTCAGACCCCGTCTGTTCAGACGAACTCCTCACCCTTTTGTCTGAGTCCTCTCTAAACCTTTCAGTCTACCATTTTGCCTCGTCCTTAAAAGTCCGACACTCCACGTCTCACGGGGAACGACCTCTGTCGGAACACTACCCGAAAAGGAGGATGTGCTCTCGGTCATCGGTCCCGACTCCGGATTCGAGCTCCACGACCTCCGACATTTAGGTCTGTGAGACGGGGTAACATTGGAGGTGGGGTGAAGTCCCGTAGTCCTTGACACCGACCCGGCGACGGGGCGGAAGAAGGGTGATGTACAAACTTCTACTTAGATTTCGAAGGGGTTAGGGAGGTACTGGTCTAGTCGAAGAAAAAAAGGGGTCATCAAAAGAACAAAACCGGACAACTTATAAAAAGTTTTTTATATTTCTTCAACAACAACAAAAAATTCTTCGAAAAAACTTTTCTTTGTTTCATAGTGTATAACAGGGTAAAGTATCTTTGTCGACTAAGTCACAATTTAAAACCCTAAATAGGAAGGTCGTGTACTTATTTTCCACACTCACACACACATAGAAACATAGAGTCTCCGTCTACAAACCTCGAAAGAAAAAAGTAATTTGGTTTTACACTAATAAGGTTCTTGTGGTAAAACGTTAAAGAAATAAATTGTTACACAAGGTGTGTCGAGAACTACAGTTCTCTATATTTGGATTAAAATTTACTGGTACACTCAGTAGGTAAAATACTAATATGTTATTAAATAAATTGGTTATAAAAAAAATTAACTTTCTATTAACGAAATGTCACAACACAACAAAAGACGGTATGTTGTTGTGTTTAGTCAGTATTAAAATATATATATACGTATATTAATATATATATTATATATATAGGGGAGGAACTAAGAGGGAGGGATTGGTCATGAATAATTACATTCAGTAAAAGTACAATATTACTGTCACAATACTTACAGGAATATGAACACAAATTCAGAATAGGTAAATAAAAGAGTCCTATTCAAAACTCTAACGACACAGTCTGACATGTTCAAGACGTACTCACAACACTTTCGCACACTCGCAAGAACCAGAAAAAGTTAGTCTATCTTTTTCGAGAAGTAGAGTTTAAACACAAAAACTTTGATCCTACTACCTCAACAACCAAAAAAAATAGTACAAAACAATATTTATAGTATGTTCCAAAAAAGTAAAACATAATGTTTGTAATTTGTCCGGTAACCACCAAGTGGACAAGTATAGGAAACGGGTAAAAAAAACTTATAAGGTAGAAAAAGGTGAGGAAATAATATCTATTCCTATAAATGGTAAACAGCCTTATACACAATATTTTTAAAAAGACGAGAGAGTCCCAAATAAAAGGGATAATTCATGTCATCATTTGGTCAAGAAAGTCACAGTACATAGTTTATAGTAATAAAACGGATGATTAAACTTTAAGGTGGAAATAGTAGACAACTTTATAGGTAATATGAGTCTCCGAACAAACATCTGAGAGACAAATCAGAGACCTAGAAAAATAAAGACACGATCATTGTATCGGAAAATTGATGGTTTCGGTATATCACACAAAATACGAGACCGTCAAGTGGAGGATGGATGAAAAAATACGGTGTAAAAGTCTAAATCAACTCCGACAGGTAAAAGATAAGACGGTCTACTGGAACTTGTAGTAAATAAAACAGCCTAAGGTTTTATTTTTAAACAGACCCTAAAAATCATTTATTATCTACACCAACTCGGGGACCGGATAAGAATAGCAGGTGTATTACGGAGAACGTACAGTGATACTTCGTACTCATAAACGACGACGAGAGACTCTTCTGGGAGAAAGAGTACAAATCTTTCACGACAAGAGAAGATTGAAACGTAAAAATAAATTTTTAGTTATAACTGTACATAGTCCGTGTCCACATGCACACACGGCGGCAGGGTTTGGGATACTATTTTTGGTGGAGTTATAACATTTCCTTAATCGGAGGTTAATTTTATTTCTTTAATTAAAATTTTTTTACTTATAACTTACGATAGGTTGTGAAAAACCGTAGATAACTCTACAGTATAGGTAAAAATCGGGTATTAATATTAACTTAATTAAGAACCCGAAGGATAACACTGTAATAAGGACGTAAGAATTTTATTTAGAATAAACCAGTAGCATGTATATGAAAATCACATGAGGATCTGAATTACAGACACCAAATAAACCCTAAAAACACAGAGATGAATGTTCACTGTGAATAGACTTGGAAGGGAAAGATATGACAGAAACATTGAAAAGCCACAGTCCTAACATATTGGAGTATTTTATTCGACCTATTATAAGAAAAGCAAGAATAAAAGACGTTTTCAACCAATATCGTTCTTAATAAAAAAGACATTTACAAACAATTTTGAACGACCGTAATGGTAAAGTCGAAGGGAAAAGAGGAGGAGGAAGTCAGGGTGAAACAGGGGTGTCCATTACATTTTTGAACTCCCTGATGAAAAAGATACGTAAATACACATGTATCCAAAAACAAAGACTGATTTAGAAAAGACCGAAAGAAGACGTCATATTGTTTAATTGTCAGTGTGATTTTTATCGTCAGTGAGTATCAACTACCAATCGACCCGAGTCGTCTAACTAAGACTTCCTGTGGACACTAGTATCCGTCAGCCACCAATCCTGACTTCACCGACTTCCGGACACGACAGTGACGGGAGACTCGACTCTTCCCGTCACTCGTCCGCGACCTCGTCGTCCCCAAAGGACCCGTAGAGACAGACTTAAACCAGAGAGGTGTACCAGAGGTCGCACCACGGAGTTCCATCGGTCTGAAAAGGGCATCTTCGAGTCTTGAAGTCTCCGTACACGGGTTCCCTTTCTCGGTCCTGCTTCACACATGACGGAAACAATTGGATCGACTTTTCAGTGTCGGAGGAAGGACGACGAAAGACGAGTAATTCTGTCCATCATTCCGGTGGGTTCAAGTTCCCAACCCTTACCTCTAACCACCCTCCGAGTTGTCCCTTCGACGTCTTCTGCAGTGTATGTCGAAACCGAAAATTGTATTCACCCCAACGATATGAGATATATATATTAACCCCAATTACGACATGTATCATAAGAAACTGAATTTTAAAATAGGACCTCGAAAGAAGTAAAGTAATGTAAAAGTAAGGGACACAAGAAACAATACCAACGTCTCCCAAGACGTTATACCGATATTACACTGACTAAATGTATAAAGACATAACTACCTGGGTTAATAGGACATAAAGTTTCCTTACCGAAGTGAAAGTGACCTCAGACACCACCGTCCGATCCCGACAGTAAGTGAGACAGAGTCCACGAAACAAAGACCTGTTTCGTGGATTGAAACTCTACAACTCCCTAGAACCTGGAGGGATCAAGGGATATCGTCTCTTAAAAGGGACTTTATGTCTAACCTGGAAAAGTAGGGTTGAACCCCTTTCTTCCTCAGTCTCAATAGTCGACTCTAGTGGTGAAATTTCTAGGTCCAGAGAGAGAGAGAAAAAAAAAATTAATGAAACATGGACTTCTTAAAACAACTAGAAACAGTTGTTAAATAACTTATTTCTGTCTTTTTGATTAGTAATGATTCACCATTTTGAAGTCTTATAAGGGAACTTAAGACTAAAAATCATTCCAAAAGAAGAGCTTCTACTACCCCAATAAAAAGAAAGCCAAACAAACGAACTAACGATGAAATTCGAGTAGGTCCATTGACTGACAAATCCTTCCTCTATCCGCATATTTGTGGTACTTAAAATTTCCATCATTCCACACACCTTTCACCCCCTTAATAGAAGGTAAATGTGACCACGGAAAAGAAAGTTAGTCCAACCTCACTAGCTAAAAAGAGAGATGTAATTTCTGCACGTCCTAGATCTGCCGCCGTTTCTCATTCAAGACGTGACATACGACGAGAAGCACTAAAATTACTTTAAGATCGTTTCTTACGATGAGAAAGGTTTTGCCTCCACATTAACTGTATATTGTAATATAATAAAAGTCCACATGTTGTATTACCAGACTATAAACATACATAACATTACACTAGTGGTGTCATGTAGATCGTATGTAGGTACTGGAATTGTATCAATGTTTTCTTAAAAAAAGAACACTGTTCTCGAAAAACCTAGATGACAGGATCGTTGAAAGTTTACCCGTCAACATGATAATCGATACCAGTGATCGATATGAACTAATATATGTAAGTGATATATACATTTTACGATAATTGTCCTCAGTGGTACGACGTGCAACGGAGCGATTCGGAGGAAATAAAATATTGACCTTCAAACATGGAATACTGGGGTAAGGGGAAGAGGGGGTGAGGGGTCGGAGACCGTTGGTGGTGGTCAGGGACATAGACACTCGAACCAAGACACAAATAAACAAAATCTAAGGTGTCTATTCATTCTAGTATTCCATAAACAGAAAGTGATAAAAAGAATAAAGTGAATCGTATTACGGGAGTTTACGTGAGTACAACAGTCTTTACCATCCTAAAAAAAAATTACCTACTTATGATAAAATAATATATTTATGTGATGTAAAAGAAGTAAGTAGATAACTACCTGTGAATCCAACAACGAGATTTCCTCACTTCACTTTCAGTGAGTCAACACAGGCTGAGGAACGTCGGGGTACCTTTTATATCAGGCACCTTAAGAGGTCCGTTCTTATGACCTCACCCATCGAATAGGGCAGAGGTCACCTAGAAGGGTTGGACCCTTAGTTTGGTCCCAGAAGACGTGACGTCCGTCTAAGGACTGAATGGTTGACTCGATAGTCCTTCCAACAACGACATAGAACCGATAACATTCATTACGAGGGTACTCATACCCCCACGTATATACAGAAGTACATTCAAAAGTGAAATAAACCCATTTATGGGTCTTCGCCTTAACGACTTAGTAAATCATCAAGATAAAAATTAAAAACCTCTTTGACGGTATGACAAAAGGTGCCACCGACATGAGTAAATGTAAGGGTGGTTGTGACGTGTCTCAAGAGAAAAGGGACGAAGGACCGGTTGCGAATAATAAAGAACAGAAAAGTCACTGTTGGTAAGATTGTCCGTACTCCACAACGGTATAACGGCAAAACAAAACGTAAAGGACTATTAATCACTACAACTCGTAGGAAAGTACATTGACGACTGTTTCTTACGATGAAAACAAAAACGCGACAAACTTTAAAATAAAGAATAAATCGACAAAAATTAATGTTACCATTATCCACTGACAAGAACAACAGATTCCTTAATCCGAGACTCCTTCTTGTCTCGCATGTTCCCGTTAAAGGGGTAGGTGTGATAGGGGGTCAGAGGCAGAGTCAGGGTGAGGGGCGGAGGAAGAAGTCTCCTTCGATGAGTACGTACTGAGGAGGGTTCAGAAAAAAAAAATTACGGAACGTCTACAGATAAACAACCATCACATTAAACGAAATATCTAACAAACCTACATTTACCTTTTCGTGATAATGTATAAATCCAACGGTGATCTGAAGAGAAACTAGTGTCCCACAGAACCTACAGAAAAGTGCGGCGTACATTGAGATGAAGTAGGAACAATTGTTCGTACGTAGAACAATTCTCGTAATTCTCTTCAGTGGGACTTTTTTCTCTGTCTTTTCTTTCTTTTCGTTTGTTACACATATTGTACGATTTTAGATACAATATTATTTCTTCTGTATTATGAACACAAAGACACAACATGAAGGTATATGTACCCAGTGAAGATCTCTCCGTGTGTCTGGACTCGTGTCCACACCCTCCCAGAGTGACATTTGGGAACCCGACACAAACTTAGGAGATGGTCTTTGTAGGTGGTGAACAGGAAGTGTGTGGAAGCATAACTCCTGAGAAGACCAGAGTCACAGGACCGTCACGTGGAATGGTTCCTTCCGTGCGAAATACGTGTGTTTCACGATTCTAAACGAGTGAACCTTAATTTTTATATAAGAATTACAGCTTTTCTTGACCTTTACTCGACTACTAGGTGGAACTTCCCTTACGTCAGTCGGAAAGTGTGGACGTCTACAACTTGGGTGTCTATATCTCCCAGTCGGCACGATACGGTACACACACTCTCTGAACTCGTCAACGTCTAAAACCATAGGTGTCTCCAAAGTCTTGTGCAGGGGACACCTGTGAATCCCTGTAGACATTAACTTATTTAACACCTTTTAGGTTTTATAAGGTGTGACACCATATAATGTGTCTGTACTCTTTTTCGTTTAAAATGGATCACATATCATCTAAATCTCCCTAAAGGTGTCCATAATAACTCACTCTTTTCATATTATGACTCTTCATATATATAGGGTAAAAAAAATTTGGAGGTTTAGACAAAAAATAAAATTAACGCATATGATATATATTTTTATATCTAGCTACAATACTAATATACGTGTCTCCGATGAGTTGTCCGAGAGTCATACACAGTGGGCCCTTTCGATACACTCCCGTCTTTCCAATTTTATTATTTTTATTTGATATGACTGGTTATTTAGGTCGTGGACACCGTACTCACACCCAACTTATTAGAGTAAATGCATGTATGCATACATTTCTTTAACCACCCCCCGCCGATTGAAATTTTACAATCAGAAAAAAATATATATATTTATATATACCGTAAAAAACAACAACAAAATAAACAGTGTGACGTACCTAAATTCCTAGAATCAAGGGATTGGTCCTTAACTTGGGTGGGGGAACCGTAACTTTCGTGTCTCGGGATTGGTGACCTGGTGGTTCCTTAAGGGTTACAGAAAAAAAACAAAAGTTTGGGTCTGATTACTCGAAACACAAAACTTCTCAGGATACTAGAAGAAAATACTCGGTTGAAGAAAAGGAAGTCATATGGTTCCCGACGAAGTAGGGGATGGAGCCCTCGGTAAGTGCATACCTAAAACCACAAAGGTGGAACGTAGGACCACCGTAAGAGTTTACGATCCCTACTCCACCCTCCTGGTAGACATCCCTCCCAGGAAAGGTCCGTCGCAAAGGTCACACAAGGTACAGAAGGGTCGGTCAGCACGACCAAGTGAGTCCTGGCACATCTGCACTGAGGTGAGACTGACAGAGAACCAAAGGACTACCGTAATTACTACAACCATAAGTCTGTTACATTAACCTTCCAACCCCCTGTTAATGTCTCATAATCGGGACTCATTTTCCTTAAGGAACCCTGAAGCGACCACAGGGTCCCCATTTTTATTAGGTGGAATATTACGTCCCCTGTGTCCAAGGTAGGACCCAGTCCCTTGATTGTAGGATGTACAGTCCTTCGTTGATTCGGGCGCGCGGTGTTGACGTCTCAGGTATACGGCGTAGTTTTTCTGGTTTGCGTCGGTTTATTCATTTACGTAAAAAATGTGGACAAGTGACGTTTTTTATTAAAGAGATAAAAATACGGGAAAAAATTTCCGTGCTTTCTTAGTGTCTACAGGAACTAGTTTTTTTAATACACCTCCTTGAATTGGCCGTGAATTCCATCCTGAGGGAAGAAACAGGTCACAAGTAAGAGTCACGGGTGACTAACGGAGTACCCTGAAAGAACTCAACGGCATATAAATATTGATTGAAAAAAGGATTAGTCCTTCTTTCTAACAGTAAGTCACGAGTACACATGTCCAATATCTTCATACTAAAGAACTATTTCTCGAAACCCCTTAGGAAACCAGGGAACAAGACACATCAATACGTTGAATCTCTCATTACTTACTTTGGACTGAGAGGTGGGTAGTCGGATGTTGTTGAATCAACCTCTAGTGACGGATCTTTCGTGATAACGACGACCCTTAGTCGTGTGTAGGGAGGTCACACGACTCGTCCTTTTCCTCAACTTTTGGTGAGCCAATCTGGAAACTTTCGTTAAGTCGTCACTAAATTATCGTTCAAACAAAAAAAAAAAAAACTTTCGTCCATAGAAATAGAACTCACAAGAAAAATTGACCTTTCGACGAGGACACACAGTACTTTGTGATCAACGACGTCCACAACTCCCCTTACCTACCTCTAAGAGCCGGATTGTAAAAACCCTCTATGTTTAGAGAGAGACTTGGGAGTTGGGTAAATCTTTTAAATGACACGTGTAATCGTCACGAGATACCCTCGTGGGAGACACTGGGGGTTTCGGTTACTTAGTCCGTTTCCTAGACCGCACAAGTCTAGGAAATACATTCCTTCCTCATACATCCTTCGCATAAAGACTTGAGAGACTCCATACTACGACTGATAACAAAACTCTCTCTCTAAGAATTAAGTAAGGATCAAATAACTCTTGAAAATATTCTTTATGTACAACTTAAAATATTTCACGGAAAATCGTAAGTAATTCAATTAGAACTGAAACAGGGAATTAGACAACTGTACTATGTCAAATGATTACATAAAAAAGGTGTCCCTATTTGATGAACTAGTATCGAAATTACTAAATTAGTAAGAGAATTCCGTATTAGATTACATTAACAAGGTATCAAAAGGAAGACCATACCAGAGTTACGTCGGAGCGTTTTACTTAGTCTTTCGAAACGGAATAAAGACATGGACCCTTATGGAAGACGAAGTACTCGAGGAACTTTTAAACTTCGCGGACATTTCACCGTTATGAAACGGTCGAAAAGTCAGAAAGGAACCAACAATCAAGTAGATCGAAAAGAGGAGAACAAGTCAAGTCAAGTCAGTGAGTGAACACAGGCTGAGACGTTGGGGTACTTGGCGTCGCGTGGTCCGGAGGGACAGGTACCGGTTGAGGGTCTCAGGTGGGTTTGGGTACAGGTAACTCAGTCACTACGATAGGTTGGAAGAGTAGGAGACAACAGGGGAAGAGGAGGACGGGAGTTAGAAAGGGTCGTAGTCCCAGAAAAGTTTACTTAGTCGAGAAGCGTAGTCCACCGGTTTCATAACCTCAAAGTCAAAGTTGTAGTCAGGAAGGTTACTTGTGGGTCCTGACTAGAGGAAATCCTACCTGACCAACTTAGAGGAACGTCAGGTCCCCTGAGAGTTCTCAGAAGAGGTTGTGGTGTCAAGTTTTCGTAGTTAAGAAGTCACGAGTCGAAAGAAATATGAGGTTAAGAGTGTGGGTATGTACTGGTGACTTTTTTGTTGTCGGAACTGATCTGTCTGGAAACAACCGTTGCATTACAGAGACGAAAACTTATACGATAGATTTAACCAGTATTGAAAGGAAGGTTCCTCATTCGTAGAAAATTAAAGTACCGATGTTAGTGGTAGACGTCACTAAAACCTCGGGTCTTTTTATCAATCGGTGACAAAGGTGACAAAGGGGTAGATAAACGGTACTCCACTACCTGGCCTAAGGTACTAGAATCAAAGACTTACAATTCGAAATTCGGTTGAAAAAGTGAGAGGAGAAAGTAAGAGTAGTTCTCCGAAAGTCAAGGAGAAGTGAAAGACGGTATTCCCACTAAAGTAGACGTATAGACTCCAATAACTATAAAGAGGACCGTTAGAACTAAGGTCGAACACGAAGAAGGTGGGATCGTAAAGAGTACTACATGAGACGTATATTCTATTTATTCGTCCCACCGTTATATGTCGGAACTGCATGAGGAAAAGGAACCTTGGTCAGACAACAAGGTACAGGTCCAGATTGACAACGAAGGACTGGACGTATGTCTAAAGAGTTCTCCGTCCAGTCCACCAGACCATAAGGGTAGAGAAAGTCTTAAAAGGTGTCAAATAACACTAGGTGTGTCAGTTTCCGAAACCGTATCAGTTATTTCGTCTTTATCTACAAAAAGTCCTTGAGACAACGACAAAGCTACTATGTAACCTACAACCGTTAAACTAGAGACCAAGGAGACGGAAAAGATTTTGGTCGAATTTGTAGTGCCAAGTGCATAACGACTTCGGACCGAACCTCTTAAAACTCGTAATGAAACGATCGCACACTCTACTCACGTTAACACGTCATCAAACTCGTAAGAAACCGTAACGGAAAGAAACTCTAACCTTACTTTTGACTGGAATTTCCGGACACCGGTGACGACTCAAAAGGTCTAAACGACCGTAGAACTCACGTCGTGAAGGTGTCGTAGTAGAACGTCCTAAACTTTATCGAGTTGACCTTAAGGTAGTGGAGGTGATCGAAACAAGAATCACTACGAAGGATTCCGGGTGTACTGAAATGTAAGGTCCTACAGGCCGAGATCCACTCACTAGTGTGGTAGCACTAATAGATCCAGCACTTTTAGAAAAAACATGTCAAGAAGACACATAAGAACGGTGGAGAAGAATTATAAAAGACGAAGACAATCCAGGGATGGTAAATACAGGAAATAAGTCGGGTAGAAACATACTTTATAAGGGAACCATAGAGAAATTAAAAGACTTCTCTAGAGATCAGAAAGGGTAAGATAAGAAAAGGAGATAAAGAAACGTAGCTAGCGACTCCTTCCGAAAGAATAGAGAGGAACGACAAGAAACCTTGAGACGTAAGTTTACCCATATAGAAAGGAAAAGAGGAAACGAAAAGAGAAGAGAAGAAAAGTGTCGATAAACATTCCGGAGGAGTCTGTCGGTAAAACGAAAAAACGTAAAGAAAAGGTACCCCTACCAGAACTAAGGACAGAAGACATGTCACAGTACTTGGAGACAGGTATCAAGTAGTCCGTGAGATAGATAGTCTAGATCCGGGAATTTAGATAAAGAGTGAAGGCGACATATCAGTATTCCCTAAACTAAATCCAGTATGGACTTACCAGATCACCAAAAGAGGTGACAGAAGTTAAATTCAGACTTAAACCGTTATTCCTCAAGTACTAGACTCGGTGTCAGTCGAGGGCCAGAACAAAAACGACTGACATATCTCGAAGAGGTGGAAACCGACGTTTCTTATATTAGTCAGATAAAGCCACAGTTGGTAGACCACTGCAGGTACACATCTCAGAAGAGAACACAACAACCTTCTCCCACAAACGATACTGGTCACGTAAGAGAACCGTCTTGAGATAATCGGAAACGGGACGAAGTAAGGCATGAGGTTCCGGTATAAACGGACAATGAGGTCCATAGAGAACTGAAGGATGAAAACGTAAGGTCAGGGGATATTACTTTTCCTGTAGAAAAAACCCACAATCAAGATCTTCCAGAACATCCAGAAGAATCTTGACAAGTTGAAGTCGAAGAAGTCGTAATGACCAGCCCAGTATATGAACCTAATGACACTATAAATTACCAAACGGAAACTTTGCTTGTCTTTAGAAAGACAGCAAAAACTCTAACGTAGGTTCATGACGTAAAGCCTGAGAAAACAACTGATACTACCGATGAGGTAAAGAAGATTCCCTAAGGACGGGTGTCATCATCTATTTTACCAGTAGAGTCAATTTAAGTGGCTAAGGCCAGGTAAAATCAAGAGACTAAGGATCTTACGACTGCAAGTGAGAACGGTAGAGGACAAACTGGTGAAGGTTAAACGGAACTAAGTACCTGGATTGGAAGGTCCAGGGATACGTTATAACGAGAAATGTCGTAGATTGGAACGAAGATAGTGGTCAGGGTAGGTGTTGACCCTCAAACAAAAAAGAAACCGAGGTAGGGAAGTAAGAAAGACCTCAATAAAGAGGTGACTAGAGGTCATCGTATAACCCGTGGATGACTGGACCCCTCAAGTAGAAAGTCACAGGATAGAAAAACGGAAAAGTATGACAAGTACCTCAAGAGTTCCGTTCTTATGACTTCACCGAACGGTAAGGGAAGAGATCACTCCTATACAAGGAGAACTCCTATATAGAAAAAACCATTAAATACAAAAGATTCTAAACAAGATTCTAAATACAAACCTTTAAATACAAAGGATTCTTTTTTATCGTTAAAACAACTATGAAACACTCAATATATCAGTCATGTCTTAACTTTTACGGTATGAGAAATTTGAACATTAAGGAAGGTATAGAAAACAAAACACGGAAAAGTAAAACATAGTTAAACATAAAAATAGAAAGAGGGTGGGCTAAGAACTTAGAACCAAGTGATCGGAACTTTCTAAACAAAGAACCATATGTAGGGGTAGGGTTTTTTGTAGTCAAAAACCATCATCCTAGACAACGGATTTTCACGTCCAAGATCTCCGTCTGAAGAACCCAAGTATCCCCATACTTGAATCAAAAAGTTACATTTAAATACCAAAGGAGTAGACATTATGTCTAATTGTTATTTTAAACGGAGTGTCTTAACACCCCTCCTAATGTATTCAACTACGTAAATTTTACGAATCTGGTTTTCTCTCGGAGTTTTCTCTCGGTAGTAGGTTTTTCTTTTGATGATGATAATAACAACATCGATAACCACAACAAATACTTCAGATGTGATCGAAAAACATATAAAAAGTCATACTTTCATCTCGTACAATGAACTTCTCATACACTTTTTACCCTGTTTCATATTTTTATACATTTTTAGTTGAAACTAGGGTGATGGGTTTTCATGGTTATAGAACCATACTTATAATGAAATCTACCTACCAAGGGTAGATAACACAACCCTCTTTGAGAACAAAAGAAAGGTCAACCGATTTTTTGTTTACCCATCGTATCAACCCCTTCTTTTGTAACTTTTAAAAAGTTAATCATATGTATATATAAATCTTAGGAGTAGATACTCACTTAACCTTTGGGAAACTGAGAGGTAAAGTATGTCCTTTAGACCTTTAGAGATAAGAGTAACAAAGTTTTAACCCTTCTGTTGGAAGTAGCCAAGTGTAAATGAATTATAAAACGCAAAATGTCGACGTGTCAACCCCTAGAAGTTTGGTTCTATCTGCCGAACCTTTTCTGATTAAGTTTCGAAGTTCTTCTCCAAACATTGAAGGACTTTACGAATTTGGTCTTACTGGGTTCCGATTCTCTTTACCATACCAACCATATAGACTGGTCTCGACGAGTGACCGTCCTTACCCCTCACGATTGGAACCCACCTCGACGTCTGTCCTGTCCGCGCGAGTCTTAAAGAGTACGAGCCTTACAGACAAGACGGGACCGGTCCTGAGGGTACTCGGTCACGTCGACTGACGTTCGGTCGAGAGCCACTGAATCCGAAGCAGTGCGGTGTCACCGGGTCATCCTCTGTTCACGTCCGGGAGAACACTTGCACGAAAGAGAAGGAGAAAATGGTGCACACGGAACTACTCACACAGAACGACGACAGCCTTCCGCGTCCGAGACGGTACCCCACCTTCATGGGAATGGGCGGGGAAACCACCAAGCCGGAGCGACCGCGAACCTCGGGCAGAGGGGTGTCACACCAGAAAGAGACGAAAGAGTGATCCTTCTCTCTCTTACTTCCCGGTCCTTCTTCCTCCCGACTCCGGCTCCTTCTCCGAACGACGGGCGCGGGCCGGCAGGCGAGCCACCTGTGTCGAGCGGAGGACGATCGTCCTCCCCACGCGCGGCGTCCATCGCCAGGGCCCGACGAGCCCGGGGGGTCGAGAGTGACCCTCCCTCCGCGACGCTCTCGCCGGCCTCCTGCCGGCGGGTACCGCACCCCGTCGGTCACCGGCCCTCCTCAGCGCCTCGTGCGGACAATCACTCCTGAGGTCACATTCCGAGTGACGTCTGAAGGATGTGAGAAGAGTCCCGGTACTGGCTTGTCGAAAGTCCTCTCCTCGAGTCTAAACCCTCTCCTCCGCTTCAAGTCTCTACTCGTAGTGTCCTCTCTGAAGTAGCGTAAATCCTGACCTCGTGACTAAGGAGACCCCTACCGCACCCGGAAACCCGGAGTGAAGGAGTAGAGGTTTAACCCACTATTAAGCACGGAATGGCATCACGACATATCCAATGTAATCCAATTATGGTGTATTTGCACGGAACGGACTGTGCACCGTACATCTCCGTGAGTCTCTCTGGAATCGACTAAAATCTTGTTCGTCTAAGTGAGAAAGGGTCTACTCCACCGTACGAAACAAAAAACAACAACAACAAAATCCCAAAAAATTAGTAAAAATAACTTCTCATCAACCAAATATTACCATGCAATCAAAGTCCACATGTCGCTTCACGTAATCACTATACTTATGTGTGTGGGTGAGAAAGCTGAGAAAAGGGCATATCTGGTAACGTATCATGACTCATCTCAAGGGACACGATACGACGACGACTCAGCGCAGTCAACACAGGTCGAGACACGCTGGGGCATCTCCCGTCGGGTGGTCCGAGGGGCCAGGGACCCTAAGAGGTCCGTTCTTGTGACCTCACCCAACGGTAAACGAAGAGGTTTCGTACTTGCACTTTTCACTTTCACTTCAGCGAGTCAGACAGGCTGAGGATCGCTGGGGTACCTGACGTCGGGTCGTCCGAGAAGGTAGGCACCCTAAAAGGTCCGTCCTCATGACCCCACCCCACGGTGACGGAAGGGGCCACGGTATGTCATCCAGGAATAATCAATTGACAAAATATATATCGTCACACGTATACAATCAGAGTCAGAAGGTCAAATGGGGAAAAGGGGGACCCTTGGTATCCAAACAAAAGATGTAGACATTGGGAAAGGTAAAAGATATATTCAAGTAAACATGGACAAAAAATCAGAGGTGTATACTTGTCATAGTACACTACAAACGGAAAGAGACGGACTGAATGGAGTGAGCCATACTGTCCGAGATCCAGGTAGGCACGAAGACGTTCAACCGTGGTAAAGTAAGAAAAGAAAAGGTAACACATGTACAGGGCGTGGAGGAAATAGGGAGGAGAGGACGACGTGTAGGTCCGACGGAGTCACAGGGCCGAGAACAGTCACGACGTCACTTGTGACCCAGGTACTTGGAGCGCAAGACCTAAAGAGACGACGTGTGGGTCCGCACCGTAACGACCCGGTACCGTCGAGATCCTCATCAGAAAATTCGTTGGAGGTGTGACAAGAGGTGTCACCGGCGTGTCGAATGCAAGGGTGGTCGTCGCATTCCCCCGAAGGAAAATAGGTGTGGGAGAGACCATAAGTACCAGACATCCAACAAATGCTACCGGTAAGACTGGACATCAAAACTAAACGTAAAGAGATCGTCAATCACTACGATTCGTAGAAAAGTACACGAAAAACCGGTAGACATCCAGAAACCTCTTTACAGACAAATGTAGAAGATGGTTAAACAACTAACCTAAAAAAAAAAAAAATTATGACTCGACGTACTCAACAAACATATAAAACCTCTAATTAGGGAATAGTCAATGAAACAAACGCTTATAAAAGAGGGTGAGACTCCCCTCAACCGTGTGAAACTTACTTCCAGATTAAATCGAAAACTTTGACTTGTTGACCCAATAAAAAAGAAGTTTTCGTTTGTCAACATTATCTTTTACACGAAATCTCTTTTCATGTGGAGAGTGAGTCCCGCACGAGAGACACAGGAGTCTCTCATTCTGACCTTAATGGTATACCAAAAACGGACGAAGAAGGGAACATCACTGATCGTGGAGGAAAGTTCGGAATGTCAAAAATCGAACCCGTGTCTTCAATACAAATCTTTGGAGTCAGGACCGAAGACTCAGGCTCACCTGGATCTACGTAACTGGTTCTCTTCCGAAGTCCCGGGGGGCAAGCACTTTCTGCGGTTCTCGTGTCGGTGTGTGACCCCCGTGTCCAGAACGAAGAAAAAGGAATGGGTCGGAGTGGAAGAGAGAGCTCCGACCAAGTCTCCGACCTATTCCGGTTCGACCAACCCCGTAAGTGATGAACACTTACATCCGTGGGTACTTCCGTGGACGAGGATATATGAAAAGGGATTTGATACAATTGAGTAAGTTCCGTTCCTTCTACAAAAGGAGTCCGTGTAGAAATCACCAAACCAACACTAATATGAGGGTGTAAGTAATTAATAGAGAGATCACTATTCTATATGAAAACGAGTAACCGATCTTTTTGATTTTTCTTACCACCCCTCCCCCGTCCTTTGGGTATTAGGGAACCGATTTACTATCGAGAAAAATTGTGAACCATATATCGTAGGGGTAGCACAGGATTCAAAACAAACAAACAAACGAAAACTAAAAGAAGAATTCGTAAAAATTCAACACCCCCAAAACAAAACAAAACAAAATCCGGCACGGTACACCGTGCACCCCACAATCAAGGGGTTACTCCCTAGTTTTGGCACAGGGGAAGTAACCCTCGTAGTTCAGAAATGGGGGTGGTCCCTCCAGGCAACAACAACAACAACAAAAATTTGATCAGTACTCTCGTATGAGATATTGGAAGAAATAGAATAATATAGTATTTATACAAGAGTTCAGTAATTTTCAAAAATATTTATAAAATTATTGATGAACAAAGATAAAAACGACAGTGACACTAAACAATTTGGTAAAGATCATAACCTGTAAGTCCGACAAAGATTACAAAACACAGGTATTTAGAAACGGGCACACTTTATCTACCATATAACAGTAAAAACACTTTCTCATAGACCCTTCCCGTCTGTAGTGACCCCGTTCCCACCCTCTCTCTAAAAACGACAGACAAAAAAATAGAAACCTTAAAACACTGACATAATGGATTAAGTTTTGTTCCTATTTTTTGTTTTAAAGTGTATACATTTTTACGTAACAGTTAAAACTCCTACGATTTACAATCGAAAATTAAACTCGTCATTCTAAGTAAAACTACAATTCTTTATATTTTTAGAAAGAATTATTCGAAAGTCGGCGTTGTCTGGCTTAAACAAGTGAGGTTCTTCTTGTCGTTGTTAATTCTCTTGTTTTACTTAATTAAGCACTCTTTTCACTTTTTTCGCATCTCCACTCTTTACCCGGAACGTCCGTGAGTCTGTACAGGTAGTGTCTGGAGTTCGAACTTTGCACGTTTCTACGAGACAAAGTTTCTACGAAACCATGGGAGTACAGTGAGAGTCCGGTGGACCTGGTGAACCCCAAAGGGTTCACGGAGATCCGGAAACATTCACTTTCAATGACAAGGGAGGAGTCGACGAGAACACACGGGTCCGGGGACACCATGACAGGGCCACGGGTCGTCACCAGGACCCGGGAAGAGGACACAAGAGTATTGAGCAGCGCAGAGGGGAGGTGATATCTTCGGTAAACGACAAAACATCTTGACGACTGAACGTCGACAGAGTGGGTCACTGAACTCCCATCTCTGACATAGACTAAGTAGAGTTTTAAATGGGTCACGGTTTTTAATACGATCTATTTATAACTTACCCCTGGAAAGGGTGAGTCTTGTTGAAAAGACAAAATTCCTTTTAATTTATCAAAGACTCGGGTGGAAAAGTTTTTAGATAATCAAACGAAAGTAGGAAGTTCAAGTTTGTGTAATTTTATAGAAATTTTAAAATTGAAAAGAGATACTAATAAATTTTTTTATCTTTAATCTTTAATACGATGAAAAATTTTGTATATAAACCATATAAAATCGTTGAATGACTGGTCTCTACATAATTATATAGAAAACAATGGACTTGCACTAACTGGTCTCACAAAGTAATGAGTGAATGTATTGTTTAGCGGTCAGTGTCCGTAATCAAAGACGTTATTAAGGGGTCGGTTATTACGCAATTTTATGAAACATGAACCGGTTGGGTCATCAATCGAACGAAATATTTGTTTGGTAAGGAGACCACGAGAACAAACCAGTGTCTATTGTTTTGTTCTATGTTTTCAACTCGACCTCTGAATGTTCGTCTGAGCCGTTCCAGACCTACTTTACATGTTGCTACACACCTTCGTCGACTTCGTCCTCTCCTTTCGGGCGAACCACTCACACAGCCGTTCTAAAGGGTCAAGTAAGGGACACTCGATTGAAGACAGTCGTGAAACGTCTGTGGACCAAGTCGGAAGAAATTTTACTTAATCAAAATACCTTTATTCCGAGAATTACACAATTTTTTTTATAAGGACCTCATAAGGAGTAACGGTGGATGGATGAAAGACAACTGAACTACGACTCGGCCACAAGTAACATTTTACTCTTTTCCCCATTTTAATTTAGATCAATACGAGGTCTTTCTGAACAGACGTAGAGGGATTGGATAAGACTGGAAACATAAAAGTCGTGACGGGTTTTATGTCATAGTCAATTCAAGTAAAGAGCCTGGATGAAATTATTATAAGAGGAATAATTATAGGAAATTCCTTGATCTTTTTCTTGACCTCAATGTTTAACCTTACTTTTGGCTTTACCTCTAACGTTACTTCGACGATCTTTTCCTGTGGGTACTTTTCGTCCTGTGAGATCAGCGGGACGCGGTCGTCGACCTCCTTCAGTTTCGGTAATTAAATGTCTACAAAGTGTTTCAGGTCCACCCTTAACCGAAACACAGGTGTAGTGTGTTTCGGGACTGTGTCACCCGTACCTAAGGTAGAAGGTTCAAACCCGTTCACTGTCAAACTGAATTACAGCCGGTATTGAGCGTTCCGAGTACTATAGACGAAACCGTAGCGGTTTGGGGACACACGTCTCAGTCGTGTCGTATCAACCTAAGGTTCCTGGTGGGGGTGCAGGGAGATCGCGACGATCTTAAGACGAAGTGTGAGAAAGAGGGAGACCCGAAGTCTACGTCTTCCAACTCAGTTGTGAACCTAGGGACCAACCTCGTGATCTTTCTTTGTAGGGCGGACAAAAGAATAAAGGAAAATGGGGGGTGGGGTGAGGGTAGGAGAAAAGACATCGGGTCGTAAGCTTTCGCAAATAGAAAAGTAAACATAAATAGTGAGATTTTGCACATAGCAAACCTCTATGTTTAAAATCATAACACGACACCGCGAGAAAAAGGCAAAAGACGGAGTCACACTGTAAGTAGACGCATGAACAGACCACAACCGAAGAATTATGTCAAATCGAAGGGTCACACACATGGGTGACGTGAAAGAACGGGTCACTGCCTGTTTGCCAGAAGGAAGTGATACGATCGTGTTCGGTGTGGGACCGTTCATCACATGGGTAGAGGGAAACTTTGGACCCTCTTAGAGAGACCGTCTGTATTAGCATCACAGGAAGGTCGGTCTGCGAAGAAAGAAGGAAACACAAGAACCAAACGTGTTCAGGTCGGTGTGACGAAACGTCTTCCCGACGTGGTTGCGTGTGAGGGAGGTCGACACGGTACACCGTGGACATGACACTCACATGCTAATAAAATGATAAGTAAAGAGTCAGAGCACTCGAACTCGTAGGAAAGTACACCGTCAATCGGTAAATACAAAGGAGAAACACCGAATGGACAAGTATAAAAAACAGGAAATAAAGAAAGCACAAAAGAGAAAAAGAACAACTACTCATCATTACATATCACATTTATAATCAGGAAATGGCCAGATGTCTAACATTCATAGAAGAGGACCAGTAGATGATAGGCATTCAGGGACCAAAACTACATCAGATTACACAACTAAAAAGTGTATACCAATCGTGAAACCCCCGAAGGTACTATCGAATCAACCATTTCTTAGGACGTCACGTTACGTCCTCTGGGACCAAGATAAGGACCCAGACCTTCTAGGTGACGTCTTCCCTATCCGATAGGTGAAGTCATAAGAACCCGAAGGGAACACCGAGTCGACCATTTCTTAGACGGACTTTACGTCCTCTGGACCCAACCCTTCTAGGGGACCTCTTCCTTTGCCGATGGGTGACGTCATAAGGCCGGACCTCTTAAGGTACCTGGCATATCAGGCACGTCAGTGTTTCTCAGTCTGTGCTGACTCGCTGAACGTGAAAGTGAAAGAAACAAACGTGAAACCTTCAAAACATAATCTTTGAAGGAGTACGGATCCACAGTCTCTATCAGGTGCGATCAACAGAGTTGGAAAGTGCAATCCAAACATGACAATAGTTCTCAATCGGAAACATATACCGTAATGGGTCCCTAGGGCACAAGAAAAACAGGTAGATCATTTGACGAAGTTCAAGTGAATGACCGCACACCACGGCGGAAGTAGTACACAGTTCAAGGATACATTTATTTACCTTGACAGAGACTCCAGAGACAAGACGAACTGCCAAACAAATAAAATTAACGGTATCGAAACATCACCCAAAATGACAGACCAACCAAGACAATCACACGAGATCGACGATACTATCCTGTGGTGTTTGACTCACCGAATGGTTCTTAAACGGCGGAGTGTCACGACCTCCGGTCTCCAAAGTCGCAGTCCATAACCGCCCCACCAAAGGAGACTCCCAACACTCTTGCAGTCAGGGTCGGCAGAGAGGATCGAAGACCACCAACGGCAGTTAAAGTCCCCAAGGAAGTGAACTTCCTCAATGGTGGGGTAGAGACGGAAGGAGAGGTGTGTCGTACAAGGGACACACGCGTGCGGACAGGCGCGGAGGGGAAACATATTCCTGTGGTCAGCATAACATATCCCTCGGGTGGGTTGGGGTGACACTGAAGTAGAACTAGTTAATACAGACGTCAATCACTGGGACGAAGGTTTACTCCAGGACCCAGTATGACTCCCAATCCTGAGGTTGTATTGTCCAGACCCTCCCGGCACTGAGTCGGACATTACAACCAGTTCGGACGGGTACAAAGGGGTAAAAGAGAGAAGTAAAAGGTCAACTGAATAGATAAATATTTACAAACAAGAAAAAATAGAAGAAAATTTAACTTCACATCAATTAAGTGTTACAACACAATCAAAGGCCACATTTTACTAAGAAAGAGTCTCAGAAAAGATAAAATCCAATAATATTTAATAACTTATATCAGGGGACACGATATGTCATCCAAAAATAGATAAAATATATATCACTATATATAGACAATTGGTATTTAAAGATTACATCGGGAGGGATGGGGAAAGGGGAAAGCATTGGTATTCAAAAAAGAGGTTCAGACTGAGACAAAGACACAACATTTATTCGAGTAAACATAGGAAAAAAATCTAAGGTGTATATTCACCATACTATAGACAGAAACCGACTGACTGAAGTGAATCTCACTACTAGAGGTCCAGGTAGGTATATATAAGGATGTCTACCGTAGTAAAGAAAGAATACTACCGAGACATCCCGAAGGGACCACTGAATCACCATTTCTTAGGTGGACGGTTACGTCCTCTGAGTCCAGACTAGGACCCGGTCCTTCTAGGGACCTCTTCCTTTACCGATGGGTGAGGTCATAAGAACGGACCCTTCAGGGTACCTGCCTCCTCGGACCGCCCGACGTCGGGTACCCCTACGTTCTCTCAGTCTGTTCTGAATCGTTGAATTATTGTCGTTATAAGGCAACATACACGCAGACATACGTGATATACACATGTGTGTGTGTGTGTGGCATAGAAGAAATAGGTAAGCAGACAGCTATCTATAAATGCAACGAAGGTGCGGCACCGATAACATTTATCACGACGTCACTTGTATGTAGAAAAAATTAATCTGGCAAGTAGAAAAGATCTATGTACGGGTCCTTACCTTAACGACCCAGAATATCATTGAGACAAAAATCAAAAAATTCCTTAGAGGCATAACAAAAGGTCGCATGGTTAAACGTAAGGGTCGTTGTCACGTCCACCAACGGAAAAGGGGTGTGGGAGAGGTCACAAATAATAAACATCTGAAAGACCACTACGGGTAAAACTGACCACACTCCATTATGAAGTAATATCACAAATAAACGTAAAGAGATATTAATCGGTACAACTCGTAGAAAAGTACGCGGACAACCGGTAGACATACAGAAAGTCTCTTTACAGACTAATCCAAAAGACGGGCAAAAAACTGACCCAACAAACCAAAAAACTATAATTCGATACATTCAAAAAGTATATAGTTCTTCTCTATTCTTCCGAAAGAAGTTATTTGTTACGTTTCTTTATCCCCTTCTGTTGTCTTACCCTTTCTAATTTCTTGAGAAGTTCTTTTAACCTCTATAGTTCCCTTATAAAGTACGTTCCTATCCGTACTATTTCCTGTCTTTGTCTCGGTCTTCTCCAATTCTTCTCCACCGTTCCTATGTGTCTTCTTGATGTGTTTTTTCTAGAAGTACTGGTCCTATTGGTACTACCATACCAGTGATTGGATTTCGGTCTGTGGGACCTCATACTTCAGTTCACCCAGAATCGTGATGTTTGTTTCGATCACCTCCACCACCTTAAGGTCGACTCGATAAATAAATTTTAGGATTTTCTACTACGACATTTTTACAACATGAGTTATACAGTCGTAACCGGTGTTCTGACCTTTTCCAGTCAAAAGTAAGGTTAGAGTTTCTTCCTGTTACGGTTTCTTACAAGTTTGATGGTCAGTCAACACGAGTAGAGCGTTCGATCATTCCGATACGAGTTTTAGGTACTTCGGTCCGAAGTCGTCATGTACTTAGTTCTTGAAGTCTACATGTTCGGTCCAAATCTTTTTTGTCTCCTTGGTTTCTAGTTTAACGGTTGAGAGTAACCTAGTATCTCTTTCGTTCCTTTAAGGTCTCTTTGTAGGTGAAGACGAAATAACTGATGCGGTTTCTGAAACTGAAACATCTAGTGTTTGGCCTTTTAAGAATTTCTCGACCCTTATCGTCTTATGGAATGTACGGAGGACTGTTTAGACATACGTCCAGTTCTTCGGTGTCAATCTTGGACTGCACTTTATTGACGAAGGTTTAACCCTTTCCTCATGTTGTTCCGATACATAACAGTGAAACAAATAAATTGAAGATACGTCTCATGTAGAACCTTTTACGATCCCCGACCTACTTAGTGTTCGACCTCAGTTCTAAAGGTGCTCTTTATAGTTGTCGGAGTCTATCCGTCTACTATGGTGAGATTACGTCTTTCACTTCTCCTTGATTTCTCGGAGAACTACATTCACTTTCTCTCACTTTTTCGACCGAATTTTGAGTCGTAAGTCGGTGTCCATGTGTACACAGGGGGGGTAGGACTCGGGGGAAAGGACACCGACTAAGTACAGTTACATACCGTTTTCGGTGGCGTTATAACATTTCATTAATCGGAGGTTAATTTTATTTATTCAATTAAATTTTTTTTTTTGAGTCATAAGTTTTTGTTTCTAGTACCGTAGGTTCGGGTAGTGAAGTACCGTTTATCTACCCTTTTGTCACCTTTGTCCTGTCTAAAATAAAAGAACCGAGGTCTCAGTGGTGTCTATCACTGACGTCGGTACTTTAATTTTTCTACGAACGAAGAACTTTCCTTTTGACACTGTTTGGATCTGTCGCATAATTTTTCGTTTCTGTAGTGAAACGACTGTTTTCAGGTATATCAGTTCCGAGACCAGAAGGTCATCAGTACATGCCTACACTCTCAACCTGGTATTTCTGCTGACTCACGGTTTCTTGACTACGAAAGTTTGACACTACTATCTCTTCTGAGAACTCTCAGGGAACCTGACGTTCCTCTAGTTTGGTCACTTAGGATTTCCTTTAGTTGGGACTTATAAGTAACCTTCTTGTGACCTAGGGATCCATTACGGTATATGTTTTCAATTGAGAACTATGTAATGTGTGGATTTACACTCTCCGACTCATTTGATCACACTTTATAGAAACAGTGGATTCGTACTCTTACAAAGATTTTGTCCTGGAGGTTTCACGTTTGGTGTACACTTTTTAGTTGTGTAATCTGATATAGTTTTGTTCCTTGAATTCCTATCATCTACTGATCTTCCATGAATGGTAGACATCTGGTCATTTCCTGATTATAAATCTGATAGCACCTTAATGATGAGTGGTTGTTCCCTTTCTATCCTTTAGGTTTTCTTTTCCCCCGTTTCTTATACTTGTCCGTTCGGCGTTTCTCCTTTGCAGTTACAACCTCGACTTCGAGGTCATGACACCGGTGGACTACACCTCTCGGTCGAGTGACCTTTTCTAGGACTACGACTCTTTCTAACTTCCGTTTTTCTCTTCGCCCGTCGTCTCTTTCTCTACCACTTTATCGGAGTGACTGAGTCACCTGCACTTAGACTCGTTTCAGGCCCTCTGTCACTTCCTGTCCCTTCGGACCGCACGACGTCACGTACCCCAGTGTTTCTCAGCCTGTGCTGAATCCCTGACTTGTTGATATTTCGACCGACAACCACATAAAAGTTTTAGGGAGACAACCAGTGTAGTAATCGTTTATAAAAGAGGGTAAGGAATCCAACAGAAAAGTAAAACAAATACCAAAGGAAACGACACGTTTTCGAATATTCAAATTAATTCCAGTGTAAAACCAAGGTAATGAGATTCTCTACCTAGGGTTTTTTATAACGACGTTAAATACAGTCACAAGACGGACACAAAAGGTGACAATATGGAACTAGAAATTAGGTAAAACTCAAATAGAAACATATACCACAATCTTTTACAAAATAAGAGTAAGAAAATGTGCATCGACCCGTGGAAGGGTCGTGGCGAATAACTCCGCTGTCAAGAAAAGAGGTAAAAGAGCGGAGGAAACGACATCTAATTAACTGGTATTCACGCACCCAAATAAAGACCCGAAAGAGAGGACAAGGTGACTAGAGAGAGACCTAAACACGGTCGTAGTACGACGAAACCAAGGACATTGAAACATCACATCAGACTAAGAACTATTTATAAAATCTTATTCCATATTTGAAGGAAAAAGTTTTGAGGTCGACTTAAAGGATTCACCCTTAATGTACCTTAAGTTTCGAATACGAAGAAAACAGGAAAAATAAGGTATTCTCAACGTAAAAGAGGTCCACTCGAGGAACTAAGACAGATCAAGAACGACCGTCGCTCCAACAAAGGAATAAAACCGACGTAGAAGCTCACTCCAGAATGATTATATCTCTTCACGAAAACACGAAATATCCAACTGGAACGTAAACTGTTGGAACGGGTGGTGGACCAAGACTATCAGTTCGGACAACTAGAACAACCAACACTAATCAGTATGACGTCCGTTTATTTCCGTCAAATCAGAGAAGTGAGAGTTCGGAACACGGGTAATAAAAACAAAGAGAAGCGTGGCCGGAGGGACTGATGTAATTTGTCATCGTCTTTATCACCCGTCTGAACACTAAGACTAGAATTCCATTACGTGGATTTTGACAGAGGTAGTCCGGAAGGGACCACCGAGTCACCATCTCTCAGGCGGACGGGATGGTTTTCCCTTTCGTCCCCTCCCTGTTTAATCGTTCAACTCTAATTGTATATATGTGAAGTCAAGTCAAGTCAGCGAGTCAGCACAGGCGGAGAAACGCTGGGGTACTTAGTGTCGTGTGGTCCGGAGGGACAGGTAGTGGTTGAGGGCCTCAAGTGAGTCTGAGTGCAGGTAGCTCAGGCACTACGGTAGGTCGGTAGAGTAGGAGACAGTAGGGGAAGAGGAGGACGGGGGTTAGGGAGGTTATCTATTTGTAGTTCCTAGATGACCTATCGTGTCCCTCGTTATGAGATAAAACATTATTGGACGTTTTCTTAGACTTTATCTTTTATACACATATATATTTATTGACTTAGTGAGAGGACATACGGACTTTGATTGTACTGTAACATTTAGTCTTTTTTTTTTTCTTAGACGGACGGTTACGTCCTTTGTGCCCAAGGTAGGGACTGACCCTTTTTAGGGTGTACGGGGCCTCGTTGGTTCGGGCACACGGGGTTGATACTTCGGACACGTGACCTCGGACCCTCGGTGTCGACGACTTCAGGTGTGCGGGACCTCGGACGCGGGGCGTCGATCTCTCATCGGGGACAAGAGACGTTGATCTCCCTTCGGGTGTGTCGTCGCTCTGACTCGTGTCGGTTTTTATTCATTTATTTTGATAAAAATTTTTTCTAAAGGGGTAGTTCTTATTACGAATGATCTACCAACCACACATTAGAAATGACTTAATTTCATCAAGAAAAAAAAATAAATAAATGCAACGACCAGTGCCCGGGGGAGAGCGGCACACCTCGTCTCCGACGAGACTAACAGCGCGTGTCCGAAGAGGGCCGTCACCGAAGGGCAGCACCTCGTGCCCCGCGCACCCGAAGTCATCCACACCGCGCACCCGAGATCTCGTCTCGGAGTCGTCGACACCTCGAGCCCAAATCAACGAGTACCGTACTCACTAAAAGGCACTAGTCCCTACCTTGGGTACAGAGGACGTAAAAGTCCGTCTAAGAATTGGTGACCTAGGGGTCTCTTCAGGTACTTCAAGAAGAAACGAGTCTCTAAAAGGAGTATTTATTTATTAACTTGAAATAATTTACAAAATCCGAAAAAACGTAAAATAGACAACACTATCTTATCAAGAAAAAGAAGGAATAAATACACCGTTAAATATCTAATTACAAGGATCTAAGGATGAACTAATACTATATAAATTTATACATTGACTATACATACAAATATGTACTCTGTCTGGAGATTGAAAGAAATTGGAATAAACCGAAGTTTTAGTACCAACCTGACCATAACATTTTATTCCAAAGGACAAGAGAAAGAATCTTCATTGAGAATATTCTATCGTTCATAAATAAGAGGTTTTCAAAACTCTTAGGGTAGGCATTATATCCTAAGTAGACCCGACCCGAAAAACCCAGTTCCTCTGATACTGACGGTAAAGTTAAATAACTTACGAATGACCAAATAAGTATAAAAGGTAAAGAAGAGTCTGGTTAAAACCATATAAAATATGAAAAGGTGTTTTACACAGAATAAAATAAATCCAAAAGTTCACAAGATCGAGTATTAACAAATATTATAAGAAAACGTCTTAAAAATTTAGAGAAATTAAGTCACAAAAGAACAACGTAAAAGACAGAAAGGAGGAATAGATTAGAACGTTCTTAACACAGACAAGACTATTATAAAAGTTTCTTGACCGAACAGGAGATTATAAGGAATAAAACATGACGATAACAAAGAATAAAGTAACTAGAGATGGAAGTGAAAATAATATAAGAAAGAATTAAGAATGCCAAATGAGACACCGAGTAAAAGTCGAAGACTTTACGTATGAATGGAGTAGACAAAATAAAAAAAATTAAAGTAATTTATAAAATAAATTTCAAATTTTAACGGGTGTTCAAGACAAAATCGATCCGAAGGCGTTACCTGGTCTGCCGTTTCCCAGACGGATATCACGCCCTCTGGACCCAAACTAGGGACCTAGTCCTTCTAGGGGACCTCTTCCTTTACCGTTGGGTGAGGTCATAAGAACGGACCATTTATGGTACCTGTCTCCTCGGACCACCCGATGTCAGGTACCCTAGTGTTTCTCAACCTGTACTGAGTCGCTGAAGTGAAGTGAAGTGACGAAATCGATACCGTGAGTTTAACACTCTTTTCATAAAGTAACTAACCCAACCGGTTTTCCAACCAAACCAAAAAAGGTAATCTGTCGAGAGAGTTGTAAATTAGAAATTGAAGTGAGTTTTGTCAAAACAATCTAACATAGTACTGTCAACAGTATAGCCGGACGTAAAAGTTTCTTTGAATCGTTTTAGCCACTTAAAAACATTTCGACAAAATTATAACTTCTACCTTCCCCTTTTCGTCGTAAACCCCGTACAACAATAATAAATAATAACGTTCCTTCCATTATTACGTTGACTTTACGTCTTTTTACATACACACGTCACACACCTCTTTCACGACCAGTTAACACAGTCTTCACCAAACACTTCAAAGGACAACCTCTAAAGAACGACCTACTACGAGGGGTCAATCTACCTGGACAACTTCAGTTATCTCTAATTTAGTTCTGTAGTTAACTGTTGGTAGTCACAACTTAATGTACTCTCTATCGACTGTATGAGTTTTATAGGTTTAATTCACAACTTTTAATAAACGTGGGGGAACCAATACAATTAGTAAAATTACCGAACCCAAGGTGTATTCAATTCGCTTTATTTGGAAGAACTGGCATAAAGGTGTACAGTAAGAGAAGACTTTGTATTATTTTTGTAAGGAAAAATTTTTGTTTAACACTTCCCGTTACTTTTCACCTATGACATGTTATTATATCTTATCTTCTCTAGTACCCTACTCGTTTTACTTGATGGTGGTTGGAGCGGTTTCCGTCCAGAAGTAGGTTTCTTCCACAATATATATACCACCCTGATCTTCCCTCAGGAGATAATACTCGAGGAAGGTCTTTTCGGTTTGCTAATTAAGGTTATTTATGACGAGAGTCAATCTGGTTGACTTTCGTCGACAACTACCTTTCACAGGTCTTAATCAGTTGTCTTTTACGTATCAGAAGGTAGTCCTATTGTGTTCTGGTATACAAAGAAACTACTGGTCCATTTTTGACAATGTCGAACCAACCCTTCAAGAAGAAACTTTTTTTTTTTTTTTCTATCCCAAAACAAACCAAAATAAATAAATAAACCGACGCGGTTCAGAATTAACACCGTACGTCCCAGAAATCAACGACGTACACCCTAGATCAAGGGACTCGTCCCTAGCTTGGACCCGGGGGACGTGACCCGAGAGTCGGTGACCTAGTAGTCGTTTCAGGGACCGACCCTTCAAGACTAAGCACGTGACATAAGTGACCTGTGACGTGAGAGCCTAAAGGTAAATAAATTTAGAAATGTTTTAAGAGAAGTACCTTTTTTTAAGTCAATGAACCTTCTTACATTTTCCGTGGACGTTGTGAAGAAACGCGTTTTTCTATTTTTCAAACCCCTTCTACCTTACACTTCAACGGACTTTTTACCGTCTTCCATCACCTTGTTTTATTATACAACGAGTCATTTCAAGAACAACTTTTACTTTTTATACAGAAAATAAAGAATGGATTTTTGGTTTCATGGAATAACCGGTTGGGTTATCTTTCGTACAAAAAGTATAGTAGAGACTTTAATCCTGTGCAGAATGTCAGTTTCAGTACTGCACAAAGTTCATCGTCAGAAAAGGAAAGAATCACCATATATTTTAATCCTACGTAGAAGTTACATTACTTTATGACGTCACAAAAGTAACAGAAAGTCGAGATTCATAAAGTATTAAAGAGAAGACGAAAAAAGTCGAGTTACATAAAATCATTATACGATAAGGTAAAGGTCTACACTCTACAAGTCGATAAGAAAGTAACGAATGTGGATCAAAATAATGCAATTTCGGTCTTTTATGTCAGACACATAAGGATCCTTATATCGTCATGAAAAAAGACAGAAGTCAGAAAGCCAAAGGAACATAAATTCTCACAGAGAACATCTGTGTGTCTTTGTACAAACAAACAGACAGAAAAACGACGGAAGACTAGTGAGTTGTAGACGGTGTCGACTTTCGAACCGACTCTTTCAGTGCACCCACACCCATGGTTGGGTCGACGTGGTGTAAACACGACATCGGAAATGGGTCCACGAAAGAGGAGGGCTCGGAGGCAGAGAACGAGTCTCTTCACCCCCGAGTGTTACGGGTGGTACTCTTGAGACGTTCTGAGTACCTTTGAGTACCTCCACGGACCGTGTACTCTTCGGAGTCGTCACAACTCAGTCTAGACTGAGACTTCAAGCAAAAGTTTTTCCCTAGACCGGACAAGGTTGTGTCCCGAAGTAATGGAGGGAGAGACGGACAAAAAGTCGTAAGACGAACCGAACACTCTAGAATTAAGGGATTGATCCCCGACTTGGGTCCGGTGTCGTCACTTTTACGGTACAGGATGGGTGACCTGGTGATCCTGCCAGGGGGAGACGGAAAGAAATGCAACTACTGTGACCCTCGCAACTGGATCAAACAGAAGGTCGCGACATCACTTCTCGACGTCAATTACTTTGTGAGAACTTTCATAATAAATTTTTCATGTGTCTCTTGTCAACTTGGGAGAACAGTACGTCTTGTCCGTCCCCCACTCTGTCTTCGTCTTTTACTGGGAGAAAGGAACGAAAATATCTTACGTCTCTCGTCAAATGTTGTCTTCTTACTTCAGTAATGTAGGAAACTTCTTTTTTGGTTAGTTCAGTGCAGGTCGTACTTTGTTTACCTTCTGTCCATTTGTGAAGGAGGACCGTCTATGAGGGATCTTCCATGATCCGTACCAGACCCGGGCCTCTGAATGAGTCTCAGAGAGAGTTTTCGTCTCTGTTCAACCTTACTGAAAGGAAGTCCAGAAATCAGAACGAGTCTTTCCCCTGACCTAAGGGATCAAAACGGATTCACACATAAGTCAATAAGTTGAAACCCCGATGATATAGTGCAACTGTAGAGTCCCTCAGTCTTGATAGGTCACTCGAGCGTAAATTTAGTCCAGTCCTTGAACGGACCGTCAGGTCACCTATTCTGAGACGTGAAGGTAACGTTCCCCGTCTTCAAACTAGGGACCAGTCCCTTGACGTACCATGTGTCGTACTGGTTCTTTACTTTCCTTTTATTTATTTATCGTCCAGTCATTCCCTAGTCTTATGTCAAATTTTTTTTTTTTTTTTTCTGAGGACGTTTATATCCACTGACCAAACCAAAAAACAACAACAACAACAACAAAAAATGTTTCCATGTTTCCGTAAAGTCACTTCTTTCCCATCAAAAAAAGTCATTTACTATAACTTTTGTTAACCCATAGGTATTCGGTTTGTCACTTGGAGTTAAATCTGGTGTGGAAACATATTTTCAATTTTACTTAGTACTTAGATGTACATTTTGAATTTTGACTTTTGAAAATCTTCTTTTATATCCTCTTTTAGAAACACCGGAATCCAATCTGTTTTTCAATCTACACTGTATTTTCGAGACAAGTATTCTCTTTTTGAACTATTTAACTTGAAGGAGTTTTAAATTTTAAAACAAGTCACCTTCTGTGTCGATTCTCTTATTTTTAGGGTATAGACTGTTTCCTGAGTATCGATCTTATATATTTCTTGAGAGTTACTTGTTAGGTCAGATTGTGTCTGTTTTCTGAACTTTTCTGGGACGTAGTTTATCCTGTATACCTCCCGTTTATTCGTGTGTTTTTCTATCAGTCCTTTACACAACCTAAAGAATTGTGATTGATACTTTATAATCTTTCTTTTTCATTCTTTTTTTTAACGACAAATTTTAGTGTAATTTTTTCCTTTTTTTGAGATCCCTATTTGGATTGGTTCCTCCACTATCTCAAACTTCTACTAAGTTCCTTTACATTTCTATACGGTACAAGAACCTAACCCTCTTCATTATATCAATTTTACTGATAGGTCGGGTTTCGTTGGATATCTGACTACACTAGGGATAGTTTGATGGATACTGTAAAAAGTGTTTTGATGTTGTTCATTAGGACTTTAAATATACGTTGGTACTTTCTGGGACTTACGGTTTCGGTAGGACGCCCTTTTCTCGTTTCGACCTCTGTACTGGGAAGGTCTGAAGTCTGTTATGATGTTTCACTATCACCAGTTTTGTCATACCATAACCGTGTTTTTGTCTGTACCTAGTTACCTGTCTTATCTCTTTGGTTTTTATTTGGGTGTGTGGATGCAGTTAATTAGAGACTGTTTCCTCCGATCTTATATGTTACCTCTTTTCTGCCAGAGAAGTCGTTCACAACCGTTTCGACCTGTCGGAGTACATTTAGTCACTTCAGTCTTGTGAGGGAGTGTGATATACGTTTTTATTTGAGTTTTATCAAATTTCTGAATTTACATTCAACAACAACAAGTCAACGATTATTCAGTACAGGTTGAGAAACGTTGGGGTTGTCTGACACCGTGACAGGAGATAATAAAGGACCTCAACCAGTTTAAGTACAGGTAACTTAGTCACTACGATAGACAGATTGGTAGAGTGGAAGACGACGGGGGTAGAGGAAAACGTAAGCTAAGAAGGGTCGTAGTCCCAGACAAGGTTACTCAGACGAGAAGCGTAGTCCACCGGTTTCATAATCTCGAAGTCGAAGTCGTAGTCAGGAAGGTTACTTATAAGTCCTGACTAAAGGAAATCCTAACTGACCAACCTAGAGGAACGTCAGGTTTCCTGAGAGTTCTCAGAGGAGGTCGTGATGTCAAGTTTCCGCAGTAAAGAAACCATGAACCGGAAGAAATACCAGGACGAGAGTGTAGACATACACTGGTGACCTTTTTGGTATCGGAACTGATATGTCTGGAAGCAGTCGTTTCACTACAGACATGAAAGATTATGTGATAGATCCAGCCAGTATCGAAAGGAAGGTTCTTCGTTCGTAGAAAATTAAAGTACCGACGTCAGTGGTAGGCGTCACCAAAACCTGGGGTTCTTTTATTTTAGACAGTGACGAAACGAAAAAGGGGAGATAAACGGTACTTCACTACCCTGACCTACGGTACTAGAATCAAAAAGATTAGAAAAAGTTCGGTCGAAAAAGTAAGAGGAGAAAGTTCTCCGAGAAACCAAGGAGAAATGAAAGACGGTTATCCCACCTAAGTAGACGTATAGACTCCAATAACTATAAAGA
Source organism: Capra ibex (assembly GCA_006410555.1). Lineage (NCBI taxonomy): Eukaryota > Metazoa > Chordata > Mammalia > Artiodactyla > Bovidae > Capra > Capra ibex. The sequence continues at coordinate 94,720,609 of SJYO01006231.1, forward strand.
GGGTCGTCAGAACTGAGGTGGAACACTAAGTAGGTCGGACCGTAAAACACACTACATAAGACGTACATTCAATTTATTAGTCCCACTGTATATGTCGGAACCATGTGAGGAAAGGACTAAACCTTGGTTAGTCAACAAGGTACAGACCAAGATTGACAACGAAGAACTGGACGTATATCCAAAGAGTCCTCTGTCCCTTCACCACCGCCCCCCCACCCCGCCTTAATGAACTTCTGGTAACTCCTGGATCCCCGAGTCTAAAAAGGTTTAAGACACCTGTTACGGGCGTAGTAAGATGTCTAACTGTTACGGGGTAGGGTAGAACAACGACGACTGAAGTCTCAGTTCATACTCCGTCTCGGTCGGTACGCGGTCAGACAACTTTCACTGTAGGTGTCTGAGGCGTCCAATAACTACTGTGACACAGTGGGTCGAAGTCGGTCTCTGACTCTGTCTCCGAGAGTTCGTCCTCGACGAAAAGTATTTCTTCTTGGTACTCCTCCTTCATTTCCCAGACGTTTTGGTCTGACGGTCGAGACCCAATGACATCTTAACCTACGGGAGTTTGGAGTCCTGGAGTTGTTCTAGTACCGTCTGTAACCCGGGACACGTTACTCGATCGAGTCCTCTTGGTCCTCCTCGGTCTGGTCATGACCAGCGTCGTCTAGTTCCTCTCGTGGTGTCACCAGTGAACTGTGTCAGACTCCATCCTCGAGGACTCTACTGAAAGAGTCTCGTCTCTATGGTAGATCAGGGACCTCTAGTTGGACCGGAGGTACTCTTTAGACTTCCGGTCGAACCTTTTGTCGGACTCCCTCCACCTCCGGGCTATACGGTACGTCTACCTCGTCCGGTAGCCCCAGGAGGACGTGGACCTCAGTCTCGATCGGGTCTGGCTCCGTCTCCCCATTACGATCTGGGTCCTTATACTCCGGGACGACTTGTAGTTCCAGTTCGATCTCCGACTCTAGTTGTGGAGGACGGTGGACGACCTTTTACCCCTTCTGTAGTCAGAACTACTACGAGACCTGTCGTCGTTGAGACGTTCGGTAGGTCTTCTGGTGGTGGGAGTCCGAGCACCTATCATTTCACCACAGACTTCGGAGTCTACGACTTCAAAGCTCCGTAACTTAGTTATCTTCGTCACACGGGACACTTCGTCCTCCGGTTATTTTCAACTCTGTAATAACGTAATTTTTTTTTTTTTTACTCGTCATCTGGATTTATTTGTACAGAAGTTTCTTCTGCCTACTTTTCTACGAGTTGTACCGATTAATACTCTTTACGTTTAGTTCTGATGTTATTTCGCCGTAAAGTTTGGTCAGTCTTACCGGTTACACCTTTCAGATGTTTATTTACGTCCTCTCCCACACCTCTTTTTCCTTGGGAGGTGATGAACCACCTTTATTTTTTAACCACGTCGGTGACACCTTTTGTCATACCTCTAAGAAATTTTTTGACTTTCATCTCAACGACATACTAGGTCGTCAGGGCGAGAACCCACATATAGGTCTTTTCTACTTTCGAGATCAAGTTTTTCTGTACACGTAGGGGTCACAAGTATCGTCTGACAAATGCTATTGGTTCTGCACCTTCGTGTGAAGCACAGGTAGTCAATTACTTGCCTACTTCTTCGACACCATGTATACATGTCACCTTATAATGAGTCGGTATTTTTTATTGCTTTATAACTAAACCTTGTTGTACCTATTTGGATCTCTAATAGTATGGTTCATTTTACAATCTCTTTCTGTTTATATACTATAGTGAATATACACCTTAGTTTTTTTTTTTTGCTTACAATGTTTACTTGAATAAATGTTTTGTCTTTGTCTGGTCCTTTTGTTTGAATACCAATGGTTTACCCTTTCACCCCTCCCTATTTGACCCTCTTACCCTAATTATCTATATATGGTGAAATTTGATCTATTTGTGCCACTAAAAGACTATGAAATATCGTGTCCCTCGATATAAGTTATAGAACAAGTCAAGTCAAGTCAGTGAGTCAGCACAGACTGAGACGCTTGGGTACCTAAGGTCGTGCGGTCCGAACGGACAGGTAGTGGTTGAGGCCCTCAAATGAGTTTGAGTACAGGCAACTCAGCCACTACGGTAGGTTGGCAGAGTAGGAGACAGCAGGGGAAGAGGACGACGGAAGTCAGAAAGGGTCGTAGTCCCCGAAATGTCACTCAGTCAAGAAGTGTAGTCCACCGGTTTCATGACCGTAAAGTCGTAGTCAGGGAGGTTACTTATAAGTCCTGACTAGAAATCCTACCTGACCAACCTAGAGGAACGTCAGGTTCCCCGAGAGTTCCCAGAAGGAAAAGGTTGTGGTGTCAAGTTTTCGCAGTTAAGAAGCTGTGAGCCGAAAGAAATATCAGGTTGAGAGTGTAGGTATGTACTGATGACCTTTTTGGTATCGAAACTGATCTGCCTGGAAACAGTCGTTTCAGTACAGAGACGAAAACTTATACGATAGATCCAACCAGTATTGCAAAAAGGGGTTTAGTTGATATAAAGGTGAAAATTCTTGACAAGTCGTAATCGGTAATCCCTTCACGTATAATTTCAGTGTTAATCTACGGTGACGTGTGCATAATCCTGTCGCTTTATAAAAAAATTACTGTTATGGTCCACGACCACTCCGATGTCTTGTTGGCCTCGTGAGCATGCAATGATCACCCTTGCGCGAAACCTTTTGTCAGAGACGCTTTTCGGTTTGTACGAGGTGAGTATACTAGGTTGTTAGGGTAAGGACTGACAAACGAGTTTTCCTCACTTTTGGGTACAAGTGGTTTTTTTTCTTTTTTTTTGGACACGTGTTTACGAATGTCGTAGAGATAAGTATTAACGGTTTTAGATCTTCGTTGAGTCTACAGAAAGTAGTTTGTTTACCTATTTGCCCAGTAGATGGGTCACTTTAAGATGGGTCGGTATTTTTCCTTACCGGTGATTATGTGTGTTTTTGAGCCTAACTAGAGTTTCTATACGACTTTCTTTCTTCGGTCAGAGTTTTCCACCACACTTTATATTAAGACACATAAATATATACTGTAAACCCCACCTCTCCACACTGAGTTTCCCCGTCACCATTCCATAAAACGCCCCACTACCTTTATCAAATACAGTGGACAATCTTACCTAACACCATTAAGAATGTACTTAAGTACGGACATATTTATCTTAATATGTGTGTTTCCTCAGTCAAAATAGTATATAATAAAAAATTTTTATTTTCTTTCGGTCGTTTCTATACGTTTTTAGCACGATTTACACTCCGCACCAGAAAAGGAATGTTCATAAACCAAGGAAACCGGATCCAATGCCGTGAGTCTCTCGCGCTCCGTCCCCCGGCTCCTCGCCTCGGCGTTCGACGTCGTCCTCGAGCCACCCTCCTCGTCGCGGGACGTCGTCGTCGAACGGGTCGACGTACTCGTCACCATCCTCGGGGTCTCCGTCGCCCACCGAAGCACCACACCGTTCCTGACCCCTCCGGTAGAGGGTTCACCCCGTCACAGGGTGAAGTGTCCACTGGGGACGTTCCGATCCTGATCCTACTCTCTACTTCACAGATAAGGGGCGAAGTGTTTACTCTTTTTACTGAAGTACCCCCGAGTCACATCAGGGGTTCCGATGAGTCGACCACTCGTTCCGTAGTCCTAATTTGACTTTGAGTGGGGGTGGGGAATCATCGAAGGAGGAACAGGGCTCGGGGGGTCATAGGAGGTGACAATCGACCGGGGAAATTTTTCGTCCTATTCACAACGTCTTATTTATAGAGGTAGAGTCATCATCCAAGACACACGTCGGTGTTCACAATCTCGAGAAAGGGAGGGAAAGGTAAACACATTGACAGTCTACACACGGACACGGACGGAAGGAACCGCACAAGGACCAGAAAGAATGCCTCCACGTCTACCGGGACCCCCTCGCCCTCGGAATAAAGATACGAAACACCTTCCCAGACATACGAGTGTAGTGTCAAGTGTAACGACACTTAGGGGACAGAGACTACAACACTGAACCCGACATCTAACACGAAAAGGTACTTCTAGAGAGTAACTCTGATTGAGTTCAAGGGACACGTTTTTGTCGCGTTCAGATCTCTTTCTCGACTTTAGTCTTTTTCTTGTTTCTGTTCGAGAAGTCGCTCTCAATGTCGTACTCTTTCTGTGAAGGAGAAATGAGGCTCGTCTCGATGTTGTTCATCTTCCTAACTTTTTCCATTCCACCCGACAGAACCCCTCTTTTTCTCGAAGGTCTAGAGGTCTTTGAGGACGGGTTCTCGGAGGGTCGGTCGTTCACTCTGCGTGCGTGCCGAGAAGTTGGACACCGACGTCTCAGGCAGGGGCGACACGTGTGTGGCCGGAGCCCAGACCCTGGGACAAGGGTGTAGGAGCCTTGGAGACGAAGTCCTCCTTTTCTGTCTCGTTCGTTTGGTCTCTCTAAGTCACAACTCCCGGTGCTTCTCTTCTTTTCTCCTCGCACAGGGGTGTGGCCCCACCTCCCACCGGACCCTTCTCTCACTGCCAATCCGTCTCTTGACCCACGACTCGGTCCCGGTCGGCACGTCTCGACGGTCCTTCACACTCCCTGGCAGTGCCACTTTCTGGTCTCTCCCCGACACACGGGGTCCACACCGTCGTCTCCTTCCTCCCGAACCCGTCGCTGGGGTCTGCCGGAGGGGTACGGCGACCCCGCCAAGGGTCTGTACCCAAAACAGAACAACTCGTGCCATTACCCGTGGTGACGTCAGACTCCATTTTCGGGAAACTAAAGATAACCTTTCATGGAGCTCAGGGAGTACCCTCTCGGACGATCCGGGTCGTACCCCTAACGATCACTCCTCTCTCGAAAGGTCCTCGATGAGTTCGAGTCTCTACCCTCCTTTCCTGAAGATCTTTCAAGACGTACTACCTTGTGAGGGGGAAGCGAAGTCTTATGAAACCAGATTCTAAACTTAATGTGTGTGGGACGTTGTCCTTGTTCTGTCGTATAGACTGGAGTGACCCTTCGGAACACTCGGACACAATTTGCCAGAGGTCCCGTCTTCCGGCTCCCCACCGACTCCACCCTTGACGGGTGGTGAGTCCGGAATTCGGGATGACGAACGGGACCCTAGTCGGGACTTTTGGTTCAATGAAAAGGCCCAGAAGCAGAGACGGGAGTGGTCGGACACAGGAGTTCCACGCGAGTGGGGTCAAATGTCAGTAGTCGTAGCAGGGGCGACTCGAAACGAGGTACCGAGTCCCGGGGACCTTCCTGAACGGTGGGAGTCCCGGTACTTCCTCTAGGGTCTAGAAACGAAAGTAGTTGGAACGAGTAAATAAAAGTCTTTTAAAACTGGTCGAGAAAGGTTTTTTGCCAAATAGGATATTTGATCGAAAGGGACTATATTTAGACTGAAAATTATCTTTGTCTTTTTTGAAAAAAACGAGACACGGTTAGACAAAACTTACAAAGGACGGGGTGTAAGGTGTGACGTCTCGGTGAGTACTTCGCGAAGAGAAGGTTAACAGGTAAGACCTCTTTGTGTGTTCACTTACTCTGACTATGTTGTTTTGACAAAGATCCCTGAAGTGACCACCAGGTCACCGATTCTGAGGTACGAAGGTGACGTCTCCATTTCCAAGTCAGGGACCAGTTCCTTGATTCTGGGACGTACGGTACGCTGTACTGGTTTCACTTTTTATCCTTTTCTTTTCTTTGTAAGACTGGACGAACAGTGACACTACCGGTTTGGAAAAAAAAAATTTTTTCCTGAAACTCAAGACACAGTCCGTGGACCAAACAAACAAAATCCTCGACGCCCTCGAGGTCCTGCTCTTCCGTCTCAATGTCTTCTAGACACTACTCGTCCTCGTTCGGGAGGTCCTTTACCCAGACGTGGAGTCGGTCATTCTTTGGGCGAGGGGAACAGACGGTGGGCGTAGTCCCGGTGACCCGGGGAGAGGGGGATCTCTCAGCTCGGTCGGGCGGGTGACGTGGTGACTCGGCGTTTGGACACAGGAAAACAGGTTCCTCCCTTTCCGTCAGTCCCTCCGGACGGTCGACAAGTCCCCCTTGGGGGACGGGTCCTTCAGTCCGAAGTCCCTGTGTCGTGACCAAACCCAATTAATTAAGTAGCTCTTGTGGGAAAAGATCACTGGCCTTCAGAATGCCAGTGTTTGACAGATACAACGTCCCCTTGGTCTATCCACTATTTCTCCCAACACACAAATCGAGGTCTCCCTCACGACACAGAACTCTGACACTCGGGCGGTGTCATGTTCAGACCGCTGGCGCAGGGAGGGACCTCGGACATTTGAGCGTAGACGGTCTCAGACAGACAGACGGAGGCTGCCCACCCACTACGACGCCCTCACGTGTGGGACACCGAGGCAGACGGGAGACTGACGTGTCCAGAGGAGGGACTGCAGGGTCAGGGCGGTCCAACAAGACCTGTCAGACCATCCAGTGTGGCGCCCGCCACCTTGAACGGGTGAACACACTGACAACGTAAAAATTTGTTTCACCCAGCGAAAAAGAGTTCAGTGTTGAGAAAACCAACGATCACTGTCTTTAGGTCAAGTTTGACCGAATTCGTTTTTTTAGTAGTCCTCAGTCAAAGATGGAGAGACAGTGAACGGAACGTCCACCCGGACCGGGGGTCGTCCCGACAGACAGTCTCCTTGCTCTCAAGGAGAAAGGACAGGGAGGTGTCTCTAGGGTCCAACTGAGTGCCGGGTGGACTCAGGACCACGTCTGAGTCACTCGTCGTCTCGGACCGAGTCTGGGCTTCGTCCTGTGTGACCGGTCTCTGTCCTTGAGTCACCTCTCCTCTAGTCTGTGTGAGCTCATCACGTGTCCACAAGTGTTCGAACCCTCGAAAGACAGACGTTTCGACCTTCCGGAGTTCGTCACGCCACCCGACCGGGTGTTTTCATATTCCTTCTTACAATACTGAGACTACTTTTCCACCAGAAAAGTCATCAAATTACACTACTACGACGGGTAGACGGGAGGAAAGGGTAAGTCGGCGAGAAAGATCTTTGTCGAGTCCCGGCGACCAGGGCAGGGGACTCCCGACGGACGGGGGAAAGTCCGCCTCGAACGGCACGTGGCGGGGGCNTGACCGGTCTCTGTCCTTGAGTCACCTCTCCTCTAGTCTGTGTGAGCTCATCACGTGTCCACAAGTGTTCGAACCCTCGAAAGACAGACGTTTCGACCTTCCGGAGTTCGTCACGCCACCCGACCGGGTGTTTTCATATTCCTTCTTACAATACTGAGACTACTTTTCCACCAGAAAAGTCATCAAATTACACTACTACGACGGGTAGACGGGAGGAAAGGGTAAGTCGGCGAGAAAGATCTTTGTCGAGTCCCGGCGACCAGGGAAGGGGACTCCCGACGGACGGGGGAAAGTCCGCCTCGAACGGCACGTGGCCGGTCGAGACTCGCGAGGGACTTTGAACTCTTGGTCGACACCTGCGACTGCACGACGGCGAAGAACCTACGCTCGTAATAAATCTCTCTCTCCCTCCGTAGGAGTCCCGCGGGAGGGTGAAGAGTGTACCGAGCGGGGTAAAGAGAGGAGGACGGACAGGAGAAGTACAACCTGTTTGCTGTCTCAATCTCTCTGTGAGGATCATTCCGTCTCCGGAGTCTTTTCGTCTGTTTCCGACCAGAACCTTTCCGTGGGGACGGGACTCGTCGGAGGTGGAAGGCTCACGGGAAGTGTCGGCCCCACCCAGTCGCGACGGTCGCTCTGCGTCCAAGAGGGGCAAGGGAGGAAACACGTTCGGGGGCGGTCTGCTGTCCCTTCCCTTTCGGAGGACGGTCTGCGGAGGTGGTCGACGTCTGTGTGTAGACTTACGAGTTTAGTACAAAGGGTCCCTTCAAGACACAGAGCCCGTCGGAGACCGGGACAGCCAGATGGGCGGACGAAGAGGACCGCCCCTCCCCTTCTCGGGGACGGTCGTAAGGACCTCCGGTGTCCCACAAAAGAAAGTTTCCGAGACTACAAACCAAAGGAGCAGGAAGGGATCTTCAGATTGGACACTGAGTCTCGGAAGGAGAGGCTGTGAATCTGATCCGCTTAGGCCACCGTCAAATTCGATTGGAGTCGAGAAGTTCTTCCCGAAACTGTATGTGTATCAGAAGACGAGATAGACCGAGTCAAGACGGTAAAATCTGGTACAACCCAGGACAGAAGATACACCTCTTGATTCCTTAATAAGAAGGTAATTACTGACTCTTACCCTGTTCTTGTTCGTTGGCACGGGGGACTCGGACCGACAAGATCTGTCTCGACCGTCGTCCTCCCCGTCCCTCCGGATGTCTACTCCCCAGGGCGTGGACCGCTCCCTCACGGGGACGGGGAGCGTGTACAGTGTCCGCCCTTGTCAACAAGTCTCTTCGGTCTTTGTACCCGAAACTACTCCAGTAAGAGTCCACAATTCACTAACATTGACAAAGTTTCGGAAAAATTTGGGACGGCGTTGAGTTATCGCATATAGAACCCGGTCTAAGCCAGGTCTCCGAGTCGGAGTTCTGGCGGGGTCTGTGCTCGGTTATGTCACTCTACTGAGACCCTACCATTTTTCCACCTTTCTTCAATAAGACATTCTTGAGTACAATAGTGTAAGGAGAACAACGGGAGTGTTTCGGTTTTCCAACTGACAGCTAAATGAAATACTCTCGGACTTTCAGAGAGAATCACTCCGATACTTAAAGAGAGAGAGAAAAAAATTCCAGTTTCGACTTCTACCTTCTGTAGTTTCTTCATTTATTCCGTGACTTCCATGACCTGATAATTACAGTAATTCTTGGTGATGACCATCGATAGTCGGTCGAGAACCGTACGAGAATCCAAAAGAGCGTCGTCAGTCCACTCTTATACGCCAACTCAGGACCGAGGGTAGTGAATAAATGTCTATTCCTTTGCGACGGGTCTTGACACACAGATCCGACTCTACCACCGCGTCTGTTCGTCGTCCCGGACCTGACCAGGACCTCCTCAGTTCCAGGAGACCAAGACCAGAGAGACGGTAGTCGACGTCAAACTGCAATCTGGATCTAGTATCCACGGGATTACTTCCTTCACTTTGCACCATCTTTCTCTAGGTCCAACAGAAGAAAAAAANTAGGTCCAACAGAAAAAAAAAAAAAAAAAAATTACTAGTCTCATTCTGGAAAGGGAGGTCCATTCCACGATCTCCGGTGTAACAGGGCAATTTCACGGGACCCGGTAAAGGCCCCTGGTGAATTCGAGAGTCGACCCGGTGCAAAGACTTGGTAAGACCCCTCCCGTCTTGCCGTGTGCGGTGAATTCTCTCGTCCCTGTACACCCGGTCCACCGGGTCACACCGCGCCTCGATCGGACGACTCCGGCTCTCACCTTACCCTCTCCCGTGCTCAAAGACTGGGAGTCGGACTCGAGACGAGACCGTCGTCACATGTCTGTCGGGAGAAGGGTTCCCTGGGACGTCGTGTGCGACCCCGTCTCTGGGAAGACAGAGATCCGTGAACTAATGGTCGGGCGGAGTCCAGTCTTCGTCGTTTAACAGTATCGTTGATTGTCGTCGGACCTGAACGTCAAGTGTAGTCAAAATAAAATCGGAGGGAACATCTGACTTTTCGAGGAATCTACAGTAACGACACTCGACAAAAACAGGGGACGTCTACATTTGTTCACAAACGTGTATTACAGTCGACTGTCACGATCTCCCTCCTATCTTCAGTACTTTACCCTGGGACCCCGAAGGACCTCGCCACCTCGGGTGCCGACTTTCGTACCACCCCGACACGACGCGGAGGATGAGTATAGAGACACAGTAGTTCCTTCGCTGTCAGTCGTCTTCGGTGCCGCGGTAATTCCACGGACCCCGCGAACTGGGAGCTTGTCGAGTCAGAGACTCGGCTCGTTTACACATAGAGCCAAAAGGGAATCTTTCTGAAGGTCTTTCCGTAGAGAGATTCGGAGTCAACGGAGGAGACGAAGGGGTCCTTCGAGACTCTTAGTCCTGCAGTCACACACACCTCTTCGCGGAGGACAGAGGCGTCGTGCAACGGGAGGAAAGAATCGCCCCTGACGACAGTGTCTAAAAGACCAGACCGTCGGTCCCAACCGGGTAGAAGGAGGACGGTCAAATCCCCGTCAAACCTATTACAGAGTCGGTCCCTACCTCAATGTTCGTGGTCTGGGACTAAGACTAGTGGAGCCGGAATCCCTCACCTCCTCAGAGTCCAATTACGTTCCGACCTCTTAGACCGTTGGACGCCTCTGTTCCTTCGGGGTCCTGTCCGTCCGACGTCGTGTACTCGGGGTCGATACCAGTCCCACCCCCTGTTAGGACCCTGGTGAAGATCACCTCTTCTCCGTCAGGGAGTTTCCGTTTGGTCCACGATAATCCCTGTCACCGACGACCCGACTTCCTACTTGTGTCGATTTCAGAGTAGTCCTCGGTTCGGTATTTTATCTGACACACAAGAAAGAAGGAGTCCCGGTATGAACCGACTTTCTGCTACTTCGCTGTGTGACATTCGTCACACTTTTCCTCAAGAGGTAAAGGGCCTCTTTCCATACACCCCATCGGGAGGTGAACGAGCGGGTCCCTGATTCAACCATGGAACGGACCCGGGACCAAGACCTCTTCCGGGCATCCTGATCCGGGCGACGTAACCCAAGTACGACTGACCAGACGACCGTCTACTGAAGGGTCGGACGGGGGAAGTCCCTGGAGTCGGGTAATCGTGTCCTCCGGAACAGAGGTGGTGTCAGGACAGACATTAAACCCTCAACCCCGACGAACAAACGTCTTCACCAGATCCACACACACACATATTCGACTTTTAAGAAACTCTCGTTATCCTGGTTTTAGACCGGATCAATCCGTTTTGGTCTTAGATATCCCTTGGAGACCCGTCAATCAGAATTCTGTCCGTAGGGCCACCGTTAGACCCGTCCCGTGAACGCAGGTCACTTAGACGGAGGCGGACCCATCGGGCGGAAGTCCAAGGTCCTTGTGCACTAGAACCCGGATCGAAAGTCAGGTTCCAACTGGTCCGGAACTAACTGGTCGACCCGTCCCGTTCTATGTCTACGGTGTGTTTTATCTCTCGGAAATAATTTCCTGAAGAGTACTCACTGAACCTCTTCCGTCACCGTGGGGTGACGTCAAGAGAACGGACCTTTTAGGGTACCTGTCTCCTCGGACCATCCGACGTCAGGTGCCCCAGCGACTCTCAGTCTGTGCTGACTCGTTAAAGTGAAAGTGAAAAGTAAAAGTACGTAACCTCTGCCTTTACCGTTGGGTGAGGTCACAAGGACGGACCTCTTAGGGTCCCTACCCCCTCGGACCACCCGACGGGAGATACCCCAGCGTGTCAGCCTGTGCGGACTTCGCTGAATCGTCGTCGTCGTACTCACCGACCGATTTCTTTGGAACCCAGTGGTGGCACCTTACGTCGTTAATGTCCCTTGTATGGGTCCGTGAACTTCCTAGTGACTGATGGTTGAGTGACTCTCAACAGTTCAGGTTATTTGTGTTTCTTTTTCTTGGAATGAGTACGGTAACCTGTGGGGGAGGTTGTGAGGTCTAAAATGTCCTTGTCTTTACACCTTTGTACTCCAGAACTTCTTGGGGAAAGTTTTACTATGTTCGGAGACCTCCTCCCTAACATCGCATAATTCGAAATTTCCAACCAGTCGATCTCACCCACACGTCCGGGTCCGTCGTGTCGTCAGCCATTGACAGCGAAAAGTGGGAGGTCGTGGTGACGGCCTTGACGCCGGTGTAGAAGACGTTGCGCACGAGGTCGTTACTCGACCGGGACGGGAGGATGGGGTCTGGTCAGGCGCACACGCTGTCGACGGTGTGGGACGAGGAAGTCGCCACGAGGAGGAGGTGGTCGAGGATTCCGTCCCCGGAGGCGTCCCGGACGGACGATCTGGTCGACGGTCGGATGGAAGTACAGACCCCCGTCGGAGTCTTGTCACGGTTTGAGAGACCCAGAACTCAACCAGGCCCTGAACCTTCCAACTGAGGGTCCGACTCGACGACCGGGAGACCTTGCGTCGTGCGTCCTGACCTTCGATGTGTCCGGAGAGGAAAGGTTCGACATGCCTTAGTTGAGGAGACCTGATTTTAAGAGTGAACTGTCGTGGCCGAAACCAAGTCTATATTGAAGTACTAAAACGATAATAGCCAAAAGTTAAAGGTTTCTTAATTGGAGAAAACGTTGTCGGGTTGATCAACATCATTAGTCCAGGAAAAGGAGGGAGGATGAGGTCGTACGAAAGGGGACGAAGTCTCAGTTCTTAAGTGTGGGAACACTGATAGGTAGTAATCGGGACGTTATTTTGACAAATAAAAAGTAAGACCATATTTATTCCTTCGAATCCAGTCGAAGTGTCCTACGGGTCTCGTTCGGGGCAAAGTCCTGATCTCCGGGAGTCACTCCCACCGGCGTAGACTCCATCTCCGGACTCGAACGACCCAAGACGACGGGTCTACTTATTTCCTGTTCGACTCGACAATTTCAAGTAGTTGTCCGGATCTCCTTCATAGAGTGGTTTCGAGTCTTACAGAAGGGAAGAGATTGTCCCTCAATCACATCAATTAATGTCTACCTTCGTGGGTATCTTTTTGTGGACGGTCCGTCAGTAAAACCTAAAGTCCCATGTGTGTGTGTGTGTGGGGATTGAAGGGAGGTGGTCAATTACCGGAACTCATAAGTCTAATGTCAAATTGTTCGTGACATGGTGTTAGTCCAGTCGGGTAGACATACGTTCCGGAGAAAAGTCACGGACTCAGGTAGAGGGTGGTCACAAGACTGGAACCGACAGGTCGGAGACGAACTCTCGGACCGAGAGAAGGAAGACATGAGACAGGATCGTGTTCCGTGCGGGTGTCGGATCGTCTAAGGTGTAGGCGAGTGGATTTATGTGGCAATACCTACCCTTTGTACCTTCTGAGCCACTGCAATCCAGGGTCTAGACACACTGGTCGGCGGTTTTGGCGCACGGGACGAAGTTTCGATGTAAGTAAGGTTTCACGTCTGAAAAAATCAGGATAAATTCCTTCGTGTACCGTCGTTTTTCCCTGAAAGAGGAGAAGGGATTGGATTAGACTCGTCGAAAGAATTGGAGTAAGTCCCGGGTTGAAAGGGTTTCAAATGTATGGTGTGCAGACGGTCGACCAGATCGTAATCCAGACATGGAACAAACGTCACACGGGTTAAAAATGAGGTTGAACGACTCCTCGGAATCCAATTCAGTGAAGAGTCGGACAGAGTAGACGTGTGTCTTCCCCTTGTCCTATGGAAGGACGAAGTTCTGTCAAGACTGTCAAGGGTGGTGATGGAGTGAAATAGTAGGACTAAAGAAGATTTTGGACTGGGACGGGGGTACGGGGTTCGTGGTAAGTGTCTCACGAACACGGCCTGTGATTTATAGATCGACGTACCTCTTTTTAAATTCTACAGGTAATACATTGACTTGAAACCTTGGGACTCAAAGACCAAACCTTTTGAAAGGGAATGAACCCGTTTGTTCCCTGTCTATTTTCCGTCACAAAGAGGTCGAATTTATCTAACACCTCCCCATTCCCAGTACTATTTACTGTGGTTCAAACCTCTGACTGGTAAGGATTGTTTGAGGGTCCACTTCTACGACCAGGTACCTCAGGTCACAAGGTTTGTTTGTGTTACAAAGATTCGTAAAAAAGTTCAAAGTTGTTTCTACAAGGAACAATTTTTTTGTTTTTGATTTCCTGATCCCTTCTACTTCCTTGTGAGAGGAACACGGACTAAAGGGGCCTGTGTCTGGTTCATTTCTAGAGTTCCCGTAATGATCCAAATCTTGTCACGTGGGAGTCTTTTAAGAGAGGTTCGGACGTCTTCTGTTAAATATTTTGTAATCTTATGAAGACATAGGGGTTGGGTCGACTTCCATACGTGGGTCAAAAGTCTCGTACGCCTTCCCGTTCTCCTATGCGTCTCATGGACACATAGACACGTCGCGACGGTTGACGTTAGCAGTTCTTTACGATAGTAAGATTCGTCAAAAAGATGTAAGTGGTATGATTGGTGGGGGGGAAGTCGTGACAGTCGTTTATTTTTACCGAAACTTCTCGTGTTCGGAAACAAGTGTCGAGGTTAAGACTTAAGATTGGAGGTACGTCGTTTGTCAAATGTAATCCCCCTACTGCTTAACTCACCGTTAAGGGTGTAAGGGTCACAATTCACAGACTTCCATTAAGATCTTGATATAGACATAACGAACGATGGAAGGATCGTTTACTGTGAACTCAAAATGGATACCTATTTCTAAAGTTAATCTCAATTTTGATTAGTAAACAAGAGTGATGAACTATCGAAATATGAATTATTTCATTAAAACGAACTCAAAATGGATACCTATTTCTAAAGTCAATCTCAATTTTGATTAGTGAACAAGAGTGATGAACTATCGAAATATGAAATATTTCATTAAAACGAGGATTCGTCTGAACTAGAACTCCTCGCTTCGTTTTTGTTCTGACTTAGAGTAAAGTTTCAGGAGATACTCGATCGAGGAAGATCTTCCTCGTTTTAAGTTTTCTGCGGAGTTCTAACGGAGACCGTGAATGAGTCGGTACGATTCCGAAGGTGTCTGTACGTCTCGTATTGTCTTCTGTGAAGACGGAGGGGGAACCGGAACACGTTCACGAATCGTTCAGTTTCCGTTAAGTCTAGTGTAGGACACGTCGGTCCGGTTTGTATGGCTGGAAGGTGTCCTGGGGTTTCGAATTAAATGGAAGTCAACATGACCTTCCTTTTCAGACTTCTGTAGAGGTGTTGTCGGTGTTGACGGTTCGGACAGACGGTGTCGGTCTCTACGTCCGGTGACAGGTGGATGCGGGGTCCGTCGTTCTTTCGTGGTTCTTTGTCAGGTGTACTGTGACTTCGTGTCTGGTCTGTTTCACGTCAAAGATTTTCCTTCTAAATAAGCTGTTCAAAGTGAATCGCGTTATGTGGATTTTCCTTTTAGTGTTATGTTACTTTTTAAATTTAGTTCCGGAGTCTTAAAGTATGTTTGTGGTTCTGGTTTTAGGATTTCATAACCATAACGCACAGTTTAAAGGGGGTAATTGAATTTTTTTTTTTCGAATTTGAATGCACGGTATCTCCAATAATTTACTTTGATCTTAATTGTTTGTACGGTTTACAAAGTGAAAATTAACATCTGTGTCGAGGATATAACTCAAAATGTTTTTTTTTCGTACAGAAAGTTGTACGTAGGTCTGTCACAAGTTACATTACACTACATTCTCGTTGTAAATTGTATTAAGTTGACGAAATTGGATTTATGTGAATGACGAATTCATGTAGGATGTTATCTTGATTGAACTCTTTTCGACTTTCGTTGTAAATTGTATTAAGTTGACGAAATTGGATTTATGTGAATGACGAATTCATGTAGGATGTTATCTTGATTGAACTCTTTTCGACTTTTAAATTGTCATTATCAAATGAGTTGGATCAACAATGTAGGATCTACTTACACACAAGTTTTTATGACTTGGAATTCAGAAATTTTGTTAGGACTAAAGGTGAATCTCATTCGTATTTAGTGTTCGAACATAACGTTTTGACAATTTTGAATTCAAAAAGAAAATTTTTTACAACTGGTTCTCAGTCACTGGTCCCGGTCAATGTGAGGGGTAGGTGGTGAGTATGACCTGTACGATCTGTAGGGAGGGTAAGGCAAGTGAGGGTGTCTACGAGCCGAAGGTGATGACATCATCGACGACGAGTGACGAGGAACCGACGGATACGTTACAAACTAACTTTTAGTGACCTCAAAAGGACATTTTGAACCAGCATAGGTGAGTACGACGAGACCGGTGGTATCGGCGGAGGTATTGGTGGTGAGTCGACGACCGATCGGCCCGGTGGCATTGACCTGACCAAACTGTTCGGGTACGGAGGGTAGTAAACCGATGGTATTCGTGGTGGCGAACGAGGACGACATCTTAAGTTCTTCTCAAGATGTATAGACACAAGCATTCGTGGTGGCGAACGAGGACGACATCTTAAGTTCTTCTCAAGATGTATAGACACAACGTATAAACGAAACAGAAAGCTGTATCGACGGTGTCGTAGAAGCACTCAACGTTTGAGCTGTAGACGAAGTGGTCAATGAGACGGTAGTCCTGGTTAAAGTTATACATGAGAGTGTCCCAACTCACCACTTTTTTTTAATATTTACAGTAAGAGTCACCGAGACATTCCGTTAGGGGCGTACACATGTGTCACAGGACAACACGAGACCTTTCATCTCGGTGGTAGGGGCATAGACACTAGTCTGTAAGGACTTTTTGTCATTAACTCCAGATCTACTTGTTCTCACATTCATAGGGAGTCTTCTCTTTAAGTTAAGAATGGAATGGAGAAGGCTTAGATAGACTGGGTTTAGGTATCGGTAGTAATATCGGTAATATTAGTAGTATCGGAGGTATTGGACTTTTCTGTTTTTCATGATAGTGGTGTACTTTTGTGAGTGTTTCTTGTCTGGAGTACTGTGCACGTCAGATGGATGGAGGTGGTATTCGTGGTGCGGAGTAGGAAAGTTTCGGGCGAGGAGCAGGTTACGACAATATGGGAGACGGTCGGGGTCCAGACAGTATCCCTGGACCAGCGACGTACCGGTATTCAAAAGCACCACCTAGTATCACTCAAGATTGAAGTCGAGCTGACGAGAATTTCTAAAGCTATATGGATTTCGTAACAAGCACTCCTTCCCTCCACCCCTTCCCTCTCTTTTGTAATCAAGTAAAGTATGTCCATAAATCAATGTGTTCTTTTGTTACTTCAGTATCGGTACTTTGACTGATTATAAATTTCGGTCTAAAGAATATAAACGTATCCGTTACTGGTCTTTAAGTGAGTTAAAATTCTAAATTACATTTGAAATATCCTCTTTTTGTAGGAGGAGACTCCGTCTCGCGGGTTGGAATCCCCATCTCTCCTCATGACATTTACACAGTCCTCCCTTTCTTAAGGTGAGTTGAAAGTTGTAAAGTACAGAATTTAGGTAACCGTAGTACATATCGTTCACCCGATTTTTCGGTCGGAGGTGGTTGTCAGATCGGGTGTGATGTGTATAGGAAGGCGGTTATTTAAGGGGTCGGATACGAAAATCATCCTTAGTCGTATCCATTCGCGTACGAAGTTACTTTTTATCAGTGTTCGTTTCTCTTATATTTTGGAAAACACTGTTAAAGAACTTTCGATACGAATAATTATGTATACGTCTTATAAATATGTCGTTCTTTTTCAAAC
Source organism: Capra ibex (assembly GCA_006410555.1). Classification (NCBI taxonomy): domain Eukaryota; kingdom Metazoa; phylum Chordata; class Mammalia; order Artiodactyla; family Bovidae; genus Capra; species Capra ibex. The sequence goes on from SJYO01006231.1 coordinate 94,737,916, forward strand.
AACGTAAAGTTGAAATTTTTGTTCTAGTCTTTCATAGTGTAAAAGAATACCATTATAATTAAATGATCCACCCACAATAATGTCGATTTCGGTCCAAACGTAATTGTAAAAATTTTGGTATCAGAGAGTTGAGGTGACTGACCCCAATGAATCCTTAGAATGTTTTAACACTTCATCTAGTTTAATTGACCCCTGTTAAAGTTTTAGATTTTAAATTAGACTTTCATGATAGTCTGAAAACTGTGACCTTTTCAAACTTTTAACACCGTTTTGTAGTTTATCTGAGACTTTAGTCTAAAAAAAGGGAACTGAGATTCGTCTCTCTTATACCTAAATTAACAAATGGTATTCTTTTCACTGTTTAGGTTGGTTGGTAGGTAGGGGTGGACACGGGATAAGAAAGGAACACAAAGAAATCTCGGAAAAGTCGATAAAGGACACTTCGTTTGACGTGCTTCCGGAGGGGGCATGAGGAGGGGACCTTCAGGTGGCCGTTACAATAGGGTAAACCGTGCTAAAGGTTGGGAAGTTGGGTTCCTGTTTATTGGGGTCATCCCCCCGTTATAATTGTAGTGTTCGGGTCTTTACTAAGAAGAATATCGAAATTTATTTGGTCTTAAAATTGAAATCCACTTACCATACGAAAGTTGTTCATGAGAAATTTTTTCGTAACGTCATTATACTTCAAGGTAATAATGTTTGATATTGAGTTAAGAATTGTGTAGGGTACTGTACCATATGTTCTTTTGTGAAACTTGTGTCCTACGTAATTCTTAAGTTGTTAATTCTTGTGAATAAATAGATACGTTGAATTACAACTTAATATGTTCTTAATATGTGTAAAAGTTCGTAATTTATGTTATCAAAACGATTTAAGTTTCTATGTGGAAAATGGAGTAAAGTATAAAAAGTTACAAAATTTCAATCACCTTGAAGTCAAAATTTTTTAATGTATAAATTTGTAAAATATATGTTTAACTTTGTAACGAATCAGTATGTTAACTGTTTGTATGTTAGATTCGAAAGTTGTTTGTTGACTAGATTGTGTCGTGTTAGTACGTGAGAATAAGAGATTATCATCATACTAAGTGAAGACCTTTAAGGCAGATACTTTTTAGGAAAGGCACCTATGTAAGGGTTCGAATGTTTTTCCTGAATTTCGTGAAAGGATCTTCTATACTTTAATACAAGTATAAATTGCTACAACTGTCTATCGTAAGTTAAGAGTGGTTAAATCTGTTTTTGTCATTTTTATCTGAACTAAAGTTTTTAAGACCGTTTTGTAATCCTGAACTATGTATAGATTATCAGTTTTAAAATTATATATGATGTGATTTGGTACTTTCCTAAACAATTAAGGTTAAATATTGTAGTTCTTATAATTCGTTGTTATGAATTTTATATACGAGATTGTAAGACGATTTGTAAGTTTATGAAATCCGGGTTTTGTTAAAGTTTTGTCAAAGACATGAAGTCTATGATTCTGATGTAAGTTGGATGTGAAGGAAAGTCATTCAAATTAAGGGACCGATTTCGATTAACAAAGGGATAAAAAAGAACGTATTTGTCTTACTCTAATAATCTCTGTAAAGACCGGTGTCATGGATGACACAGAATGTTATGTCTGAGGACGGTATTTAATGTCGTCGGATTGTGTGATTAGATTACAATTCCCTAGAATGGAAATTGCACTTCGTAAAACGACTTGTCGTTACACTCCTTTCATCAATTCAACAACTCCTGTTAGGAGTTTCTAGATGAGACTTGATGTTATGATTTATATTCGTTTCAATCGTAAAACCTTTATTAATTAGGTGGAAATTCTACCCGAATTTGGGTGGAAATTCTACCCGAATTTAATAAACTGCCAGAGGTCCTTCTTTTGTAGACGTATATGAGTGTTGGATAAATTTATGGATTCGAAGAGTTGAAAATTCAGATAAGTTAGTGTACAACGGTCGACGATCGGTCTTGAGTGACGAGTTGTTGTTTGTGCTGATGTATGGACTCTTCTTGACTTGTTAAAGAAGGAACGATGTAGGTTTCCCCTCAGGAGATTCGGCATGTTTCGGTAGTAACCGGCACAGTCCTGATAAACCTGGTCATACGAAGTTGTGGGTTAGGTAAAGTTGCAACAAACTGAACTTATGACTTTCTCCACGAATCTTAATCAGTTGAAGCCTTTCAATATCTTGTTACAAGTCTGAAGGACCCAGAAATCTATTAGATCCTTCTCGACGGTATTTGAGAATCTACTGGTAAAGGTACGCCAGTTTATGGATTTTAAGTCTTCCCCATTCTATCTAAAGATAAAACAAATTACAAAGTAAATGACAATGATCCCGTTGCATTTAGTTTGGAAGTTGTATAGACACAGGGTATCAAAGAGACAGAAAAAAGTCCCGGTTAAACTGAAGTAGAAGACTAAGTTCAAGTTGTTTTCGGAGAGGTGAGCCAGACGGAAGAGACCACATCTACTTTGCTTATGGAACTCGGGGTAAAACTTAAAACGTCAGACCTTTCTTTTGTTGGCAATTATGTCTTAAATTTTGCTTTTTGGTGGAGACCCACTATGTCTATTTTACGGATATGTATGGGGGTGATGTTTCCTTTAGTAAACGTTTTAGATCTTACTCGTTGTAACAATGATTGAGGATTCCACAGAATCATTAATTCGTCAAAAGGAGAGTGCTGGTTTGAAATAAGGGGATTTGTGTAAGGGTTAGGTAGTTCTTTTAGGTTATAAGTTTCGTCAAAGAATGGCTTGAATAGAGGTTGAGTAATGAGGACACACAGGTGACTTGTATGAAAATTATTGAGGAGTCGTGTAAAAAGTTAGACCTGAAACACTAAAATACCAGAAAAGACTTATGTGAACCAAATCTGAAAACTAAGCCCCATAAACTGTCAAAATGGAATGATCTTCGTTGTAGTCAAAGAACGAGTTTAGGCTTGACGTCCCGGTTATGAGTGGACTTTCCCCTAGTTACAATGGTTCGATTTTACGAGGTTTGCGTGTCGACTTCGGTTTGGGTCAGAACGAGTGACGTTCCACCGAAGGTTACATGAACGAAGAACAAAATGTCCAGCAAAAGGCAATGTATGTGACTTAAGTCTATCATTCAGTTATGATGTTTATAGGAAGGTTGGACATTTAAAGAAGGTTTATAATAGAAAGTCAGATTAGAATGTGACTCTTGTGCCCGTAAACCGTCTGTAAGTTCCTTTGGATGTATGACCTTTTTTCGATGTATCCGTTCTTTTGAAAGGGCTCCAAGTCACGGGAGCTGACATTTCGCTCGGCCTGGTGCTTGAGAAGTTAATGGTTTAGGGCTAATCCTTTTGACAGAATTTGATTCTTAATTATAAAAGAAAAAGGCTTTGTCTTACGGGGAAAAGTTTAGTTATGGGTTTAAACTTTTCACAATCGTCAAATTTAAACATTCCATAAACGACTCGATGAGCCGTTTAAAAAAGTTCTAACGCCCCTTTTAGGCCAGACAAGGGTAAATAGGAAACATTCTTTTCTGTAGGTGTCTTTTTATGAAATTTTCTTTGTTTTTAAGGTGGTCTCCGGCGTAAGGGGGGGTTCTCGCGGCCCGCCCACCCCGAAAGCGTTAAAGGTAACGCATTGGCGTCGGCCGACCCGCGCGAGCTGTCGCCCTTGTCGACGGCGGGCGCGGGGTGATCCCCCGCGGTGCCCGAGCCGGGGCGGCAACGTCAGCGGAGGAGCGAGCGGGCGGGACGCCGGGGTCCACGAATTGAGGTCGGAGGCAAAGTCTGAGTGGTCTTTTTTTGGCGACGTGAAGCAGACGTCTCGTTCTGGTTCCGTTCGGGGCCTGGAAGTGGTGCTTGGGGAGTGGCGGAAGCCACGGGTTGTAGTACCAGAGGATCACCCACGACCGCAGCTTAGTCTGACGTTCTGCCCCCTGGCGTCAGTCTGGACCTTTTTGCAATTTTACTTTGTCGGGAGCCGAGAGCTCTGCCGGGCGGACGGGCGCCTCGGAGTCCTACCCAGCTCGGGCACTCCTGCAAGGCTGGGGTCGCTTACATCGTTGCTCACAGGGTGAACGGTCGTCGGCCTGCGGGCTTCGGCGAGACGCGTGGTCCATGGCACCGGAGGTCGGCGCCCCCTTGGGCCGGATCGCGGTCGCACCTCCGATCCTTTACCGCCGCCAGCGAAGGCGAGGCGGAGGAGGCTGTAGAGTGTGTTATCTCAGCCGCGCCGGACGTCCGGAGTCGCCGGGACGGCGTTGAGCCGCTTGGTAAGGACCGAGGATTGCCGTCGGGAGTGGGACGGTTTCTGGGAGTGCGAGATGTGTCTGGATCCCCGTTCGTTAGGAGCGTTTTGACTGTCGGAGCCCCCTGCGACCCACCCTTTGTGGCTTGTTGTTTGTGAGTGGACGTTTGTGTTGAAGCCGCGCCGACTCTGCTTTACCGATCACCCGCGGACGCGTTGGATTTATTCCGGGTAACTTGTTCGAGACGCGTGCGCGTCGGTCCACGGGCGTGGCGGGAGAACGCAGTGTGTCTCGAGCCTGCGTACGCATCAACATGCTCGGCCGGGTGAGACCGGTCGATTAATAATAAGCGTACGCATAAACCGAGTCGGGGTGGGTGGAGGAATTTGGGTGATCCGACAAAACGCGGACGCGGAATGGCGCTAATCGCGCGGAATCGCCCAAATCAAAGGACGCGTACGCAGAAGGAAGTTTGACGAGAGCTGAATGGGAAGTCTTCCCCCTCCCCTTACCGCCGCCGGTCAAGAAATATCCTTGACATACTCTCAAAGCCCGAGTCCCGACACTACTCCACAGGGATCGCACAATAGGCGTCAGGACGGGCTGGACTTCCCTGTCTCCGAGGGTCGGGAGCGCGGCAGTCATGAGGAGAAGAGGGATCTCGGTCAGGCACTGGTTGGCCCGCGACGCCTTGCCGTATGAACACGCGGGCTTCGGTGGAGGCGCCCTAGGCCTCACGTAGGCTCCGGAAGCGCGACGGTGACGAGGAATGGACGGCGGCAACCCGGACCCCGAACCTGGGTGCGCCCCAGAGGCACGGGCACGGAGTCAGGGCGTGGGGCGAAAACGGGATTGCTTGAGGGTGGGACGCTGGGGGCGAAGGAGCGGAGCCCAGTCGGCCGGCCCGCGAGCGTGCTCTCACCCCGCGGCCTACGGCGCAGGGCGGCGCGGAGCACTCGCGTCCAACTCGGCGGCCACGCGCGGGCTGAGGGGACAGAGCTCGCCCGAGGGCGAATTAAGAGGGTTTCGATTCGTCTATTGGCAATACCGAAGGGGAGTCCACCCAGTGCGGCACACGAGTATTCTGTGATCTCTACAAACTCTGACCACCTATTAGGGTCTAAAGGACGTCGTGACGTCTTTGACCCTTGTAAGGACAACGGAGGGTCAGGAGGGGAACAGACTAGGGTCAACGGGAGTTCGGTCCCTATTGTGTCGTGTCCAGACAGAACTCATGGTGGTACCCATCTATGTTCATTTTGTACAAAAGCGGGGACGTTACCACATCTTCGGTGTAGGTCAAAACCCCCAAAACCAAAAACAAACAAACAAAAAGGAATTTTAGAAGTAAAACTCTGACCTGTTCTCAGAATGTCTATGTGTACCTTTTCGTTAGGTACCAGTGTCAACTTTCGTTTCTGTCACATCAGTTTCCGAAATACGGACAGTCGATCGATTACGACTTCAAGACTCATACTGTACGACGTCCGGAGTTTCCTTACCATTAAACATAAGGAGAGGAAGAAGGAGACGGAGAAGAAGTCGTCTTAGGTGTGTTGGAGTATTAGGAAAAGCTCCCGTCGGTACAGGAGTGCCCGGAGTCTTTTGAGAGGAAGGAGGTACGGGAATGGGTGTATGGTTACTTGGTTCTGTACGAACCGTACGTAGTCCAGTTTGAACACCAGGTCCGCTCGGGTCCGGAGTCACTACCGACATCACAACGAGCCGTACGTGTGTCGGGTGAAATACAACCGGTCCAGAGGTGGTCCATGGTGCCATCCTCCGACTATTAATTACGGTTGGAACTTCGGTCTCCTCGTGGTTAGGCGTTTGACCTACGATACGAACCACCATCACCGTCGTAATTGTAGAAACCCTTGTTGCAGTGGTGTCATGTTGTCCTCCTCGTTCGGTACATAAGTGGTACCACTCCCAACGTAAGGGGGTAGACCAACCGACCGAGTTTCGTTCGTAACCACTAGAGACGATGTCTTTCGACAAGTCCCATCCGAAAGAGTCGTCTCTACTGTCGACACCGGTCTCCCTTCACCTACGCCTCTATCCCGAGGTCCAACCAGACCTCGAGACAGGCTAGGTGTAAGTCCCACGGTAGTTTGGAGTCCCTTCGTCACTACCTCCTGTGATAGACCGGTTCTTCCTCTAATTCTAAGTACATCCAACCCGTGAGTCATAGTTCTAAAGATGTTGTCTACAGTACCTACCGGAGTAACAGAGGGTACTTCCGTGTTAGGCTCACGAGGTCCTACCACACCCACCATTCCTACCTCAACATCCCGAGTGATCGTCGACACCTTTGGACCCCCCGACCCATTTACCTCTTGAGGTCGAACCTGAAGAACGGTATTAACTGTCTCTCTGCAGGGTAGTCGTCCCTCCACTTGGGTTTTCGTCAAGGAGGTGGTTTCGACACCTTTTGATTCTTCGGGACTTCTGGACACGTGACCAGTCGGTCAAAGGTTTAAGCCAGGTTCTGTTCCAGTCACTAAAGGAACGGTCACAACATCATTGGAGCCCGTATCGATAACCGTCGTAGAAGAAACGGACACTACTCGACGAGTCCCACCTTCTCCGTCATCCACGGTCGCGTTTGGAGTAGTTACTGAGCCAAGGTTCAGATGTTTGTGACGAGACCCGTACACGAACGGTCGTGGACAGAGTGACTTCTTCCACAACTTCCTCAGGAGAGGGGGTTGTCAGAACAGTGAACCGTAGACCGGTAGCCCGACCTACGGTACAAGGTCCGTCATCTCGAGGGTCGTCCGTAACGCCTAGACCTGTGTTCGGACCGGTTGAGCCTACCTCTACGTGAGTGTGCGCCCCCCGATGCCGAGTCGTCCGCGTCCGTTGTCTTCATCTGCGGCCAGAACCGATGGTAGGGGTTGTTCGATTCTCAGTTCATTGTGTGAGGCAAAAGGTCAAAATTACCCAAACTCTTTTGACTTCTCCTTTACCTTATCTTCTTCTATTAGGTTCTATTCTAGTGTCGCCATCCGGTCCGGGTTAGGACTTTCCGGCAAATCCGGAACTGTTACCACTATTGAGGTTTACGCCGTCCGGAACCGTCCAGAAGTAGGCCCATGTTATCCTGAACAAACTTTTCCTTTTAATAACAACCCACACTTCTCCTGAGTCTACCCTGTTCGTACCACTACGACGAACGGGAGTTAACGTTTACCTCGATCTCCTCTTATCTCTCGTAAAACCGACTTCAGTGGTTCTACACCCTAAGGTACGTGTAACCTGACCATGTGTCCTCCCGATAACCGTTATATATAAGTTTTAGAAATTTTTTATGTGTAGAAACCCTCCCCCAAAACCCCCTCTTACCTATGTGTATACCGATTTAGGGAGGTGACAAGTGGACTTTGATGGTGTGTAACAATTAGTCGATATAGGATTATGTTTTATTTTTCAAATTTTCAAACTTTTTTATATATGTAGGGTAAACTGGGTTTGTAAGGTAAAGGTGAAAACGTGTCAAATTTTAAATGCTCTTACAAGTAGTGTCGTACTTTGTCCATTTAAAATCTTCGTTGGATTTACAGTTTGCCACATAACTTATTTAATACCATGTTGGAATAGTATTTAGTAGTAGTCCCCGTTTTAACTAAGGACTTACACTCCTCCTCTCTTATGTTGATTCGATAATGTTACCAAAAACCGGTGTCATGCATTTGTTCTCCATGCCACATGGATACGATATTTATAAAGTGCAGCCCCTCTTTTTTTTCAAGTCTTTTTGACTCCATACATCATCTTATGAAACGTCAATAATTTTTACCACTGATCTTCATACAAAAACCTTTCTGTAAATGTTATAAACAACTCACCTTTTTTTTGTTACTTTGGAATAATACGTAACAATTCTGAAGGGACCACCGAGTCTACCATTTCGTAGACGGATGTTACACCCTCTGGGTCCAAGCTTGGGCCCCAGTCCTTGTACGAGACCTCTTCCGTTACCGTGGGGTGAGGTCATGAAAACGGACCTTTTAAGGTACCTACCTCCTCGGACCATCCGATGTCAGGTACCCCAGCGTTTCTCAGTCTGTACTGACTCGCTGAAGTGAATACTTCGTTATTATGTCATACCGAGTTGTAGGACCTTTATATTAATACGTGCACGTATCCTTTCTTTGATATGTACATACCTTTTCTATCTTAGGTTCCACAAATGTCCCTGATCCACTATCCTCGTACCTATTCAAAGAAGAAGACACATAAAAGAGAGAGAGAGAGAGAAAAATCCGGTACGTGCCTCGACACGTGCCTGAGAATCGAGGGGTTGGTCCCTAACCCGGGTACGTGGGACGTCACCCTCACCTCTAAGAATTGCGGACCTGGAGGTCTCTTCAGGGAGAAGAGACGAAACGTCAACAGTTATGATTTGTGTAATGAACATCGAAATTTTGAACTGGCAAAAGACTCACCCTTCCTAACTCTTACAATCCTACACAGAGGAGGTAGGAGGATTATAACATCGTAGTTGACGAAGTCTTACACTACCCCTGGTCCGTTGGGGTGAAACTTCGACCTTTGACATTTCTGTCTCTGACACCAAGCCGACACTCTTGGATTCATGTCTCAGAGTTCGGGCGAGGTTGGGCCACGTCGCACCGAGCTGGGAAAGTAGTCGTACTAGTATCAACAGAATTTATTCTCGAGGAGGTTGCGGACCACGCCCGAAACTTTGGTAGATTTGGTGAGACACACAAGACTATGCAAACGAAAAAGATGTACGCTGTCTCTTTGTTTCCCCAGGGGTGTCCCTCCGGGTCCAGGACCGGTTCCCCTCCCCGGCCACGAGGACCACCTCATTTCAGTCGAAGGCCCCGGTGGACCTTTCCCCTAGAATTGTAGGAGAGAAGTCAAGTGAGTCGTACAGAGGAAACCCGGTTTATACTGACGGTAACCAAAACTTGGAAGTTCCATAACCGGGACTTATAACTCTTATAAGACTATTGACTTATGACTTATAACTTCGAAGGGTGTCGAGGTCGGTCCTGTGAGTTGACACCAACTTAGGAAGTCGGTACTTAAGTTTTACATGACTACTGATCAGAGACAACAATAACAAATCAGAGAGTCAACACAGGCTGAGAACGTTAGGGTATCTGATATCGGGTGGTCCGAGGAGACAGGAACCTTAAGAGGTCCGTTCCTATGACACACCCAACGGTAAAAGATAAGGTCCCCTAGAAGGGGTCAGGTCCCTAGTTTGAACAGAGGACGTTCAGGGGACGTAACGTCCGTCTAAGAAATGGTGACTCGACTCGGGTTGATTATTGTCATGAATGCAAAATATTACAAAATAATATCATTTTATATGTATTGTACTTTCAATGGTAAAATTTACATGTCATGTCTCCATAAGTCATGTAAATGTCACAACACGTTTATAAAGGTGAGAGGTAGACATCTTGTAAAAGTAGAAGTGACTTTAAGACATGGTACATGTACGAACTGAGGAGTCGGGAACCATTGGAGACAAGATGATAGACAGAGGTCCTTAAACGGATAATGTGATGGACTATATTCGCCTTAGTATGTCATTAACAGGAAAACACATACGAAATAAAGTGAATTGTGACAAAAGTTCCGGATAGGTACAGGAGTTCTCAAAAGAAGGAATTTCGACTTATTGTAAGACAACACACATATATATATACATATATATATATGATGTAAAACGAATAGGTAATTAAGTAGTTCACAGCCAAGGTGGAAAATCGATAATATTCATCACGACGAAACTTGAAACTACACGTTGATAGAAACTAAAAGACAAAAGATAAGAAAGTCAGACATACCTTTTGTCAAACCGTCAAGAAGTTTTTCAATTTGTATTTTAATGGTATATTTTTTAATGGTATACTAAGTCGTTAAGGTAAGGATCTACCTTGATAAACTGTAGGGAGAGTCGTTGTGTGCCCCGAAGCTTCAGAGAGAAATAAAAGTGGTTGTGAACGATAAAAGACTCAAATAAAAACAAAAAACTGTCATTGGCAGGATTTCTCACACTTCATCATAAAGTGACACCAAAGCTAAACATAAAGGGATTACAAATCACTGTAACTCGTAAAAAAAGTACACGAATGACCGGTAAACATATAGAGGAAACCTCTTTACAGATAAGTACAGGAAACAGGTACAAACTTAACCCAACAAACCGAAAAGACAACAACTCAAAATTCCCAAGAAATATATAAGACCTATAATTAGGGGACAGTCTATTACTAAACGTTTCTAAAAGAGAGTAAGATACCAAGCGGGGAATGTAAAAACTCAGAAAAATTAAAGTAACAGGGAAACTTTCCAAGGAAGTGGGTGACGAAAGTGTATATCTAAGATAAGTACTTAAATAAGTGGGTTGTTTACAAGGTCATGTTAAGGGCACGGTACGAGAACCTCCTCGGGATCTCCGTACTAGTGTCCTCTTTTATAGGGTCAGGATCCTTGAGGGACAGATCTCCCCTCTGTTCGTTTTTAATTATTTATACGTCAAGTCAGGTACTGATGTCTAACACGGTCCACGACACGTAGTACCCTTCTCGGGGAGTACATTAAACTCCCTATTCTTTCAACGACTCTTTCACCGTGAGTTTGACCCTAAACTGTCCACTGGTCCGGACCAATCTTCTCCCACTAAACCGTCTCCCCTCTGAAACTCCCACCATCTGAGGTTTCGTCCTCACCGTCGGGGTCGCGGGCTACTCGCCCCTCCCGAAGGAAGATGGAAGTCTCCCTTTGGTGACTCCCGGGATCCTTACGCCACTGTGTCAGGTTAAATATAAGAAGGTTCTAGTCAGAATGTAGACACGACCCTTATTAAAGTATGCCTCAGGAGAAAGGAGGGGATGGAGCGGACTGTGAGCGGTGTAGGAGGGAATGTAGGTACCCGTAACGAAGCCAGTAGACTCCTTATGTCAACTAGAGGGACCGATATGAGAACCGGAAACAGACCAGTAAGAGTGGTGTCCTTCTTACTAAAAAAAAAGAGGGACGGTTATCTAAAAGACTCTATGTTAAGTGTACGGTACGGAAAAAAAAAGAAAAAAAAAATTGAAAACCGACGGGACTCAGAGGCAACGAAGGGTGTCCGAAACAGATCAACACCGTACGTTCCCAATGACAGGTCGACGTTCCGCCACCGAAGAGAACAACGTTCCGTTACCAAGCACCCGAAGCCATCAGGACCACGTACCCGAATCAAGAGGACGTCGTGCACCTTAGGAGGGTTTGGTCCCTAGTTTGGGTACAAGGGACGTAATCGTCCGTATGAGGGTTGATGGGCTAGTGGACCCTTCAGGTGTTAAAAAATTTTGTATATAAGTGATCCAACAGGTTGGTAGTATAAGATCCAAATGTTGTAAGAGTAGTGGGGTATTTCTTTGGGGTACGGGTAATAGGTCTCAGTAGAAAGTTTTGACGTCTAGTATAGTGTATTGAGGGGACGAAATATGGGAGCCACCGAGGGTGACGTGAAGTCAAGTCATCTCAAGTCAGTGAGTCAGCACAGGCTGAGAAACTCTGGGGTACTTAGTGTCGTGCGGTCCGGAGGGATAGGTAGTGGTTGAGGGCCTCAAGTGAGTCTGAGTGCAGGTGGCTCAGTCACTACGGTAGGTCGGTAGAGTAGGAGACAACAGGGGAAGAGGAGGACGGGAGTTAGGGAGGGTCGTAGTCTCAGAAACGGTTACTCAGTTGAGAAGCGTACTCCACCGGTTTCATGACCTCAAAGTCGAAATCGTAGTAAGGAAGGTTTCTTTAGGGTCCCGACTAGAGGAAGTCTTACCTGACCAACCTAGAGGAACGTCAGGTTCCCTGAGAGTTCTCAGAAGAGGTTGTGGTGTCAAGTTTTGGTAGTTAAGAAGCCACGAGTCGGAAGAAGTGTCAGGTTGAGAGTGTAGGTATGTACTGGTGACCTTTTTGGTATCGGAACTGATCTGTCTGGAATCAGCCGTTTCATTACAGAGACGAAAACTTATACGATAGATCCAACCAGTATTGAAAAGAAGGTTCCTCGTTCGTAGAAAATTAAAGTACCGACATCAGTGTTAGACGTCACTAAAACCTCGGGGTTTTTATTTCAGACTGTGACAAAGGTGACAAAGGGGTAGATAAAGGTTACTTCACTACCCTGGCCTACGGTGTTAGAATCAAAAGACTTACAACTCGAAATTCGGTTGAAAAAGTGAGAGGTGAAAGTGAAAGTAGTTCTCCGTGAAATCAAGGAGAAGTGAAAGACGGTATTCCCACCACAGTAGACGTATAGACTCCAATAACTATAAAGAGGGCCGTTAGAACTAAGGTCGAACACAAAGAAGGTCAGGTCGCAAAGAGTACTACATGAGACGTATATTCTATTTATTCGTCCCACTGTTATATGTCGGAACTGTATGAGGAAAAGGATAAACCTTGGTCAGACAACAAGGTACAGGTCAAGATTGACAACGAAGGACTGGACGTATGTCTAAAGAGTTCTTCGTCCAGTCCACCAGACCATAAGGGTGGAGAGAGTCTTAAAAGGTGTCAAAGAACACTAGGTGTGTCAGTTTCCCAAACCGTATCAGTTATTTCGTCTTTATCTATAGAAAGACCTTGAGAGAACGAAAAAGGTACTAGGTCGCCTACAACCGTCAAACTAGAGACCAAGGAGACGGAAAAGATTTTGGTCGAACTTGTAGTCGTTCAAGTGCCGAGTTCATAACGACTTCGGACCGAACCTCTTAAAACTCGTAGTGAAATGATCGCATACTCTACTCACGTTAACGCGTCATCAAACTCGTAAGAAACCGTAACGGAAAGAAACCCTAACCTTACTTTGACTGGAAAAGGTCAGGACACCGGTGACGACTCAAAAGGTTTAAACGACCGTATAACTCACGTCGTGAAAGTGTCGTAGTAGAAAGTCCTAAACTTTATCGAGTTGACCTTAAGGTAGTGGAGGTGATCGAAACAAGCATCACTACGAAAGATTCCGGGTGAACTGAAGTGTAAGGTCCTACAGACCGAGATCTACTCACTAGTGTGGTAGCACTAATAGGCCCTCCTAGTAAAGAAACGGTACCAGGAGTCCCAGGACGTACTACCCTACGACACATGTAGAGGTATTGGGGTAATGAAAAGATGGTGGAAAAGATATGGAGTCGATGTGACTGAAGGAAAGACGACAAAAGATGGGTATCCGGAAACGTTTACCATAAAGGAAACGGACCTCGTGAGAGGGGTTTACGAGTAGGAGTGATTGAGGAAGAAGTCCGAAAAGGCATAGCTTAAGGAGATAAGTAAAGGAAGTATCACAAAGACGTGAGACACTAATAGAGTAAATAAATACATTAATGAAAAATAACGGACAAGGGGTGTGATCTTACAACCAAGGTAGCGATTGTTATCTACCTCACGGACCATACATGATCCGTACTTGTTCATTAACAACCGACTCTCTACTTAATTCCTTTCCTCCTTCTTCCTGTAAACTTTCAGCCATGCGACTCCATCTACTTCTACCCCTTTTGACCTCCGTCTGTCTTCCCCCGTTCAGTCATCTAGGTAAAACTTTTACAATTTAAACCTTACGGAGGTTCTATAGGTTCACCTCTACAGGATCGAATCGACTGTAAAATGCTCAATTTCGATTTTTCTCGTTAGATCTACCCTATATTTTACACCTGCAGTGTCCTATATCTACTATAAAATTCGGAATCCTTACTTAATTCCCCGAATGGAAACTCTTCACCGGGAACCCCTAAGGTAGTGGTCTATAGTGTCTACAATGTCTAACCCTCAGACACAGTCACTTTCTTACTCACTTAGTCCCCCTCTTTTGTCGTTTCCTCACTTTCCCTCAGTGGTCTTTCTACCCGTTTCGGACCCTTCGTAATCCCAGGGTCGTTGTTTCCTGTCCCAAAGTCCGCTTTGTCACACCAGTTGTTGTATTTTAATACCACGCTCCTGAGTCTTCTATGTCCTTGGTTTCAGGGTTTTATATACAGAGACCACGGAAACGTTCTCGTCAAATCCAACTCGTCTTTCTGACCTTCGGTCTGATCTTTGCATCTCTTCTAATTCCCTCCCGTATACGTTATGGTCAGAAGAATCTTACACTATATCATTTGTATACAACTACATTCGGTGACTTAAACACCATTAAACAATGTCGTCATTGTCTTTTAATTATGGTCCAAATAAGGTCCTTAGTAAGTAAAAGAGTGTTTTAGTATACGAATGTATATAGGTATTTGTTATTTATCCTAACTACCTATCCAGAGATAGGGATTATGTTAGTATTTATCCTTATCTTCATTTTATGAATGCATGTTGTCTCTGAAAAATGGTTTTGAGTTTTCATATTTCGTTTGATTTATTTTCAGAGTTTCAACAAAGGTGATTTTAAGTCTAGTTCTGTTCATGCAGGTGATGAACAATTTTAACACAACCTCCCCGATCGATCTGGTACGTTAATCTCGACCAAATTTACTAGAGTTTCAGGTTAACCTCCCGAAGGGACCACCAAGTCGCCATTTCTTAGGTGGGCGGTCCTGTTCTCTGTGTCCAAGGTAGGAACCAGGTCCTCCTAGGGTGTACAGCGTCTCGCTGATTCGGGCACGTCGTGCTGACACCCCGGACGCGAGATCTCGTTGATGACTCCGGGTGTGCGGACCTCAAGTACGAGGTGTCGTTTCCCTTCGGTGGTGTGACGTTCCTTCCGTCTGGGACGGGGCCTTTGCCCTCGTTCGGGAGCGTGTCGTCGTCTCTGGATCTTGTCGGTCTTTATTCGTGTGTTTTGTTACTTCAGGTTGTCCTTCTTGTTTACGGACTCATCTGGGGTCTTGTGACGCCTGTCCTCTTACGATCGCCCCCCCTTGACCGGTTCTCCTCCCGTTCCCTTACGTCTGCATCGACGTCTATCTAAAACCTTTAATTAGACACCGATTCTGACAACTCACCTTTCTGCTAATTAGACTATTCACTACAACTGTAATATCTGGTACTAATGTCCCTTTTCTTCACTTTCGGTCCGACCCGACATTGGGTCTTCAAGAGTGGACCCCCCTGAGATGGGGGTTTCCTGTAAACCGTCACAGACCACTGTAAAACCAACGGTGTCGACCCCGGACGATAACCGTACATCACCCATTTACGGCCCCCACGACGATTTGTACCGCGTCGCGTGCCCTGCCGGGGTGTTGTTTGTCAGTGGATTCCGGTCCACAGTCATCACGACACCAAGTCTTTTGCACGAGACTTTATTGTGTTTGTGGTTTCATGAAAGGACTACATAATTTCGAAAGTATTATTTATAAATTTATATTTTGTTCTATCGTCCCGCCCCTTTTTTTCTTACATTAAAACCCCACCTTTCAGGAGGGTTTCAGACCTTTGGTACCTCGGAGAGAGAAGAATATATATTCAAAAAAAAAAAACTGACGTGTATTTAAAACTCAAAAAGATCATCTTTTGTTTTATGTATTCCTTTACTCTTTTATCAATATTTTATACACTTTCTGTTTTCAATTTTGGGGATTATACACTAATATGATGTTAAGAATTGTCTAGTTTAAATATTTTTGTCCTATACATTTATAAAATACTCATCCCCGAATACTTGAAATGAGTATTTCAAATACTAATCCCCAAGTCGGATTGTTCCTCTCTTTACGTTTCATATCGTCGTCGTCCTAACCGATTTTAAATTCTCGTTAAACACACGTGTTAGGGAATAAATAAGGGTTAGGTTTTAAGTATTTCACGACCTTTGGACTTTTTACAAAACCGAAACAATTTAAACTCCGGTCAAGTATTCTGAATTGGACTCGATGATACTCCGAGAAACGTCAGAAGTGTATTGAACAAACCACTCTTATAAAGAATATATAACGAGTCAGCACAGACTGAGAAACGCTGGGTGGTTCGAGGAGACAGGTACCCTAAGAGGTTCGTTCTTATGACCTCACCCAACGGTAAAGGAAGAGGTCCCCTAGAAGGACTGGGTCCCTAACTTGGGTCCAGAGGGTGTAACGTCCGTCTGCGAAATTGGAGACTCGGTGGTCCCTTCGGGGAATATCGGACGACGACGACGACGACGATTCAGCCTAGTCAGCACAGGCTGAGACACCTGGGGTGACTGACGTCAGGTGGTCCGAGGGGGCAGGGACCCTGAGAGGTCTGTTCTTGTGACCTCACCCCACGGTAAAGGAAGAGGTTACGTACCTTCACTTTTCACTTTCACTTCAACGACAGTACAGACTGAGTCGCTGGGGTACCTGACGTCGGATGGTCCGAGGACACAGGTATCCTAAAGGGTCCGTTCTCATGACCTCACCCCACGGTGACGGAAGAGACCTTTATGACGGATCCTCCTGAATTTGAGTCAGTAATGTTGTCGTCGAAGTGTAGAGAGTAATATCGGTGGTAGGTGTCCAGGTTAATTCAAAATTGGATGACTGACAGACTAACATTCGATACTATCGACAATTACACAAACTAATTCTCTACGATGGAGTCTCGGAAGACCCTCACAGTATCTTAAAGGAATTTAGGTCTTTTAAGACATAAGACTTTGTATTCCTAAAACTCATTCTCAAATATCTAGACATTAAAGGTCTCGACTGTTCCTACGTCAGTCACTCTCTTCATATATAACTGAGTAACAGTTCATAATTTTGTTGTAATGTAGGGACCCTATTAGGATGAACCAGTATTTACACAATATAAAATACCTTACAACCTAAACTAAACGATTACAAAATATCCCTATAAATTCAGACATAAGTACTCCCGACAACCAGACGTTAAAAGAAAAACATTACTGAAGTATCCACTACCATCGGAGTCTTGTCCAAAGAACTCGTAAGGAGTAAGGACAAAAGACGTTCACAAAGATACTCTAACAATAAAGATGAAATTATTTTAACTGGTCACTTTAGTAGACTCGGACCTAAAAAGAAACCCTCTGACAAACCTATTGTTTTAGTCAAAGAATTGGACACAAAAACAACAAACCAAAAACAAAACAAAAAAAAATTTTCGGACTTCCGTTTATGGAGGGTGGGGTGTGACAGAGGTGTCAGTCTTGGAACAGTGCAAGAGTCGGGGTTGGTCGGTTCCCGTCTCTCTACCAAGACGTCACTAACGGAATCTGTTCAGTCCTAAATAGGGATTTGGTCCTATTCCCCGTGGAAGAGGTTTCTACCTTGGGTCAGTGTTAAGACATCCGTTTCTTCGTCTCTTATCTCTATTATGTCCGTTGGGTCTGACGATGTCTTACTCTTCCTCCTTTCCTTCTTTTTACCTTTCTGACTCCTTAATAGGGGAGTTTCTGATTTAGGTCTCTCTGACAGTGGTAATTTCTCGTCCAATCGAACCAAAGGGAAGTCATCTTTACCCCTAGTCTTGTCCTATACAAACTTAAACTCCTATGAAACTAGACAGTAGGTAAAAAGTTCTTCCTTAAGATCTAAGAGTCCCGAGTGTCAGAGTTCCCTTTATTAGATAGACGATCGAACAAACAGGACAAAACAGAGTCTTTCCTAAAGTCAAGTCAGCGAGTCAACATAGACTGAGAAACACTGGGGCACCTGACGGCGTACGGTCGCACTGTTCCTAGGTAGTAGTTGAGGGTCTCAAACGAGTTTTACAGTAGCTCCGCCACTACGGTAGATTGGTAGAGTAGTAGACAGTAAGGGAAGAGGAGGACGGAAGTTAGAAAGGGTCGTAATCCCAGAAAAGTTTACTCAGTGAAGAAGCGTAGTACACCGGTTTCATAACGTCGAAATCTTTCCTAAATCACGGGTAATCAGTTCTACACTATGTAATAGGACGTTATTGTTGGATTTTAGAGTCATCGAGTTGTACCTTTTCAACTAAAGAGTAACGAGTATGATGTGTAAGTAGAATCAAAATGTTCCAAAACGAGGTAGAACGAAGAAAGTTCCTGAGTCCGACTGCCTCCGAGGTGGTAGGTCTTGGTGGAGAGACCGGGAATCTGCGAAGACAGATCGTTACTGTGCATATAAAGATGATTGTCAAGTGATTGGTTTATTCAGTGTACCAGTTTGGAAAGGAGTCCTCCGGTTACATTTGTATTTTCTTGTTTCTCAGAACGAGTAGTAGGTGAACATTTTTAGTTCAGTTGTTGGGTGTCGACGTCAACGGGTCGTTGTCACACGGGACTCCTCTTAAGTCCTACCTATTTTTATCCTACTTCTGCAGAGACAAAATCTATACACCGAGGATCTGTCAATTCTACGAATAGATTTCCTAACGTTTTTCTTTTTTTCTAAAGTTACTGGGGTCTAAGAACGTAGAAAGGTATGCATCTTTTAGTGATTTTAATAATTGAACTCTACAGACAAGAGATACTAATCGTCACTACGAAATGGTTCTACATACGCACTGAGATAAAGAGTCAGTCTTTTCGGCGTCTACGGGATCGAGGAGAGGATGAAGACTCAAGGTGTCTCGATAGAACTCTCCGACAGAGGGTCCGATATCAGGAGTCATTCCCACGGACTTATTTTGACTTTGAGTGACAAACACGTAACACAAAGACACCAACAAAAGGGTCGACTGTGGTCCTTACTTTAGAATACTCGGACCTTTCTCTTCTTGGTCTTTATAGTTCATTTGTCATTCATACTGGTGATCCAGCCCACAGACATAAACATTCGTGTGTACCTTCTCCTTTGCGGTTTGTGAGAGAGCCACCGAGATGATTCGAAGTGAATCGGAAACTTGCTGAGTGGAGTATCGGTTATAAGACAGGGCTAGTCAGTCCTCTGTTTCGCCGTAGGGGTCTCTCGTGTCGGGTCAGTTATTGTGGGTGACACCCCCGAATGGACGGTCGCGTCACCACTCCTTAGGCGGACGGTTACGTTCTCTGTGTCCCAAGGGAGGGACCAGACCCTCCTGGGCGCGCGACACGTCGTTGGTCCGGACACACGGAGTCAATCCGGACACGGGATGTCGGATGCTCGGTGCCGACGCCTTCGGGACCGTGGATCTCGGGCGCGAGCCGTTGCTCTCTTCTCCGCTCTCAACGGGGTGGCGACCTCTCGTCGGCGCGAGAGGCGTCGGCCTCTCCTCGGACGTGTCGTCGATCCTGGGGCGTGTCGGCCTCTTATTATTGGGCGTGGCGCGACTCGTGGCCGCGCAGAGTGGCAAGGGGAACGTCCCGAAAAAGGGAAAGTCCCGATTTAGACGGTTGACCCCATAATAGACGGGGTCACAAAAACAGGATCTTATACTGTTTATCAATAAAATCTCAGAGTATAATGAGTACAATGATTCAGTGTACTCAGACTCTTTAGATTCTGAAGGGATACAGGGACCCGATCATATTTTCTTTTCGTTCCGCGCACCAATCCGTTTCAGTGAACCTCACTATAACAGGGACCCAACCCCCAAAGGCGAGCTCATCTGCTCGGTTACAAACCCCCTATCAGTGTTCCGTCCCCCGGTCCCAACCCTTTCTCATCTTCCCCCAATATTTTCAAGTTCGTCAACCCAAGTTACTGACAAAGTCCCGGTTTGGAGTAAAGACCCACGAAGTGGTAGGGACAGAGTTACCCCGGAAAGTTGTTCGGGTTCAGAGGTTCTTTGTCCGAGTTTCAAAACGCACCAGTCTCTACGTTACTCACCCGTGTCACCTTGATCTGAGGTCCGGTACAGGTTTTAGGTATGGAGAAGGAGGTGGGGTCGGTCACCCTCTTGGTTCCCGTAGACCGGTTTTCCTTGTGATTTACTCAACGTTGGAGGTCGTTTCTTCCACGTTGATGTGAGGTCCCGACAACACTCCCCCTTCAGAACCCGAAGACCGACTGGGGTCCTTCTCGTCAGCGGGTCTTCGAGTTTCTTCAGAGTCCTCGTCCTTGAACGTTTGGTTGGGTCTCAGGATGGCTCTGGGTCTATACACGACGGGGAGGTTCCCCGTGTTCGGTGAGGTCTGACGTACATTGGTCGTACCCCACGGGGTAGGCGTGTGAGGGTGGACTTGGGACTTCCATCCGACCCGGACCCCTGAACTCAATCGGGCCCTTCAGAAAAGGAACAATCACGTAACTTTTACCAACCTTTGGTAACAAGAACCAATGGTAACACCTTAAAGTGACCCCGTCCTATTCCTGGGGTCTTCCGTTACCGTGGGCTGAGGTCATGAGAACGGACCTTTTCGGGTACCTACCTCCTCGGACCATCCGACATCAGGTACCCCAGCGATTCTTAGCCTGTACTGACTCACTAAAGGGAAAGTGAAAAGTGAAAGTACGTAACCTCTTCCTTTACCGTCGGGTGAGGTCACAAGAACGGACCTCTTAGGGTCCCTGCTCCCTCGGACCACCCGAAGGCAGATACCCCAGCATGTCTCAGCCTGTGCTGACTGGGGTGAATCGTCGTCGTCGTAGAGAAATTTGTGATTTGTATGACAAACTGTGTAAATATTTGAACATAGTAAAACTATGTTCCTCTTCCTTTACCGTCGGGTGAGGTTATAAGAATGGACCTCTTAGGGGACCTGTCTCTTCGGTTCTACGGACGTCAGGTACCCAACTGTTTCTCAACCTGTGTCGATTCACTGATTGTGTTGTAAAACTATCTCATATACAAGACATAGACTGAACCGGACCTAAGGGGACTTTCGTCTCGGATACCCTACAACCAACTCGTCCACTGGTGCTCCTCTCACTCGTCATCTCTCTGTTGGTTGCATTGGGGACCAGTGGTTTGACCAGAAGAAACGTAAGTCAGAGGATCCAATAAGACCCCGATGAGTACTTTACAGAGGTTTGGTAGGACGACCCCTCCTCTCTTCCTTACATATACATATATTAAATACATAAAAACCAGAAACAACGACGTGAACCCGAAAGAGATCAACTTCACCCGCTCGTCTCTGATGAGAGCTCGACACCACGTACCCGAAGAGTAGCACCAGCGAAGACAACAACGTCTCTTGTCCGAAGTCATCAACGTCGAGTGTCCCAGTCGTCAACACTACGTGTCCGAATTAACGAGACACTATACACCTCAGAAGAGTCTGGTCCCTAACTTTAGCACAGGGGACGAAACCGTCCACCTAAGAATTGGTGACCTGGTGGTCCTTTTAGGTCTGGCTTCCTTAAATAGGTAACCAAGGACTGGGGAAGAAGGTCGTGTTCAGATTTCCCTCGAAGACAGGTCAACATGGCCACGTTTTGGACGAATCCTACCAGAGGGTCACTCCCGATCTTATTTCTACTCACTCCAATCCACTCAGACTTCTCCACGTGTACTCGAGTCTTGGGGAGGACTCTTTCCCTGGACTTCCTTCGTTCTCCTGGGATTCCTTTGTGTCAATGATGGTTCGAGAAGTGTAGTCCCGGTAAATATGATCCCCTTTCAACCATACACAAACCCTATCTAAGACCTTTCACTCTAACGGACCCATTTCCCATTTCCACGTACGTTAACATAGTTATGATGTACAGTTTAGAAGTACGAGTCTTCCAACATGGTGAAACATAAAAGGGGTTGTTAAATACACGGTCGGAGGAGTGTCGGAACGGTTGCTTCACACAACGTTTTTGAACCCAAAAACGACCAGAACGTCCACTCTCTACTGTAGAATCCTGTGAAAGTAAAACATAAAGACAATAATACTCGTTTTAACTCGTGGGTTGAACACGTGTTCTTAAAAGTACCGTGCTCCGAAAAGTGACCCGGAGGGTCCACCACGATTACCATTTCTTGGACGGACGGTTACATCCTCTGTATTTCTACGCCCAAGTAGAGGACCCAACCCTTCTAGGGGACCTCCTCCCGTACCGTTGTCTGAGGTCATAAAAGAACGGACCTCTTAGGGGTGCCTGTCTCCTCGGATCACCCTATGTCAGGTTTCACAGTGTTTCTCAGCCTGTGTTGACTTCGCTGAATCGTGCGTGTGTGCGTCCGGGAAGTAACGTTATAATTGATATAATCGATTAATGTTCTTTATGTTTTGGTGTTACTCGCTGTGACGAAGTGTGGGTAATCCTATTGTTGATGATTTGTTTTGTTTTTGTCTTTTATTATTCGTAACCACGTCTACACCTCTTTGACCTCGGGAACACGTCGCAACCATCCTTACATTTTACTATGTCAAAGAATTTTTATCGTCAAAGAATTTTTTTTTATCGTATCCTAATGAAAGTCAAGTCAAGTCAGCGAGTCAGTACAGGCTGAGACGCTGAGGTACTTAGCGTCCTGAGGTCCGGAGGGACAGGTAGTGGTTGAGGGCCTCAAGTGAGTCTAAGTGCAGGTAGCTCAGTCACTACGGTAGGTCGGTAGAGTAGGAGACAGCAGGGGAAGAGGAGGACGGGGGTTAGGGAGGGTCGTAGTCTCAGAAACGGTTACTCAGTTGAGAAGCACACTCCACCGGTTTCATGACCTCGAAGTCGAAGTCGTAGTAAGGGAGGTTTCTTTAGGGTCCCGACTAGAGGAAGTCTTACCTGACCAACCTAGAGGAACGTCAGGTTCCCTGAGAGTTCTCAGAAGAGGTTGTGGTGTCAAGTTTTCGTAGTTAAGAAGCCACGAGTCGGAAGAAGTGTCAGGTTGAGAGTGTAGGTATGTACTGGTGACCTTTTTGGTATCGGAACTGATCTGCCTAGAATCAGCCGTTTCATTACAGAGACGAAAAACTTATACGATAGATCCAACCAGTATTGAAAAGAGGGTTCCTTATTCACAGAAAATTAAAGTACCGACGTCAGTGGTAGACGTCACTAAAACCTCGGGGGTTTTTATTTCAGACTGTGACAAAGGTGACAAAGGGGTAGATAAAGGGTACTTCACTACCCTGGCCTACGGTACTAGAAGTAAAAGACTTACAACTCGAAATTCGGTCGAAAAAGTGAGAAAAAGTGAGAGTAGTTCTCCGAAAAATCAAGGAGAAGTGAAAGACGGTATTCCCACCACAGTAGACGTATAGACTCCAATAACTATAAAGAGGGCCGTTAGAACTAAGGTCGAACACGAAGAAGGTCAGGTCGCAAAGAGTACTACATGAGACGTACATTCAATTTATTCGTCCCACTGTTATATGTCGGAACTACATGAGAAAAAGGATAAACCTTGGTCAGACAACAAGGTACAGGTGAAGATTGACAACGAAGGACTGGACGTATGTCTAAAGAGTTCTCCGTCCAGTCCACCAGACCATAAGGGTAGAGAGAGTCTTAAAAGGTGTCAAATAACACTAGGTGTGACAGTTTCCCAAACCGTATCAGTTATTTCGTCTTTATCAACAAAAGTACCTTGAGAGAACGAAAAAACTACTAAGTCGCCTACAACCGTTAAACTAGAGACCAAGGGGACGGAAAAGCTTTTGGTCGAACTTGTGGTCCTTCAAGTGCCAAATGCATAACAACTTCGGACCGAACCTCTTAAAACTCGTAATGAAATGATCGTACACTCTACTCACGTTAACGCGTCATCAAACTCGTAAGAAACCGTAACGGAAAGAAACCCTAACCTTACTTTTGACTGGAAAAGGTCCGGACACCGGTGACGACTCAAAAGGTTTAAACGACCGTATAACTCAAGTCGTGAAAGTGTCGTAGTAGAAAGTCCTAAACTTTATCGAGTTGACCTTAAGGTAGTGGAGGTGATCGAAACAAGTATCACTACGAAAGATTCCGGGTGAACTGAAGTGTAAGGTCCTACAGACCGAGATCCACTTACTAGTGTGGTAGCACTAATAGACCCGCCACTTCTAGAAAAAACCTGTCAAGAAGACACATAAGAACGGTGGAGAAGAATTATAGAAGACGAAGACAATCCAGGTATGGTAAAGACAGGAAATAGTTCGGGTAGAAACGTACTTTACAAGGGAACCATAGAGATTAAAAGAACTTCTCTAGAGATCAGAAAGGGTAAGACAAGAAAAGGAGATAAAGAAACGTAACTAGCGACTGTTGTCTGGTAATGAGTTGGAATTTTTCGTTCCTTTAAGAATGTGTACCACGTTGTATCTACTGAGACCTCCTGTAACACTATTCACTTTATTCGGCCAGTGTTTTCCTATTTATGACATACTAAGGTGAATGCACTACATGAATCTGTTTAAGTATGTTTGTCTTTAATAGTTATCTTACTATCAGTCGTTCCCGACCCACCTCCTCCCTCTTTACCTTTCAACAACAGATTACCGATGTCTTAAAGTCCACAAAAAAAAAAATTCATTAAAATAGATAAATTAAATAAATAAAAACCGACACGAACCCAGAAACAACGACGCGTACCCGAAAGAGATCAGCGTCGTTTGTTCCCGACGAGAGGTCGACTTCCCGTGGTCGAAGAAAACAACGTCTCGTGTCTGAGATCCCACTCACCTGAAGTCATCGACACGCGGTGCCCGAGTCATCGACACCACGGACCCGAAGTAACAGGGCGTCGTACACCTTAGAAGGTTCTTGTCCCTAACTTGGTCACAGGGGACGCAACCATCCACCTAAGAATTGGTGACCTAGTAGTTCCTTCAGGGTCTTAAAGTCGAAACGTTATACTTATCTGAAGACCTTTATCTACCACCAATGTCAACGTGTTCTTCCACTTACATGAAGAGCGGTGACTTGATATCTAAAATCTTTCAATCCTACTATTTAAAATGTACATAAAGTAGTGTTAAAATTTTCTCTGTTCTCTTTAGATTTATAATTTATGTATCACTTTATCTAATACGTTGGGAATGGGTTATCTTCCCGAAGGGAACACCGAGTCGACCATTTCTTAGACGGACGTTACACCCTCTGGACCCAAACTAGGGACCCAACCCTCCTAGGGGACCTCTTCCCTTTCCGATGGGTGGGGTCATAAGAACGGATCTCTTAAGGTACCTGACATATAGGTACCCCAACGTTTCTCAACCTCTGTTCACTCGTTGAAAGTGAAAATAGGTTATCTTATAGTGACGTCGATACTTTCCTTTTTTCCTCATAGATACATAACGACTCCGTAATGGACGTCCTATGCAGTAAGTCACTTTTTTCATTCCCACAGACCGACATTGGGTGTCCAGATGTTCGGAACATTAACAGGTCGGTACTCGGATTTCTTTCTCGGGTCGTTGTCACTGTCTTTGTAGTTGTTAAATCACCCATCCCTTAGAATTTTCGGAGTTCGTTTCAGGACCTCGTTATAGGGTGACACACGTCGTCTCCCGTCTTTCTGTCCTTATCGTCAGAAGTGAAGACTCCCCTCTTCCTCTTATGATATCTATTCCCCCTTAACTGTAATCCAACCAAATAGTCACTGGTCCCTTTGGTCACTTACCCCGTCCGTCGTTCGTCCATCCGTCGGTGATTCGGGATACTACTTCTCCTTACCTGTCAGTCCACTCATCCCCCGTGCACTTCGTTCCTGACCAGTTCGTCCCCTACATGTCTCCCGTTTTGTTGTCGGTAAAACTCACCGGACTGAAATGTTTCCCCGAAATGTCTAAAATGGTATACGACGTCATGGGTTCTTTCTTTTCTTTACGTTCATATATACGAACATAAAAGTTTATCTTTGTTGTCTCCATATAAATTTTACAATTATATTTGTAAAGGGATCTACCCCTCCTTCCTAGTACCATCTACCATGTCCCCATATCGATCTGTATATACATGTGTGGAACGAAGTGTCACGACAGAGACCTTTGTATTTGCACGTGTGTTAAAAATTAAATTAGTTATATCTTAATCTACCTAACTAAAGAGACGTCAGAATCATTCGTGTCGGTATCGGAGTCTCCTCATACCCATCACTAAAAAACTCTAAAGTAGGTGACTAATTTTTTTGTGTCTTTTATTGTTCATAACTACTCTTACACCTCTTTGACCTTAAAAGTATGTAATGATCATCCCTACATTTTATTGAAGAAACCTTTTATCGGACTGAAGGATTTTTTTAAATCTGTGTCTTAATCGTATGAGTTCTCTTTACTTTTATGTACAGGAATCTACCGTCCCCTCGAATCCCCTCTCATCTCTATACATACCGACTCAGGGAAACAAAAAGTGGACTTTGATAGTGTCGTGAAAGTAGTCGAGTTGTGGTTCTGTTTTATTTTTTTTTTAAAAAATTCTTTTTTGTGTACAGGTGTCTTTCCGAACATGTGTTTACAAGAATCGTCGAAAAAAAAAAAAATTATCGGGGTTTGATACTTTGTGGGTTTAAAGATGACTATCCACTTATCTATTCGTTTAACACCATAAGGTATGTTACCTTATAGTGAGTGACATTTTTCATTACGACTACATGTCTGGTTATATCTACTTAGAGTTTTATCATTACGTCCCATTTTCTTTCATCCCACAAAAAAAAAAATCATGTATAACTTATTTAGGTAAACGTCTTTAAAGATTTTTTATTTTTGATAATTATTAGATATACACTGCTTTTCATCTCATCATCACAGGACTCCCTCCCCATCCTGCCTTTTTAATGACTCCTTGTGTTTCTTCAAACCCCCCATTACTTATATAAGTACTGAACTAACATAACAACCAAAGTGCCCATATATGTATTCGGTTTTGAGTAGACTAATATATGAAATTTATATACGTCAACAAATGTTTTTCATCTACTCTATTATTTATTATGAATTTTAAAATTTTTGTTACTTACAACATTCATAAACCTCCTATATAAGATAGTTTAATCTTTAAATAAAGATAAAGATCAAATACTACTCTATCACTATTTCTTAGACGGACAGTTACGTCCTCTGTTCTTTACCGTTGGGTGAGGTCATAAGAACAGACCTTTTAAGGTACCTGTCTTCTGGGACCGTCCGATGTCAGATGCACCAACGTTTCTTGACCTATTTTGACTCGTTGACTCGTGCGTACTCGTGTTTCATAAATAGTTTATGTAAAACCCGTAGATGACTCTAATAGAATGTGAAAAAGAGGAAATTAGACAAATATACCATATAATGTAAATATCTAAAGGATTGTAATTAAGTAGAAACATATGGACCCTATTTAATTCAATTTATTACTGTGTAACATCAAACTTACGTGACTACTAAACGATTAAGAACCCTTTAAGACGTAAATAGAAAATAAAGATTGAAGATCAAATTGACGAAGACAGAAGACCACTCTTACCGGACACCAAAAGAAAAAGTATGTCAGGAACCGACCAAAACTGGAGTTTCGACTCTCTTACAAGAGAAAGACAAGAGGTCTATTGAAACAAGAAAATACCAACCTTACTAGACAAGGAACTGTTAAACTACCTCGGACGGATACGTCTGTAGGTCCGAACCACACAAAAAAACACTCCTCTAAAGATTAATGATTAATTTGGAGACATTACCAATGTTCCTTTTAATTCCGAAGGAATAAGTAAGGAAACTTTTCTTTAAATAATGTCTTTTATAGTCAATATGTGTTTTAATCTCTTGTCAGACTACATGGGAGTACATGAGTAGTGGGTCGAAAGTATTGTGAATTCTGGTTTAGGAAAAGTAGACATGTAAATGGGTGATATGGATGAGTGAGGTTCTGAAACCTTTGTTTAAGGTCTGTAGAATAGAAAAATTAGACATTTATGTGGTCATTTAACAAAAATTTCTTCTAAAAATTTTTCTTAGATTACGAATATATAGGGTGGATGTTTTTAAATCGTTAAGAAAAAAAAAAAAAAAACAGTATGGTACATCGGACACTCTAGAATCAAGGGATTGGTCCCTAGTTTACGTCCACGGGTTGTCACCTTCACGACTCAGAGTTGGTGACCTGGTGGTCCGTTAAAGGATCGTTAAGACATTATAATAGTTTATAGACAAAAATTAGGAAGGGAATAACAAAACGTAATGAAAAAAACCATCACCCAAAAAACAACAACAAAACAAACCAACTTCAGTCCTTGGTTTATTACAGGTCAGTAACATTGATCGACTATACGAAGAAATATCCAGACGAATACCGAGTTCCCAATCCGGGGTGAGGGGATAGACGGAAAGTGAAAACTACGATGTGTCTCCGACGTCGGGTTCGGTAACTGAACGGAAATGAAAGAGAGACCTCTCAACACCCTGGTAACGATACTGGGGTCCTGTACCTAGAGTTTTAAGGTTTGGGTGGGGATCAGGGACAACTTATGCGTAATCAGGGTACTGGGACAAAGGGAATGAAGTTCGGTCGGGACCTACTAATCTCGATCCAACCTGTATCTAGTCAACTTTTGTCTGACTACTATGGTGTCATAACAATTTGAAAACATCCACGTCATATAATCCTCTCCTGTCTTTCGACGTCTGTGTGGTGACCACCACCGAGGGTTCGTCCGTCTTTGGTTCCAAGGATTTGACACGAGGTCTCTGGTGACCATGATTAAGGACGGGATCGGGTGAGGACGAGGTCCCAGTGTACGTTCCGGGGGAGGGAGAGACAGTCGTGGTAAGGATCACTGGTGCGTCCGAGACACCCGGAAACCAAGGACGGGTTGGGGAGACCAACGGTGTCTGAAGACACCATTAGGGTGGGTGTGCACATGTCTACATGTGTCTTGTGGGCACCCGTGGCCGAAGACTCACTGAGGGGGGCACAGGATCTGTGCAGACTTTTAGTTTCCGTCCGTTCCGGTCCGTGTCTGACTGATCTCCTCTAGTCAGAACCATCCTTACCGGGGTCCTCATGCTCCATCCTCTGTGTGTACTTTGACCACCCACTCCGTCCTCGTTACCATTCACTGTTGTCCTCCGACAAGTCTCGATTCGATCTACACTTGTCCTTTTCATCTCTTTCGGTCTGTGTCCCCTTTGTCCACCAAAAGACCCTTTGTCGGATCTACTTGACACTTCAGCACTTCAGCAAATCAGCACAGGTTGAGAAACGTTGGGGTTCCTGATATATTAGGTACCTTAAGAGGTTCGGTCTTATGACCTCACCCATCGGAAAGGGAAGAGGTCCCCTAAAAGGACTGGGTCCCTAGCTTGGGCCCAGAGGGCGTAACGTCCACATAAGAAATGGTCAAGTCGCTGTTCCCTTCGGGCTCTTATGACCCCACCCATCGGATAGGGAAAGAGGTCGCCTAGAAGGGTTGGGTCGTTAACTTCGTCCCAGAGGACGTAACTTCCGCCTAAGAAATGGTTGACTCGATAGTCCCTCCGGGTTGTCTAGTCGACCCAGGGTTTTCTGCTCTCCCGTATCGGGGTTGGATTGGTTGCGTTCCGGGTACGGAACCGAGACGGCTTGTGTATTGGTAACAGATGTGGACGAACCTTCAGTGTAAGACGAGGAGGGAGGAAAATAGGCTGTACATAAGGTCTTTCGTGAAGATAGGACCCTGAACGTCCAACAAAGCACCAGTGTATGAGAACGAGTCTAACAGACGAAAAGAAGAATTCTCGACGACACGAACGAAGAAGGCGAGGAAATCGATTATAAGATAAGGTCGGGGGTTAGAGATGTGTCAGTGGTGATTGGTAAAAAAAAGGAGAAAAAAATAATACTATTTTATGTGTACTGTTTTTTAAATGGTAGAATTAGTAAGAAGTCTCAAGACAAACCACCACAATTTGTATAAGTGTAACGACATGTCAGCAGTGGTGGTAGGTAGGAGTATTGAGAAGTAGAACATTTTCGCTTTACTGACCGCAAAAACGACCGAGCACTGTGATAGGGCCGACGGCAAATAGCGGACCTGACTACCCCACCCAATACACGTCTCGTGACACCGACGTCCATCTCCAGGGCCAGAGTAGTGACGACGGACGACCCGAACTGAGGTCAAGACCCTAAACGGAAGACAATTCCTGACTTACACAGGTACGACGACGACGACGACGATTCAGCGAAGTCAGCACAGGCTGAGACACGCTGGGGTGTCTGCCTTCGGGTGGTCCGAGGGGACAGGGACCCCAAGAGGTCCGTTCCTGTGACCTCACCCGACGGTAAAGGACGAGGTTACGTAGTTTCACTTTTCACTTTCACTTCAACGAGTCAGCACAGGCTGAGAATCGTTGGGGAACCTGACGTCGGTTGGTCCGAGGAGGTCGGTACCCTAAAAGGTCCGTTCTCATGACCTCACCCAACGGTAACGGAAGAGGTATCGTATACAGTTTTGGGATGGGACGTTATACTACCTTAATCCTTCACCCCGGAATCCTCTACTAAGTCTAATCTACTCTAGTACTGCACCTCGGGTGCACTACCCTAATCCCGGAAATTCTCTCGATCGAAGGGTGGAGACGAGAGACGGTACACTCCTATGTTCTTCAACCGGTAGACGTTCTCCCGGAGTGAATTAGTACGACCGTGGGCCTAGATTCTAAAGATGGGAGATCTTGATACTCTTTGATTAAAACCAACAAATATTCGGGGAGGGGGGTCAGATACTTTGAAATAATATCGTCGGACTTGATTCTGTAGGTGTCTTCCAGACCTAAACCAATCAGCGACAGTATAAGTAAAGAGACGTACGGTGTGTAGTCGTAGAGTGTGAGAGGGCAGAGGAACAACTACAGACACAGCTATAGAACGAGGTACACGAACCCATACCTTCTATAGACCAGAAATTCACAAAAAGTTATTGAGTTAAACATACAGTTTGGACGGTGAGATGACGTCACTACCTTTTTGGACAGATAAACCTCGTAAAGACAGATATACCTCCTACATAGATTTATGACTAGATTATAATTCATTCCGAAAAAGTATCGTTCTGACAGTCTAGAGACGACCGCACAGAGTAGGAACAAGGGGTGGGAAAGATAGTGAATAAGAGGTAATCGACGGGTAAATAAAACGTGGATTCTTGTGATACTGGCTAATGGCAGTAGTAGTGTCTAGAACATCTTCGTTCGGGGGCGTTCAATGGTGAGCTTAGAACACGTTTCATACTATTCTTACGGGGGGGGAGCCGAAGACTAACCATTTTTAGTGGTAGACCTTACCAATTTACGGTGAGGACTTAGGGTAGTAGGGGTCACTGTGATTCCTCGGGTCCAGGTGTCGTCGTAAAGGACGAAAGTTTGGTCCGGGTGACCCCTGTCGGTAGTTGTGGAAGATTTACTTCGTTACGGGTGGGGGGGTGGGGGGCGGGTTGGTGACAGTATAAAGAAGACGGAATCGGTTTCCTCGTAGGAGACCCGTCGAGGGTCTCTTGTCTCAGTTTGCCACTTAGAAGACCAGAGTACATTATTTGAGTAAGACTATAAAGATGAAGGGACATCGGAAGTCTGGAGAAATTTCTCGAGTTGGTTCCGTTAAGACCGTAGAGGTGGAGTAACTGGAATCTGATGGTAGTACAGGTTCAATGGTCTCAGTAGGTCGTCGTGTAATCCCACTCAAGACCCACAAGAACCGTCTTGTAATGTAGAACTCAGTACCCTTTACGAAGGTAACGTTAGTTGAAGGATGGGTCAGACTATATGGGAGAGTGGGGGTAGTCAATGGGAGTTCTAGGGGAGGGAGCAAGCAATGGGGTCTCCAGGACACCAATCTGTACAGGACGTTGGAAAACCCACTAGTTCATCCCTGACACGTAGTACCGAACCCATACGACTCTGAGTTATGATCAATGACCAGACCTCCGTTACTCTCCACCTCGAAGTCTTCCTAATCGTAACAAAATATTCTACAGATGGAGCAGATGGAGCCACTCTAGCAACGTGACAGAGATCCTTTTTAGTCCGACAAGAAAAGATAGTTCACTTTCTCATCGACTACGATCGGTTTCCCAAGTCCTCGAGACTCCCAAGTTCCAAAAATCTATGTAGGTGGGTTTATAGGGGTACGGTCCGGAATCCCAGGGTAAGGAAGAGAAATTTTCCGAACTTAAATCATGTCCTTTCGACAATTCCTACGTGTCCAGAGGAGACGTCGAGACAACGGGAACCTAATTCAGAACTCGGAACAAAAGTAGTGTGAATGAAGGACCGGAGTCTTCACTCGTAAAGAAATGTGCAACGGAACCCTCTGAAAGACCGAAAGTGTAGTACGGGACTCACCTCTGCCGATTCTCGGAAAGTAAAAAAGAAGTTTAGAAGATTCCGTTAAACCTTTTCAATTGGTGGAAGTATTAGGAACATTAATGTCGACGGAAATATAGAAAGTTCACGGGTTCGATGGTTGATATAATCGGTTTGAAAGGGAAGTTGAATATAAAGGAAGGTCAGATGGTTTCTCAGAGTACGAATCCCCAATGATCGTAGGATGAGTGGTTGTCACCACTCTCCAGAGACAACGGAAAACTTACCACCCACTAGATCAACATCTAAGGAAAGGTGTACCGGGCGGAAGATCACGACGACGACGACGACGACGACGATTCAGCGAAGTCAGCACAGGCTGAGACACACTGGGGTTTCTGCCCCCGGGTGACAGAGACCCTAAGAGGTCCGTTCTTGTGACCTCACCCAACGGTAAAGGAAGAGGTTACGTACTTTCACTTTTCACTTTCACTTCAGCGAGTCAGGACGGACTGAGAATCGCTGGGGTACCTGACGTCGGGTGGTCCGAAGAGGCAGGTACCCTAAAAGGTCCGTTCTCCTGACCTCACCCCACGGTAACGGAAGAGGCGAAGATCGAGATGAAGGATGATTGACAGAATCGAAGTCAGAGGTATTTTCGTTTCGGATTCGGATCTTGAACCCACGTCAAATAGACCATCTACTAGGGTCCTTGACTCTCTCTTTCTCACTCCTTTTATCCTCCTCCTTTTAAGTTGTTTCACACAAAACCATAGACAGAAGATGACCTCCAACGGGGTCTTCCGTAATTCAGAGGATGTAAGAGTCCGATGTAAACACCCAACTCTCTCGACAACTCCGAGTTCCCTTTCGGACCTTCGTCTTTCCGTGAATGGTGTGATTCTATGTTTCCTTTTTATGTCCTTTTTTGGGAACCGAGTTACCACTTCTTTGACGGATGGTTACGTCATCGGTGCCCTCTGTACCTAAGCTAGGGACGTGAGCCTTCTAGGGGACCTCTTCCTTTGAAGTTAGATGAGGCCATAAGAACGGACCCTTTAGGTACCTGTCTCCTCGGACCACCCGATGTCAGGTGTCCCTTTGTTTCCTGTACTGACTCACTGACTCGTACGCACGTGTGTGTCTTCGTGCGTGTGCACTTTGAATGAGGTCACGCCCGTCTCACCCACCTCCCTCTAACTGCTTTATACTATATATCGGACAATTTACCACTGTTTCCGATCTTTTGTTTCGTTCTTTCCTCCCATTCATCACGACCAAAACAACCCACACCCCTCTTACATACAAGAAAATTTTATTTCAGCAATCCCTTTTGAAGTGACTTTTCCACTGTGAATTCATCTGTGGACTTCCTTCACTCATTTTAGTCGTTTTGTGACTCTTCCTCGTTGACACTCCATCCTCTCTTTAGTCTTCTCCCATCACGGGATCTTCGGAACCCTTCTGTTCCTCAGGGGACATTCTTTACGACGACTGCCTGGATCTACTCCCTCCTCTTCACCGGTCTCCGGAAGGGTCCTGACCTCAGTGGCAATAGGGTCGTTCTCACCCGACGTCTCGTAACCTCCACCCTAAGTTTCGACTCCCCTTGATTCTCGTTTCTCCCTCCCCTCCTTAACTTCTGTCAGTTGTATTCGTTGAAAACCCCCCAAATCATTATTTCCTTTCGTCTCGTTACCCCGTCATCGACCTTCCATTACATCCTAGTTCTTTCCTGAAAAAAGGTGTTACCTTCTGGAGGGTCCTAGAGATGAAGGTAAAGGGAAGTAGAAAGGAGAACGACATCTGTTTACATGTCGGAAAAGGTGGAGAGAGGAGTTTGGGTATTTTATAAAAACGTTTCGACAAGTCTCAAGACTCGACATCTTCTTCTTTGGGTGTTTTTTCAGGAAACAAGGGTGAAAGTCAAGACAGTGCAACGGACCCCGTCACTCGAACGACGGAATCAGTTCCCGACTCTGAGGTCTCGTCTTTCTTGTTTCCGTCCATAGAGCCTTCTAGTAGGAGGGGTAAACTAGACCCAGGAAATAGGTGGACCTACGGGAAGGGATTTGTATCCCGAGAGGCAGACACCGACGAGACAGTCCCGTCTATGAAAAGAGACAAGATCTCTTAGTTGATAAACAAAAGTTCACGAGACTGGTTTCGTCGTAAGAAGTTGAAGTCCGTGAGAGCCTAGTGGAAGTACTAAAAAAGGATAGAGGGGTATGACTTGTCAAAAATAAAGTCCAAAATTGCGTGAAAGGAGGAATTTTTATAAAATACCGTCATTTTAAGTGTGTTCAGTGATTGTACGTGTTAAGTCACCGGAAATCTTACATGCAAAATCTTACACGGTGTAAATGTTACATGTTGGTAATGTGGAGCTTTTGTAAAAAGAAGTTGAGTTTTCCTTTCGGACCGAGGACCATTTGTCAGTGAAGGAGGAAGGGTAAAGGGGGCGGGGTGGTCGATACCTAAACGGAGAAGACCTATCAAATATATTTGTTTTAGTATGTTGTACACCAGGACACATAGACCGGAGAAGGTGAATCAAAGAGGTAGTCACGGAATATAACACAGGGGGGGTGGGAAGCCCATAACAAAACTGAGGGAAGAGTAAGGGAAAAGACGTATAAAAAATAGAAGATTCAATAAGAGTTTCTTTTAAAATACAGTGGTGATGTTGATAAGTTTTATAAAATTGGGTACAATTATACTTCATAATTACGACCGAATTTTGATTTATAATTTTTTTGATTCAAGTGCCGTAGGTCGGGGTAATGAAATACCGTTTACCTCTCCTTTTTCCACCTTCATTATTGTCTAAAGGAAAAGAACTCGAGATTTTAGTGACGTCTACCACTGACGTCGGTACTTTAGTCTTCTGTAAACGAAGAACTATCCTTTCGATACTGTTTGGATCTGACACAACTTTTCGTGTCTGTAACGGCTGTTTTCAGGTATATTAGTTCCGATACCAGAAGGGTCACGAGTGCATCCCAACTTGACCTTTGTTCCGTCTCCCGATTTCTTAACTACGGAACCTTGACACCACGACCTCTTCTGAGGACTCTCAGGCAACCTGTCGTACCTCTATTTTGGTCAGTTAGCATTCCCTTTAGTTGGGACTTATGAGCGACCTTCCTACCTACGGCTTCGACTTCGAGGTCATAAAACCAGTAGACTACGGTTGTCGGCTGAGTAATCTTTTCAGGGACTCCGACCCTTTCTAACTCCCGTCTTCCTTTTCTCCCGCAGTCTTCTACTCTACCGACGTACCGTAGTGACTACGTTACCTGTACTTGAACCCGTTTGAAGTCCTCTATCACTCCCTGTTTCTCCGGACCGTACGATGTCAGGTACGTCAGTGTTTCCCAACCTGTGTTGACCCACTGACTTGTTGTTAATATATTTATGTCTTAATAATTTTATGTTTTCTCATGATGAGTTTTCTTTTAAAATTCGAATTGCAGATTACTGTACAAGACACAACAAAACCGGTGTAAAACATGTGTCATTACCAAATCATTGGGGATCAGAAAGAGGAACCTCTTCCGTTACCGTAGGGTGAGGTCATGAGAACGGACCTTTTAGGGTACCTGCCTCCTCGGACCGTCCGACGTCAGGTACCCCAGCGATTCTCAGCCTGTGTTGACTCGCTGAAGTGAAAGTGAAAAGTGGAAGTACGTAACCTCTTCCTTTACCGTTGGGTGAGCACAAGAACGGACCTCTTGGGGTCCCTACCTCCTCAGACCACCCGAAGGTAGACACCCCAGTGTGTCTCAACCTGTGCTGACTTCGCTGAATCGTCATCGTCGTCGTCAGAAAGAGGACTTTCGTTCAATCCCATTCCGTCCTGTGGGTGAAGAGAGTTTCTAAAGTGCACCGAGATCCCTTTACAAAACCTTAGAATGACCTGAATTACCTACGACTGTAGCGGACAGACATAACACTCCTTTCCAACGTCTATGGTTTCTGGTCACAGTAGTGGACGACACGTCGGTGTAGTGAGTATCATGTTATGTGAGTACTTTCCATGGACTATGCTATGGGACCCGTGCCTCTCCCCCGGGGGTATAAGCCTCTCTCTTGTGGGTAGACCTTGCCTAGATCTTCTCCAAGTTTTTAGTCTGTGGATATCCTCCTTTGCTCACTTCGACTGGTCCACTGCTGTCGGTGTTTAGTCCGCTAACGACGACCCGTTTTGGTTCCAGGCACTACCGATTTAAAGGGCCCAAAAGTCCTCTTGTGTCTTGTAGACCTAAAAATTACACTTTAGAGGTCTAAGCATGCACAACCGTTGAGTGCGTTTTGACATTTTTTCGCCTAACTCGTTTAGGATAGACACGTGATCTGACCGAGGTCTCTCGCGAATAAACATGGAGGCTGGTCAGTAAAATCTTTCTTCGGCCATTTCACAGAGTGGTTTTCGGCCATGTGGGTCCTGCCCCTCCGTCTCGGGTTTCAAAGCTCTTCCGAAGTCAGAGCTTTGTCAAAGGTCCAGCATTTTATGTAAGAATAGGACTTGAGTCCGACTTTGAGGAGGTCCCTCGCGGAGTTCCTCCCTTCCCGGTTCACGTTCCACGAACTGGGCGGGCGGGTTGGCGTGGGAGGCACGGCCTCGGGCCCAAAGGGGCGGAGGGCCTGAAACAGGAGGCAGGGAATCCGGTTCTTTCGGAAGCGTCGGTGACGGAAAGTGGCGGACGGTAGGAGCGGGGGATCTGTGACGGACAACGGTCGGGCCGAGGGTGACGCGCAAGGGTCGCCCGGCGATTGTAGAAGGATGTGTCGGGATAGCGTAAGAGGGCTCTGGCCGACACCCACTGAAGGGCCGGGTGGTGTCCGGGCGTCGCTAGAGGGGACGTGCGTGTGTCGCGCGCGTCGCGAGCGGGCCCGGGCTCGCTGCGCGGACTCCACCGCCCGCTCCACGCGTACGCGGCGTGCCGAAAATAACGCAGTGGCGCTGAGGCCTCGGGCGCCGAGCTCGTACCCGTCCGACGGGCCCGGAAGCGCGAACGCGCAGAAGGAGACGGTCAACGTGCGGCGCCGTCGGCCCGACCGGAGCACCAGCTCGAAGAAGAGGTCGTCCACGTAAGCCCGACACCAGAGGCAGTCGTACAGGTATTCGTCAAGGACGACGTCGAAGTCCATCAACAAGAGGAGGTCGTCGTGAACCGAGAACTGAGCAACGTGGACGCGGAAGGTCGGGCGCTGCCAGACGCTCCCGTCGACGCCGGCGGTGCGACCGACCGGAAGCCGCCAGGTGGCAGGCGGCGCCTTGTGCTTCCGGAGCAGCGACTCCGCGCACGCCCCGCTCGGCATCGACTCCGGATCGAGGCGGACCGCGCAGACCACCAGGTCGTCCATCTTCCACCTGTACCTCCTCTACGCCGCGTCGCCGCCCGCAGCGCCACTCTTCGCGGCGCTCGTCACCAGCCAGGTCTTGACGGCGTCGACGAGGGTGTCCGCCGACCACATCGGGGTCGGGTCCGTGGGTTTCCGGAGGTCCCGCTCCCGGCCCGCCCGGAACAGTCCGCGTGCCTACGGGCCTCGCATCGGTGCTCCTGGGCCCACTGAGCCCGACGCGGGAACGGAGAGTTCGGGGCTACAGGTCTTACTATTTCCGCTCGGTCCCCGTGACGACCCCTCGTTCTCATACCCACTCGTTGGACGAGGCCGCTCGACAAGCTGGGGGACATGGGATTTTGGTGCTCCGGACCACCCGTCCCGAGTCCGAACGCTGCCGCGAGTCCCGATTGTTCGACGACCGGTGACTCCTCAGGTAGGGACGGGTGAGCGGATCGTCGTCAGAAGGGCCTTTGTAGAGGTTTCTGGTGAAAGCCCAGAACCCCGATCTATCCGACTATTTCCTGGTCTCGGGACGAGAGAACTCACGACTCACCGACGACCTTCCCGAATTATCCGGGAATCCCTTCCTCCCTTACTATCGTCCCCGTTCATTTCTACGTGTCCTTAAAACTGTCCATGCAACACCCACCTATTCCCTCTCGGAGATCGGTCTCACTTCCCGAGACGTTCCGAGGTCATAACGTGTACACTCCTTCTCGAACCCCATCCCAGCCACATCCCATAATTATCTTCTCCTTCGACCTTTCCCTCTGGTCCCACGAGACACTCCGACGACATGTCCGTCCGAGGTCTCAAATCTGAAGGAAGACACCCAATCTCCCGCGATGACGTCCTGACGTTTGCGTCACCATCCAGATGTAGGACTTTTCATAGACCACCTACAGATCGTATGGTTGTCGCAATAACGGGAATAGTAAGTGAATAAAATGTTGAAACTCGACTGTAGACGAAACACGGTCCGACACCAAACCCATCTCCCAGGGTTCGTATCGGATGCGGGCGGGAGTTCTATAAGGACCAGGTAGACCCTTCGGACTACACACACAAATCTAGTGTCAGGGAACATCAGTCAAGCCACCTCCGTACACGGTACCCGATCCTGGACTCGGTTGTCACCAACACGTCTGACCCATACTGAAAATAGGGTTCGTCTGATGTACGAGTTCCTTCGATTTCAGGTCCATTGTCTGTGTAGGGTAAGAGGGAAAGGAGTGAGCATTTTCACGACTAAGACAACACACTCTTTCTCCCGATATAAAAGAAAATTTAAGGAGAAGCGGGGTACCTCTCACTTTTCTTGGGACCCCGTCCCAAGGGAGACAATCTGGAGGTAATTAAGTTGTGTGCGAATAAAAAGTGTGTTTGGACCCGTCATGACAGGGGATCTAGACCGAGTCCCTGTACAGAGACCTTCTGGTACATCCCGGAATCCTATCTTGGTCCGGGTGGGAACTCCAACGTAGAAAGGTCTCCTGGGAAGGGGATATTAGGAGTGTACAGCACGGAGTGGACCTCCTGCACAGCTTCTACGGTTCGACGACAGGATCCGGACCGGGGTAGAGACTTGGTGAGTCAACGAAAAATGGTCGATACTGAGTGTTACGGAGATCCGGTCTAGTCGATTCGATATTTTGTCTGGGGTCCCGTACGGGGACATAAGTAAGTCGTGTGAATGACTCCCAGATGACACAAGGTCCGTGACAAGAATCCCACCCTGTTTCTATAAGGGAGTAATAAGAATCTACCCCTCTTCCAGTATTCGTCTTGGATTCTTTTCTTATACAAGCTCCCCCTACTTGTTTTATCAGGGAGTACTTCGATTCGTTCCCACAGCACCCAGTCTAAAGGGTCTTCGTCTCGGACCCTTAAAAAACTCCCTAAATAATACCTTCACTGCTTTCGTCCTGTCCCATCCCTCTTTTCCATTTCGATTCGTTCTTGCACTGGAGTCCACCTCTGATCGAGATCAGTCTAGAGTCCCTTGACACGTGTTAACACGGTGTCTCAATTCCGAGGAATGACGGTTCCTCGGTTAGAAAACACGGGAAGAAGGGGGTGGGTGGAGAGTAAAGTCAGTCAGTAGCGTCCCCATCGACACTCAACAGTTGGTTTTCAATTCCGTGGATATCCCACCCACGTGGAGGATATTTCCCTAGACACCCTACAGTCGTCGTATTTTTTCCCTACTGCGTTCATCTATTAACTTTATTGATGTAATTATTAAAGACTAACACCATGTACGGTACTTCTTTTCTCTTTATGTCCTTCACTGAAATCCTGTTTTACTCCCTATCCTTGGTTAAATCTTAACCGTGAGTCACTTCCGTGAACTAAAAGTAGGGATCTGGACTTACTACTCTTCCCCGATCTCCAAGTTTCCTCGACCTGAATAGACTTCCTGTTCACGACACAACTCGTCACCTTCCTTTATCTCAGTCGGGACAAGAGGTTCGTACGGGTCAGTTAACGGTAGTGGAGATGAATTGAAAGGAATGGGGTTCCTAGAGAATGTCCCCGTAGGTCACAGGACTACCTAGATCTCAGTGGGTCGAGGTCCCCGTGAGTGTTACATCGTCTTGGTTCACCATCACGGTGGAGGGTCTTTTGAAAAAAGAACTCGTCCATACTAATTGTGTTATTTGATGTGTATAAATATTACATGAGAAACTATACAAACCTATTAAACTACATTCTTTAGGCTATTACTTTCTATAGGTAATGAAAGTCTTCAGAGGAGACGAGGGTACTGATATATCTAATCAAACATAAAAGATCTGAAAAGATATTTATCTTAATGAATCATACATGAAATAAAGATGTCGTGTTAATAAAGTCCGACCTTAAGTAAGTAAAAAAGTACTCATCATTAGGTAGTGAACCTTTATGGTGTCAAACAAAAAGGTAGATGGACAACTACCCTCAAACCCAACAAGGGTGACTCCCCGATAGACATATTACAGAAGCACACCGGTATACGAAGTCAAAAAGAACTCATTTATGGATCCTTATCCTACCGATTCATTATACTGTACATACAAATGAAAAAATACTTCAATGGTCAAAAGGGTTTTACCAACATGGTATAGGGGTGGTCGTCACTTTTTCAAACAGAAGGACAAGGAGGTGTATGAACGGTTGTCAATCATACTATTTAGGAAAATTAAAATCAATAAGATCACCCACACAGATTTAACACTAAGACTAAAGAGATAACCGACTATTACAACTCACAGAAAAGTACACAAATAAACAATGGGTGGAACGACAAGCAGTCAGTGTACTACTTGTTATTTCAAGTCAAGCCAGCGAGTCAGGACAGGTTGAGACGCTGGGGTATCTGATGTCGTGCGGTCCGAAGGGACAGGTAGTGGTTGAGGGACTCGAACGAGTTTGAGTACAGGTAGCCCAACCACTACGGTAGGTTGGTAGAGTAGGAGACAGTAGGGGAAGAGGAGGGTGGAAGATAGTAAGGATCGTAGTCCCAGAAAAGTTTACTCAGTCAAGAAGCGTAGAACACCGGTTTCAAAACCTCCAAGTCGAAGTCATAGTCAGGAGGGCCACTTATAAGTCCTGACTAAAGGAAATATTACCTTACCAACCTAGAGGAACGACAGGTTCCCTGAGAGTTCTCAGACGAGGTTGTGGTGTTAAGTTTTCGTAGTTAAGAAACCGTGAGTAGAAAGAAATGTCAGGTTGAGAGTGTAGGTATGTACTGATGACCTTTTTGGTTTTTCGAAACTGATCTGCCTGGAAACAACCGTTTCATTACAGAGACGAAAAATTATACGACAGATTCAATCAGTATTGAAAAGAAGGTTCCTCGTTCGTAGAAAATTAAAGTACCGACGTCAGTGGTAGACGTCACCAAAACCTCGGGTTGTTTTATTTCAGAGAGTGACAAAGGAAACAAAGGGGTAGATAAACGGTACTTCACTACCCTGGTCTACGGTACTAGAAGTAAAAGACTTACAACTCAAAATTCCGTTGATAAAGTGAGAAGAGAAAGTGAAAGTAGTTCTCCGAGAAATCAAGAAGAAACGAAAGACGGTATTCACACCACAGTAGACGTATAGACTCCAATGACTATAAAGAGGGACGTTAGAACTAAGGTCGAACACGAAGTAGGTCGGGTCGTAAAGAGTACTACATGAGACGTATATTCAATTTATCCGTCCCATTGTCATATGTCGGAACTGCATGAGGAAAGGGATAAACCTTGGTCAAACAACAAGGTACAGGTCAAGATGGACAAGGAAGAACTGGACGTAAGTCTAAAGTCCTCAGTCCATTCCACCAGACCATAAGGATAGAGAACTCCTTAAAAGGTGTCAAACAACACTAGGTGTGTCAGTTTCCGAAACCGTATTAGTTATTTCGTCTTTATCTGTAAAAAAGACCTTGAGAGAACGAAAAAACTGCTAGGTCGCCTACAACCGTTAAACTAGAGACCAAGGAGACGGAAAAGATTTAGGTCGAACTTGTAGACCTTCAAGTGTCAAGTACATGATAACTTCGGACCGAACCTCTTAAAACTCGTAATGAGACGATCGTACACTCTACTCACGTTAACACGTCATCAAACTTGTAAAAAACAGTAACGGAGAGAAACTCTAACCTTACTTTTGACACTGGTGACAACTCAAAAGGGTTAAACGACCGTACAACTCACGTTGTGAAAGTATCGTAGTAGAAAATCCTAAACTTTATCGAATTGACCTTAAGGTAATAGAAGTGATCGAAACAAGAATCACTACGAAGGATTCCTGGCGAACTGAAGCGTAAGACTTGTTATTTCTGTATGGACGTTTATCACTTCCTTCCGACGACGATTCAGTGAATTCAGCACAGGCTGAGACACGTTGGGGTATCTGCCGTCGGGTGGTCCGAGGGGGTAGGGACCCTAAGAGGTCGGTTCTTGTGACCTAACGTAACGGTAAAGGAAGAGGTCACGTACTTTCACTTTTCACTTTCACTTCAG
Organism: Capra ibex; assembly: GCA_006410555.1. NCBI lineage: Eukaryota > Metazoa > Chordata > Mammalia > Artiodactyla > Bovidae > Capra > Capra ibex. The sequence goes on from SJYO01006231.1 coordinate 94,780,445, forward strand.
CGAGTCAGCACAGGCTGAGAATCGCTGGGGTACCTGACGTCGGATGGTCCGAGGAGGTAGGTACCCTAAAAGGTCGGTTCTCATGACCTCACACCACGGTAACGGAAGAGACCTCCCTTTCGATCAGAAAGTATTTACCACGACTCAGTTGAACAGTAGGTATACCTTTTTGTGATAGTTGTTTTTAATTGACTTTCACCTTGTGTTTTACATCTCAATTTACCACTTTACAGATCGAAGTGTTTCGTAAGAATTTATAGTGTGTTTTTCTTACTGAGAGGTTTCATTTTTAACTATTTGACCTGAAACAAGAATAGTAAACGGGAAAAAAAAAAATTGACCTAACAAAGTAACTCGTATTCCTCAAGAAATTATAATCTTTTTGTAGACAGTCTATACAAAACGTCTATAAAAAGGAGTCAGAGACTGAACGGATAATTTCGTTTTCAAGAATTAAACTTATTTCAGGTCCTATAGTTAAAAATGAAAACTCTCAGTACGAAAAGTACATTATAAATTCTTACGAAACGGTATGATCTTTAAAACGACAAAATTGAAATGTAAAACACAGGGTAAAAGTTAATTAAAAACAACTATCACAAAAAGTATACCTACTGTTCGACTGACTCGTGGTAAATATCTCCTAATCGGAAGGGAGTGATAAACGCCAATGCAGAAAAAACAAGGAGTACACTGACACATACATACTGACGAAGACCCGAGGCACACGAGAAGATAACTAGAAAAATAGGAACATGGTTATGGCATAAAAGAATTAATAACAAATGTCATTTAGAAATAGACCCTTACATTCAGAAGTTTGAAAAAAAACTTCTAACGAAACCAAAAGATCCAGGAACCTTAAAAGTATATCAAAATTAAGGTATATTAACTTAAAGACAGGATTAAAATCTTAATCTTACAGTCAAAGGTGTTTATTTAGGAATACGAGTGACAAGTCTCAAGAGAGAATAGTAGTCCTATTCGAATTTAGTCGGGAGTCTTCCAACAGACTTTTGTACCTTAGTCTCGGGTCCTTACAAAATTAGGTCGGTTAGTGTGAAAGGGGAAGAGAAGGAGTCAGGGAGAAGACGAGGGGGGATCAACACAGATACAATAATTTGGATTAAAAGTAAATATGAGTACTGTAAAGTCCTTCTGGGACTCACCAGTAGTCTTTACCATATGTCGTTGAAAGTTAAAGGGAAGAAGGGTACCAGACGTTTTTTCCTTTTCGATGTTTTGGGTTCCTTCAGAAAAAACTACCAGACTTGTCTTCAAATCTCCTCCTTATTAAGGTTGAATTGTACAATTGAGGAAAGTGTTCGTCTGGAATGCAAACTTCTTTAAATTACTTTTTATATTTAAAAAAAAACGGTGTGTCACGACGTACGTTCTAGTGTCAAGAGGTTGGACCCTAGTTTGGGTAGGAAGGGCGGTTTTCACCTTCACACCTCGGGGTTGGTGACTTGACGGTCCCTTCAGGACTTTTGATACCCTAAATTCCCAGGTGTGAGTTATTGTCACCAAGGACCGAAGAAACTCCCTGAACCAGAGGTTCAGTGACTTTTCTGGTCTGAACCTCGGAAACTCCTTTCCTCATTCCTTTAGTCTAGAGCTGTCCGGACTCAAATTCCTGTATTTCCAGTAAGACTACCGTGTCTCTTTTCCTTCCTCCAGGATTTTTTCTTAAAAGAAAAGAAGTGCCGATATCATCGATATTTATAGTCACCTAGGGAAGAGAATCGTTGGTTCTTATGAAGATTTCGGTATTTTCGTTTTAGAACAAGTGGGCGTCCTAGTAAAGTTGGGTTAAAGATTCTATTAGACAATCATTATAAATAGGAAGGGACTTTATAACTTCCCAACAAACACGATTATCATCGAAAATTTTTGTATTTATAAACGTAAATATAATTTAGACTATCTTTGATTAAGTTCATCATGTCTTTTTCCTTTTGTATCAATATGTTTTATGTGTACGAAAGTGAAAGGTTAGCCAACGGACTCCACTGTAGATTTTTACTATGAGAGAAGTGAACTGGGTCTTTTGGAGTGTTTTAGTACGTCTAGTTCTCCAAGTCTAGAAACACAAGTGAAATTTCTTGTAAGCACTTTGACGGGCCCGGTAATTCCCACACGTATAGGTTTTTCGGTGGTTCACAGACTTCCTCCAGTGAAATTTCTTCGTCACACATGGTAAGGTAGCAATGTTACCACCTCAACCATCCACACGTGTCCGGTTTGTCACCCCGACCTGCGTCCCAGCAACCGGGTCTTTCTCACGACTTCAAAATGACATGTACGAGTTTTTACGTCTCTCATTACGACTTGAACTCCTGAATCTACATCTAAGAGACCAGTAACTCGCGTAGGTCCACTTGTTTCGGGTGTCCTGAAGGTCTCGAGTACCAGCCTAGTTAGGTATGTACTCGAGAGGAACGGTGTACCTCTACTGGGAATGACTTTTTCTTGTCTAAAAAAAGATTTGGTCTTCTCCTCCAACGTGTCTTGTTTTTCTATAGGGTTTTCTTTGACTTCTATGTTTTTCCATACCGGGCCCTTATTTACGGTGTTTTTTATTTACGTTTATTTTCATTTTGGGTTTTATGTGCAAAGTGGAACATGGAGGTGAAAGACGTTCCACGGAAAAATCTTTCTTGTTGTAATCGTCCTTTCTTACCGGTAGGGGATAAACCAAGTGTGAAGGGAACCCGAAAAAGAAGAACATCGAAGAGAAAGTCGGAAGGAGAACCCGAACCACTAAAGTAGTCCCGACTCTACGTCATGTTCCCCCCTGACACCACCACGAGATCCCCAACGATAACGAAGGAGAGAGTATGGATGCGACGGAATTTTAATCAATGGAGGTGCAAGAAACCTTAGACGTCATGAGACGCCTTTTACAAATTTAAAAGACAAATTTTTTTTATTGACTCAGTATACCGTCAAGATAAAGATCAAAATTTCCTTAGAGGTGTGACAAAAGGTATCACCGAGATGGTCAAACGAAAGGGTGGTTGTCACATTCTCCCAAGGGAAAAGAGGTGTTGAAGAGGTCGTAAATAACGAACATCTGAAAACCTATCGTCGGTAAGAGTGACCGCACTTCACCATGGAGTAACACCAAAGCTAAACGTAAAGAGACTTTTACTCACTACAACTCGTAGAAAAGTACACAAACAATCGGTAGACATACAGAAACCTCTTTACAGGCAAATCAAGAAACCGGGTAAAAAACTAACCCGGTAAATAAAAAGACCTTAACTCGACGTCCTCAAGGAACATATAAAAACTCTAATTAAGAAACAGTCAACCAAGTAAACGACAATAAAAGAGTGCAAGACTTCCGACAGAAAAGTGGTACGAATATCAAAAGGAAGTAACACGTTTTCGAAAATTCAAATTAATCCAGGGTAAACAAATAAAAACGAAAATCAAGGTAATGAGACCCTCCACCCAGTATCTCCTAGGACGACACTACATCCAGTCTCTCACAAAACGGATACAAAAGGAGATCCTCAAAATATCAAAGACCAGAATCCAAATCTAGAAATTAGGTAAAACTCAAATAAAAACACATACCACAATCTTTCACAAGATTAAAGTAAGGAAATGTCCAACAACTGGTCAAAAGGATCGTGGCGAACAATTTCTCTAACAGAAAAGAGGTAACATATAAGAATGGAGGAAACGGTTTCTATTCCACAGGTATCCACGCACCTAAATAGAGACCCGAAAGACAAAACAACGGTGACGACCAGTATGTGTGGCTCCTTTGGTCTTAACTTTCTCTGTGCACATAGGGTTACAAGTAGCGTCGTGACAAAAGTTATCGGTCCTGTACCTTCGTTGGATCTACAGGTAGTCGTCTACTTACCTATTCTTTTGACACCATGTATATGTGTTACCTTATAATGAGTCGGTAATTTTTCTTATGTAAATTTAGTCAAGATTACTCCGCCTACTCTGACCTCGGATAATATGTCTCGCTTTATTCAGTCTTTCTTTTTGTTGTTATGTCATATGATTGTGTATATATACCTCAAATCCTTCTACCATTGTTATTGGGACATACACTCCGTCGTTTTCTCTGTGTCTACATATCTTGTCAGAAAACCTGAGACACCCTCTTCCACTCCCACCCTACTAAACTCTCTTATCGTAACTTTGTACATATAATAGTATACACTTTGTCTAGCGGTCAGGTCCAAGCTACGTACTCTGTCCCACGAGTCCCGGCCACGTGACCCTACTGGGTCTCCCTACCCTACCCCTCCCTTCACCCGCCCCCAAGTTCTACCCCTTGTACACATGTAGGCACCACTTAAGTACACTTACATACCGTTTTTGGTGATGTTATAACATTAATCGGAGGTTAATTTATTTAATTTTTATTTATTTTTACTTATTAAGAATTTTATTTTAAATTTTTATTGACTTTTTTTCATAACTACAACAAGACAGACGAGATGCGTTGGTGGTCCTTCACGGGGTCTTGGACTCTTAAAAGTGGACCCAAACTTACTACCGCCGAGTGGTCTCCCCTTCCGTCCGTCTGTCCGTACTCTCGTGACTTAAAGGGATACTTACCTTCTAAAGTTCCAGAAGATTCCTCACCTTTCACCTGACTCTTACACGTAGTACCATGTCCTGCTTCGTACACGGTCGACTTGAACTTTTGTAGACGGAGTCCAGTGACCTTCGTCTACCGTTCAGTTTATCGTGAATGAAAGTCGTCTTTTTGTACAAAACAACAGGATATATTCATAATTAAACTTACAAAATATCCATTGAATTTTCAGTACCAAAATGTAAACACATTCATACGAATACAAAAATCCGTAAATGTGTTCTTACACACCACCCAATTATAAAACTAACCGGGTACGTATCAACAGGACTGATAAGGAAAAATGTGTCCGGATAATGGTAAATTTACTTTTAGACTCCGAAAGAAGTCTTTTGTCTTAATAAACCTCCGAAGATTGAAAGTTTTATCCGAGATATCCGATATTTATTGAGACTTGTTAGTAGAACTTAACACTCTCGGACCGAAAAAAAAAAAAAAAAAAAAAACGGTACGACACCCCTAACACCGTAGAGGCAAGTCAAGGGGTTAGCGCTAACTTGGACCAGTGTCGTCACTTTCATGGTTTAGGATTGGTGATCTGGTGGTCCCTCGAGGGGACCGGACAAAAAAAAAAAAAAAAAAAATGCAACACTTAAAATTTTGACACGTTCCTCCTGAAGGGACCACCGTGGCACCAATCCTTAGGCGGACGGTCACGCCCCCTGGGTCCAGACTAGGGGTAAGATCCTTCTAAGGTGTACGACGCCCCACTGACTCGCGAACACAGTGTTCAGTGTTGACAACTCGGGCGTACGGCGTCGAGGATTTCGGAGTGCACGGATCTCGGACACGAGTTGTTCTCTTTGTTTACGTTACTTTTGGGATATGACCGGTTTTGATCTTTTTCGGACTCGTGTCGGTTTTTATTTATTCTTTATTCATTTTTAACCCGTTCCTTTTTTTAAAAAAAGTTCTATTGAACACGTCTCTTGTTACATATGAAATCTAAGAGGATGTGAGTTGTAAAATGGCATAAAGGACACAGTAAACACTCGGAAAATATACGTAGCACCGAGAAACGTGGATTTACGAAGACACACATAAGAGAAATGTATTGGTACTATGTGTCAATGTTGGTGTTACGTCAATGGTTGGAATATGTAAATACAACTATATGATGAAATATTAGTTAGTAGGTATAAAGTCAAAACAGTCGAATGATTTTACAGGAAATACCGTAAAAAAAGGAAGATCTTGTCCTAGGACAGATCCCTGTCCGTAACGTAAAAAAAAAAAAAAAAAAAATGAAATAAAATGAAATGTTATGACATAACCAATCCGTAACGTAAATTTACAACGTTTCCTTGGAAGGGATGACACCCGTGAAAATTCTGGTAAATTTACAGGACAACGAGTTTTAAGGGGGATTTCAATCGTAGGAAACCACTGAGAATGCACTAGGGTAGAAATGGAAATATTAACGGTTTAATACGAAAAGGGTGTGATCGTAAGTGAAATATCATTAGTTAACCGGGAGTCGTTCTCGAGAAGGAAGAGGAGACAACCATAACGCTCTATTATCTTTTATATATACAGTCAGAGACGGGGGTTAAAGACCGTGTCTCAAGGATTTTGGGAACATTAAAGGATTCACAATTCTCGTAATCCGTATAGAAAACAAAAGTGTAAACCAGAAACTGGGGACAAGGACTGTGTCAAGAACTCAATGTCGTCACAGAAAATCCGATTACTTCACTCAGTACCACGTCGGGATCTACCCTCGACAAGTGGTGTTTCTCACCACTTGGTACTTGAGGGTCGGGGAGGAGGGGAGGCGGTAAGAGGTCTCTCCTCTCCGCGACCTTTGCCCGAATTACTAACTAGTACGACGGGATTTTTAGGGAATTCATGACCCAAGCCTCACACAGATCCAACCACTTGTGTAGGTACAAGACCCTTCCACCGTCCCTACTCTGACACGAGGTCTGGGAGGGTATGGAGTGGGACGAATAGAGTAGACTGACAGGTAGTGGTAGGAAATTATTTGACTATCTACGTTCATTCACACAGACGTAAGACACTCGACAAGATCACTTATTAGTGTAGGTTCCCCTCCTTCCGTACCTATGGAGTTTACATATCAGTTCAGTCTGACTTTAACACCCATTGCACTCCTAAGTGATGAAACCTAATCGTAGACTTCACCTCAGTCAGAATACCTTGATTCAGGAATCGGACATCCTAGACTGTGAACGACAGAAGTCCCCCCATCACAGTCTTCACTCAATGTACCACCCTGGGTCAACTACGGTGTCTTAACGAACCGTACCCCTTTTAAGGATGTGCAGACCGCATCCTTCACACCACCATGACACTGCCATTTCTTCTTTGTGTCCTCCTCAGATTAAAAAAGAAATATCTATCTCCGGATAATTCCGAAGGGACCACCGAGTCTACCATTTCTTAGACGAACGTCACGTCCTCTGGGTCCAAACTAGGGAGTCAGGTCTTCTAGGGGACTTCTTCCCTTACCGATACAACGGTTTTAGAACCGAAAAACACGTGGTTACGGTTTATCTTTATGCCTCTGTCTCAATACCTCCTCTTTCTCATCGAAATAATAAAACGGTCCGTTTCCCCCTTCTGTCGTCCGATGGTGGAGTTCTCAACACGGGGAGACGACTCACTCACTTTCAGCGAGCCAGGACAGACTGAGACGCTGGGGTACCTGACATGGCAGGTACTTTAAGAGGTCCGGTCTTATGACCTCCCCCATCGGAAAGGGAAGAGGTCCCCTAGAAAGATTGGGTCCCTAGTTTGGCTCCAGAGGGCGTAACGTCCGCCTAAGAAATGGTCGACTCGGTGTTCCCTTCGGGGGAGAGACGACTCATCCCTTTCCAATATATCAGTCCGTCCTCACACACTAATTCCTAGTTCCGTCATTGTCAGATAAGAAAGAACGACGACAGTTCAATCCCACACACGTCACCAGATCAAAGGGTTAAAACTACTCGGAGAGACTAGGAAATTAGAACGGAGTCCACCAAAGTAGCGATAAGAAGGAAACTAATCGTTGACAAGACGGGAAAACCTTGACTCTCCAGTACTTACGACCTCATAAGGGATATTCTTTAGTCCCTGTTTTTCCAGAGGTACGGGACCTCAGGGTGTCCCAGGACGAGTCGTAGTCGATGGGTGAGGTCATAAGAACGGACCTCTTCAGGTACCTGTCTCCTCGGACCACCCGACGTCAGGTACCCCAGCGTTTGTCTACCTGTACTGATCCTGAAAATGTCTGAATAATTAAATATAAAAAGAAAAGGAAAAATTTTTACACGAATGTCAAGAGAAAAAGTCACCAAATATCGAGTAAATAAAACTAAGAGTCTACCGACCCGGGAGGGGATCTCTAAGACTACATTACAGATCTCCATATCAAACCCGTGATCCTAAAATGTTCGAAAGGTCCCCTGAAGGGACCTTCAGGTAGTCAACTCTGAGTCACGAAAGTTACGTCTCCTGTATCCAAGCTGGGGATGAACCCCTTGATACTAGGGTGTACGGAGTGTTGTACCGGTTCTATTAATTTATTATTTTTCGAAAGGTCCATTAAGGTCACACGTCGGTCCCGTTTTTCGTTTTGTGTTTCGTTTTTGGAATTTTACCTTTTGTCTCTGGTTTCGTACCTTTTGCTTTTTTCGACTCTCTTTTGTGTATCTCTTTTGTCAACAGTTAATTTTCCACCAGACCACGTCACTCTAGTCGTCTAAAAGAGGAGTCTTTTATTGATACTCTTACCCTCCCTTTAAAAAAAAACTTTCTAAAGCCCAAGACTTTTAACTGGTTTTCAGTGACTCTTTAACTCTTCGTAAATAAATAGGTACTTTTTGAAGACTTTAGACCAATCTTGTCACTCGTAGACACCGTAAGAACGGACCCCGACGAGGGTAAGGGTATCGAGCCCGCACTCCCATCGACAGGGTTTTGACCCACCACCACCAGATCAGCGAGTCAGCACAAGTTGAGGACACTGGGGTCCCTGACATCGGGCGGTCCGAGGAGACAGGTACCCTAAGAGGTCCGTTCTTATGACCTCACCCAACGGTAAGGGAAGAGTTCAAGAGACGGAAGTTTTGACCCCTCCGACGTGTTTAGTCGTCGAAGACAGACTCCCTCGAGTGACTTAGACTTTATTTAGTGTCACTCTATGGTGAGATGTAGGTGACTTTACCGACATTAGTTTTTCTGTCCCCTATCGACCACAACCACTATTACATCTCTTTGACTTTGGGAGGTTGTACCCTTACATCTTACTCGTCGGTTAAACCTTTTGTTAAACTCAAAGAATTTGTCAATCAGTATTTGAATCGTAAGTTCGGTCGTTAAGATAAGGATACATGATGGGTTTTCTTGTACAGGTATATGTCTGAACAAGTTATTTGTTCCTACAGTATCAGTAGTCGTTGACTTCGGGAGGTCTCACTCGGTCACTTGGGACTCCTTTGAGTCCTTTCTTCTCTTATGGACAGTAGATCGGCTGTAGTCTGACGTCGGTAAGGTTTACCACTCGGGGCTCCTTTGAGTCCTACACTTTTGTCCTGTGATCAGGGTCTATCGACTTCTTGTCTAGCTTCCCTACTAAGTCACTCAGGTCCGAGAACGTAGAAAGGTACGTATCTTTTCACGATTCAAGGAATTGAACTGTATCGACCAAAGAAATTAATTGCCATTAGAAAACTACATGGGTCTGATGGGCCGAAAACGACGATTTGAGGATATATCGGATGGAGGAGGGGAACGGAGGAACTTCGTCAAAGAGTCTCGAGAGACTTTACAAAAGAGGACCCGACATCAGGAGTAAAAGGGGGTTTATTTTGAATTGAACATTGAGTGTGACACTTTAAAAAAAAGTTGTATACGTTACATTATAAGTTGTTATTTTTTTCTTAGTTAGGAACTATGTACGATGTTGTAATTAATTCACGTCTTTATAATACGATTCACTGTCTTCAGTCTATACCAAGGTAATTGTACTTTATAGACCTTTTCCCTCTTTCGTCAAAGTACCAACGAAACCAACCGACCCTTAATTGATGTTTACTCCTCGTTTTTTGAAAAATTACTACCTCAATGAGATTTTAACTTAAACCCATTGAAGGTATTTAAATGATTTTTGGTTACTTAGTAAGTGAATGTCACCCGTTTGAAATATCATAAAATTAATATAAAGTTAGTTCAATTTGATACACTCTCATCTTATTTCTATGAAAGTCTACACGTTCTAAAGTTTTTGTTAATGCTGTGAAAGAAACCTACCTAGATTGATAGTTAACTCCGTCATTTGGTTCTTTCTCATTTCTACAACCCAAAATTCCCCTTTTATTTTATATACAAATATGTTTCTCACCATGTGGTACAGGTATCGTCAAAATATAGTATATCGGTCTTTGATCCTTGTCGGGTCCACAGATAATGGACCAATTATATATTTCTTTGACACCGTATGAACATGCTATGTGGTGATGAGTCGTTAATCTTCGTTGTTTAATGACTATGTACAATGTTGTGTCTACTCCTAGACGTTTGTTATACAATTCATTCGGTCTATCTTTTGTGATATATGACATATTAATGTAAATATACTCCGAGATCTTTACTGGTTAGAAAAGACATCATCTTCTTTCGTCTAGTTAAAAAACGGGCTACGATCACCACCCCTACCTTACTTATAATACACTATATTATTTTTTAAAAATCAAAAATAAGACTCAAGGACCGTGTCTTGAAGATTTTGGGAACCGTAAGGACTCACTACTCATAGAAAACAATAAGTATTACTCGGGGAAGGTTGTTGTGGACTCAAATACGATTAGTCCAATAATAACGACCCAGGGTACTATTGAAGGACTATCCCCGACCAACGATCTCTTTGGTTTGGTTCACTAATCTTCTCACCTTAAAAGTCGAGGTGAAGACTGGAGATTTCCTCCCTTTTCCCAACCTCTAACTCACGTTAGTGGTCACCGGTTACTAAATAATTAGTACGGATGAGTCTCCTGAAGGTAGTCAAGTCAGGTCAAATCAACGAGTCAGGACAGGTTGAGAAACGCTGGGGTACCTTACGACGTGTGGTCCGAAGGGACAGGTAGTGGTTGAGGGACTCGAACGAGTTTTAGTAAAGGTAACTCAGTCACTACGGTAGGTTGGTAGAGTAGGAGACAGTAGGGGAAGAGGACGGAAGTTAGAAAAGGTTATAGTCTCAGAAAAGTTCACTCAGTCAAGAAGCGTAGTCTACCGGTTTCATAACCTCAAAGTCGAAGTCGTAGTCAGGAAGGTTACTTATAAGTCCTGACTAAAGGAAATCCTACCTGATCAACCTCGAGGAACGTTAGGTTCCCTGAGAGTTCTCAGAAGAGGTTACGGTCAAGTTTTCGTAGTTAAGAAGTCGCGAGTCAAAAGAAATATCAGGTTGAGAGTGTAGGTATGTACTGGTGACCTTTTTGGTATCGGAACTGATCTACCTGGAAAAAACCGTTTCATTACACAGACGAAAAATTATACGATAGATCCAACCAGTATTTAAGAGAAGGTTCCTCGTTCGTAGAAAATTAAAGTACCGACGTCAGTGGTAGACGTCACTAAAACCTCGGGTTGTTTCATTTCAGAAGTGACAAAGTCAACGAAGGGGTAGATAAACGTTACTTCACCATCCTGGTCTACGGTACTAGAATCAAAAGACGTACAACTCAAAATTCGGTTGAAAAAGTGAGAGGAGAAAGTGAAAGTAGTTCTCCGAGAAATCAAGGAGAAGTGAAAGACGGTATTCCCACCATAGTAGACGCATAGACTCCAATCACTAATAAGAGGGTCTTTAGAACTAAGGTCGAACACGAAGTAGGTGGAGTCGTAATAAGACGCATATTCAATTTATTCGATCAACTGTTATATGTCGGAACTGCATGAGGAAAGGGATAAACCTTGGTCACACAACAAGGTACAGGTCAAACTTGACATATGTCTAAAGAGTCCTCCGTCCATTCCTCCATTCCTCCAGACGATAAGGGTAGAGATAATCTTAAAAGGTGTCAGACAACACTAGGTATGTCAGTTTCGAAACCACATCAGTTATTTCGTGTTCATCCACAAGGAGACCTTAAGAAAGAAAAAGACACTAGGTTGTCTACAACCGTTAAACTGGAGACCAAGGAGACGGAAGAGATTTAGGTCAAACTTGTAGACCTTTAAGAGCTAAGTACATGACAACTTTGGATCCAACATCTTAAAACTCGTAATGAAACGATCGTTCACTCTACTCACGTTAACACGAAGACATTACGAGGAAGGTATTTTGGGGGATTCATTACCACAAACCTCTCGAAGATGGAACAAGTTGTGTACGTCCATGACCCTCCAACCGTACGGACGTCACCCATATCTTCGACATGTGTAAGTGTTTGTATATGTGGGTATTGAACGGGATACGTAAAGAGATAAACCGACAAAGAATCACCATCGAAAAATGAAATCATTTGAACAGTATCGTTCAATTTCATAAAAGGACCCGAGAGACACAACAAGAACCTTAGACTTCTCCACCAGTACCCTTGGGGGTTTAAACATCAACCATTTCCGCTGGACACCCATCGGACACATGGAGTGGACGTCGACTCCTAGACTACACCCCCGTCAGAATCGGAAAGTTGGACACCACAGACTCTAATTGACCCACCAATCGCAGTTTTAACTCGACTTGAACAATGGTTCAGGTTCGAGTGAGACGAACCGGGTGTCCTCTGTGGTCATTCAGGCGTTCTACTCCACAATTCGGAACATCTGGATCTTGAACCTTCTGAATACAGAGTTTTAATGGTAGAATAGACCCAAACCTACGGTCAAAGAAAATATCTTGTCTCTCTGTCCAACCACTCCTCCATTTTTTTTTCCGGTAATTAGAATCTTTATAGAAGACCTTACCGGTCGGACGTCCATAAACAGGAGTTGAAGAATTCTTGTAATACGAAATCGTCTTTTTAGGGATCGTCCTGGTTGTCAGGGTAAGACAGAACCCGGGTCTGGGTCCTAAGGGTCCTAGTCGACTCCGACTTCGGGGGGCGAAAATCCCGAGACATGAAATGGTGGCCAGTAGACCCGACTGTAGAGTAACAACGGAAACCAACAAGAAAGGGATCTAAAGACTCAGGATACCATGTCAGAAGTCGTAGTTGTAAATTACGAAAACAAAGATCTGTAGGACAGTAAGGGATTGAGACGGGAAATTAGTTGAAGTTCTTCATCGAAGGATTGGTCTGAGTATCGACCATCAAAGAGAGAGAAAACCTGAGGGTCCTTATTATAATTTTATTTCGAAGGGATCCCTTAAAGGACAAAAAGGTCACCAATCCTGAACCGAAAAAGTGACAGTCCTGCCCCAAACTAAAGACCAACCCTTTGATCCCAGGACGTACGGTATACGACACAGGTTTAATTTTTTTATTATTAATATTACGAAGGGATTCATAGATTTAGTATTGGTTTTAAATTTTAAATTGGATAGAGGCATTTCTGAGTAACCGATCCAGGATTGGGTTGAGAACTCGACTCGTTCGAGGGTAATGAAATTACTTGTGCATGGAAAGAGGTCGGTTTTATGTACTACAGGGGTTTATATACTATGGGTAAAAGGACGGAAAAACAAACGAAAAAGTATAAATTTCTTCGGAAAGAGGTTGAGAGGTTGATGTCTTTGGGACGTATAGGATGGAATAGGTCAAGTTCAGTGGATAAAGGGACAAGTAAGGATACTTGATTTTTAGGAGAATTTAAGGGAAATCATGAGGGTAGAAAATTGTAAATGGAAGAGTAAAAGGGAAGGTTCTACCGTCCTCCCTTATTTCGACCGAGGAGTGGATCTCGGTCTGTAGGACCTTACGCTTCAGTTCACCCGGAGTCCTTCGTAGTGATTCTTGTTTCGATCACCTCCACTACCTTAAGGTCAACTCCATAAAGTTTAGGATTTTCTACTACGACACTTTCACGACGTAAGTCATACGGTCGTTTCAACCTTTTGAATCGTCACCGGTGTCCTGACCTTTTCCAGTCAAAAGTGAGGTTAGAGTTTCTTTCCGTTATACTTTTTTACAAGTTTGATGGTGTGTTAACGTGAGTAGAGTGTGCGATCGTTTCATTACGAGATTTAAAAGGTTCGGTCCAAAGTTGTCATACACTTGGAACTCTACAAGTTCGATCTAAATCTTTTCCGGTCTCCTTGGTCTCCAGTTTAACAGTTGTAGACAACCTAGTATCTTTTTCGTTCTCTTAAGGTCTTTTTGTAGATGATGACGAAATAACTGATGTGGTTTTGGAAAGTGACACACCTAGTGTTGTTTGACACCTTTTAAGAATGTCTCTACCCTTATCGTCTGGCGGAATGGACAGAGGACTCTTTAGACATATGTCCAGTTCATCGTTGTCAAACTTGACCAGTACCTTGTTGTCTGACCAAGGTTTATCCCTTTCCTCATACAGCGCCGACATATAACAGTGGGACAAATAAATTGAATATACGTCTCATGTAGTACTCTTTACGGCCCGACCTACTTCGTATTCGACCTTAGTTTTAACGTCCCTCTTTATAGTCATTGGAGTCTATACGTCTACTATGGTGGGAATACCGTCTTTCATTTCTCCTTGATTTCTCGGAGAACTTTCACTTTCTCCTCTCACTTTTTCAACCGAATTTTGAGTTGTACGTCTTTTGATTCTAGTACCGTAGACCAGGGTGGTGCAGTAACGTTTATCTACCTCTTCGTTACCTTTGTCGATCTCTGAAATAAAACAACCCGAGGTTTTAGTGACGTCTACCACTGACGTCGGCACTTTAATTTTCTACGAACGAGGAACCTTCTCTTAAATACTAGTTGGATCTGTCGTATAATTTTTCGTCTGTGTAATGAAACGGTTTTTTCCAGACAGATCAATTTCGATACGAAAAAGGTCATCCGTACATACCGACACTCTCGACCTGATATTTCTTTCGACTCGTGGCTTCTTAACTACGAAAACTTGATACTGTGACCTCTTCTGAGAACTCTCAAGGAACCTAACGTTCCTCGAGGTTGATCTGGTAGGATTTCCTTTAGTCAGGACTTATAAGTAACCTTCCTGACTACGACTTCGACTTTGAGGTTATGAAACCGGTAGACTACGTTTCTTGACTGAGTGAACTTTTCTGAGACTATAACCTTTTCTAACTTCCGCCCTCTTCCCCTACTGTCTCCTACTCTACCAACCTACCGTAGTGGTTGAGTTACCTGTACTCAAACTCGTTCGAGTCCCTCAACCACTACCTGTCCCTTCGGACCATACGACGTCAGGTACCGTAGCGTCTCAGCCTGTCCTAACTCGTTCACTTGACTTTTTTAACCCCCCCCCCGCCACACACACAGACGTGCGCGCGTGCGAGAACGATTCAACGAAGTCTAGACAGGTTGAGACACGTTACCTCACATCGGACGGTCCGATTAGACAGGTACCCTAAGACGTCCGTTCCTATGACTTCACTCAACGGTCCGGAAGGAGGTCGGCTAGAAGACCTGGGTCCCTACTTTGGTCCGGAGAATCAGAGGACGTGACCGTCCGACCAAGAAATGACGACAGTACTGGACCTTTCGGTTACCATCAACGATGTAAATGGTTTATCAAAAAAAGTGGGATGGTAAGTCGGAAACCCATAGGTTTGTTTACCTGCTGTCTTTGGTCCTGTGTATTTCCAGATTTTTTTGGGTGTCTGGTAAAGTTAAAAGACTCCAAGAGTCGTATAAGTTTTGATTTTTATACGATTTTCACTCAATGTTTTGAACGCCACACAAACTTTAGAAAGGTAACGTGGTAGAAAAAGAGAGTTATAACAGTCACACAGAGACGCGGGAAAGACATATTAAAATGACTCCTTTTGTAGTGTTTAACTTTTAACTTTATTTGGACGTCGCATCATGACACCTGACATAAACTCAAACCCATTGTTCCACCGGAGTCCGACGACCCGGATCTCGTTACTGTGACGTCCTTGGCGCCGCGGACGAATGTGTCGCGTCACGTCAGCTGAAATCCGGCCTGGCTCCCTCGGCAATCGCGACCCGTGAGCGACGTAGCCCCCGTTCCGGGAAGGGCTACCAAGTGGTCTGAAGGGTAGGGAAGAACGGTCGACTGTAGACTGGGGGTTTCTTCCCTTGCCTTACGGTCTGAGGCTCCGGGCCCAGATCCGTGTCTTCCACACCCTTGGTGTCTCGGTCTCGCTCTAAGTTGAGAACCTTCGCGCGGGTGATTCCTTGGTCGCGTGGGCGCGCGCCCTTGAGGACTTCCCGACCAGGGCGGTGTCCCGCGCGCGCGGGCCCTCATAAGGAAAGGCGGGGTCGGGCGGGGGAAGGCATGGCAGGTTGGTTGCCGGTGAAGGACGGAGTGAGGGTCGGTTAGGGGTGCGAGGTGCTTCTTATCGGGATCCCCCGCATTCCCTTTCAGAAGTCTCGCTACCAGCGTAACTGGTTAACTTAAGTCTTCGACCGCGCCCCCGCGACCGGAACCGCGATCGACATCGATGAGTCCTCGCTCCCCGCCCGGGTCCCGGCCCGAAGCACGAGACCCCGATCGAGCGCGCCGCCGTCGCCCTCAGTTCCGGAGAACCAAGACGCCGTGCACTGCCAGCACGACGAAGTCGACGACGCGACGGAGTCGCCGACATAAGAGACGCCGCGCCCCGGCCAACACGCCCACCCTCGTCCGCTCCCGCGGTGGCCGGCAGGGCGACTCCGAGCTCCACTCTACCCTCCGGACGGACACAAGCCCGGACGCTCCTCAGAACCCCCGGACCTATGCGCCGCGGCGCTGGCCCCCGGACCTCTCGGCCCGCACCGGCCCCGGCACCCCAGGCCGACCCAAAGCTTTCGAGTCCGGGTCAGACCGCGAGGCCGGCACACCACACTCCGGCCCTGGACCCGACGAACTCAATCCCTCGGTCCGGGTCCGGCGCGGTGGCCCCAGCCCTCCGCACCGTCCACGGAATCCTGGAGAAAACTGGAGACTCTTTCGATTGAAGAGGAAGACCGAAACGAAGATCCCGAAAGAATTCGGATAACGACCGATGGACACTTCGACCCTTCACCGGACCTCATTGACCCATTTCCAGACCTTATCCTAGCCCGGATCAGCTACAGGGAACATCACCCCTTCTCAACTATCACCCGGCTCTCTCTTATAAATCGTAATCTTCAAGTCATAAACTTTTAATTTTAGTGTCTCACTTCTCACCTCATACCTCTTACACGATCTTGTGCGTCACCGACCTTTTGAATTCGGGACTGTAAATTAATAGAGAGAAGTACCTACTCCTCATTCATTAGACCAAACATTTAAGTGTTTCTGACCGTCCTTTCGTGGGCTTTCGAGAGACCCGTTCAGTAAAATATCACCTCCTTTGAACTCCGGGTCTCGAGACTTTACTAACCGAGTTCCAGTACCCGAATTAAAATACTAGTGCAACCTCAAAATCAACTCCGTCAAAACTACCAATTCCGATTCCGGGACCAAGTTCAGCAATTAGACAGCAAACAACGATATACTTGAATCCGTCAAATGAAGAGACATGGGATGAAGAGAGGTTTATTACCTATATTTTAGACTACCACCACCACAATCTTGATTTCACTTCACTTCAGTGAGTCAGCACAGGCTGAGAAACGGTGGGCCACCTGACATCGGACGAGTCCGAGGAGACAAGTACCCTAAGAGGTCCGTTCTTATGACCTCACCCAACGGTAAAGGAAGAGGTCCCCTAGAAGGGTTGGGTCCCTAACTTGGACTCAGAGGACGTAACGTCCGTCTGCGAAATAGGAGACTCGGTGATTTGACACATATTTTTTCCTGTCCTCTCTGAAACTGATGAACTATCTACTAAATTTATTTAATTCCGGACTTACTACAACCAGGGGATGTAGTTGTAGGAGGAAAAACTCAACCAATTCAAGACCCTGGACTTCAGTGGAAGTACCTATGTCCTCCTTCTTTGACCTGAATCACCTAATTGACGACCCATACTGTGTTCACTTACGACCGACCTCCTTCAATTTGACTCGACTTATAATTTTCGGACCCCCCTGTTTCCACTCGGTGTCAATCCAAAGAAATGGAGACTCAATCCTTTACCTTGTAAAACGAATTAAAAAATTTATTCTTAATCACCCGCCCTCCTAAACAAAACAAAGTCCAAAAAAAAATTCCCTCCTTGACATAACTAGAAATTTTAGTAAGACGTACAGTCAGAAAATTGTCGGTACAAATTCACGGTACTTATCTTAGTGACGCCTCAACAGGTAAACGACGCCATTCTCGTCTCCACCTCTTAACACACCCTCAAGAGGGCACGTGGTCGCGTTCGTTTGCTCAGTCCCTTGACCTAATACTCTACCGGTCTTACTTGCCACATAACCTCATTTACACGCCGCGTCGTTTGCGTAAAGGACTGGACAGACTATTACTCACAGTCATTGAGGGATGGACTGATAGAATTGAGTCGTCAAACTTGATCGTGTAATAGAAGGTTCCTGGAACTCCCCATTTGCAAAACTGTCTTCAACAACGACGTCAAAACCGTTAGTACGAGAACGTAGGAAAGTCAATGTCTCAAGTGAAACGGGACTCTCTATCGAATTCCCCTACTTCACTCTCAACCATCCGTGTTTACGTCCGACCTCGGACTTAAGGTCCGGGTCGCTCCATCATCGTATTACTTGTTGTAATCAAAGGTATAGAAATTTTACGTCACGGGTCCTATGGAACGGTAATCCCTAGAAAATCCTCTCTGTTTATTCTACCACTTGTCCTTTGACGAAACTTACCTCATTACTTGATCCGTTCATCTTCTTAACCGTCGAGTATTGTTGAGGATCCTTTATTATTGTCACGGACGTGTATCAATTTTGGACATGTCGAATGACATCTTGAAACAATCTTTTCACGTCCGACTTACAAAATTGATATTGTACTAAAAATTTAATTCGAATTGACACTTTTAATAAACCTCTTAAATTAAAAAAATTCATTGAATCTGAGAAGTCATTACAAAACCCTTAGGTGCAAAATTTAGGTGAATCAAATATGTTTTTTCCTTTCACGATACCCTTCTATGTAAAATTACAAGGACAGTTAGTTTTCGTTTTAAGTCTTGACTTGATCCGTCACATGTAGAGAAAAAAATCACCTACTCGTAAATGTCATTCCTGGGGAAACTTAAGATACATGAAGGGAGGGTGATAATTCACGAAACTACAAAACTGATCTACATTAGGTCTCCTTACTTTTCGTCATCATCTTACCAATAGACACTGACCTTAGTTTAAGGAAAGTTCACCAAGGAAAAGTCAGATTCTGAAGTTCGAAGAAAAAAAAAAAAAGGTTCAAAGAATAGCGACAATTTTGAGTCGCAAAATCCTGGTAGTTTCGAATTTACCACAGCGACCCGTTATAAATCATTATCATTTTAGTGACTATTACAACGTGTAATGACATTCAGACCATGATTATACTTGTGTAACGTACGTAAAACAAATATATCGATAGGGTTCTGCATGTGTCACATTTGCATAGGGTCACATTTACCGAGTCTGCCATTTCGTAGACGGACGTTACGTCCTCTGGGTTCAAGCTAGGGACCCAACCCTTCTAGGGGACCTCTTCCTTTACCGTTGGGTGAGGTCATGAGAACGGGCCTTTTAAGGTACCTGACTCCTCGGACCATCCGATGTCAGGTACCCCAGCGTTTCTCAACTTGTACCGACTCGTTGAAATGAGAGTGAAATTTTTCATGTGTCACAACAATAAAATCTACTTCTTTGACTCCGGGACTTCAATCGTTAAGTGGGTCATACGTTTCAATAATTCATCTTCTAATCCCTAACACTGAAGACTCAACGACGAGTAACAACACATCCTTGATTCAACACAGACTGAGAACACTGTAACACCTGACATCGGGCGGTCCGAGGAGACAGGAACCCTAAATGGTCCGTTCTTATGATCTCACCCAACGGTACGGGAGAAGGTCCTTTAGAAGGGTTGGGTCGCTAGTTTGGCCGTAGAGGACGAAGCGGTCACCTAAGAAATGGTGACTCGGTGTACTCTTCGGGTCAGGACGAGTAATTGGCACGAAAATTGACACTGGAACCTGTCAAATCGAAATCAAAGGAGTACACCGTGTACCCTACTATCTTGGAGGACCCCTAGAATACTTCTAATTTAATCTGTCAGATTTCCACAGATTTTAGTCACTCTGCATTGTAAAATTTTCCCATCTATTTACCCATCGGACGTATTTCCTTTCTGACGAAGTAAAAAATTAATGTAAGTCGGAAACTTTTTTTAGCGAAACATCTTAAGGGACCACCCGGTCACCAATCCTGAACCTATAAGGTAACGTCCCCCGTGCTCAAGTCAGGGACCAACCCGTTGATTGTAGGTCGTTCGACACGTCGGTTTTCTTTTTTTTTAGTGAAAAAATTTTTTTTCATTGGTTAAGACGGTCGATCCAGTGAAGACAACAAAAAAGACTAAAGAGTACCTAATTTCCTTAATCTCCACTGTAAAGGATTAATGAAAATTCTCTATTTTAAGGTTTTTCTTTTCGAAATCTTGACTTACTAAAGTGATCACTTAAGATGGTCTATGAATCCCTTCTTAATTATGGTTAGGAAGTGTTTGAAAAGATTTTTTATCTTCTTTCCTTTTGTGAAGATTGAGCAGGAAATTCCGGTTATAATGGTACTATAGTTTTACTTTCTGAAGTGTTCTTTTGGTATCTTGTCACAGGGAATTCGTTTATTTATTTTTCAGGAGTTTTACGATCATTTACCCTAGGTCGTTGTATATTTTTTCTTAATTTGTGGTGTCGGTTCACCCTAGATTGGGTTTTTACCTTCCAACCAAATGGTATGTTATTTCTCACATTATATAACGTAATTATCTCCTGTCTTTTGGATGTACTACCATAGTCAAACTATTTCACGTTGTGGGAAAGTTCCGTCTTCGTGAATTGTTTGATCCTTACATTCCCTGGAAGCAACCGGGACATTTCTCTATAAGGAAAACACCCTAAACAAGGAAAGATTAAAGAGTACCTAATTTCCTTAATCTTCACTTTAAAGGATTGACGAATTTTTTTTAATAAATAAACCGACGGGACCCAGAACCAACGAATATAGGTCAACGGGCTGGTAGACCCCGGTGGACGTAACCCTCGTGTCTCAGAATCGGTAACTTGGTGGTCCCTTCAGGGGGATTGATGAAAATTCTTTGTCTTAGAACTTTCCGGGTCTTGGTTTACCTAAGTGACCACTTAAGATAGTTTATGAATCCCTTCTTAATTGTGATTAGGGAGTGTTTGAGCAGGTTTTTATCTTCTCTCCTCTTATCAAAGGTTGTGTAAGATACTCCGGTCATAATCGGACTATGGTTTTGATCTGTTTCTGAAATGTTCTTTCGGCATCCAGTTATAGAAATACTTTTATCTACGTTTTATCTGATAGAACTTTTATAATTTCAAATTAAATTTTCATTAAACTCTGAAGTAAACAAAATTTTTAGAAAGAAAAACTTACCGGGGAATCCCTCGTATTTCTATGACGGGTACTCTCCACTGTTTAAATTATAAAGAAATCACAAACGGTCAAGGATTTTAACGAGATTTAGTCAAAAACTAAACAACTTTAAGTTACGTCTTACACATACAAAGATTATCTTATAAAACACAAGTCAACTTCAGAGTACATATAAAAAGTCATATCATTTTATGAGAAATCTTACACAGGACTCTTGTCTCAATGGTAATTGGTTTTTATTTGAATTTAAACCTCCTTAAGTACTTTAACCATCGTCTCGTCTTTTATTCTTTTAGTGTCTATTTGTCCCTATAAAGGGACAGGTTTACGATGTCAACATATATGTGGTAACGTTCTTTCTCAATTTCTTTTTTTTAGTATCTTACTCTTCTTTCGATCAAGAAGAACAATGTATTTTAGTAAGTCGAAACAACTTTATACATCCTCCACATCCGGCAGACCCTTAACTTCTACACCAACATGATTAACACATAGTTTTATTGTTTGATAAACACATGAATGCTTCATGACCTGAGACTATCTGACATAATAGAACAACATAAAAGTGCCGTTCGGAAACTCGATCATCATGATGATCGATGTAAATATTTTATCCCTTCTTTCTGAGGACATTCAAGTTATTCGATTGGTTCCGGTGTTTCTCCCAGTTCTTTCAGAACTTGGGTCTAAAGAGAACTGCACCGTCAAGTGTGGTAGTGTATGTGACATGACGGAAAACGTACTCCGGAATTAAAAGACTTAGCTGTCAAATTTTTATCTTATAAAGGTAAAGATCTTAAGTTCCATTTAAGTGAGAATTTTCAACTTTTCACTTGACTTTATGATTCTCACTTATCTAATTCCAGAGAACTTCTTAGGACTGACACTCTAAAACTCTTGACACGAAAAACGAGACAGGAACCTTTTGACTCTGCGTTCAACCTTTATAAACATAATAAATATTTACATATAATGTACATATAAATATATTATTATAAGAAATAGTACATATAATAAATATTTACATATATATACGCATATGTATATTTACATATACGTACATAAAAGAACTGAAACACATGTAAACAGGTACACTAGGGTCACCATCTCTAAGAGACGGAACCTATATCCGACTAATAAACTAATAATTTTCGTTTTGTCAATAATTGACCTTCCTTCCCCCGTTCTACAAGTCTAAAGATTAGGTTGAGTGTGAAGACCCAGAAACAGACATGAAGACACGAAACTTTCTGACCCAGCTAAATTTCGACCAAAGATATGTTGAAACTAGTTCAGATTGCTTGGTCCGTATGACTAGGTCATTATGTAAAAAATTCTCTTCGAAAGTCCAAACTTTATTAATGTCTAGACGTTTGCAAGGTTTTATCATGTCTCTCTAGAGAACATGGGTTATGGGTCGAAGGGGTTTATTGTTATAGATATCATTTTATAGTCTTGATCCTTTTTTAACGTAACCATGTTAGATATCTGGTATAAACCTAAAGAGGTCCAAAATGGACGGGAACCCACATGTATCAATGCATGTTAAAATAGTACTGTGATCAACTATGAATTTTAATGACGAAAACCACAAAAAATATCTGTTTTATAAGTCCGACCTCAGAATTCATCACGATTGTCTAGAGACGCACAAAAAAGGATCAATCTATTTTCCAATACTCAAATACAATAGGTGGAGGTTGGGGGGACTTTGAACTAAGCATCCTGATTACCATGTCTTATAAGTACTTGAGACTTTTGTACCCGTTTATGTAAAATACAAAGGTCTGAAATTCCTGTGGGAAATAACTAGGACTTCCAGTCTCAAAAAATTATAAACTATTGATCAACCAGGAGTACCTTATTTTGTGATAATCGTTTGTAAGTAAATCACAAATTATACACGGTTCAAACGACTACCCGTAATCTGGGTAAAAGAGGAAATTGGGAAACATTATGTCTTAAGAGTGTGAAGTCAGAACTTGACGGTCCTTTGTCAGAACTCGGGACGGTGGGTCATAAATAACTTTCAGGTAAACTCCCTTAAGGGACCGTCAGAGTGCCCATCCGTAAAAGTGACAACCCCGGACCCAAACTAGGGACTACAGAGTTCGATACACCGTACCGGTTTCCCGCCCCCCCTATAGATCGACTTTTTATAAATTACTCATAAACTTCCTTCACGTCAGACAAGTGAAGAGACTTTGGATCTTTAAAATAAAGGTCTAGTTCAAGACCTAGTTGTCTTTAGTCTTGAACCGGATATATCAGAACCGGGAGTATAACAACCAAAATAACTGAAGTGAAAACGACATCAATTCCCTATGGCATGCTATTTCGGTGTGTTTTGATATAAATGCATGTTGAATTCCCACAAAAATTCTTTTCAAGTGAAACCATCTGAGTATTTACAATTTTCTAAAAGAACAAACACCAAAACTAAAAATTAACGATGAGAGGACCTTCAGACATTCATCAAACATTAAACCGGTTCTGTCCTTAAATTTACCCGGACGACACTCTGTCAAACACCGTGATTCATCAAATCAGTACTTAATCTGTAGGTGGATCGTAAACGTGGGTTCGAGTTTTCCCGTGACGCCATCTCAAATTCCATTATCGGAACACCACTAATTCTTTTTTTTATTTTATTTTTACCGAGAATCTCCTTTTAGTCCTTTACTTCATGAGGTTCTTTTACTACCGAAAGTTCGTCTTTCATACTCTCTTTGACGAGATTACCGTAAGTCCTTATACTCTTTAGAACGTGACCTTCTCCATTACATCGAATCACTCGTACTTGACACTTCTCCAAATCTTTTACAATTACAAAGAAATGACGACCTTTCACAATTAAACCAAATTTCCATGTATTAAAGAAGTGAAAATAAGTTGTAAAATCTAGATCCTCAGTAACCGAGACCCTGAAACCCCTTCAACCCTCACCGCCTTTGCATGATATATAAAAAACTTTCGTAATAACGAAACAACAACTCGAAGAACAATGTATAAAGGACAATTATTAGAATTTTTATCACTGTTGACTCTTTATGTGACAGACGAAACAACAAATTAACGATTCAGCACAGGGTGAGAAACGCTGGGGTATCTGACACCGGGTGGACCGAAGAGACAGGAACCCTAAAGGATCAGTTCTTATGACCCTCACCCAACGGCAAAGGAAGAGGTCCAACCCTAAAAGGGCTGGATCCCTAACTTGAGCACAGAGGACGTAACGTCCGTCTAAGAAATGGTGACTCGATGGACCCTTTGGGAATGTGAGAGACGAACCCTCAAAGATTCACAATTCTGTGTACTTCTCAAGACAAATAAATAAAAGGGTTTCATTAATTCATTAATCCGACGTCACCCAGAAACATCACCGTCTCCCGCATTTCCTAGGTCCAGAGATTGGTCCCTAGTCTGGGCCGAGGGGACACAACCCTCGTACTTGAGAGTCGGTGACCTGGTGGTCTCTTCAGGAACTTCTCAAAATTTCCGTCTTTTTTCGACGAAGAATCTACAGAAGAACCTGTAATTACATACACTTTTTAGTAAAACAAAGATTCCGTTTTCACCATATTTTAATAGTCCACTTCATAACCCTCTGTCGTCTGTACCGGAGACGAGGGGTAACACTGTTGTTGACAAAAACCGTTCAGTCAGACAACATGGAGTCAAAGAAGAGACTTTTCTCTAAATCTGATCTAAGGTTACCATATATAAAGTCGGGACTTTAAAAAAAAACCTCCCTATCCTCTATTTATACGTATTATCACCTTGTAGACCTCTTCCGTCACCGTTGGGTGCGGTCATGATAACGGACCTTTTAGGGTACCTACCTCCTCGGACCACCCGACGTCAGGTATTCCAGCACTTCTCAGCCTTTGACTCGATGAAGTGAAAGTGAAAAGTGAAAGTGCGTAACCTCTTCCTTTACCGTTGGGTGAGGTCACAAGAGCAGACATCTTAGGGTCCCTGCCCCTTCGGACCACCCGACGGCAGATACCCCAGCGTGTCTCAGCCTACGCTGACTTCGCTGAACCGTCGTCGTCGTCGCCTTGTAGGGAAAAAATTTTTTACTTAAAAAATGTCTTAGCAAAATTTAGATATCTTAGTAAAGATGGTACTAATTGTTGTAATTATATCATGTACATAATATTAATTACTTATCTATTACCAGTAATGGCTTCAGGTATAAATTAAGTCTAAAGGAAACAAAAGTGAACGACGAGTACAAGGTACCATGGCATAATGTAAATCAGTAGAACAGAGGAATTTGAGGAGAACCGACACTGTCAAAAAATCTAAAAGAAACAAAAACTACAAGAACTGTAAACTCCCGATGACCAGTCCTGTCGTCAGGGAGACAAACCTAAAGCAACCACAAAAAGAGTACTGATCTCCCTTATACCTAAAACCCCTTCTTCTGGTGTCTCCAATTTCATGACAAAAAAAAGAAAAGAAAAAAAATTTTATATTTAAATAAATAAAATTAACCTCCGATTAATGAAATGTTATAACATAACCAAAACGTACTTAGACGGTGTCCACATGTGCACAAGGGGTAGGACTTGGGGGGAGGGTGGAGGGAGGGGCATGGTAGGGAGACCCAGTAGGGTCACGTGGTCGGGCCCCGTAGGACATAGGACGTAACTTGGACCTGACCGTTAAGCAAAGAATGTACTATAATATGTACAAAGTTACGGTAAGAGGGTTTAGTAGGGTGGGCGAGGGAAAGGGTGTCTCAGGTTTTCTGACAAGATATGTAGACACAGAGAAAACGACAGAGCGTATGTCCCAATAACAACGGTAGAAAGATTTAAGGTACATATACGCAATCATATGACATAACCACAAAAAGAAAGACCGAATGAAGGGAGACACATTATCCGAGGTCAAAGTAGGTGGAGTAATCTTTCACTTTCACTTCAGCGAGTCAGCACAGGCTGAGAAACGCTGGGGTACCTGACATTGAATAGTCCGAGGAGACAGGTACCCTAAAAGGTCCGTTATCATGACCTCACCTAACGGTAAAGGAAGAGGTCGCCTAGAAGAAGTTTACATAAGAAAAATTACCGAGTCATTATGAGGTAACACATATACATGGTGTCGAAAGAATAGGTAAGCTTTTTATGCCTTGTGAAGTGCTTAAACGCACAGTAGCAACGCGTCCTCGGTACAATTAGAAGAGACATACAAGGTCAGAATGATTGCACGACGGCTTCGCTCGCGACTTCAAGACAAAAGTGGGGTAACATAGTTCCCGTGTACGACAGTCGTACTGTGGTGAAAACCAGAAATGGAACTCGTGGACCGACTTCATCACAAACGACCCAAAGAGGTGACATTTAAGGTCGAAAAGGACAAGCGTGTGTCCTTCCTCTCGTGACACATCGGGTGAACATTCCCATCCCTCAAGACAAAGAGGAGGAACTGTCACCTGACAGACATAGACAATGAACCTTATAAAGACGGACCCTTCAAACGGAGAAAACAAACAAATCAGAGTAAATAAATAAATAAGCCATTACATTACACATCTAAGTACCCGTAAATAAAACACGAAATCTTATATTAGATCATACTGAATAAATAACGAGTATAACAAGGTCGAAACCGGTAACGAGCGAGAAAACAAGGAAACTACATCGGGGGGTAGCAACACCCACAAAAACAAAACTTGTGAAGCAGTGAAAGACCGCCATGTTCTACAAGGTCCGAACAGAATATACAAACGACGGGATTAGGATCTTAGTCGGTTCCTTGGGACAAAGGAAAAATAACCTCTACTATAACCTTTGGTTTTAGGAACTATGATCCCATAAATAACATAACGATGATTCCACATCATCAAAGAACATACGGGAGAATTGACTATCTCGTTCTTTTATATACACACATATGATTGACCAAATATACGTGTATAGATATTTATAAAACATACATTAGGAGACATATAATTCTATTTGTCATCAAGTATGACACCAGAGAATTGAGAACGGGTAATGGTACACCTAATAGAATCAGAGAAACAGAACGAACAGGTATTTTAAAGGTGCGAGTCGTAACTTTCACCGGGGACGGTATGTGGTAGGTAAATGAATTAAAAGGACTATATACACATATCGTCATACGTCTACCAATGGGACCTACGAGTACGCTCAGTGAAGTCGAACTCGTCATGAAAACGTATCAGACCAAAACGTCTGAAGCGACTAACGGTCTCGATGAATCCCTTTTCAGAAAAGGGCGGTTGAGAGACTCACTCCAACGAAGTACACAGACACTATGTCAACCCACCAAAGCGGTGTAGGACACACATAGGAACCCAGTGAGTCGGAGAATTTACTACCAAATATTAAAGGTATGTAGTTCTAGGTAAGAAACACGACAATTTAAAATACCCTAAACTTTTTATACATCATGGTACGTAGGTATTATTGTTGTAATATGTCTTGTCAAAGAGACGGATCTTATCGGGGGACACGGACGGATAAGTTGGGCCGACGACGGAGATTTGGAGACTAAAAAGAAAAAAAAGAAAACTATAGATCCCAAGCCGGAAGAAGTCTTACACTAGATTAACCTTAATATATCGTAACCGGAAAAGTCTGAGTCAATCGGAAGAGAGTCGTCATAGGTGATTTCTAAGTTCAGAGAAAAACCGAATTATCGAGAAAAAAAAAAAATTAATATCAAATATCAAACAAATGTTACAACACTATTAAAGACGACATGTCGTTTCACTAAGTCAAATCCATCGAGTAGAACATTAAAGACTTGTTATAAAGTAGCTTACCCATATGATGTCAAACAAATGAGTAAGGGGATGACTTCTTGTAAAACCAAAGAAGTCCAAAACTCAATACCTATTTCGACAACATTTGTAAACACACTGTCAAAAACAAGTCAGCATTCGGAAGTCTAGTCAACCCGTTCTTGAACCCTTGTACTAACTGTTTAGTATATCATTCAGATACCAATCGAAACATTCTTTAACGGTCTCATACAAGGTCTCACGGACTTTAAAATCTAAAAGTGGTCGTCACTTTACTCAAGGACAATGAAGTGTAGGAACGATCACAAAACCTAGAATCGGTAAGATTATCCCCATAACATCATAGAGTAACAAACGTCAATGGATTACCGTCTACTTTCTCGAAGGGATCACCGAGTCGCCATTTCTTAGACGGACGTCACGTCCTCGATGTCCTCTGGACCCAAACTAGGGACTCAGTCCTTCTAGAGGACCCCTTCCCGTACCGTTGGGTGAGGTCATCCTCTTAGGGCACCTGTCTCCTCGGGTCACCCGATGTCAGGTACCCCAACGTTTCTCAGCCTGTGCTGACTTCGCTGAATCGTTACCGTCTACTACAGACTAGAAAAGTATACGGTAGATTTGCAGAACAAACCACTCCATAGACAAATCTACAAAACGGGTCAAACATTAACCCACCGAACAAAAGAATGACCAACGCAAACACAAGAAACATGTAAAACCTTAGGTAAAGAAATAATCTATAAATAAAACGTTTATAAAAGAGGATCGAACTAAACAAAAAATTAAGAGTCCAAAGAAAGTATCTCAATTTCATTCAAGTTGGTTAAAAAAAGAAAACACATAGATCGAAAACTACATAACCCTTTGAGAAACAGTTTGGGTTCCAACGAATTTTAAAGAGGACACAAAACAATATTTTTAGTATTATCACGTTGTAGGAAAAACTATACACACCCATCCTCCTGACTTTACTCCCACCCAAAACAATGAACCATTATAACCCAAAAGTAATTACTTCACCTCTTAATTCTAGTGGAATTTTACATAACAAAGCCTAATAAAGATTCACACTGGTTCAGAAATTGTTTTAAACCTTACAAACCCGACCGAATTATCACCGAGAACTTTGATCTGGACAAATCACAAAAGAACCCTCATGACCGTTCAATGAAACCGTTTATAACTTCATCGTACACATTTTGATCGTCACCGAATCCGAGTATTTGTGTGCCGACACTCTTAACTAAACAGTACCAAACCGTTACCACCAAGGAGGTGCCGAAATTGTTGGGAGATCTATTACACTTTCAATTGTCTATACACGGACTCTGAAGAGTTTGGACTTTTTGGTCCAGGACTTTGAGTCCGACATCCCTTTACCACCACCTCTCTTCACGCAAAGGACAAGTACTGACCCTACCATCGGAATACGACGGCCTGTTGAAGACGAAAATAAGACGGAGGGAGTACGTCTACGGTGGAAAGGACCCAAGGAGACAGGTCGTTGGACAACGCGTCAGTGCGACGAGTGAGTGATTTGGGACGGACTTAGGAGGCAAGGTCGGGTGAGGGAAGTCCTGGGAAGGACTGATCGGAAAGATAGGAGAGTGTGCACAAGCCCTACGTCGGTGCAAAACAGATCACATTATCTTTATCCTCTAGACTTTAGAAACTGAGAGTGAATAACCAACACTATAACTCAATAACTAACCCAACAAAAGTAAAGTGATGTAGAATCATTATGGAGTTCCCTCCAAACGTTTTATTACATTGACACTTTCACGAAAATATTTGACCTTGTGTTTCGCGTTCAACTACTAAGTATTTGGGATCAGTCACCAAGAGTTCCATCGTTGAAAACGTAGGGGACCTTGGACTATCTTTCCTTTTCCGGGTCGTCCGCGTGTGAGTTAGTCGTCAGACAAAATTTTTCGGGGGACTCCGTGCGAGTTCAATCCTTCTCGACAGAACACTGTAATATGAGTTGGGTTCCTCGTAACACAATCAGACGAACCTGACGGTGTTGTCGTGGTGTCCGGCCCGTCGAATTTGTCGTCTTTTCACAAAAGAACGTCAGACCTTAAGACACTAGCTCCGCGACCGTCTCAACCGAAGACCACACCGGAAGGAGGAGTCGAACACCTCCCGGTGGTAGAACGTAGGAGCAACCTGAATTGGAGACACGTGCACCTAAGGACCAAGAGAAGGAGAATGATATCTGTGGTCAATCCCGGGGTTGGAATACTGACGAAAATTGGAATTAATGAATTTCCAGGATAGAGATTTATATCAATACAACCCTCAAGTTCAAAGTTGTATGTTTAAACTCCATCCTCTGTGTCAATTCGGACATTGTCGCCATATACAACATACACACACACGCGAGTCAACGAGCGAACACTGGTTTAGAAAATGTCGGGGTACCTGACATCGGACGGTCCAGGAAGGTATCCTAAAGGGTCCGTTCTTATGACTTCACCCAATGGTAAAGGAAGAGGTCGCCTAGAAGGGCTTTACACCCAGAGGAAGTAACCGTCTGGTCAAGAAATGGTGACTCGGTGGACGTTCGGGTATTGTATTGTCGTCATATAGTTATTTAATTTTCTATGTCCCTTTTCTGGTCAGAGGGACAAGACGTCGACATGAGAGGGAGTGACTTGGGATGGACTTAGGGTAAAAACTTTCCATTCATCAATCAAGTAGAGGGGCTAATCGAAAAGGAACTCGTCGTCACAAAATTGTAGTCATGTATCAGGAATAATTAAGTGACCAAAACACTAAGTGAATTAACGATGATCCGAATAGTGTAAACGGAAAAACTGAATTGATAAAACACCCGATTAAACTAATATCTCATAGGGACCCTTGGGTTGATGGTAAATATCGTAATAAAGACACTCCTGAAGAATCCAACATATGTCAACTAAATCTATTTTCACAACTTAGTCGGACAAATCAAAGTCTCTTAGGTCACATCAACATTTAGTTTCGTTATAACGATACGGTAACATATAAAACCACCATCTCTTATCTTCGGAATGGTCACTTTTTAACTTTAATGACCGTAAAGAACCATATATTCTTCGGTATCGTCTTACAACTGTAACTCTCAAAAATTTGAGATTATGGTCAGGATCCTTTCTACTACTCACTTAAAAATAAAAATATTTTTAGAAAATAAAGAAATAAAAGACACGACGGACTCAGGTCACTCGAAATGAAAGAAAGTAAAACACTTTTGTCATGGGTGCTAAATATTTATTTCCTTTACGGTGGTTTACTATGTACTTTTAGATCAAGATATATTAATTAGTGAAATTTCCTAATATCGTAAATATTCCTTAATCCGCAATTTAAGTCGTAATCTTATTCAACTAAATGGTCACTGGTTTTTTAATTCGATAAAAGAAATAAAGTTATTTTAGAAAAAATATCGTCACTTTTATGAACATTCTAAATGGTAGAATTGGTAGTTCAAGTCACCGTAACTCATACAAGTGTAACAACATGTCGAAAGTGGAGGTAGGCAGAGGTCTTGAGAAACAGAACGTCTTAATTTTAAGACATGACGGATGACGGCTTAGTAAAACACGTAGGTACACCGAGTCAAAAACATAGAAATCTAGACACCAAAACCTCTCTCCTAACTGATGGTAGGTACTGTCAGTTTATATGATACATTCTGTGAACTTCCGAATCTTTTTTCTCTATTTTTATCAACCAGACACCAAATTATATAAAAAAACAAAAAGCCTCTTCCGTTACCGCGGGGTGAGGTCATGAGAACGGACCTTTGAGGGTACCTACCTCCTCGGACCACCCGACGTCAGGTACCCCACCGTGTCTCAGTCTGTACTGACTCGCTGAAGAGAAAGTAAAAAGTGAAAGTAGGTAACCTCTTCTTTTACCGTCGGGTGAGGTCACAAGAACGGACCTCTTAGGGTCTCTGCCGTCTCGGACCACCCGACGGCAGAAACCCCAACGTGTCTCAACCTGTGCTGACTTCACTGAATCGTCGTCGTCGTACCAAATTATATAAAAAAAACAACTTAGAATTTTGACTACATAATAAATAAATAAACCGAATAACCCAGAATCAACGACTGTCCACCCTAGAAGTAACGTAGGACGCCCCAGACCAAAATTACGTCCTGGAACAACTCGTACCTCAGAGCTTAACACCGGACACCCGAATCAACGAGACAACGTACCTCCTAGAATCAAGGGGTCGGTACCTAGTTTGAGTTCAGGGGACGAAACGTGTCCCAAGGGACCTTCAGGGAATTTTGTGATTAATTTTTTGTATGGATAAGAAGAACTAGAAACCTGTTTTTGTCGTCGTAGATTAGATTTAATTCAGAAATTACGCTCCGTTCAATTGAAGAGACAATGAAGTAACATTACAAAATTGAGCAAATTTGATAAGACATTTTCCCCGAAACAGATAACATTTCGAGAAATGTTTACGTTCTTCAATAAAACTTTAATATAGACTTGTGGGATCCAGACACATCGGTTGTACTATAAGATATACCCCTGTTAACAAACTCAATATAAAACTTAAAAAAGAACTTTAACCTAGAAAATTGATTGACTAAAATCCTTTTGGACAATAAGACTCAAGTGAAAGAAATAGATATTTTACTTTATGTCATTTCAAGGAAAGTCGAGACTAAACTTTCGGAATTAAAATTTATTCCCAAGTCTTAAAAACTTTCCTCCACTATGTTAATTGACATGAAAAAAAAAATTATTTATGAATCTAGTACCTTCCCTTCACCAACGACACATACAATGACCAGGAACCTTGACGAGAACAAGTTCGAGTACTACCTGTACTGCTACTACACTAACTGTAACTCCTACTGGAACTACTGCAGTAACTTCTCCATCTTCTGAGCTTTGGCTTCGGTCTACGGTCGTCAGGCGGTAGCGGTTTCCAAACTGTACTAGAAACTTAGACAAACAAAACGGAGAACTCTACTAGCTTTCTACTTCCATGTAAAACCTAGGAATGGTTTCCCTTTCGTTTTAAACGATTTTATAAATGACGAGAGAGACAGTTGGAAACAATATAACAGGGTTCCTATTTAATATACCCAACCTAAACTCCCGGTCAGTACGTTCACACTTTCGTTTGGTTCTCTTATCTAGATGACTCTTATAAAATTAAGAATTAAGTAAAAATACAAAAATTGTGTCCAGTGGATGTTTCGAGGTCAAGGTTGACCCCTTCACATAAAACGACTAAGAAAACTGTCTCCTTGAGACAGTCCCATTCGCAAAACATCCCTTTTTAGAATCTCCGTTTGCAGTACATTGATCTTATCATCTAAGGAAAAGTCTATCATAAAATCTAAAAGTCAGGGTAAATCCTTTTTAGAAAGTCTTGTACACCAAGAACGAAGGTAAATAAAGGGGAAGTGGAACATAAAACAAGAAACTCTTTTAAAAAAAAAAGAGACCTCCGAATTTTTCACTTTAATAAAGTACTCAAATCATGAAAGACAATGGCTAAAAACTAAACTCATATTATATAATAGTGATGAACTTTCTGTATAAATTTTCAACTTTCATCTCACTAATCCACCCGATTCTTCTCGACTTAACAGGGACAAAAATAATAATAAATGTAACAAAGTAAAATGTCCGGTTGACATTAAACTAAGAATTAAACCCCCCTACAGAATTAATGTCCACCTAAAATAGGTTTCGGTTCTTTCTACTGTGACTACTGCTTTAACGGTTTATACTACCACTCTCAACGTAAACTAAATCTATATTATCGTCTAACTCTATACCATACAAAGGTATCATAGAGTTCTGATCAAATTTTCATCATACATATGTAAAATTCCAATAAGGAACCTTGAAACGATAGAAACACACAGGACAATATAAACTATCCCAATCTGGACAAATTAAAAAAAATTATGATATTTCATCTTTCTATTAAATAATGGGTACCACGACATAAAACCTGTACCTTCCAGAAAAGATCCGTAACCATTTTACGTACACGAAACCCAAAAATTTTTGATATAGGATTATAAATAGTCAATACACACAAATTATAATTATCCGGTCGAGAATCTCCATTTACCTTGTCCAATTTGTAAACAGACACATTACCTAAATATGTTGAGCCTCAAAATAAATAATGGTAAATTCCTAGAAGTCTCCACATCAATCTCTCACCTTGATAAAAAACAACAGAACGTCCTTTTACCCTCCATCTACTTTACTTCCTTTGCTTTGAAGGTCCGCTATTTCCTGAACACAACTACAGAGCCCGGTTTGTGGTACGATAGAGATGATTCGACTTGTTCGGGAAGTAGAAGCTATGGTTCGGAGAGTAACAAGTCATTCATTTTGTGAACCAACTATCTTCGAAAGACCCTTCTTACTATGGACAAATTTTGACAATAAGATACATTTTTTTATTACTTTTATTAATGTACAACGTTATCTTTAAAATCCTACACAAAGTCGTAGAACATTGTAAAAAAAAGTACGGGTTATTTAATAAAATTTTATTTAGTCGATAAAAAGGAGGACTATGGTTTACTTGAGGACCTAAAACGTCTTTCATAAATAACCCTTAGACGTAATGAAAAAAAAAAAAAANAAAAAAAAAAAAAAAATTGAATAAATTAAAACCTCCTAACCCACCTATATTGTCATCTTCTACCTTAAAAATGTATATTGGACATATTTTGTACACTAGTTTTACTCCCTTTCCCCTTTATTTAATTACGGTATACCAAAGACGAAAAAAAAGGGGGATATTAATCCATACTTCAATTAAAGGTTTTACCCTATCTTACACCGCCACGGATACACTTTGATGAAAGGTTTTGGGGTCTCGAGTTAGACCATCCACGAAAGACAAATACACCGGGGGGTTAATGGAAAATTCTTAAAGTCTCTCTTGCTTTCTTTTAAAAGATTCTGGACACTTTTATTTCCAGAAAGGACGACAACTTTATAGAACCTTCAACCTTTATAGCTGAAATTGTAAAGACACGAAAAGTAAACTTTACTTTAAAGCTTCGACAAAGAATCAAAGACAGGATACATTAAAAATCAAAATCGTTTGAAATATTTTCTTCGTCATTGAGAGATCTATTTACGTAATAAAATACGAAAATTAGTAAGAGTCACTTTAAAGACCAATAAAAGTCACCATAGACATGTTTAGAGTATTTACTTATTTATCCTGTGATAAACCCTAAAACATTCTCCTATATAGTATGAAAACTTTTCAACGAAAAGTTGTGAAACTCAATGAATTAAGCAAAAACAAAGACTTCCTAGTCAAGGTGCTGTTCTGGGGGATATGCTAATACAAACCAGGTCTATTTACACCTCTCCTGATATTTAACGTGAAGTAGAAGGCGGTGTTTTTGGGGTTTTGTCCACATATACTTCTTTTCGTACGATTCTCCGGTCTACGTCTAGACTTCTGGATAAAATGACTATTCTTTTGTGTAGAAATATGTAATTCATTCTTTTTGATAATTAATTAAACTCCCCCAAAACCGTGATGGGTAAATAATAGGAAGATTTCTAATATTACTTTTACTGGACGTTTATTGTTAGAGATAACTGAATTATAGTATCACCACTCTTCTTGAATCAAAGAGTCGTGATTTTCTTTACAAAGAAGGAATCCAACTTAACTCTTTGTCTAAAATTCTTTTCGAAAATACAGGACATTTTTCTAAGAAACGAACTAGAGGTGAGTAGAGGACGGAAACAAATAAAAGAATAACTATCTTACAATTCATTGTCCTGTATGTTATCTTTACACACAGAAGATCAACTTGAACAAACCTACGAGGTCGTGGATCTGTCAACTCATATTAATAAGTCTGTGACCTTACCCCAAAAATATAAGTATTCCGAAAAAGACGACGAAACTCTAGTGTACATCAGTACGAAGAAAAGGACTTCTTACGTTATTGAAAAAAAGAAATATTGCTTTCATATATATAAGTCGTATCTTTAAACTTTCCTTTTTTCTGTTTCATAGACTTTATAGTTGTAATACTATGCATAAACCGGTATACACTTATTTGTACATATATACACATTTGTGTATATTAAAATATAATTTCCAATTTATACAAAATAAAGAAGAGAATTGTTTCACTCTTAAAAGACACTCTTACAAAGTAACTATTGTAACTAGTGGAAGTAATAGTAAATCCTATCGTCGTATCATGAATGAGACAATAGAAGGTGTCATAAGACCTACACGACACTAGATCAGTGAACGGATAATCTGTAAATCAACATCCTAGGTCCGAAATCGTATTAAGGTGAATTCTATGGAAATATCTAAATTTCAATGTAAACGTAAGAAGTGACCTCAGGTTTTCATGTTGGACTCATCTAAACACCAAATTATTTATTTTCCAAACACACTAACCTTGACAACCGTTGTATCTATCACCATTATGGTTGAGTCTTTTACTCCTTTACCCAGAAAAGATGACCCTCTACCAATATTATTTATTTGAATAAACGGACAACTGGACACACATTGGTAAACACTGTTTGGTTATAACGTCAATCAAACGTATGAAAACCAAAAAACTACAAAAACACAAGTATAAGGTACAAGTACCTTATAAAACAAAAATTTTAAAATGGACAACAAATTAAAGATTTTTGGACTTCTTGATTACAAATACTAACTGTCTATTCCTTTTCTCATGTTTGAACCGACTCGGAGGCACTAGCACAAGCTGAGCATTATGGGTTTCAGTAATGAGGTACGAAGACGGACGATAATCTTTATGCTAGAAAACACCATTTCTTTTGAACCCTTACTCACCGATTAATTGAATGTTTTTAACGTAAACTAAAAAAAGTCAGAACTTAGGTCTATTATCAAAACTTTATAATCACCTGGTTAGACAACACTTGTCACCCTTAGACAATTTACTGTACTGAGGAGGACATTTAGGAAGTGCACTTTAACTCCTGGGTCTTCTGGCCTTCGGACTCCTAACCCTACTTTCTGGTTTTTATGGTCTAGGACTACGACAGTTTGGTCTACTGACCACTCAGAAACCATGGACAAAAACTTACGTCACCTCGCAAAGTATATAAGGTACACCGAATTCGTTAGATTACTACCAACCTTAGACTATTAAACATGTTAGACACTACGTCACATTTATAATCCTTTTCACGTCTGATGATGTCGACTTTTATCATCACTGGTGTATCACTAGTGGTCCCGGCAGCACTAGTAGACCTGACGGAGTGTGGTTTTACGACTTTGATTACTATCCCAAACGGACACCGTCGTGTCAACCAAACACTGTTTTGAAGTGTAAAAAACCGGACCGGAAAGGGGACGAAGATATCAAGTTACATTTCGACCTCAGGATTTTAAAACTAAACTTTTTATTGGAAAGAGGATAATTTGTCATGAGTCCTCTAGAAACGCGAGACAACCCGCGACCTTATGTTTCGATGTCCGTGTGACGACGGACGTGTCGGGCGTGGCATCAACACTCTGTCCGTTGCTTCAACCGCACGTACACCACTTACTAGATTATACACAAAGGTACCACTGGTCTCGTGGTTCATATGGTTCGAAATCATAAAATTTAACCCTTGACTTTCACCCGTCCTCGATTGATTGACCATTTCTACCCTTCACCACAAAGGACCAACTTCCTCTTATAGTACACGTTTTCATCTCCTTCTCCTCACTCGAATCGTGTGTGCTCCCGTTAACTCGCCAGAAAATACGTCCTACGTTTAACCTCTCACCAGTCTTTACCTTTGGTCACCCAACAGGAGAACATATACTGGGACAAACTTGTGAACCATACCACTGAACACTTTTACAATCTTTCACTTGTTTCTCTTTATATTTTGACTAGAAGGTAAACATTTTCGTAGGAGAATCCAAAGAATCCCTTTAAGATCAACTATGAATACACGACGTGACCACATTTCTCACTCAAATAAACATACAAACCACTTGTAATCTAAACCCGAGTGGAACAAGTCATAACATAAGGAATTGATCGACAAAACAACACCTCCTCTTCATTTACAAGTCGAATTTTCCAGTCCACTCACTATCTGTTCAAAATCAGGATTGTGTTAAAATTTGATCGTATCAAGATTTTGTTCGTATTGGGACTGGTTCTTCTCCTCTACAGGAACCAATGGTCGATTTCACCGTGACAGAATGTCATTGACGTCTTTCGAAACTTTAATCCATGAAGAACTATTTGAATCTTCCCACTGACAATTTCAGTATTAAGTGTACGATTTTAGGTGGGAAAATTTTACATGTCAAATGACCAAATCATATAAGTATCACAACACGCCACTAATGGTGACATTAAGGTTTTGTAAAAATAGTGGGTTTTTCTTCGGGTATGGGTAC
Organism: Capra ibex; assembly: GCA_006410555.1. Taxonomy (NCBI): domain Eukaryota; kingdom Metazoa; phylum Chordata; class Mammalia; order Artiodactyla; family Bovidae; genus Capra; species Capra ibex. The sequence goes on from SJYO01006231.1 coordinate 94,818,865, forward strand.
TTCGTCAATGAAGGAGGGATAAAGAGGGAAGGTGGTCGGGGACCGTTGGTCATTAGATGAAAGACAGAATACCTAAACTGGTAAGACCTATATCCTAATCATTCTATACACACCAGAAACCACAGATCGAAGAAACCGAATCGTATTATCAAAATTCTGAGATTCTGAGTAGGTACACCTTGGAACATAACTATGAAAGAAAAACACTGACTTATTATAAGGTAGGACACCCACTATGGTGTAAAATAAATAGTTAAGGAATAAATTAACTGTAAATCCACCAAAGGGAAAAACCCGATACCAACACTTATTGTGACGATATTTGTAAGTTTACTTACCAAAACCCAACTTGTATGCAAAAGTAAAGAAAACCCATATAAGGATCCTCACATTAACAATCCAGTGTACCATTGATACAAATTGAAACACTCCCTGACGGTTTGACAAAAGGTTCCATCGACGTGGTAAAACGAAAGAATGTTCGTTAAATCCTCCCAAAGTAAAAAAAGGTATAGGAACGGTCATGAATCAAAATAGTCAGGAAAAAGTAATACCAATAGGATGACCAATACTTCATCATAGAATAACACCAAAACTAAACGTAAGTTTTACTACTGATCACTACATCTTGTATGAAAGTACACGAAAAACCCGTAAACATATAGACTTCTTTACAAATAAGTTTAGGAGATGACCAAAAATTTAGTTTAACAGAAAATAATAACTTAGTATTCCCAAGAGATATATAAGACGTATGATCTGGGAACGTATACTAAAATCTATAAAGATCCTCCTCGATAAAGTGTTTCACCCTGGTGTGACATTAGTAACATCAAGACACCGGTCACAACAACAATTAACAGAAAAAGAAAACACGAATCCCTACTCCTACGGGGACGATTCTAAGGTCTACTTCTTCGATGCTTCGGGCTTCCGACCAATCTACTACTCGGACTCATACACGGACTGGGTCTGCGTCTCTCCGGCCTCCTGACCATACTCGCAACCAATTGAAAATTGTAACGGACGAGAAATGACTTCCCTTTCAATCATGAATTATGTCGGTCCCGAAGGGTCCCCCGGGTCTGTGATTTCGTAGACGGACGTCACACCCTCTGGACCCAAGTTAGGGACTCAGTCCTTCCAGAGGACCTCTTCCTTTACCGTTGGGTGAGGTCATAAGTTGACGAGTTTGAATTCACATCTCGAGTTGTTTGATTTAACTAATGTAAAAGTAGAGAAAAAATTACATAGACAGTGTCTTTTAGGAAACAATGACCTTTACGTCTTCGTTTTACTACGAAACATCATGCGGCGACTCATAAGGACGTCCTAAAATCCCTTCGGGACCCCATCGAAAAGTATCAGGACGAAGTGTCTTAGGTGAACGTCAAACAAATACAGAGATGTCCCTACTTCTATACCTACCTCTTACCCTCCGAGGAGTCTAACGGTTGGGATTCACACTCAGCCGGGGACCCACGCCACAGACCGTCGCTGGGTACTAACTGTTGGGATTAATGTTCCCGTCTACCTTCGGGGGGTACTAACTGTTGGGATTGATGGTCCAACCATGGAGGACTACCAACTCGACGAAGTAACTCGAGAAACACAAGTCTATCAAGAGCTCACACATCACTCGGACGGCGTCTAACTAGGAGATATAAGTTTCTTAACTTAATTTTTGTTTCATTTGAAGCCTTAATTCTCTCTTGAATACACAACACAACTTTTCTATTTGGATCTTTCACCTTTCCGTTCGAAAGTATTAACGTAATATTGAATTTTTGTTTGTTTTTACTTTTGAACACAAAACCTGTGGGAGGATGGTACACCGTCCCCACGAGGTCGGTATTTATAGGTTTGACCGTCAGAGACCATCGCACCTATCCCCTGATACCACTTTCAACCAAAGGACTGGCACTCAATCGGGTAACGAACTGGAGCCATAGAAGTCGATATTTTTCTGAGACTTCGAGTTTACTCCACTAGTATGACCACCATTATGGAATTTCGAAGTTCAAATGACACCGAGACATTGTTAAGGCTGGGACCAGAGTGAAGGTAAAGACAAGATCAGTCTAATAAATTTGAGTAATTACAGATGAAATGTCGAATGAAGCTTTACATTCAAGATAGAGATGTATATCTGACACACATGAAAAGACAAAAATTCACATAAAAATCAACACGTCCGTCATTCTTTTCAACGGGGAATCGACAAAACAACTGCCGGTAAATCCACTTAAAGGTAAAAACGCAAATCTTAGGAACGACGTCACTAAAAAGAACATGATCAGATTCATATACACCGTTAGTAAAGAGACCCATCACCAGACTCCACTTCATAGACTGACTTCTGGCACACGTGAAGTGGTGACTCCTTCAGACATGAACAGATACGAGGGTGAGGACGGTCGTCAATCGACTATTCTCACTTCCGAGAACCTTACACGGTCCATCTCGTTCCACAACCAGACTTAGTTCCAGTACCCACTTTGACTTTCATCTTCAACATTCATCAACCTCAGTCGGCAGAATCTCCGTAATCATCGCAAATAACAAAAGGAGGACTATTCAAAGTGGACCAGTCGTGAATGAAGTGTCTATTACGTCTTAAGTAGAATAAATCCAAGTGACATTTAAACACAACTATAATAGACTTTACTAAAAAATTTTATGAAAAGAGATCCCTTAGACCTTTGGTGCCTTTTATGGTTTAGGTCTAAAGAAACTTCTAGATCTCGGAAAGTTTTACTGAGGAAAATCACGATAACCAAACCTTGAAACCAGATACTGAAGCCTGTAAAAGAAGCTGTTGAAATAACAAACACCACTAGCTTCTCATCAACTGCTAACCCGGTTACTACCTACCCCAGACTTCTTTCGACGTCTACCCCGAAGACTCCAAGCACGAAGGGACAAAGAACACGTAAATACCGAAAATATCCATTGATTAACGATGACAACCACTTCTCGCTAGAAGATTCTAAACAGGAAAGGGAATAAACCCTTACAACAGTATCTTTCACACTGGACACAAATGATTTCTGTTTTATGACCCCAAAACCTGTACTAAAGTAATCCAATTATGTTTCTAAAATCTCAGATATAAACACAATATACGTACCATAAAGAAAATTTTAACACGATGTTATATCAATTGTCCCTAACTGTTTATATGATGATATATATTTTATCTATTGATCATTCTTGGATAACATGACGTGTCCCCTGAGATAAGTTGTGAGGAAATGCTGGATGTACCCTTGTCTTAGATCTTCTCGTCTATGTACATATTGAGTGAGTGAACCGACATGTCGTCTTTGATCGTGTCGCATTTAGTTGATAAGAGGTCAAATTTGTTACATTTTTTTTACTTGTTTCAAAAGGTAAATCCTAGATAAAATTATGTGAGAATTTATAACTTAAAACCAAATAATTTATTCACCTTAAAAGTTTATTAACCAGTATTCCGGTTTAACTTTTAACCTCTGTGTGATTCTTTTTCTTTAAGAAGTAAGTGACCAGGGACTCCAATTCTTTGAAACGTCCATTAACCCTTCGGACGTCCATTAACCCTTCGGTCGAAAGTGTGGATCCTTTCTCTTTATGGGAACTACTATTTCTGTCGTCCTTTTAACTCTGAAAATAAAGGAAAAATGTGACACTCCTGTAGATCCGAACTTAGGACACTTCTACCATAGACTCGTCACGGTACGTCCTTAAATTGTCACCCTATCATGACGGATATAAATCACAGTTTTCGGTCTGGCACTTTACGCACGACAGAACAAAAGGTCGGTCCCCATCACCCCGTCTACTAACTTCGTCGACTCCTCGCGGGTACCGAGACCCACCAGATGTAAAACTGACATCGAGACGGGCACAAAGAACAGTAGGAGAAGACGACAAGACCTTTCCATACTCAACAACAATCAAACAAAACAAAATAAAACTAAGTGAGAATGGAACAATTTTTATTGGTTCTATATAACGGTCTCCAAAAAGAAACATCGTCGAGTCATTACTGACTCGGTGTAAACTACGACTGAAGACTTTGGGACAAGTGATAAAGGTCACCGGTAAATAACACGGGTCTACCTTCTTCCTAACAATCGGGGAGTCAACGATCAGACCACATAACGAGAGGAAGCATAAACCGTCGTCGAAAGACTTTCTTCCTTCTTTTTTTTTTGTTGAATCTATATTTTGACTGGGTAGACCCGTGTCTGATCGAAAAGGACGACCGTATGGACAAAGACAAGTATATGAAGCATTAAGTTAGAAACTAAAGAGCAATAGGTAAGTAAAGAGAAAAGTCATAAGGGGGGAAAGGGGGTTTGTGGTGTATGTCCTCATTATGTCGGAATGACATCAAAAAGAACAAATCAGAAACAATATACCTTAAAATTTTTTTTCTTCTTCTTTTAAAACCAATCCGGGAGATGAAGACGATTTCTGCTGAACATGAAGTATGACGTAAGCTCTGCAAAACATTGGACTAGGGGTCCGAAGAAAAGATCGAAGTAGGAGACGGTGATAAGACGTATACACAATGGAGTCAGTGGAAACTGATCAATCTGAATGTGTAAGGACGGACTGGGGCAACGCAGATAACAAGGAAGATGGAACTTGGTGTGTACGAGTGACCTCTCCTTCGAGAGTCCGTCCTTAAGGAAGAATGTGTAAAGAAACATAGACGAGGTCGTATGGTGAACGTGTCTTGAAACGAGTATCCGTAAGTTATTAATGTACCATTATATTATGTATTTTATACTTGTTTGGACAACGCGAAACCCCCTTATAAAGTCTTTGTCCGGTCAGGACACCTTATGTTTTTCTGACTACGAGGAGTCGGTCTACACTTCCTCCTACTTCTTCTTTTCCTTCTCCTCTTCCTTTTCCCCCTACTTCTCCTCCTTCCACTTCTCTTTGAACCATTCTCCATCTGGGGTTTTATAGACGAGACTCGGTCGTGGGATTCTACAACGAAGTTTGGGAATATTCGTTCAATGACAGTCCTAACAAAATCTGAGAAATCTTCACACAAGATAACGATTAAAAGATCAATGGTTTTTTATTCACATTCTAAAACGAGTCAACAAAATGAAACTGAAGAATCTTCTCTTCGTTTTTTCACTACAACTTCTTCTACCACTGTGACAGTCAGTTCTCCTCCTTCTGTCCTTTGGATTTCGTCTCCATTATCTTTCACCCCCCTCTCATCTAAAATATCTCATAAAAGTATTCTATTAAAAGTTACCGATACTGTCATTTTTAAGACAATGTCGGTTAAAACATTTTCACCCTAAGAATCGTAATTTTTTAAGTTAAAAATTTAAAATTTAATGTAAACTTAGAGTTTTGATAAAAGGAACGACTTTTACCAAAAGACATTATTCGTCTTCCGTTCCCTTCTGATCATTTCACGAAAGGTCATTACCATCCAAGTTCAACAAATGTCAGGAGATAGTAACAGACAGAGAGGAGTGACACGGGAATTTTGATAAAGAACCTGTTTAGTGACGTAAGATTTTAAAAACAGGGAGGACGACTACTTAAGTAAACAAGTAAGTAAGTCATTCATAAAGACCTCAGTAACAATCACTCGTTCTGTTTTTATAAGATGGAAACTCCTCGAATTAAGATCACCCTCCTTTGTCATTCGTTACCCGTAGAATTCCTTCATTTACTTGTCATACTATTTTTCGTTACTCGATACTTTTCATTTTTCTATCTTTTTCCAAAACCTTCATGACCCCGTCTCACTCAACATGCATTAAAATTTCTACTATCCAGAGTCGCATCGTTTTTGAACTTTCTCCATTTTCCGAAACGGTACCTCTACAGGTACCCTTTTCTTAAGGACCGTCTCCTTTGTCGGTGATTTTCCTGGACTTTACCGTCAGATCTTCCGGTCGTACCGGTCATCTAATGTTCCTACCTCTTTTTCTTGTGCCCCTCTCGAGGTCCACTCCACTCCGGAGACTCCGATAACATACCCTGGACTGAAAAGGACGACCACTTTGTCCGTCCGTAGCATCAGATGACCCGTTTCCTGACTACCCTAGACTAATGAGACCGAAACTACAGAAGACGTCTGGTCCCTCTAAGTTCCTCGGATCAATCTGATGACATTATTAGGTCCGTTCTATGTCACCGAAACTCGTCCCACTATCTCTTCCTGTACTCATAGACTAGACCTAAAGACTAGTCTAACCTGTCTAACCTAGACTAGGTCAGTCCACCTAACCTATACTCCATACTCCCTTCCTTTTATCAGGTGCAGTAAGAGTGCTTCCAGGGAAAAGAGTCGTGAAGAGAAAGTAAGACTAGGAAAGACCTTTGATGGGTCAACAGTAAAGGTCGATGGTGTTGAGACGGGAAGGTAACTATTTTCAGTTACGACAAATATAAAAGTTACCTATATAAGATAGAGTTGATCTTACGTCTTAAGAAAGTCCACCCCCGGTCAGATAAAAGTATAAGGGGTCTTAAGGAGTGTGTCATTCACCGGCATCGCACCTTTCTCGTGACCCAAACAGCAGAATAAAAAATCCGGTACGGTACGTCGCACACCCTAGAATGAAGGAGTCGATCCCAAGGTCGGACACGAGGGACGTGACCGTCGTACCCTAGGATTGGTGACCTGACGGTCCCTTCAGGGACCCGAACGTCAGAACTCATAAGATACTTTAGTCGGACCCGAACCTGTCGGAAATCAGGAGTGCTTAGACCCGAAAGAGTCGGAGTTTCACCCTGATAATACAGACATCTGGTCATCTAATAAGTTTTAATTCGTCCTATTGTATACTATCGGACCACAAACCAGGAAAAATTTCTTTTACAACTACCCTAATCCAAGTCTTTTCACGTGTGTACGTGTAGAGATGGTGGTGACTCGGTCAGTAACAAAAACCACGTAAAAGAAGATTAGTAAAAAAACAAACAAAAAGGAGTTTACTCAATATGAGTCGACCAACTAGAACTTTTACACCACTTAACAATGAAATTTTTTTTACGATTACTATCACTTAAAGAACAAAAAAAGTTGGTTGTCCTCCTCCTTTAAAACTTGTCTAGTGGTTCTTTGTCTTTCGGCTCTTCTCTCACTTTGTTAGAATTCTTGAACTGGACACTAAAAAGAGAGGGAGGGGAAGGGGACGTTCACACCCAGGATCCTCTCCTGGACCGTGTGGAACCCAACTTTAAGTTTTTGGAAGTCTACGTGGTGGTAGTCGTCCAGGGTCGACTTGTGAGCGGGCACATTAAAATTTGTCGATCGTCATTTATTAACGTCAACACTGTATTTCCTGGGACAAAGACATCTCTCTTTTCGAATTGTATTAACAACACTTTACATTGTAATTCGTTGATTGAACATTAAAAAAACAAAAATTTGTACAAACAAAAAAATTTTATCACACTATCTTGAAACGGTCAGAAATTTTTAGAACCGAATTAAATTATATAATTAGACAGGCACGTCTTTATTTTGGTTGGAAATTTTTACAATCCCCCTACTTAAACTTCAACCACTTAACATTGACTAAAATTCAAACCATAATACTTTGTAAATTCACAGAAACAGGGGATTAACTATTAGTACAAATTTTACGTCAGTAAACACCAATATTAGAACAAAACGAACGAAGGTAATAAGTTAAGGAGGATTCCTTTAACTCTCACTAACCTACCTTCGGGTTTAAATTCATTTCTAACAAATTCAATGTAATTTTTATCTGTATGTTTTTCTTTTTTTGTAAAGTGAACAACCAATCTGGTATTTCATACACACAAGAGAACGGGAACCGTGTCGAGTCAAGGGTGTATCGAGACGTTTACCACCTTCTCCACCGTATATACCGTGAGGCCGTAGGTAGGAAGTGTGCGGTCCTCACAGACCCGCGGTCAGAAGAGTTCGTCCACCGAAGAGTTCCTCGATGGTGGCACACACTCGAGGTCTCATCCACGTCTACAAAGGTAGTGTAGAAGGTGACACAACTGTGACAGAATGGAAGAGTTCAAGGGGTCTAAGGGCTCTCGAAAGAGGAGACGATACGTAAAACAGAAGTGTCGCGTCGAATGTCAGGTAACGATTTTTAATAATATTCGAGACGTATCACAATTCGAAATGACACTAATATACATACAAAGAAGAAACAATTCGTCTGGGTGTGGAAAGGTCCCAGTTTCATGTCCTATCTTATGATAGGAAGTAGAAAATGAGGCAAATTTCTGAAGTCTTCAGATTAGGTCTCAACTCGGTTAAGTCTTAACTGACATTAACTTGTGTCCGATTTTCATAAATACCCCCCTCACTGAAAATCGTACTCAAAAGACTAAAAACATCGACGATTTGGAAAATTTAGAAATAAACGTCAAGTACATTATCAACACAGAATTTAATGTACTATTTCGTCAGGACAAGTTAAAAAAAAATTCAATACACCGAACATCTTAAAAATTATTTACTCGAATCCAGACAAAAAAGTACACCTTACGTCTACCCACGATAGTCTCGGAGAGGGGATAGTGATATCACATTATTATGGTAATAATGTGGTGTGACTTTACATAAGTCTTGATTAAAAAAAAAAAAATCGAAATAACAAAGAAGTCTCCACAACGTTTACATGGCTACTATGACAAAGAACGTGACTTATATATTTGTGAGGTCTCACAAATATAACCCCTCTATAACCCCTCCTTCATATAAGCATTTTCTACTTCCGACATAGACAAAGAGAAGTCAAAAAATGAACAAGTGAATTTAAGAATACTCCCACCCTACGTAGAAGAACGACAAGTCACGAAATAGGAAAAAGTAGACAAAACACCAGTGTCACTGGAATCGATACATCGTCTGAAAGGGTTTACATAACTCACGTTTATTTGTCAATGAATCGTTCTGGGCTTTTATACAGACGTCCAAAGAGGAACTTCATTCACACACCCTAGCGACGTAAAGATTTTCAGACGGAAGTGGGCATTTAACTGTAACGTGCAGTACGAAGGGAATTTCAAAGAAGGTCGACTCGACACCTTATTGTTCATAGATACTCATCTGACAAGTAAACGTCCCATTAAATAGTATAGGTCCCATTAATACGTCGCAAACAGAGGGGAGGGGAGATCAGGAACCACCCCCCCTTGGGTGGTTTTTTGTTTCGATTTATTTTTCAGAAAAGAACCAAGACATAAGGTGAAATAACTTCTACGTCGGAGGACTAATCTTCAGACTGGAATTACTTTCTTGTCGTCGTCATAAGTAGAGAAATTTTCCGTGAATACAATAAAATATACGATCAACAGACGGGGTAACTATATTTTACGGGTGACGTAGTCTACACAAGGAGTTAAAGAGAATAGGTATTGTGTGAGGTGAAAAGAGTCTAACAACCGTAATGATTTACCACAATGTAATTTCGGGACACAATTCGTAGACGAAAACTGACTTGAAGTGTTTATTGGAAGTTAAACAAAATGACAAAGTCCTCACCCAATTAGAAGGTATTTAACCGATGATGTACTTTCAGACGACTATGTGTATTTGATAATACTTGTCACTTTATCAATAATGAAGTAGAATGGTGTACTTCCACTTATATTAAGTTTCATCCGAAACGTAGAAAAAGGACAACCTAACCCCAAGTCATCAAAGTCAACGTATCCTACTGATCGTCGAGTCTCCTTCTCCCCACTAAACATCTATTATAAGAACATCTAATACCTTTGGTAAATTGAAGTTTTAAAAATAAGTTCTTACTTACTTAGAACCTTAGTCTGAGGTAGAAAATATAAGGATAAATCCCTATAAAGTCTTGTAATCCAGTTTTGAAAAATACATCAAAATTTATCCGAAAACTTAACGAAAGACTTCTCATGTGTTTTACGTCACGAGGATCGATGTTAATAGAAAGGGTAATCCTTGAAATTAAGACCCCATTTTGCACAAACTTCTCACCATTTTCGTCCTGACAATGCCAAAAGTACTCGGGATGCGTGAACGAAAACCACCCAGTGAACATAAAAAAAAATGACTTAAACATATTTTTGTTCATGATAAACTTATTTCTGAGCTAAAAAAGAAGACGAAAATTTTGTAAAAGTAACCGGATCATTCTTCAATGACATGGTTTACAAACTCGACAGCTGCCACAGAGTAAAACATCGGAAAACCGTGGAGGACAAAGAGAAGTCGTCAATCCCACGGTTGTCCATAACCGTGGGATCAAAGAGAACTGGGTTGTCTGACAGATCAAACTAACGAGGACAAAAAAGGGGGATCAAAGGGTGAAGGAAACGGATGATCCATATTATGATCTCACATTAACAGAAATCATCCTAAAACAACAGACTAAGTTAAAATGGATTGTCTGCATTTTAAACTTTGCGTTTTGAACGTCCGGTCCGAGGGGCCAAAACAAAAAAAAAAACAAAAAAATATTGATTTCGTAGTAGGACCCGTCAAGATGACACGGGTGGGGAAGGGGGTCCTCTGAAGTATATGAAAAGGAGTACAGCCGTAAAAAAGAAAATCATCCACATTGAAAACTTTATGAAAGTATATTCCCGTCTAACTATGAGAGCTAAGTCTTATCGCGCTCCTTTGGAAGTCGAGCTCATGCTAAGAATGGTTGACACTCCGACTTACACTCCTCACTCCAGCTTCTTTTTGGCTACTGTGACTTTTTCGCACCGATGACAACTCGAATAGTTTGGGCTTAAATTCTTCGCCATCCTTTTACCACTTAGCGACACCACGGTCTGGTCGTAGACCCAGGCCGCCGAATGCGGCGCGGACGACGGGGAGAAAGGCGCCGCCTGGGCCTTCCCGGACAAGCGCACTCCGCCGCAAATCTCGGTCGAAGACAGCCAGTGAGTCGACTCGCGACTCCTGACTTCGGGCGGGTCGACGAAGGGAGGCGGACTGAACTCTCAAGGAAAATTTGAGGCGTTCCCTTGTCGGGTCGCGCGGGGATCACACGCGCCGGGGCGGGGAGCCCGCCGGGCGAGAAGGAAGAGATTAACCGGCGTCACAGACAAGCAGTCGACACTGCCGTCCCACCCGACGGCCTCGGGGCGGGAGACGGCTCTCGAGGCTTTTGTTAAAATTCTACCGCCGCCGCCGCCGCGCCTTTTGTTACCCCGGCCCGGCCGCCCCTGTCCGGCTCCGGACTCCACCCGTCGCTCGCGGACGGGCCCAACCCGGCTCGCCCCGGTCTCCTTCTGGGGGCGGCGCGCGCTCGGGCAGGGCGTCGAGCGCCCTGGTACCGCACCGTCACTCCGTCGGCCCGTCGGCCGCGCCTCGCCCCGCACGTCACGGTCGGCCGGGCTCTCCGGGCGGAGCCCGGACCGGACTCGTCGGGCGCCGGGTACCACGACGGGTGGACGGGGTACCGCCTCAAGCGCGACGGCGCCGTGTCGCGCCAGTACCTCGCGGAGGCGGCCGCGTAGCTCGACACGGCCGCGGTGGTGTCGTGGACGCTCCGGGCGATACTCCGGCATAGCGGGCTCGCGGACCTCGAGCTCGCGGTCGTGTGGAAGCGGGAAGTGGTCGCGACGTAGGTCCGGTTCCGGTTCGCGCGGCCGTTCGTGGCCGTCGGCGGGCGGGGCCGGGGCCGCGGCCGGGGCCGCGGTCGCCGCCGCGGGGCGGAGCTACGGCGGCTGCCGGGACTCGTGCCGGAGGGTCAGCGCCACTCATCCTGGGCCCCTCGTCGGGCCAGAGGTCTACGACGGGGCCTGCGGCGGGTCCCGCGAAACTCTGACGGAGTCACGGGCGTCGCGGAACCCAGAGCGAGGCCCCTCCGATTGTACCGACCCAACAGTAGACGCCCTTTACCGTGACACCGGAACGGAACCGTTTGTCCCAGGGCTCCTGGCTGGCATTCCGGGGCCGTCCCTTCCGACCACTGGCCCGACACCTTCTCAGAAGAAGGTCTGAACTAAAGCTTTAAGACTCTTGAGACAAAACCTTGTCTGACCGTAATTTCAACGGACACTATTACCGAAGTAAATAAGACGTCGACAAGAAACTCAGGAACGAGAAACGTCCCAGTCCCGAATTTATACCTTTATTCTGCCTGAAGTCAACTGGTTGACTTTGACAAGACTTACCTTTCAGTCCTTAGAAACCTTTAGAAGCATTTCCGTATCACGACGAGTAACTCTACATGTTTTCATAAGAAACAAATCCGTTGAGACCTTAAACACTAATGTCGTCATAACAACCGTCAGGGTCAAAATTAATCTTCGGACAAATTTTGGAGACTACTATAATCTCAAACAACCATTTAATAATGTGGCAGAACCCGAGAGTCATCACGATCCCTTAAAGCAACCAATCTCCAAAAGGAAGGACTTTGATGAATATTCCAAGCAACGATAACAAAAGAGCCATTAAAGTTCAAATCTTGTTTATGATGGTTAAATTAAAGACACATAACAATATTAAGTGCGGAAATAATCCAGAGTGGCCCGACAACCGTCATGAGAAGGGATTAATCATAAGTCCATAAATCAGAGATTGGGAAATTTACGATATTGGGAGTGTCCGGGATACGGGTCAAACATAATAATAAGAATAAGAGAGGGCGTAGTCAGACCTGACGACCTGTAGAGTAACGAATAACAATAGTTAAGAAGATACCAGTCCTGAAGAGTAGGAGTGAAAAGAAGAGACATTTAACTTCTACACAAACTGAAGGAGACCCTAAGAACATTCTAAGTTTTCTTTACTCACAGGTCCACTGTTATGAAGTATTTACCTTTCCGACGGACATTCTGGGTGAAGCAGTGGAGAGTCTTAGGACTGTAGGAAGTCTAGGTCAAGTAGAAGGAGGAATTTTGGTCAAAAATAGGACGAGGTCTCGTCAATCTTAGAGGAAACAGTCTTGTAATTTCTCTGCGTAACGGACACGATACAACTTATAAAATTCGTGTAGGAACGTACGACGGAATCTTCACAGAACTTTTGATCTGACATTCGGGATCCTCTGTCCCTCCCCACGTCGAGTTTCCTTTCTGAAGTCCAAACCCCACCAGTAAGGTAAATTCATTTATCACTTTCGGGTAATTTTTTTTTTTTGGAGTCAAAATGTGTGTTTATCAACGGAACTTGTGGGCGATCTTATATATAATAATCACTAAGTCAAACAAATTCCTCTCAATTCTTAAATCTAGGAGATACTATAAAAATCGGGATTTGATGATCTCTCTTCGACCTGTACGACAAACTTCTCTTTACTCAAGACTCACACAATCTTGAACTCGGACCGGACAATCAGTGAGGAGACCCACTAGTCCACACAGCACGATACAACCACAGAATAGTGTCATTTGGAACTGGGTACCCAAAGCACTCAATTTGAAATCTTAGCTTCACGAGATGACGGAGAGACGATCCTTCTCCCTGGGACAATCGAGGTCAGAGGTGTACTAAGATCCACTCGCGAAACCGAGACCGCACTTCAAAATCCTTACCTTCTCCTCACAAATCATCTTCCGTAAAATCACCGAGGAAGGCAAGTCTCTCCCCCTCTCAAGAACGGAGAACCGGAACTCTCTTTCGTGTCGAAACGGGTCTCTCTACCTCCCCTCTTTCACTAATAGTAAAAACTGTTAAGACATATACATAAACTAGACTAATTATAAGGACTCACTTTCAGCAAAGGCCGAGAAACGCTGGGGTGCCTGATATCTCAGGTACCGCAAGAGGTCCGGTCTTATGACCTCACCCATCGGAAAGGGAAGAGGTTCTCTAGAAGGGTTGGGTCCCTAGCTTGGGTCCAGAGGGTGTAACGTCCACTTAAGAAATGGGCGACTCGGTGGTCGGTTCGGGTTATGAGGAATGTATTCCTTATAATAAGAATAAAAAAGGTTTTCAGGACATCATGAGAATCCGTAGGCAAAGGATCGTTTCAATGGTAGTCGTTTGGTAAACATGTTCACTTTTACCTAGTTTAGTTTAAATGATCATCTCAGGTGAGAGACGAATAAAAAAGGGGGAATCCTATAAGGTAATGTCGTTTTAGAACTGGTCATAGATAAATGCCATCTATGACAATGTCTACTTAGTCTTTGACACGAAGTCTGAAAAAGATGAGATCAACAGTTCCTTACTGGAATAATCCAAAAGAAACATGACGCACACGAGTAACTTTTGGTTTATCATTAAAAGATCACTGTCCTAACTGAAGAAAAATAATCCCTACGGTTTATTATCTCTTAATGGTGAGTGATATATGTTTGCAATTAAAACAGTACTTTTATCGGAAGATGTTATCGAACTTGTAAAAAGAAACCGCTTTACAATATTTCCAAATACGGACTTGGGGAACCTGTCGCAACAGTATGAAAACGACGGATGAAGAATTCAACAACACTGTCAAATGGTTCTTTAAACTGTCAAGGTACAGTCGGTAAGTACCTGCAACGGAAAGGACGAATCACATCTTTTAATATAACAAACAATCCTTTCTTAATGATTATGTAACAACTAACAAATCCCTTATAATGAACAGAAACAGTGAGAGAAAATTGAACATAGATACGTATTGGTGTGTCTATCACGTTTCTTGCAGACGAATGGAAATGAATCTAAGACGGGCAACAGCAGAAGCAAGGGATAAACGAAGCAGTACAGAGCGTATGAGAAAGAGAGGAGCGATGGAAAGAGAGAGAGACTTTCAAGACAAGAGACTTGGTAGACACTCCTGTGACGTGTGGAGAGATGGGGTTTGTGCATGCAGTCACACATGGAAGATTCTCGATTTCTACACGTCTTAAAATTATTAATAAAACATCTGACTCGGACACATTCTTAATATATTTATTACTTAATAAAAGTCTCTCATCCATAAAGACTTGTACTTTGTAACACCCTATTAAAACCTCTTTTCTACTCATTACACCGAAATCCTAACGTAAAGAAGGACATTGTAAGTACTGGAACAGGATCGTAGAAGAAAGGAAAAAGTAGTCATAAGGAGAAAGGTGACCCAGGAACGGAAATCGAACGTTGTACTTGTCTGTAAGAGGAAAGAAAACAGAAAAGAGTGGGAGTTTTATCACAGGATCGAGGAAGGAAGGGAAACGGGAAAGGCGGCGTGAAGGGTAAACGAGTAAAGGGGTAGCATTAGACAGAAGACGGAGAAGATGAAAAGACTTCGACGGGGGAATCTCCTGTGGTTTCTACCTGAACGGTTTAAGCCACCGAAGAATCAGTAGTCAGAAAAACTGAAGGAGGAAGGAGTCTGAGAAGACAATCGAAGATGAGAGAAGACTAAAAGAAAGGTCGAAAGACTGAAAAGGAGGACGAAAGGACATAATTAAGTATGTTTTTGATAAACTCACGGGTGACATCCAGTCTTGTAAAAAACCAACGATCCCTATGTCGTCACTTGTTCTGTCTAACTTTGAGACGAGAGTACCTCTCTCTAGTTATTAAAAATTTTGATTAAAATTCAATATTCTTTACGATTCTTTTTTACATTTCACTACACTATGACTTACTAAATATCATCGTCAAAATCTATACTATCATCGTCGAGACAGAATTAAACCCGACTTACTGTCCTCCAATACTCAGTCGACTTTCAAAGTCTTCTCTTGTAAGGTCAATCTTGATGGTGGTCTTTCAAAGACTCCGTTCTTGGATGACTCGAACGCACTTCCTGTCTTTCCTCCCTGTCATACCCGTCTCTCACCGTCCGTCAGTCGAACATGCTCTCGACCCGTTCGCTCCCAGTCTAGTTCACGTCCTAAACTTCCTTTTTGTAGTGTACTAGATTGTAAAAAATTTCCGGTAAGACTACGACCTACCTCCCACAGACCCTAACCAGACCCGGACTTACCTACGTCAAGCCCGGAAACGTCACCAGATCCGACCTTGACAAACACCATCACGTCTACCTCTTCTCCACTTAAGACCTATCGAAGACTTCCGTCTCCACTGTCTCCCACCACTACCTGATTTACCTTCCTCAACTTCCCTTAAGGTTCAAAAAACCGAACTCTTTACAAGAAACGTGTGAAAATTTTATAAGTATAAGGGATCAAAAAAGGTGAGTCAAAAGAAAAGGTCCCAATTACGGTAACGAAGAACGTACGTAGACAGTGGATATTATCTAAGAAGTGGAGAGATGGGTCCCAGTTTACGTCGACACCTGACGCGTAAAGGTGAAACTAAGGGAGCAATAGGTTTTTCCTGAGAGACGAAAGGAACGGTCAGAATATAAAGAAGTCTCATAAAAGGGAACAGGTCAGTTGGTTTCGTCCTCGAACCCTTAGTAGGTGGGGAAGAGAAGCAAAGGTAGAAAAACAAAACCGACACAGGACGTCGTACACTCTAGAATCAAGGCGTTGGTCACTACCCTGGGCACGTAACCCTCGTGCCTCAGAACTGGTGACATAGTAGTCCCACCAGGGGCACAGGTAGAAATTCAACCGGTAAACAAGTGGGTTGTAACTTGAGGACGACCCTTGGTCCTTAACACCACGGTCTGGATACAGTACATCAGTAGCGTCTCGGGACAACTTCCGACATTTTGGATACCCTTATGATCCTTTCCCTACGGGGAACCGACTTCAAACGTTTCACAATGTCTGAAAATTTCACCCAGAATTATAAAACGGTCTACAAAAGGGTTTCCCACAATGTACTTCGTGATTAAAGTACCCGATAATTTTCTCAAGATCTCAACGTGTCTAAACCCACTATGACCTTATTTGTTTAAATTTGTCAAAGGAAATAAATCCTCCAAAGGTTTGTAAATTATCGGATTATTCGTCCACCCGAATGCGAGTATTCTCGTCCCTTGTAGATTATCCTAAAAATAGGAAAACCTTTTGATTCGTTTTCGTGTTTTGACACTGACTGATTAAGAAACTTAAATTCTGAAATTCACGGTCTCTGACCTTCTATTTTGACCTTTCGATCCTCAGCATAGTGGTTTTCGAAATACCAACTATGATCCACAAACCTGATTTATTAAAACTTTGTAACACTTGGAGGGACTGTCTAAAAACAACTGTAAAATTCGAATAGTCTTAATATTACGTAAACAGCACAACTAGTTATCATATGATTTAATGGTATTGAGTCAAATTTACTTTATACACTTGGTTCTTGTAAATACATTGTGTACTTCATGATGCATGCAAATTACACTTAGTCGACAAAATTTTTCTCTTTTCCCGTTTTTACGATAAATATCACCGTCTCCTATATTGAAGGTCTCTTAGTATTTACAATTGTAAAATTTTATTTTACTAATGTAGTGAAAAATTTTTACAGATCACCTTAGACTTTTGAAGTCACCACACGGAAACAGTCGGTGAATTTCTTACGAAAAGATATTGTCTTTAAAATAAAAAGGTAATTAACTAAAAAGAACCGACGTGACCCAGAAAAAACGGCGTGCACCCGAAAGAGACACCACGCGTCCGAGGGGGAGACGCCACCGAAACGGCACCTCGTGTCCGGTCCCACTCGTCCGAGTCACCAGTACCACGGACCCGGGTCCACGAGACTCTGCACACCCTAGAAGGGCCTGTTCTCTAGTTTGGACACAGGGGACGTAACCGTCCACCCAAGAATTGGTGACCTGGTGGCTCCTTCAGGGTCTGTAAAAAAGAGAACTGTGAACGTGAAGAAAAAAGAAAAGAAAAAGAAATAACTTCATATCAACCAAAGGTCACAACACGATCAAAGTCTGTGTGTCGTCTCACTAAGTCGGTACGTGTGTGTCTGTAGACAAAGAAGAGTCTAAGAAAAAAGGAATATCCAATAATTTTGATACGTTACTTAAGGGAAAGACGAGAATAATTTCAGTTAAATATCCCTTAAGGGACCACCAGATCACTAACCCTGAGACGACAAAGTGAAGTCTCCTGGGTCCAAGTTAGGGACCATCTCCTTTTTTAGGGTGTTTGGGATACCACACCGGTTTTTTTTCAACTAACTATGTTTTCTTATATACATTGTAAGTATTCTAAGATACAAAACATATATAAACTATACAATTATTCAATATCATTTAATCGTATGTTGTTTGTTGTACGTAATATTTAAAAATATTTATTGTACGTTTTTTCATGTCCAAATAATATGAATGGACCGTCCCCGCGATTACCGCTAGTGGTTCCACCAAAAGGGTCCAGTCAGGAAATGTGAGGTGTACACGACTCAGGACGCTAAGGGGTCTGCACCTTTCAAGCGGACGTATTAAACACCATCATTCATCACAAGTACAAAAGGGGACTTCCTTTTTTTTTCATTTCCAAATAATCTGAACGGAGAGTCACTCTACCTCCTCCGAAAAGGTGGATTTAAACAAGTGTATTGACACCGACTTATAATGAATAACTGTTTTACTGTCAAAAATTAAGAGAAGGATAAAAAAACAGAAATGTTTAAATTCAAGGTCTTTAGGAACAAACGGATTCGTATTTTCTTTTCTTTAAATTAAAATCATTACAAGTTCAAAAACTTTAAACTCAACATACGGACTTTAGTGTGTCACTATACATAGTAGGTTTTAATTAATCAATGAATCTGCTGTCGAACCAGTCCATGTGACAGTCGAAGTTACCTTCGTCTTTTAATCTCTGGTAGACTGAACATTTTCCCATCAGAGTAGTCGTCAGTAAGTCAAAGAGTGATTCTTTACATTGTCTCCGAAATGGTTTAGAATAGTCAACTAACGGACAATATGGACAATAAGAAAGTAGATCTTCCTGAACATATTGGACTATATGAGTTTTAACTAACCCTTTTATTTTTGTAATAAGTGAAGTCACGTGGAAACGGTCATCAAAAACTGTTTATGAAAATGGGTGAAGTCCATACAAAGGTAGTTTTGGAATCTTGACGCTCACGTCGAGCGGATCGAACGTGTCACAGATGGTCCATTGGGTCAACCGTTTTAGTCAGAGCAGCAGGTCAATCAGTCGCAAGACAGTCCTTTCCAAACTGAAGCGAAAAGTTTACGTGTGTTATGGCACGTAGGGTACTCACGGCAGAGTGAAGACTTGAGACTCCCTCTCTCAGCTCGTCACGCCTCGGAACGGCACTCAACGCAGGGTCGTCGTCGACACGCAACGGACACAGAATGAGTGTAACTCGTAAGGAATCTTCGCGACATACAATAACCACTCAACTCCTACCTTCTTACTGCAAAGATACTACTCTTTATAGTCGTGAGACCGACGGGTGAGACGGGTCAGATTAAGTCTCGCAGGGTTGAGTGTCCGATTTGAAACCGTTCAATGTATGAGTTCCGGGAATTCAATCACTTCTTGCTAGCACGGATCGTCTCGTCACATTCTGTGACACCATAAGCCACTTGAAACCTCGGGATAGGCACAACGACCGGACCACCTCGTCGGACAGTAACTGCCTAAGTGTCGTTAACCGTGGTACCTTTACTTCGGGTATATGTCGTGAGGTTCTAGGGATTTTACGAAACTTACGTCCAGAAAATTTTATCGGACTAAAGAGATCTACAGAAGTGTACATACGGGAAGGAATCACGGTATTACGGACTGTGAGCGAGTGGTAAGTCTTGAGACGAGTGCACAGTAGAGGAGATCCTGCAGAAGAGACTCAGGAAAGAGATCGGCCCTACCCATGAATTGGAGACGGTCTCGTTGGAGTGACATGAAATTAATCGCACGAACGACGAGAGGTAATCTGACACTCGTTGGACTCTCGTTCTGGTTATTGCATCGTGTATGGACGATGTATAAACCGTCCGTCGTCCGTAAACGACTTATTTACAATTACCATAACACCTTCCTCGACACTTAATCTTCAGTCTTCGACATACAAAAATCCGACCTCAGTAAAGTCTCCACCTGAATTGTCCACCGCCATCTGGGACTAAATGTGACGGTGCAAGGAACACCGGAACAAGGGTTATCGGCTCTCCACCTTCGTTAGAATTCGAAGGTAGTCGTCTACTTACCTACTTCTATTACACTACATATGTATGTCACCTGATAATAAGTCGGAATTTTTTTTTCCCCTTAGAACAGTATACAACTTTGCCTACTTAGAATCCCTGTAACACGATTTACTTTATTTGGTTAAAGACCTTCTGTTTGTGACGGACTAAGGTAAATAGACTCTATAGATTTTATCAACTTGAGAATCTTTCGTATTTTACCATCAACGGTCCCCGACCTCCCTTCCCCTCTTCATAAATTACCTACATGTCAAAGGCAAAACGTTCTACTTCGCGCGATCTCTAAACAACGTATCGTCACACGTATGTCAATTGTGACATGACACGTGTAACTTCTCGAGTTCTACCTTTGAAGATACTATTCCCAAAAACTGGTGGAAAAAAAAAATTTCATATCAACTTAACGTCAGAACACAATGAACAACGACATATCGTTCCACTGAGTCAAAATGTATGTGTGAAAAAGTATAAGAAAAGGTAATACCAAATAGTATCCTATATCTTACGTCGATGGACACGACATGTCGTCCTGGGACAAATACGTACGATACACAATGGTCAAACGTAGACGATTAGGGTTTGAGGGTCAGGTCGGGCGAGGGTAAGGAGTGACGGAACCCTTGGTGGTCAGATAACTGACACAGGGACTAAGATAAAAGTAAAGTATCTATCCAAGTAAACACTGGTGTCATAAATTTTTCAATAGATGTTCTGTTTTTGATATTAAAAGGTTCAGTATACCGACCTTTTAAAAATCGTCAATATTCCCAAAATACATAAATAAATAACTGGTGCGGTACACGGTACACCCCAGAATCGAGAAACCGGTCCCTACTTGGACTCGGAGGACGTAACCCGCACACCTCAGGATTGGTGGCCTGTCCGTCCACCGGACCTAGGGCGTCGAGGTCGATTCTCGGCAGTGTGGCGTTGCTTCTGGACCACGTCGGCTCTCTTTCTTATTCCGAACAGTCACCACGATCTTTCTGGCCTCAGTAAAATTTCACAATATTTGTGATTGTTTCTTTCTATACTATCTACGATACTAAAAGGTGGATTTATATCATGTTCCTTCTTGGAGTATACATACATAGAGATCAGGATATATCATAGAAATAATGGTATATACTTATTTCAGACAATTAGATTTATTTTTATTTCCAACTACGACGATTACTCGTGTTACGTATGTCCGCTCTATTTCGACAAATACCCGGTCCTCAGTTTTTTGGACGTACGTCACTTATAAAACCGGATTTCATTACAACACTAAAATCCGTACCGTGAATGTCGATTACGACATTTCTTGTCATAACGTATCCTTGGATCTTACAATCCAGGTACTTAGCTCCATTTTAACCTGTACCAGTTCGTCCTCTACCGCTCTTACTTGTAGTCGTAAAATCCTTAGTCCCTTGATTTTACCTGATCTTGTCTGTTTAAATTGAGTCCCCCGGTCATATAGATGATGACACCCGTCCTTAGGGAATCTTCTTTACCTCATCAGGAGTATCAGTTGTTTTCTCAGGTTTTACGTCATCAACCCACGTTAGAGTTTTTGTTGTTTTATTAGAACCAAACAAACGTTCCGTTTGGTAAGTTGCAGTGTCAATAGGTACGGGGTTGGTGATTACGGTTTCTGCGACTTCAACTTTCCCAAGACGCTTCTGGATAATCTGGAATATCTCGATATTCTGGATATCTGGAATAGTCAAGTCAAGTCAAGTCAGCGAGTCAACACAGGCTGAGAAACACTGGGGTACTTAGTGTCGTGCGGTCCGGAGGGACAGGTAGTGGTTGAGGACCTCAAGTGAGTTTGAGTGTAGTAGCTCAGCCACTACGGTAGGTCGGTAGAGTAGGAGACAGTAGGGGAAGAGGAGGACGGGGGTTAGGGAGCCTCAAAGTCGAAATCGTAGTGAGGAAAGTTTCTTGTGGGTCCTGACTAGAGGAAATCCTACCTGAGCAACCTAGAGGAACGTCAGGTTCCCTGAGAGTTCTCAGAAGAGGTTGTGGTGTCAAGTGTTTCGTAGTCAAGAAACCGTGAGTCGGAAGAAGTGTCAGGTTGAGAGTGTAGGTATGTACTGGTGACCTTTTTGGCATCGGAAATGATCTGTCTGGAAACAACCGTTTCAATACAGAGACGACAACTTATACGAGAGATATCTGGAATGTCTTGTGGGGGTTTTCTGTAGGAAAAGTAGTATCCTCTAATCTTACGTTTTCATCCTTCAGTTCTCAATGGACTTCATTGTCCGTTCAAACCGGAACCTCACGTTTTACCTCGTCCAGTTTCCGTTTGTCTCAAAACGGTTCTCTTGCGTGACCAGTATCCTTTGTGGAAGGTTGTTGTGTTCTCTGTCGAGATAAGTACCTGTAGTGGGTCACCAGTCATGACTTTAGTCTAACTAATATAATAAACGTCGGTCTCTACCTCTTCGAGATATGTCAGTCGTTTTTGTTCTGAACTTCGACTGACATCGAGTCTAGTACTTGAAGAATGACGGTTTAAGTCTGAATTTAATTTCTTTCATCCCTTTTGGTCATCCGGTAAGTCCATACTGGATTTACTTTAGGGAATACTAATAAATCACCTTCACTGTTTATCTAAGTTCTCTAATCTAGACTATCTCACGGACTTCTTGATACCTGTCTCCATTCATTGTGGCATGTCCTCCGCCACTGACTTTGGTAGGGTTTCTTTTCACGTTCTTCCGTTTTACCAACAGACTCTTCCGGAATGTTCATCGACTCTTTTCTTCTCTCCTCTTTCTTCAATGTGTGTTGACGTACATCTCAAGGTCTCTTGTCTTTCCGCTCTATTCTTTCGGAATACACTTGTCACTCGGAATACACTTGTCACGTCTCTTTATCTCCTTTTGTTATCTTGCTCTTTCTGATCTCTAGTGCAGCTCTTTCACCCTCTACGGCTTCCTTGCATGGTACGTTCCTACCCGAGCCGTTTCCTGTCTTCACCGTCTCTTGATTGTCTTCGTCTTCTCTAATTCCACCGTTCTTGTGTGTCTTCTTGACACGTTTTTTCCGGAATTCCTCGACCTATTGGCACTACCACACCAGCGAGTTGATCGCGACCTGCAGGCCCCCACATTTCAATTCATCCGGAATCCATCGTAATGACATGTTTGTTTCCGTCGTCTCCACTACCTTAAGGTCGACTCGATAAAGTCAAGGATTTTCCGGAAGAGTCTGTTGGTAAAACGGAAGAACGTGAAAAGAAACCCTACCAATTTCACGATGTGAGTTGTACTTGTCGTTTAAACCTTTTGAGTTCGTCACCGGTGTCCTGACCTTTTCCAATCAAAAGTAAGGTCAGGGTTTCTTCCCGTTACGGTTTCTTACAAGTTCGATGGTATGTTAACACGATTAAAGTGTACGGTCGTTCCATTCCGAGTTTTAGGAAGTTCGATCCAAAGTCGTCATGTACTTGACTCTTTAAGGTCTACATGTTCGACCTAAATCTTTTCCGTCTCCTTGGTCTCTACTTTAACGGTTGTAGACAACCTAGTATCTTTTTCGTTTCCTTAAGGTCTTTTTGTAGATGAAGACGAAGTAACTGAAACGATTTCGTAAATTGATACACCCAGTTTTGTTTGACACCCTTTAAGAATTTCTCTACCCTTATGGTCTGGTACAATGGACAGAGGACTCTTTGGACATACGCCTAGTTCTTCGTCGTTAATCTTGACCTGTTTCTTGTCGTCCGACCAAGTTTTAACTCTTTCCTCAAGTAGTTCATACATATAACAGTGGGACGAATAAATTGAAGACACGTCTCATATAGTACGTTTTAGACCCGACTTACTTAATGTTCGACCTTAGTTCTAAAGGTCCTCTTTATAGTCGTTGGAGTCTATACGTCTACTATCGTTATATTACGTCTTTCATTTCTCCTTACTTTCTCGGAGAACTACTTCTCTTTCTCCTCTCACTTTTTCGACTGAATTTTGAGTCGTAAGTTTATAGTACCGTCGACCAGGGTAGTGACGTACCATTTATCTACCCCTTTTTCACCTTTGTCACTGTCTAAAAGAAAAGAACCTAAGGTTTTAGTAACGCCTGTGACTGACGTCGGTACTTTAATTTTTTTTGTTGTGGTGAACAAGGTACCTTCCTTTCGATACTGTTTGATCTGTCTTATAATTTTTCGTCTCTGTAGTGAAACGGTTACCTTCAGCCATATCAGTTTCCATACTCAAAAAGTCGTCAGAACACCTACACTCTCAACCTGGTACTTTTAATATTCGAGGTTTCGTCGCTATTAACACCAGGACCGTTTCTGAGGACTCTCCGAGGACGTGTCGCTCCTCTAGTTTGGTCAGTCAGGATTTCCTTTAGTCAGAAGTCATCAGTGACCTGTCTGACTACGACTTCGAAGTTACGAAACCGGTGGACTACGTTTCTCGGCTGAATGACTCTTTCTGGGACTACGACCCTTTCTAACTCCCGTCCTCCTCTTCCCTCTCTGTCTCTTCACTCTACCAGCCTACCGTAGCGACTGAGTTACCTGTCCGCAAACTCGTTTGACGTCCTCAGTCACTTCCTGTCCCCGCGCACCACACGACGTCGGGTACCTCACCGTTTCTCAGTCTCTACTGACTCGCTGACGTGTTGTCGTTTGACACTAAAATCCGTACCCCGAATGAAAGACGAGGTCGAAAAAATGGAAAGTTTCCATAAGTCCTTTACGAGATTCTCTGGTTTGAACATTTGACTCATCTTTTTAAAATGGAGGTTTCCTCCCTTTGATCAGCTCGTGTCAGATCCGAGGCTCCGTACCTACACTCACCAAGTCCCCTCCTTTTGAACCTACTCGAAAAGTTTTGGTCTTCTGGTGTTTGGTAGAAGAGGGAGTAACCCTCTCGTCTCAGAGACTCACAACGACTAACCGATTACTATGGTCCCGGAAAGGTGATACCTTCGGCCTGCGACCTTCGGCCTTCGGTATCCGACCGACCTCTACCAGACGATCCATTCCCCGGAGACAGAACCCTGACGCGGGAGTCGGTGGAGACGACGAATATGTATTCCACGGACGAAACCGTAGTACCGCAGGTTAGTCCAGACGAGACTATGTCCACTGGATCGACCAGTACAGTTCTCTTAAAACCTTCTTGGCCTGAGAAAATTTGAATGACAGTAAATCAGGAGCATCCTCAGAGTATCCCATCTATAATATAGGTCAAAGTGCACAGTCCTTTGAATTCTGAGTGTCTACTTGAACGGTTCTAACGGTCGAGTCACCGTCCTGGTCTTGAAGCCTGGTTTAAGGTCGTGGTTTGAGGCGTAGGAAGACGACACGGAAAACCGGAGACGTCTACTCTAGGACACACTCTTTCTCAAGGTATTTTTAATCTACAAAAAATCTTTGTTTAACCAATTATACACTAAATCACATCTTGTTACTAAAAAGTTTCTATGAGACACCGCCTCCCAGTACATATAGTCTTAATGTCACCAGGGATGGATTGACGTGAAAACGAAAGCTGACTCAATGGGCTCCAGTTGATAACAGACTTTTATAATTTACCTTTTAAGATCTTTATTCAGTATTCACAAGTCAGTACACGGTAAGACTCGTCACACACTTTGGAACACGAAGAGCGAGACAGACGGACCTCCGGACTTAGTAGGGAGACGGAGTGTATGGATGCGACACGTATCTGTGTGGGACGTCAGTGAATCGGCAGACCCAACAGTCTGACTACCAGGACCATAAATTTACGTACACAAGTAGATTGTGAGTAAAATGAATTGTTACCAGGGCTTTGTCTTCTCATCACTACGTCCTTTAGGTCTCGACGGCTTCTCCTCCACACTTCCCGAAAGAGGTCACTCTGCCCGGGTAGGTGGCGCCCACCTCGGGGTGTGTCGAGAGGCCCGCACAATTGGACACCCAGAAAACACAGACGTCTGTGGGAGGGAGAAGGTGGAGAGGGCACTGAAGGGAGGGAGTAGCGACGAGTTCACTCAGAGAGAATGACTACCCTTGCACCGTGTGGGGAATCAACACACCCCTGTCGAATGTACAGACCGAAGCCAAAAGTGAGGAACCCAGCATAATACGTGGACGTCGGAACGGTATCAAAGTCTTGTCCGTCTCATATGTAGGGGTAAGGAATTAAGCCTCGAACCTGAATTGCTTAATGAAACCGGTCACTTTACAACACTTTGTCATTAAAAAAAATTAAGTCTTTTGTTTTCGACTCTTTATAATATTTTACACTTTATATACACACTTAATATATATACTTCATACTCATTAAAAGGGTTTTACATTTCCTTTTTTCTCTCTTTTTCGATTTTTATCTCTTCTTTTAAACTCCTGTTCATATCCTCTAACTTGTAGTCTTTTTCTCTTTACTGACCTTCTTTCTTTACTAAATTGAACTCTTACATTCCCGGACTCGACGGTCTCATTTCCCCATGTAACACGAGTCGTGGCCCCTTCGTTTGTCTGGGCACCGTAAGTATCAAAGAGTTGCGACTCAAATTTCTCCTGTCTGAAGGTCGGACCCCTCCCATGGTCTAGTGTAGAGTTCTTAGTTCCCATAGAAACCTGAAGAACCGTCGTCGTATCCGTAGTTCTTCCGTTATCATGTCACGACTTTAAGACTTCACTTTGCTAATGGTTGACTCTTAATATGTCGATCGGTTTCATATGTCGTTCTTACTATATCTTATCAGTAAAAGTCTTCAGTCTCTAAATTTTTTACATTGACAGTGTATGGAAAAGAATTCTTCAATGACATTCTTTATGAGGTAGTCTTAACTTTCTTATTTAGTTCCTTCTCGTTTCGTACTCTGTGTCTTTTATTCTCTAGGTTGTCTTTTTTTACCGTTCCAAAGTGAACCTCCTCCTTCGTTTCACTGCGGTCGTGCCATCGAGACGTAGTCTACACTGTCCGTCGACTCGGGACGCCGACGTCACACTCGGTCGCACACAGTCGTGGGTCTGGGCGTCAAGGCGTGACTCCTGTCTTACGGTCTCTCGGACCGGGCCTGGGAGTAGCCACGGACCGAGTAGAACTAGTACAGAAGAAAGGTTCGAAACGGTTCCTGTGAGTCCCTTCAAAAGTAGAAAAGGGACTCTCGTCCCAATCCGGTGTAACCGGAGTCTCCGGCTTCACGTCCAGTGGGTGCGAGTGTCTGCTCCGAAGACGACGTACAGGTCGCGGACCGGGCGTGCGACGAACAGAACGGTCCGAGGGTTGACACCTTTCGGGACACAACGGGTCCTGACTGAACACTGGAACGAACGTAGAAGGAGTCTCCCCCGGAACAGTCGCAGGTACCTTCGCCTTCAGTCGGGCACCGGACTCTGACGAGACGAGGGGGTGAAGACCTCGGAGGTAGGTCACTCTAGTCACGACGGGGGAGGAGCGTGCCGACCACCAGTGACCGGAAGGTAAAGGTTCTGCTCCACGATACACCAAACCCCTATCTAATGTGCTCCCACCATCTTGACAATAATTTTCGCTAGTCGTGTTTTAGTCCCCTAATTAATAAACACCGTTCACAACTTCTCTTCTCTTCGCCCGAAGATTCCTCTTGAGGCTGACTTACACGTATCCTTAGTGAACCTCTAGGACAATGTTGCGTCTAAGCTTCCGTCTCCTTCTCCGACTCTCTCGTAAAAAAGTTGGAAGGTCCACTACGAGCAAGAAAACACCCTGTTATGAAACTCACGGTCGTAAGATTTCACGACCTGAGAAAAAAGAATTGAACTCGTCAACTATGTGTCACAAGTAAAATAATAAGAAGTATATACGTATATGACACGATCGAAAGTGTTGTTTTTTTAAAATTAACGTTTCCTTTTTACATTATCTTCTTCCTACAAAACTCCTTTTTAGGACCTCTACATTTGTACAGTTTAGCATTTTCGGAACTGAGGCAATAATCCCAAGAGGTCTCTTTGTCACGGTAATCCTCTGTATATACCCCCGTCCCTCCCCCATAACTAACGGAAATAACATTACTTAGCCGAGTGTGTCACTGTCTCCGTCTGCTCAGGGTTCCAGACGTCGACGGTTCGACGTCTGGGTCCTCTTGGTCGCGACATCGAGGCGCCAAGCCATACGAGGTCCGAGGCGCCTCTCGGTCACACACTCCGGCGTCGCTTCTCCCCGGAGTGTCACTGTCGTCAATCAGGCGCATTCTCGAACAGTCTCCTTTCGGTCTGTCCAGGGGTCTTCTACCTCTCTGCCTTGCGTGAGGAGTCCTCTGTGGATCCCGTGACCGTATCTTAGGCCGACTGTGCACACCCTTTGGTGTCCTTTTCTCATGTCGGAAAATGCGACGACAGGATTCACAGAGTAATCTTTGAGATCAGTGTCCAACCCAAGACCCGACATCGAACTCGTGTGCACACGTCAGACAAGACGCCTCTCAACCCTCACGCACGCACAAGACATCGACACTCGGGGTCGGGTATCGGCCCTCGACACTCCGACGTCCACCCTCAAACGCCGAGCGAAGGGTCACAGAGACGACACAGAAGATCTGTGTTCGTCCCAATAATACTACACTCGAGACAGCGAGGCACCAGTAAGGTGTGTGTGAGAGGGCGGTAACGAAAACTCAATGTCAATAACGAGTAGAAGGAGAACGACAGAAATGGGAAAGACTCGGAATCAAAGGAAGACACATTTTACCACTATTGTTCACGAAGCGTCTCAATGAGACGGATCGTATCTTATACATGAATTATTTTCCATTGACAAGGACGAAATCCTCCAAAGAAAAGTGCAAATATTAAAAAAATCGTAAGAGTGACTGAGGACCGACGCGACCCAGGCCAGCCACACGAGTCCAAAAGAGATCGAGGCGATTCGCCCCGACGAGAGAGCAACGTCGGACACCCGACGGGTCCTGTGACCGACGAGCACAACGCCTCGGGTCCGAGAGCCCACGTACCCGAGTCGTCAGTGCCGCGCACCCAAAGTCCCGAGCCCGAGGTCTCAACACCGAGTGTCTGGCTCAAAGAGGTCCCGTACACCCGGGAAGGACCTGGTCCCTAATTTGGGTGCAGAGGACGTGACCGTGTTCCTAAGAAATGGTGACCGGGCGGGGATCCGGTAACGACGAAGATGGACCAGTACCGGAGGACTGGTAAGAAGACAAAGGATCAAGAAGGACACCAGAGACGGGTCGTCGGTCGTGCTAAAACAAGACGACCTGGGACGGTGTCCAAAAGGTAGAGCGGTCGGAAATTGGTCTGGGACGTCTGGGACACGTCACACCACGGGGACAGGAAGGACGGGGGAGAGACAGAGGGACAGGAAGGACGGGGGAGAGAGACAGAGGGACAGGAAGGACAGGGGAGAGACAGAGGGACAGGAAGCACGGGGGAGAGAGACAGAGGGACAGGAAGGACGCGGGAGAGACAGAGGGACAGGAGGAGGAGCCAGGAAAGACCGTGGCAGAGAGGTACGAGGGGTAGTGGCGGTGGTCCGTGTGCGGGCGAATCGGAGACGTAGTGAGAAGGTCCTCTACCGTGACGAGTGAGTGCGGAGAGAGGTCTAAGATCAAGTCTTAAGAGTCGTGAGTCACTTCGGACATGACTCGTCTAAATTTCTTAGTATTCGGGGGTGTTTTGAGGGAAAGATACGAAATAAAGGAACCCTCGTGTTCAACTAATCTTAAAGTCGAGATCCTTACGTTCCCTAAACAGACAAAACAAGGGACGATATAACGGTTCTGGGTCCGTCACCGACCGAACCGTTCGCGAGTCATCTAAGACCAACTCATGAGACTTACTCTGCTCTTCCTTCAACCCTCTTTGACTCTTCCCCGTTCCAACTCGGAAGGATCGGTCCATCGACGGGCACGTCTCAGTAACGTCCCGGACCACACAACTTCAAGTCGCACGGACTGTCCTTCCGTCCGACACTCTTCCTCGGAACACACGTCGTTCCCCGGACGACCGTCTTTCTCCGTCGTCCAAGTCCTCAGGAGGGAACAGAACCACGACAGAACCTTTGTCGAAGTCGCGCCCAAAGACCTCGACACGGCGGGTCGACACGGAGGTGTCGGTGGTCCGTGCCTCCTGACCAAAACTTCAAACAGACCACCAAACCAGCCATTCAGCACAGTCTAGGAACGTTAGGGTGCCTGACATCGGGTGGTCCGCGGAGGCGGGTACCCTCAAAGGTCCGTTCTGAGTAGTGAAGTCAAGTCAGCGAATCAGCACAGACTGAGACGTTGGGGTACCTGACGTCGTACGGTCCGAAGGGACAGGTAGTGGTTGAGGATCGCAAAGGAGTTTGAATACAGGTAGTTTAGCCACTACGGTAGGCTGGTAGAGTAGGAGACAGAAGGGGAAAAGGAGGACGGAAGTCAGAAAGGGTCGTAACCCCAGAAAAGGTCACTCAGTCGAGAAGTGTAGTCCACCGGTTTCATAACCTTAAAGTCGAAGTGGTAGTCAGAAAGGTCACTTATAAGTCCTGACTAAAGGAAATCTTACCTGACCGACCTAGACGAACGTCAGGTTCCCTGAGAGTTCTCAGAAGAGGTTGTGACGTCAAGTTTTCGTAGTTAAGAAACCATGAGTCAAAAGAAATACCAGGTTGAGAGTGTAGGTATGTACTCATGACCTTTTTGACATCGAAATTGAGCTACCTGGAAACAGTCTTTTCATTACAGAAACGAAAAATTATACAACAGATCCAACCAGTATCGAAAAGAAGGTTCCTCGTTCGCAGAAAATTAAAGTACCAACGTCAGTGGTAGACGTCCCTAAAACCTCGGGTTCTTTTATTTCAGAGAGTAATAAAGGTGACAAAGGGGTAGATAAACAGTACTTCACTGCCCTGGACTACGGTATTATAATCAAAAAACTTACAACTCAAAATTCGGTTGAAAAAGTGAGGGGAGAAAGTGAAAGTAGTTCTCCGAGAAATCAAGGGGAAGTGAAAGACGGTATTCCCACCACAGTAGACACATACACTTCAATAACTATCAAGAGGACTGTCAGAACTAAGGTGGAACACGAAGTAGGTCGGACCGTAAAACGTACTACATGGGACGTACATTCAATTTATTCGTCCCACTGTTACATGTCGGAACGGTATGAGGAAAGGGTTAAACCTTGGTCAGACAACAAGGTACAGGCCAAGATTGACAACGAAAAACTGGACGTATGCCTAAAGAGTCCTCCGTCCATTCCACCATTCCACCAAACCATAAGGGCAGAGAACTTCTTAAAAGGTGTCAACGAACACTAGGTGTGTCAGTTTCCGAAACCATATATTAGTCATTCCGTCTTCATCTACAAGCAGACCTTGACAGAACGGAAAAGCTACTAGGTCGTCCACAACCGTCAAACTAGAGACCAAGGAGACGGAAAAGATTTGGGTCGAACTTGTAGACCTTCAAGTGCCAAGTGCATGACGACTTCGGACCGAACCTCTTAAAACTCGTAAAGAAATGATCGCACACTCTACTCACGTTTACGAGTTTGCCATCAAACCCGTTAAACCGTAACGGGAAGAAACCATAACCTTACTCTTGACTGGAAAAGGTCAGGACACCGGTGACGACTCAAAAGGTCTAAACGACCGTATAACTCACGTCGTGAAATTGTAAATTGTTCTTATGACCTCACCTAACGGTAGAGGAAGAGGTCCCGCAGAAGGACTGACTCCCTAACTCGACGTAATGTCCGTCTAACAAATGGTTGACACACAGATCACGTTCACAATAACCGGACATCCAAAGAAAAAAACACAACAGAAACAGACAAAAAAAACACACACACAACAGAATAGTCCCACACCACCGGAGTATCTTACTCAAACCTTCACAAGGAAGGAGACGTTAAAAACCTCCCAAAATCTTCCTATCCGGAATCGAGAAGAGATTTACAAACCATCTTAAGAGGCCACTTCGGTAGAGCAGAACCCGAAAACACAAAACCCTCTAAAAAGTAGTGTCAAAGTTATAGTCACGAACACTAACCCAACAAGTATTAAAGACAAAGAAGGACCAAGTCAGAACCTTGTAACTCGAAAAGATTCTCGGACAGGTAGAGGGGGTCCGACGGGTAGGGTCATTCTCGGACAGGTAGAGGGGGTCCGACGGGTAGGGTCATTCTCGGACAGGTAGAGGGGGTCCGACGGGTAGGGTCATCCTCGGACAGGTAGAGGGGGTCCGACGGGTAGGGTCATTCTCGGACAGGTAGAGGGGGTCCGACGGGTAGGGTCATCCTCGGACAGGTAGAGGGGGTCCGACGGGTAGGGTCACGGCGCGTCAACGAGCGTTGTCGGAGGGTCGTGCCGTCGGAGAACAGCAGGAACCACAAAGACGTGACAGACGACCTTGGCGAGGAAAAGCAAAGGCTAAAACAACTAAACAAAGAGGAGAGAGAAAAAGAACTACTCAGACCGTTTTCCAAACAGTTAAAATAGAAGAGTTTCTTGGTCGAAAATCAAAATAATTAAAAAATGATAACAAAGAAAGAAAAAGCGAATAAAGACGAACTTAGAAATACTAAAGAAAGGAAGATGATTAAAACCCCAAAAAACCAAGAAAAAGGTCAACAAAATCCACATTTCAATCCAACAGGAAAGCTACAAAAAGACCAAAGAACTCCGCCCTAACGTAACGATATCTGAGGGGAGAATCTTGGCAAAAACGACGCAGGGTATCCAAAACTCAACAGCACCAAAAGTAACAGCAAACAAAGAACTTTAAAAAAATAAAGGGAAAACTAAAGAAGTCATTGGACAACCAATAAATCTTTGTATAACAAATTAGACGTACACAAACATAAAGAATGTCAATAAAAGAACATTAACTATAGAGCAGAGTATTGTAACACCACCCTCTTCTACGAACTATACTAATGTTAAAAACATTTAAATGACTCCAAACTAAACACTGGGTTCTACACCAGATAAGACTTCGTACAAGGTACACGTAAACTTCCACATAAGACGTAAACCTACCTTACAGGACTTCTATAGTCACTCTAGGTAGAGTAGAGTACATAGAAAATAAAAAATAAAATAAAAAAAATAGAAAGAAAAAAAAAAAAAAAATGAAATAAAATGAAGTACATAGAAAATTCTGAGCGCAAAGGCATGATCAAAAGACAAAACCACACAGGTGACCACACTCGCCCCCCAACTTCAGAGGATGATAATGACGCAATGACAGGCAAAGAGGGGAATAGACAATCACAAACAGAATACATAACTCCACGCGGCTGCAACCCACGTATCTATCAATGTCAACATACAGAAGGAGAACCTACCTAGGGAACTAGTAATACATCACAGGAAGGAATAACGAACATTAGAAGAAATAAAATTCGAGATAAAACAGACTATACTCCCAATGACGAATCTAAAGAAAACGAAGGGTAAACGTACCTTATGTAAAAGGTAGAAAAGTGAAAGTCAGATATACATAGAAATCCAGACTTCACCCAAAGAACAGCTGTCGTATATATACCCAGAATAAAAACATAGGTAAGTCGGTGAGACAGAAAACCAACCTCGTAAATTAGATAAATGTAAATTTCTTTAATAACTATATATACAAGGACAACGGTAAAAGAATTAACAAACCCCAACCAAAACATCTAGAAAAAGGAAGAGAACATAAAGAACTGGTATATTCAGGGAAATTGTAAACAACATTTCGACCGAACCACCATGACTTAAGAGAATTGAAAACGAACAGACTTTTCGAAAAATAAAGAGGTAGTCAAAACTTACTCTAGGAACGACCCATGTTATTAGAACTAACATCTAAAAAGGGAAAGTCATGAAACTTATATAGGACGGTAAGACCGGACGTCTCAAAGACGACTTTCTAGTCGGCAATTCACAGACCCCAAAGGGAGAATACGATGAACAACGAAGAGGGAGTGACGAGAAAGAAATAGAAATCAGAAACAATCAGACTAATCACACACAGAACCGTACAAAGAGGAACCCAAATAGGCCATA
Source organism: Capra ibex (assembly GCA_006410555.1). NCBI lineage: Eukaryota > Metazoa > Chordata > Mammalia > Artiodactyla > Bovidae > Capra > Capra ibex. Next base: position 94,852,811 of record SJYO01006231.1, read on the forward strand.
CCCTGAGAGACACGGGGAACCTGAACTAACCATTAAAGGAAGTGGCACAACCCCTTTAAAAGTTGATGTCAGAGAAGTCTCTAAAACAGTATGGGAAAGAAAAGGGAGAAGAATTGACCCTGGGGACATTGAGTTTACAACCACACAAACTATAACAGGTCTCCAGGGACACTGACAGGAGTCAAAGAAAAGTGAAATAAGACGAGAAGTTCTCAATAAAGGTGGTAAAATAGAAGGTCGAGTGACCAAACAAGAAGACGAAGTCTATAAGACGATAACTAAGGAAGGTCTCATAAAAAGTAAAGTTATTAACACAACAGAGACATACGAATAAGAAATTGAGAAGATCCAGAAACAATTAACTAAGAACGCAAAAGAGGTAAGACAAAAGTTCCGAAAACTAGTAGAAATGATAGTAATAAGACTTAAGAAAAAGACCAACAAAACAAAAAGGAGACTACCCGTTCCGACCCACTCAACCATCAGATTAGACGACTACTAATCCAAACATAAAAACAAAATAAACAACAAATCTACTCCGAAGGACGTGTCCCACGATGACCACCAACCCACTACGACCCAGAACACAAGGTCACCAAAGGAAACACACGCAAGAGTGATAACCTATGGGGGATCCCAATCAAGAGACCATCAGATCCCGAACCTCAGCCACGAGGGTGAGGTTTCCGAGTCCCGAACTATAGACCATCCTTACTTCTAAGGTGTTCACCAAACAATACCGTAACTCTACTTTTGTTTATGGGGTTTCACTCTTTGGTTTCTACTTGGGGTCTGTTTACCGTCAATGTTTTAGTCCCTTTATTATTAATTACCTTATATGTGTATATGTGGGTATTCGTTTCAGTTTTATCAGGTTGTTTTTAGTTCATGTTATCTAACTGGGTCGCTTGTTTCCCTTAGTTTTTAATATAAATGGTCAATTCTTGTTTTGATTCCGTGTTTGGTCTTTTGTTTTGATTTCGTTCCACGGTTCACCCCTTATTTCGTCACTTTTGTCTTGATTGTTCATCCAATTCTCTTTTCCTTTCTTTCTTTTCTTTCGTTCTGATCTATACGTCTCAATTTGTCTCCACCTACTTCTTCTAATATATGTAATTTCTGATTGACGTCCCCTTCCTCGTCGTCCTTTCCGTTCGTTTTCTTACTTACATCTTTTTCATATTATCCAAAATTTTCTAATTTGTAAATGTAATATTTTTTCTCTTTTCTTTTTTAATTTTTTCCATTTGAGATGTCTTGACGTTTTCGGGTTGTATCTCCGTTACCAAAGATTGGTGTTATTTTTCACACTGACTTATATGTGTATATGTATGGGTGGGTATTCGTTTTAGTCTTGTCCGGTCGTCTTTATTTCATGTTATCTAACTGGACCGTTTGTTTCCTTTGACTTTTAGTATAGACGGTCAATTCTCGTTTTGATTGATTTCGTGTTCACCTTTTGTTTGGACTTCGTTCCACGGTCAACCCCTTATTTTGTTACTTTTGTTTTGATTGTCTATGCAACTCTCCTCTCCTTTCTTTCTTTTCTCGTTTTCTTATCTATACGTTTCAATTTATCTCCGTCTATTTGTTCTAAATATGTGTAATCTCTAATCGACGTTCCCCATCTCTTGTCATCCTTTTCGTCTCCTTATTTACATCTTTCTTATTGTTATCCAAAATTTTTAATTTTAATTTTTTTCTCTTTTCTTTTTTTCTCCTTTTGAGGTGTCTTGACGTTTTCGGGTTACATCTCCGTCGCCAAATACTGTTGTTATTTTTTACACTCACTCCTTTTTTTTCTCGAATTTTCGAATTAATCTAAAGTATCACGGTCATTTCAGTTGTTGATGTTCTCCCTTCCGCCCCCCCTTAGGTTTTCTTAGATACCTTGTTCACTTCCGTATTCTTATTATTGACAAAAAGAGCACAGGGACGACAGTCTCAGGAGAGGGAGAGACCCTCAGTGCCGGGTAGAGTGGAGGGATCCTACGGAAGGTCATGACACGACTGGAGACTGGACAACACCCTTGTCGAGTCTAAGACCAGACCAGGACGAGGACACACAAGAACGGAGGTCACAGGTGTCGACAGTCTCGATCACCCAAAAGAAGACACCCTCGCGAGTCACAGGAAAATATATAAGGTATCTGTGTCTCACGGATCAACTAGCACTCCTAAATTGGACGTCGAACATGTCGACCACCACTCCAAAATCCAGAAGAAGGAATCGGTATGACGGGGACCCAAAGTTAACACCAAAATAAAAGTGGAGATGTACACCCAACGTGACCCCAAACGAGGGCCCCGACGGGATCTCCCGAATCCAAACGGGGTCACTCCCGGTCCACACCTCCACCCCGTCGACGAACCCAGCGTCGCCAAGACCGTCGTGGTCCATGAGTCCCCCCAACCGCCGATCCCGTCGTCCTTTATCTCAGAGATCTTCCCATACCGTTGGTCATAACCGGTTATGCGAGGTCATAAGAACTGTCTCTTCCGACCGTCCGGTATCAGATGTCCCCGTGTCTCAACCTGTACTGGCTTCGCTGGGACACACATATCTGCCTTCTAAAAAAAAAAAAACGGACACCGTCGAGACGGGGTCACTCTCAATTCACACTTCCACCGCGTCGACGAACCGAACGCCCTTGGGACCACCGTGTCAGAAGTCCCTGTGCCTGACGGACGCGGGGTCCTTAATACCAGGATAGACTCAGCAAAAAGTCCGGAGATCATCGACCGCTAGTCTTCCGGAGAAACCGGTCAGAAAGAGGTATAGAGGAGGACAAGTCCGTGAATCTCCCGAGGGAACGGACCCCAGGAAGAGACAACAAGTCACACAGTCCGTAAACTACCCGGTCGGAGAGATAACAAGTCCCCAGGACGAGACATCTAGTCGAACAGTCCGTGAATTTCCCCGTAGGACCCACCCCAAGATGAGACATCAAACCGTGTAGTCGGTGACTTTCCTCGTGGGACCCACCCCAGGACGAGGCATCAAGTCACGTAGTCCGCAAACTACCCGGTCGGAGAGATAACAAGTCGCCGGTCACGAACGGACACCCCCCTCTCTCTGATACCACTAGCGAGGTGGGGGATGTGTACTGAGTCGTCACAGTGGAACGAAGGTGCCGACGGGCCGAAAGGACGTGTCCGTAAAGGGTGGTACTAGAGGAGGGAGTGCAGGGGAGCCAGGCAGAGAGGTATCAGTTGTTGTCGGGAGGGGGACCCTAACGACGCATTAGGGATTTACGGTTGAGGGTGGGTGACTCTGAAGGTCCCCCGGACGCAGGGACAGGGCCCATACATACCGACGTCGTTCAAGACTAAGAGTAGGGTAAATCCGACGGTGTCTACTCGACAGAGTGAGGGTCGGAAATTACAAAGAGGAGACTGAGCCTATAAACGGGGTCCACCCCTGACCTGGGGACGAAGTCACGGGGGTGGACGACTCCCGTCCAGGTCAGGATAATTGTGAGGACACAAAGGGGGATCAAGGAGTAGGATGACCCAACACACCAAGATATATAAGAAAAGGTGACCAGTCCATGAGGACAGGTGAGAGTCGACCACAAGACGGACGTGAAGACACAGACTTCCACATAAGGACTACATAGACACCTCTCTCTGCATAGACACCTCTACATAGACACCTAACGATATAACTTTATCGTTATATCACCCAATTTATTCTACAATTTTAATCAAAGTGGACGAACAAAAGTACACGAATGTGGACCGCCGGGTGTGAAGAGTAAGTCACCCAGAGTAATTGGGTCCAGTCACGGAGTCTCAAACGTAGAGACTATCCAAGGCCCCACTGTGATGACTAGACCCTGACGTGACTCTTGGTGACGAGACCCGAGTCACCATTTCTGGGTGGACTGTTACGTCCTCTGTGTCCGAACTAGGGACCCAACCTTTCTACGGGACCTCTTCCTTGACCGTTGGGTGAGACATAAGAACGGACTCTTTAGGGTACCTGTCTCCGCCGTATCCTATCAGGTGTCCCAACGTTTTCTTAGTCTGTTCTGAATCGTTGATTGGTTGTTGTAATTTAAAAAGGACTCTACCTTTCCCCTTCTTAAACTTCCCTCTTTCAGAGTCTACTCCGTCCAAGTCTTTTTTATTCTGTCACGACTTCCTTCAATTAGGAACGTTCCACTCTACAAAGGGAGATTCTCCTCGCCCTTTCGTCTCGTAACTATTTATTTCTGTAGTTCAAAAAAGAAAAAAATTAACCTCCGATTAATGAAGTGTTATAACATCAAGAAAACGGTGTGTAACTGTACTTAGTCGGTACCCACATACAATTCAAAACTCCAATTCAAAATTTAGCCTATCTAGACACAAATTTAGGACCAAGTCGTGAGTGAAAGGTGAGCGTGATTCGGGTACTGTATCCACCAACACCTCTAATTCACTTGAGCATGACGTCTTGATCATGACGGGTAATAACCCGTCTCTCGGGTGCTTTGACTTCCCGTCGATAGGTACCCCGATTTCCTAGTCGTCTCGTTCTGACTTGCCCTCACTACCCCTTCCACCCGCCCGAGGAAGACCTTTACAAGCAACCCATGGACATTGAACGACTCGTGACCCAGACCCTGACGTCTACTTTCCCCGTCCCGAGAACGGGAGCCACCCACCTCCCTCTACGTCTCTGTGTCTAGTCGCTCACAAATGTCACACTGACCAGCGCCTCACCTTCACGTCTCAAAACAGTCCCGCGATCCCCCGTCGTATCCTTGAACCGGTTCAAGCCCCCTTCACCGGTCGCTTTTTCATGACGTCCTCAACTACAAACTCGATTTACAATTATCATCCTCTAAGGGTCCGGTCTCTATGTAAGAGTCAGGACTTTCCTCAAGTCAAATTCAGGTCCGAAGTTTCATGATCGTCCTCTAATTTGTCTCTTCCAATGACCCTAGTCTAGTTTGTCCGGACACGTACGATCGAATTCCTTAACCTTGAAGTACGCATTCACTATCCCTTCATTGATTAAAATTTACCAATTTTATACACGAAAAATCTCTAGTACAACTTGCATAATTCTCACCCAATCTGGTCCTCTTATCTTTGTCTAGTCGTACTTCAATGAAGTCAGCAGACCCCCCCTTTTATTTTCTTGACACTACCTCCACCGTACCTCCTTAGAGTGACCTCTCTAATTTTTCTATTCCGTTGTCTTTAGATCGGGATTAGTAGACTATCCAGTTCTAAAGTCAGTACGTGGCTCAGTCCCCCGTTCTTCCCCTCCCCGACTCAACCCCTCCTCCGTTTCTCAACTTGAGCCTCCTACCGGATAGACTAAAGGTACACCTGTATTGGTCAAAGGTGGATGCGCCCCGTGTCCTGTCTCCCGACCAGCGTTTCCACTACTAAACCCTTTACAAGTGAGCCATTTATAAACTCACGGACGAGACACGGTCCAAAGTCCGACACCTACCCGAACGGACCCCTCTACTCTTGTCACTTCTCCCTGCGTGCAGGACGCGACAGTAGTGACTTCCTCGTCCGTAGTCGACCTCATCGGACGTCTCTCACCGGAACCCCTGTCCTCGTCCAGGTCTCGCCAACCAACGTACCCGGAATTCCCTCCTTCTTGAAATCGCCGCGAGCCTCGAGTCCCGGAGTTTTTCCGGTTCATTTGTGTCAAACTTTTCACAACGAACCTAAATTCTTGGTCCTCCAGTGGAACCACTCATTCTGTTTTATCTCAGACCAGAAAGTTCTTCGAGTTATTCTCCATCACCGCGAGGAGGGTGGGAGGTCTTCACCGAGAAGAGTCACGAGTGGGGGGCGGGGCGGGAACAAAAGGTGTACTCCTTGGTTTAGAAGAGCCCTACAAACTATTAAACGCACACCCGTTACGTCGGCTTGGTCGCAAGTTTGAGTCGGAGGGACACGCGAATTGTGACACGAGTACCACACATCTCATCCCACCTCAAATTTTCTAACCTCCACGACTCGTGAGCAGTCACAAATCCCCTCCTTCCTTGACCATTCCTCCCTTTACTTATCGTTTATCTCTTATTCCACCATTAACTTACTCGGTCCTAGAGTAACTTTCCGGTTTATCCCATTCTTAGGTCCACCTCCCGAACCGGTTCCAGTATCGTAACCAAATAAAAAAATTGAAAAGGTTCAAATAAGTAAATAACAACCGACTAGACCCAGAAACGACGAAACGTGCCGACGACAGACCAATACCACTGGTCCGAAAAGTAACACCACGGAAGAGGACAACGTCTGTGCCCGAGATGTCGAACCCGAGTGTCAACACCACACGTCCGAATCAACGAGAAACCGTACAGCTTAGAAGGGCCTAGTCCCTATCTTGGGCACAAGGGACGTAACCGTCCGTCTAAGAGTCGGTGATCTGGTGATCCCTTCAGGACTCGAGGATGTCCTAAAGGGGCGTCTGCCTTACCGGTACCACAAGCATGAAATCATCAACAGTGCTAACAGCGAGTCAGTGACTCACCACAGGTCGAGAAACGGTAGGGTACATGACGTCGTGCGGTCCACGGGGACAGGAAGCGACAGAGAACCTCAACCGAGTCTAAGCATAGGAAACTCAACTACTGCGTTAGATTGGAGTTGAACGCGGTGGGGGAAAAGGAAAACGGAAGCTAGAAAGGGTCGAAGTGCCAGAAAAGGTTACTCAACCGAGAACGTAGTCCACCGGTTTCATAACCTCGAAGTCGTAGTCAGGAGGTCACTTATCAGTCCCAGCTAATGAAATCCTAACTGACCAGACTCGAGAAACGACAAGTTCCCTGAGAGTTCTCAGAAGAGGTTGTGGTGTCCAGTTTTCGTAGTTAAGAAACCACGAGTCGGAAGAAACACAAGGTTGTCAGTGTAGGCATGTACTGGGGACCTTTTTGGCATCGAAATTGATCTGCCTGGAAACAGCCGTCTCACTACAGAAACGAAAAATTACAAGACAGATCCAAACAGTATCGGAAGGAAGGTTCCTCGCTCACAGAAAATTAAAGTACCGACGTCAGTGACAGACGTCACTAAAACCTCGGGTTCTTTCCTTTCAGACAGTGACGAAGGTGACAAAGAAATAAACGGTACTCCACTACCCTGACCTGCGGGACCAGAATCAAAAAATTACGGCTCGAAATTCGGTCGAAAAAGTCAGAGGAGAAAGTGGGAGTAGTTCCCCAAGACATCAAGGAGAAACGAAAGACGGTAATCTCACCACAGTAGACACATAGACTCCAACAACTATAAAGAGGACGTTAGAACTAAGGTCGAACACGAAGTAGGTCCGCCCTAAAACGTGCTACATGAGACGTATACAATTTATTAGTTCCACTATTATATGTCGGAACTGTATGAAACCCTAACCTTACTTTTGACTAGAAGACTGGAAAAGATCGAGACCCCGGTGACGACTCAAAAGGTATAAACAACCGTATAACTCACATCGTGAAAGTGTCGTAGTAAAAAATCCTAAACTTTATCGAATCGACCTTAAGGTAGTGGAGGTGATTGAAACAAGTATCACTACGAAGAAGGATTCCAGACGAATCTGAAGAGTAAGGTCCTACAGACCGAGATCCACTCACTACTGTGGTAACACCAATAGGGTCAACAATTCTAGAAAAATCATATCAAGAGGACACATAAGAACGGTGGAGAAGAATTAGAGAAGACTAAGACAATCCAGGAATGATAAAGACAGGAAATGGCACGGGTAAGAACGTATTTTACCAGGGAACTATAGAGGTCAAAAGAACGTCGCTGGAGATCAGAAAGGGAAAGACAACAAAAGGAGAATAAAGAAACGTAACAAGTAAAATCTTCCGAAAGAATAGAGAGGAAAGATAAGAGACCTTGAGACAAAAGTCAAGCCATAAAGAAAGGGAAAGTGGGAAGGGAAAAAGACGAAAAGAGGAGTAAAACGGAAAACGAAGAGAGTAAAACGGAACCTCACGTTTTGCTTCGTCCCGTTTACGTCTCAAGAGAATTCTCTTGTGTGACCAGTGTCGTTTGGGGAAAAAGGTTGTTGTGTTCTGTGTCGAGATGTGTACCTACGGTGGTATACCAGTTGTGACTTTAGTCTAACTAATGTAAAAAACGTCAGTTTCTACCTCTTCGAGATATGTCAGTCGTTTTTGTTTTGGACCTAGACTACCGAGTCTAATAGTTGATGAACAACGTTTTAGGTCCGAATTTAACTTCTTTCATCCCCTTTGGTCTTCCGGTAAGTCCATACTGGGAATACTAATATGTCACTTTCACTACTTGTCTAAGTTCCCTACTCTAGACCATCTCTGTCTTACGGGTGTCTTCGTGCCTCCCTCTAATCATTGTAATACGACGTCCGTCACTGGTCTTAGTAGGGTTTCTTTTTCTTTACGTTCTTCCGCTTCACCAACAGACTCTCCTCCGAAGTGCTTCTCGACTCCTTCCTTTTCTATAGTACTATGTAAAAACGTATCAGTATAAGGATACGGACTAACTTAAGAATCTTGTCCCAAGGTCTCCGATAGTCTCTCTAGATCAGATTAGTTATTCACCAACCAATAGACGACAAGAAATTCACTCGAGTTCATAATGAGATTTTATTGGGAGGAAACTGGGAGAGACCGATAGTTCGTTAAAGAAAGGAGGCGAAAAATTTTTGTAAATAACTCTGTATTAAATGTATCGTAGGTAAATTTCACATGTCAAGTCATTAAAAATCAAATAAGTGTCATTAATTAACACGGATTCACACTGGTAACCGTGTCAGTTGAACTCTTGTACAATAGGGACGTCTGTCTTCGGACGTGGGGAGTCGGTAACGCGCGGGGGGTGGGGGAAAGGTGGGGACGACGACGACGATTCAGCGAAGTCAGCACAGGGTGAGAGACGCTGGGGTCTCTGCCGGAGGATGGTCCGAGGAGACAGGGACCCTAAGAGGTCCGTTCTTGTGACCCCACCCAACGGTAAAGGAAGAGGTTACGTACTTTCACTTTTCACTTTCACTTCAGGCTGAGAATCGCTGGGCTACCTGACGTCGGGTGGTCCGAGGAGGCAGGTACGCTAAAAGGTCCGTTCTCCTGACCTCACCCCACGGCAACGGAAGAGGCGAAGGTGGGGATGACCGGCGATTGGACGAAACAGACAAAGAGGGAGACATTCGAGCTAATAGGGAGCAGTGCAAAGACATTACAGAAATCCAAAAAATTATAGACAAATAAGAGCTGAGACGACCCGGCAAGAACGACGTGTACCCGAAAGAGGCCAACGCCACGAGCCCGGAGAGCGGCGTACCGAGGACGCCAACGTCTCGTGTGTGACCCCACGCGCCCGAGTCACCGACGTCGAGTCCCGAGGTTCGTGTCCGAGTCCTCAACGTCGAATGCCCAAGTCAACGAGGCTCTGCACCCTAGAAGGGTCTGGTCCCCAGTTTAGTCACAGGGAGCGCGACGTTCCGCCTAAGAATTGGTGACCCGGTGGTCCCTTAGGGGACAATAATGATGATTGTAAAAATCAAGTGTAAAGATTTCATGAAGAAACCACTAGCAGAAAACAAAAGAAATTCTGGAATCCGAGTGGGAACTAAATAAATTAAATAAAAAACCGACACGGTCTAGCATCAACGTCGCACATCCTGGAAACTATCAACGCCACACACTTGAACCCGGGGGAAGTAACCCGCGAACCTCAGAATCGGTGACATGGTGATCCCTTCAGGGGCACTAATAGAACATTTCTCGTAAATATAAAATAGCTATGTACGACTTCGTAAATCCCTCTTTAATACACTAAGAAGCCAGTCGGGCTCCTCGTACCCCTCCTATACGTATTCTCTTCTACCCGACACACACAACAAAGTGAACTCGGCATCCATGTATCTGCAGTAACATAGAAAGAGAACATCACACATAAACTTTTAAAAGGTATTAAATAATACGAATTAAAACAAAAACAAAACAAACGTTTTCCATAACTGCTCTGTCCTTTTACACTTGTGACTACCCTATATCCTATTATTATTTCTCAATTAAAATTTAACACCATTTTCTGTGTACTGCGTTTTTAAATGGTAGGATTGGTAAAAATTCACATGTCGAGTGACCGTACTTCAAGTGCAAACGTCGGTGTGGTGGGAGGTGGAAGTCTTGAAAAAGTAGAATGTTTTGACTTTTGTGATATGGGTAATTTTTATGGAGCGCAAAGAAGGAGAGAGGTCGGAGACCTTTGGTGGCAAAATGGAAGGAAGAAATTACTTAAACTGACGAAGTCCATAGAGCATACTCCTCTTAGTATCTCATAAACAAACAGGACAACACTGACCGAGTAGAGTGAATGTCACGTAAACGCGAAGTAGGCACAATATCGCACACAGGTCTAAAGGAAGGGAAAATTCCGAACACACCCATACGGTACAAACAAAATAGGTAAGTAGGTAACTACCTGCGAACCCAACGAAGATGGAAAACCGACAACACCTATTACGATGATACTCGTACCCATATGTTTGGGAACCAAAGTCAAGAAAACCTTTACCTTAACGAGATCTACTCTCCAACGAATGGTTGTGTCCTTCCGAACGGAAAATCCCTGGGTACAAGAGTATCACCACGTGGTGAACGTATAGGGGGTGAAATACACGTGTTCTCAAGGTCAAAGAGATATAAGAACGGTTATGAACAACGCAAGACCGCAAAACTATCATCTGTAGGAGTACTCAAATTCCCCCACTACTATTTTTTAATAAATCCTGNGCCGCCCCGGCCGCCCCGCCGCCCCGCCGCCCCTCGGGCGGAAGCCGGCGTCGCGTCCGCGCCACCCTCCGGAGCGCACGCGCGGAGGTGCCCACCCGCGGACCACGGGCTGGCCGTCGGCGAAGGGAACAAAGGGGGTGGGGCCCAGCAGAGCCTTATTTCGCTGGGTGCGGGGGCCGCCACCGCCAAACAGAACTTCTGGGCTCGCCCAGAAGACAACCAACGTCCACTAGACGGGCTGGGTCCCTACCTCGGTCTCGGAGGACGTAACCGTCTACTTAAGAAATGGTGACTCCGTGGTCCCTTCGGGAATAGTAATTCTGTAGGCGGAGATTTTTAATTACCGTGTCGACATAACGGGGTGACCAAAGTAAGAGTAAAGGCATAAGAAAAGAAAGAGCACCGGTTAGATTTATGAACATTGTATGTTTTGGAGTCGATTGAGGTTCTTCTGTCTCCTCAGAGTAAAAGTCTGACTGGGCGATCGATCGTCGTTTATTTGCGAAAAAGAAACAAGGAGGTTTTTTTTTTTAGTAAATCACAGGTAATTTATTTTTCATTTTTGATTATTTAAAAAATTTTACAAAATCAACACTATTACCATAACACTGCAATGCGTGCACGGATATACAAATTCTCAAGAAAAATTTCTCTGTATGACTTCATAAACACCTAATTTACTACAATACAGATCCTAAACAAAAAATGTAATACATCAACCCCTGCCCCCATCTTCCCCCTCCTATTCCTCTATCTTAACTTCGTTTTCCTGGTTTAGGATTATTGATTCCACTCCCTGTCCGTATAACCCTAAGTAACATGATAAGAGAGGTCAAAACACCCCAAAAAATTGTAAAAGGTGATGCAGTGTAAATCCCTGTCAGTATCAGGTAGGTCGGAACGTCGGAGGGACACCACGACAAATGTGAGGTAGTCGCGACTTGGCGAGTAGAAGAAGACGAACGAAGGGAGCCAGACGGTGGTAAGGTACGAATAAACGTACAAAAACGGAAACAGAGAGTCGGCTTCACGGAAGGGGGGAGAAGACCTACTGAAGAGACGAATAAATGATGGATTGAGTCGGTAGAGAAAGAGACTCTTCAGATGGTACGGTAAGGGTGTGACAAGAGAGGAGAGGAGGGTATTATGAAGTGACTAAGAGGTAGTCTAAGGTCCCCACCTCGTCCTTGGTACAAAATAAATAGAGAAAAAGAACAATTCACTTACAAAATTAGTAAAAATTATTAAATTAAAAACTGGTGTGACACGTTTTAGAAGTTAAAGGAGTTGACCCAACCTTGCACGTGGGGACGTCACCTTCGAACCGCAGAATTCGTGGCCCGACGGATCCTCCCGAGTACAGGACAAATAGACAAATAGCGACCACGGATCGCGAGACGGACCTTACCTCACTTTCGGAGGGTCTATGGACCTAAGTGGTATTAAGACAGGTGTCGGACACATCCCGTAGTACGCCGTGTACCGTCCTAGAACCCTTTACTCGGGTGCTCCCACAGAGGGCGACAACAGTACTATTGTGGACGAAGGAGGACTTGAAGTCAAGTAAACGAGTCAGGACAGACTGGGAAACACTGGGGTACCTGACGTCGTGCGGTCCGAACGGACAGGTAGTGGGTGAGCACTTCGAACGAATCTGAGCACAGTAAGCTCAGTCACTACGGTAGGTCGGTAGAGTCGGAGACAGCAGGGGAAGAGGAGGACGAAAGTTAGAAGGGGTCGTAGTCCCAGAAAAGGTCACTCAGTCAAGAAGTGTAGTCCACCGGTTTCATAACCCCGAAGTCGAAGTCGTAGTCAGGAAGGTTACTTATAAGTCCTGACTAAAGGAAATGCTAACTGATCAACCTAGAAGAACGTCAGGTTCCCTGAGAGTCCTCAGAAGAGGTTTGGTGTGAAGTTTTCGTAGTTAAGAAGCCGTGAGTCGAAAAAAATATCAGGTTGAGAGTGTAGGTATGTACTGATGACCTTTTTGGCATCGAAACTGATCTACCTGGAAACAAACGTTTCATTACAGAGACGAAAAATTATACGACAGATCCAACCAGTATCGAAAAGAAACTTCCTCGTTCATAGAAAATTGAAGTACCGACGTCAGTGGTAGACGTCACTAAAACCTCGGGGGGTTTTATTTCAGACAGTGACAAAGGTATAAAAGTGGTAGATAAACGGTACTTCACTACCCTGGTCTACGGTACTAGAAACAAAAAACTTACAACTCAAAATTCGGTTGAAAAAGTATGAAGAGAAAGTGAAAATAGTACTCCGAGAAATCAAGAAGAAGCGAAAGACGGACTTCCCACCCCAATAGACACATAGACTCCAATAACTATAAAGAGGGTCGTTAGAACTAAGGTCGAACACGAAGAAGGTCGGGTCGCAAAGAGTACTACATGAGACGTATATTCAATTTATTCGTCCCACTGTTATATGTCGAAACTGCATGAGGAAAGGCACAAACCTTGGTCAGACAACAAGGTACAGGCCAAGTTTGACAATGGAGAACTGGACGTATGTCTAAAGAGTCCTCCGTCCACTCTACCGGATTATAAGGGTCGAGAAATTTTTAAAGGGTGTAAAACAACACTAGGTGTGTTTCCGAAACCGTGTCAGTCATTTCGTCTTCATCTACAAAAAGACCTTGAGAACGAAAAAACTACTAGACACCTACAACCGTGAAACTAGAGACCAAGGAGACGAAAGACATTTAGGTCGAACTTGTAGATCTTCAAGTGCTAAGTACGTGACAACTTCGGACCGAACCTCTTAAGACTCGTAATGAAACGATTGTACACTCTACTCACGTCAACACGTCATCAAACTTGCAAGAAACCGTAACGGGAAGAAACCCTAACCTTACTTTTGACTGGAAGACTGGAAAAGATCAGGACACCGGTGACGACTCAAAAGGTTTAAACGACTGTACAACTCACGTCGTGAAAGTGTCGTAGCAGAAAGTTCTAAACTTTATCGAGTCGACCTTAAGATAGGGGAGGTGATTGAAATAAGCATCACTACGAAGGATTCCGGGTGAACTGAAGTGTAAGGTCCTACAGACCGAGACCTACTCACTAGTGTGGTAGTACCAATAGACCCAGTACTTCTAGAAAAAACATATCAAGAAGACGCATAAGAACGGTGGAGAAAAATTAGAGAAGACGAAGACAATCCAGGTATGGTAAAGACAGGAAATAACAAGGGTAAAACGTACTTTACAAGGGAACCATAGAGATTACAAGAACCTCTCTAGAGATCAGAAAGGGTAAGATAACAAAAGAAGACAAAGAAAGGTAACTAGTGACTCCTTCCGAAAGAATAGAGAGGAACGACAAGAAACCTTGAGACGTAAGTCTACCCATATAGAAAGGAAAAGAGGAAAAGGAAAATGAAGTGACAGATATCCAGTGTATCGGGTCAAAGGACCACAATGATATGACTAAGGAATCATACTAATTAACGAGGGTTGTATATCCTCTGAAATTTGAATTTAATGGTATCGGACCACAATGGAAGTATTTAGGTAGGGTATTAACACCCTCTAAAGTAAGGAACCGACTTTGAATGATTCGAACTCATTATCTTCTTTTGAGTATAAATACCGGTCCTAGTCTCGTCCGCAACAATTAACCGGCCCACTCCCCTAGGGTAGATCATTACAGTCCTCGTCTGTCTTGTCTCGACTTGAAACGATTTCCAGTAGGTCAATCTCCGAACCTCCCCTCTCTAGGTGGTCCCATTGGGTCTTGATGATCTATGTCCATTAACCGGTATTTGGGTCGTTAACCTAACTAAAGATTTTCATCGTAACCTAGTACGGATGTTATCTTTTTTTTTAACTAAGTGTGTGTTTTCAGGTTCTGTAGTCCTTTTGTATCTAGTATGCTCAGTGTAGCTCCTGGAACCCGTTTGACAAAGAGAGACTACAGCAACAGAAGAGCAGGACCACACTCATATCAAAACGGAAACTCTCAGTAAAATTCTACTAAAACTCCAGTGGGTAGAAGTGATATCTGGTCAGGCAACGTCCCCGGGACTGTTCCCAGGAAAGTACGCCCAACCTCTATCACGACGTTCTTAATACTGACTATTGTGAAATGGTCCTATATAGTCTAAAAATTCTCGAGGTATATTGGAGATCTTATAGACATAATCATTATGGTATGTCATATTGGACTCTCGTAAATAATGAGTAAACGATTATTAAAGGTATATTACAATGGTTGGTTTACTTGTATTAATCAAATTACAGAGACCCTACAAAGCCCCGGGCAAACTTCGTAGAATTTCCATTGTTTCCAGTTTTCTTGAAGTCATCTTAAACTAAATCCTACAAAACAGTTTTTTTTAGTTCTCTCAAATCTTGTGAGTCTAAATCGGTCACGACCACCCACACAGTGAATCGAATAATGAGTAGACAGTGTTACCTACATATGACTCCGAGTTCCAGTCCTTTTCAACTGAGACGGCAGAGCCTGGCTCAACCAGGATACTACCACAGTAAGGATTGTTTTAGTAAATGAGCTGATTAACATTAGGTCAAAATCTTTTAGGACTAGGACGTATTGAACGAGTAAAGTCATAAGTAAGTAAAGAGTGTGGAAGAAAATGACTTTTGTGTAAATAAAAAGAATCTTCAAAAAGGTGTAATTCAAGGAAAACAACAGCTGTTTAAACAATCTCTATCTTATGCCAGCATAAACAGGAGATCATTTCGATCAATGTTGTCTTTACAAAATGAATAACTACCAAGATTTCTGTGCAGACATAATGGTCCATAATTAAATTATGACCGATAAAGGCTCAAGTGTTCCTGGACTTTAAATAAATCGAATTAAATCTTAACAAACTAAACATTCACGAATGAAAAGGAATTTGGTTAATCAGTCTCGAGTAAATGTTTAATTAGAGTTGTTATAATTGGTTTCTGTGTATGTCTCTGTATGTGTATAGATCTGTCTGTGTTGCACTTTAGATTGAAGTAAAAGATTCGAATCAATACTCAGTCTACAACTATATAGTCTAAGTGATCAAATATTCACTGTCAACCCTATTTGTCTGAAAAATTCCGAAGACGACAGAGGGGGCGTCAGAACCCTCACTCTCTGGTGGATCCAGGTCACGAGGACTCTCGGACCAAAGTTCCGTGTCCCGCTCCGTCCGTTCGAGACGATCTCGAGCAAGGGGAGTCCCAGTCTTAAGACTTTCCAGAAAAATGGTCGGAACGAGAATGACAAATACATTTTGTTTGGTCGAAACCTTGGTCAAAAAGTGTAAAAATGGATTTGGTTGAAAGAGACCCCAGATTTGTTTTACCAAGAGTGTTTAGTGTTGGGTCTTGTGTTTCATATTTTGTGTGTGTCCGGGCCATCAGGATCAGTCTGTCAGGGAATTTATGTTCTAATGTCGGAGAGTCTTTTGGAGGATATCTCTGTCCATGCTTGTCTCATTTACCTTCATGGAGTCCAGAAGTCTCTAAGTTTCCCTCCTCTCCTCCGGTCCAACTTTCTTCTTGCCTTCCTCCGCCCCCTTCCCCCGGCTTCCCTACCCGAGTGTCTACGGAGAACGGTGGACGTCTGTGGGTCCGTAGTGTCTGACGTGGGACTCGAAGGTCCCTTCCCTCCTGACCTTGAGCCGGGACGGTCTTTGGTCTGGTCTTGTCTCGGTCTTAAGGTCAAGAGAGAGACGGTCGGTCTCTACTAGTTCGAGGTTGGGAGTCGAGTCGGACTCGGGCAACTGGTCTGAGGACGCAGGTCCTGACCCCCTGAATCTTTTTTCCCATCCTATCCTTCCCAATTCCTCGCCTTTCTCTCTCCCTTCCCCTTTCTCGAGTCACGTCAGAGAACAACGGAGGGCCCAGTCCGGTGAGACCGGCCAACAGGTGCAGCCCTCTTCTGGTCCCTGTCTTCCCAGGCTCGACGCCGGCGACCCAGACCAGGTGGCCACTCCTTCTCCCAACCGGGGAGTCACGCGACCTACCACCCGACAGTCAGTGTCGTTTCCTGTCAGGTGGTCTCAGTGGGAAGTAACGTCCTTCCCTCGGGGAAGGTCCCAGGTTCTCACCCGAAAACAGATTGCGAGTCTTTACTTAACAGGTTTCTCTGTATGCTCGACTGTTTCGTTCTCTGAAGTGACTTTCCCCGAGGGCCCGGCTCTCGTCTTCGCATTCCCTTGGGTCCCCTTGACAAGACGTTGTACCGAGCGTCAGAGTCCAAACCTACCACTACCCTAAAGAAACCGGTCGGAGAGAACTGAGCTCCAGGAAGGACCACCGCGTACGTAACCAGTCGGTTCTGTCTTCGGTCGTCCTTCCTAAGACCCTCCACCATCCTGATCACCGTAGAGGAAAACCGGAAAGGGCTTCAGAAGACCAACCACCACCGACCAATCAAAGTACAAGGAAGGATTCTGGACAACACTTTATTGAGTACGTTTATCAAGGAAACGACGGACCGGTCCCACCCGTCAAAGTCAGTCACACAAAGGGGTTTGTCTACCTCCCTTATCCCTGAAGGAGCCACCAGGTCACCAAATTCTGAGACGGAAGGTTACGTCCCCTACACCCAAGGTAGGGACAAGTCCCTCGATTCTAGGGTGTATCAAGAGTCAAGAGTTTACTTACTCACTCACTTCCCTTAGTAGTACACCGTCTACTATCTTCTCGCTCTCCCGTCCCTTCCTTTTCTGTGTCACAATCTGCCACAGATTATCGTACTTCTAGTAGCGGTCAGAGACTCTTTCGTCAGGAGGGTTCAGGAGGGTAGGTTGTGGCTCAGTGAAGGGTCCACCACTTGGTTTTGCGACAGACCGAGAGTCCCCACCTCCACCACCACAAACCGACTATTTTCCCACGGTCCTCTCCCTCCCCCTCCTTTCGATTACAGGTCACTCTTCTCCGTCCTTCGCGACCACCGACGGGACCCACTGACCGTCACGGATGTCTTGTAACTATTCTCGGTGAAGGGCAGAATTGTCGGTGTCGACGACCAATGGAGTCTCGCCTTGAGAGTGCACCTCCTCAACATGGTGTCTCGTCGTCTTGACGGTAACCATCCACAACCTTCTCCCTCCTTCGTTCCTGCTCCACTCCCTGAGAGGACATTCCGACCACCCCCCTGTGTCCTGTGACTACACAACAAGTATTCCACATCGACGAGGTCGAACTGAGTCGCAACTACCAGACCCCCGGGGAGAGGGTTTGTTCTGCTACCCACCGTGTCCGGTCCCGTCCCCAGCACTGACTGACCCACTCGAAACGTCCCGGAGGTCAAATGGCAGTTTTGTACGTCTAAGTCGTTTTGGAGACGTTCTTCCTTTACTCGTGGTCTAGTGCAATACGGTCTTGACTTGGGGGGCTCCGGGACGCGTACCCTGTGGCACACCATCAATCTGATCCTGGGAGACTCGCCTGACGGGTCCTCGTGGTCTGTCGACTCCCGTTCGGTCAAGGTATACGAAATATCGAGAATGGCACCAACGAGAATTTATTACATTTTAGAGAGGTCTGGTAAAGGGGTCGAGCAACGAAAGGAGACGTCACGGGGCGTGAGGACGTTTACGAGTCTCGGTGGTGTAAGGTGTGAAGGTTTGGACGACGACGTAAAACACTCGTCAACTCTTTTACTGGACTCCAAAGGAAACCGATTTTCGTCAACCATAACGTTTTAATTCAACAAACGTTGAACAAACGTTAACAAACGTACACCTATAATTTTCTCCCTCACCATCGAAAACATTGACAATCCCGTTCCTTCCCAAGAAAAGGATTAGACTCTGTTGGTCGACTGAGTAGTTCACGCAACTGGAAAATCCACAGGTAGTAGGGGTGAATCCTCTTTCTTTTGAGTCGAATCGAGGGTCCAAATGTCTGTCGGGTTTGTGACTCCTTGTGTACTAAAAGGTCTTTCTTATATTATTTTGATTTTTAGGGACCACCCTTACATTTAGCTATGTCGGTGATACCTTCTGCCACACCTCTAAGGAAATTTTTGATCCTTATTTTAGTGGTATACTGAGTCGTCGGGGTGAGGATCCGTCTATGGGACCCCTTTGGTCCCGACTTTTTCTGTGTACACAGGGCAACAAGTGACTTTGTGATAAATGTCATCGATCTTGTACCTTCGTTTGATCTACAGGTAGTTGTCTACCTACCTATTTCTTCGACACCATGCGTAAGTGTTACACATGTGTCATAATGCGTCGGTATTTTTCCTGGCGGAAACTCAGTCAAGATTACTCCACCTACTTGGATCTTGGACAATATGTCTCACTTCATTCAATCTTTCTCTTTCTATTTATAGCATAAGATTACGCATATATGCTTTAGATCTTTTTACCATGACTTCTTAAATGAATGTCCCGTTGTCACCTCTTTGTCTGTATCTCTTGTCTGAATACCTGTACCCCTCTCCCCTCCTCTCCCACTCTACATACCTTTCTCATTGTACCTTTGAATTCAATTGTATACGTTTTATCTATCGGTTGCCCTTAAACGACATACCCGATTCTTTGAGTACCACCACACTAGGAAGTGGATCACGGTCTGCAGGACCTTACACTTCAGTTCACCTGGAATCCTTCATAGTGATATTTGTTTCGATCACCTCCACTACCTTAAGGTCAACTGAATAAAGTTTAGGATTTTCTACTACGACACTTTCACGACGTGAGTCATACGATCGTTTAAACCTTTTGAGTCGTCACCGGTATCCTGACCTTTTCCAGTTAAAAGTAAGGTTAGAGTTTCTTTCCGTTACGGTTTCTTACAAGTTTGATGGTGTGTTAACGTGAGTAGAGTGTACGATCATTTCATTACGAGTCTTAAGAGGTTCGGTCGGAAGTCGTTATGCACTTGGTACTTGAAGGTCTACAAGTTCGACCTAAATGTCTTCCGTCTCCTTGGTCCCTAGTTTAACAGTTGTAGACAATCTTGTAACTTTTTCGTTCTCTCAAGGTCCCTTTGTAGACGAAATAACTGACACGGTTTCGGAAACTGACACACCTAGGGTTATTTGACACCTTTAAGACTTTCTCTACCCTTATGATCTGGTGGACTGGACGGAGGACTTTTTAGACATCCGTCCAGTCCTTCGTTGTCAATCTTGACCTGTACCTTGTTGTCTGAGCAAGGTTTATCCCTTTCTCACGCAGTTCCGACCTATAACAGTGGGACGAATAAATTGAATATACGTCTCATGTAGTACTCTTTGCGACCCGACCTTCTTTGTGTTCGACCTTAATTCTAACGGCCCTCTTTATAGTCATTGGAGTCTATACGTCTACTGTGGTGGGAATACCGTCTTTCACTTCTCCTTGATTTTTCGGAGAACTACTTTCATTTTCTCCTCTCACTTTTTCAACCGAATTTCGAGTTGTAAGTCTTTCACTTCTAGTACCGTAGGCCAGGGTAGTGAAGTACCCTTTATCTACCCCTTTGTCACCTTTGTTACAGTCTGAAATAAAAACCCCCGAGGTTTTAGTGACGTCTACCACTGACGTCGGTACTTTAATTTTCCGTGAACGAGGAACCTTCTTTTCAACACTGGTTGGATCTGTCGTATAATTTTTCGTCTGTAATGAAACGGTTGTTTACAGACAGATCAGTTTCGACACTAAAAAGGTCACCAGTTCATACCTACACTCTCAACCCGACACTTCTTTCGACTCGTGGTTTCTTAGCTACGAAAACTTGACACCACAACCTCTTCTGAGAACTCTCAGGGAACCTGAAGTTCCTCTAGGTCGGTCAGGTAGGATTTCCTCTAGTCAGGACCCACAAGTAACCTTCCTGACTATGACTTCGACTTTGAGGTTATGAACCCAGTGGACTACGTTTCTTGACTGAGTAACCTTTTCTAGGACTGTGACCCTTTCTAACTCCCGCCCTCCTCTTCCCCTGTTGTCTCCTACTCTACCAACCTCCCGTAGACATTTGAGACCCTCAACCACTACCTGTTCCTCCGGACCGCACGACACCAAATACGTCAGTGTTTCTCAGTCTGTACTGACTCGTTGACTTGACTTGCTTCTTTGAGTTTGTCTCCGAGACATAGTTGGATCTCCTCACCCCACCCTCCCTCTACCCTCTCTTCAAGTTTTCCCTCCCCTATATACATACAGAAGCCGACTAAGACCAACTGCAAACTGTCTGTTGTCGTTTTAAGACATTTTGTTAATAAGAAGTCATTTTTTATTTAATTTTTTTTGGGAGTTATAATCGTTAAGTAAAAATAAAGGAAGACTGATTGATTTACCCATATTTAAAATG
This sequence comes from Capra ibex, assembly GCA_006410555.1. Lineage (NCBI taxonomy): Eukaryota > Metazoa > Chordata > Mammalia > Artiodactyla > Bovidae > Capra > Capra ibex. The sequence goes on from SJYO01006231.1 coordinate 94,873,826, forward strand.
AAAGGGGTTTCCTTTGAAAATTTTGTTACCGAGAATTACTTCCCGGGTGAAATCCTAGCACCAAGGAAAAGGGGGAGAATGGGGATCCACCGTCGTTCTTCGTCTTCTTGGACGTCCTTTTATTTCGTGCAGGAACACAACGTCCCCGACATAAGAATCGTGAAAAGACTATTAACTTCACATCAACTAATGTCACGACACAATTAACGACGATATGCAGTCTCACTAAGGCAAGAGAAGTACACACAGACATACACGTGGGAAGAAAAGGCGCAAGAAAAGACAATGCCAAACGGTATCCTCTAATTTACGTCGAGAGGCAACACACGTCCTCCTGGAACCGACAAGTAAGACATATATTTCTGAGTCTGCACGATTGGGTCGGAGGGCACAGTCAGGAGAAGGGAGGATCGCCGGTAGTCAGACAAGGGTCAGTCGCTAAGACGAAGACAAAGTGTCTGTGCGCGTAGAGACGGCAAAAAAGGACGACGACAAGTCAGCGAGTCAGCGCAGGTCGAGAGACGTTGACGCACCGGACATCGGACGGTCCGAGGAGACAGGGACCCCAAAGGGTCCGTTCTAGTGACCTCACCCGACGGCAACGGAAGAAGAGGTCCCCCAGAAAGCCAGGGCGTAAATTCCCTGTCGTGCACCGCAAACAGAAAGAGAAAGACTGAAGGAAACAAATCACACCAGAGTCGGCACAACGACGTCTACCGCAACGAAGGAAGAAGAGCCCGACTCGTCACGAGGTGACGCGTACGCGTGGTGCAGTAGAGACAGGTAAGTGACAGCTGTCTGTAACCGCAGCAGAGGTCCTGAACCGAGAACACTTGCGCGGCGACACTTGTATCACCACGGGCGTGGAAAAACTTGACGCCAAGACAGACTTATCTACCGGTCCTCACGCCGACGACCCAGCATGCCAGTGAGACAGAGATTAGAAAGCTCCTTCGAGGTATGACAAGAGGCGCCAACGACGTGGTCGAATGTAAGGGTGGTCGTCACGTCCTGCTGTCGTCGCAAATAAACATCTGAAAATTTTCTACCGGTAAAACTAGTAACACGCCACGATGGAGTGACATCAAAACTAACGTAAAGAGATTATTAATCGGTGCAACTCGTAGAAAAGTACACGGACAACCGGTAGACATCCAGACAAAACCTCTTTATAAATATCCAGACGGGTAAGAAACTGACGCGACAAAGCCCAAAAAACAACAACTCAACATACTCGACAAACAGACAAAAACTTTAATCCAGGAACTCCCACCGTAGTAAACGTTTATAAAAGAGGGTAAGACGTCAGACAGAAAAGTAAAACAGCTACCAAGGGAAACGACACATTTTGGTACATTCAAAGTAATCCAGCACAAACTCCAGAAAACAGAATGGCAAACCAAACAGAAAGAAAACGGAACCTTCTACATTCTTTCGTAACCATGTGAAATCTCGTTCCTTACAAAACGGACACTAGACAAGATTCTCAAAATACCACGGTACAGAAAACAAATTCAGACATTTGGTAAAACTCAAATAGAAACACATACCACTCTCCTAAACAAGACTGAAGTAACTAAATGTACGTCGATAGGTCGAAAGGGTTGTGACGAAAGATTTTTGTGACAGAAAAGGGGGATCACAGCGGAACGAAGGAAACAGCTTCCGGTCGGCTAGCATCCACACACCAAACTGAAGGCCAGAGACCAAGACGAAGTGACTGGGCACAGACGACGACACGGTCATAGTGCGACCAAACTACTGATCGAAACATCGTAGTAGACCTCAGACCTTCCCGATACGAAGGTCGAGATGAGAAAAAGGCGTCCTAACGAGACTGTTAAGACCCAGAAAGCACCGAGGTATACTTAAAGTCCCAGTAAACAGGATCAAGAAACTCTTCACAGTACCCACTAAACTGTCCCCAACGTAATTTAGGCACCTAACGAAACCCAGTACACCGGTAAACTTGACACAATTAAGAAGGTCAGGTTCCCGCACCCTAGCGAAACGTAAAGAAAGTCAGTAGAAGTCAAAGGAAAAATTTACAAATATCAAAGGTCGTTACATTCAGAAAGTGGAGGAACCAGTCCCAATAAGGATTCACAAAATAAAACCCCAAATGGAAAAATTTTCACAAACAAACAAACAAACAAAAAATTTGTAAGGAAAAGACAATGCTGAAAAACCCCGAAGGGTCCATCGAATTTCTTAGGTGGACGTCCTCTGAGTCCTCTGAACCCAAACTAGGTACTCAGCTCTTCTAGGGGACCTCTTCCTTTACCGTTGGGTGAGGTCATAAGAACGGCCCTGTGTAAGGCACCTGTCTCCTCGGACCGCCCGAAGTCAGGTCCCCGAGTGTCTCAGGTCGTGTCGACTCACTGACTCGTGTGCAAAATTTTCCACAAACAAAAAGGTAAGGGAAAGACTATAAAGTAACAACCATATTTCTTTACGTTAACTAAATAGATAAATTAGAACGTAGGACGATGGGACGAGTCAAATAGTCAAGATCCTCCAAAACCCACTTCATAAATCCCAAAAGATATACATAACAGTAGACGTACATTACTATTAACATGGAAAAGAGAAGGTTAGCCCTATGGAAAATAAAGAAAAAGAACGGATTAAAGACACCGGTCCTGACACAATTTATCTTCTCCACTCTCACTCGTAGGAACACAATAAGGTCTTAATCACCCTTCCGAAAGTCAAGAAATGGTAACCTATAATATAACCGACACCTAAACAGTATTTAAGTAGTAGAACTCTATACACAGGAAATATGTATCCCCGACACAAGAACTCACCCCAGGATCCTAGTACAAAACGAAAATGGAGACTGGATGTCAAGGTAAATAAGTCGTAAAAATTGAAAGACACTCGATTGAATTCATAGGTTTATAGATAAATTTCTTCATGAACCCGTCTTAAGTATCTTGTGACACGTCAGTCGAAATGGCCAATTTATTCTTTCAGAACTTCCTCTCCCTTACCTTGTAACTCTGAGTCTCTAACTATTTTAATGGGAGGAATAAAAGGACGAGTAACGCGTACACACAGATGTCCACCAAAGAACGCCTCTCGGCGACGGGAACCAGGGGAACGGGGGGCGAGGGTGGACCCCTAGTCCACGAAGACGTGAGTCGGGGTATCTCACCCACACCACCCAGACACAGGAAGAGACGTCGTCTTCTGTCGTCGCGTCTCACAGGGCACGACAAGAGACTTTAGATGGATTGCTATTACAACTTTCGACAATAAACCTTGAAATTTATCGTGGTATATCTACGAATCCCGATCACCCCCCACACCTTAACTCTTACCCCCTATTTCCTATTTTCTGCGTGGTCTTCATCCGTAGCCGTTCCTCGTCGGTACGAATCTCCCACGCACAACCGCGGAGACAGTCACCTCCTCAACTCACGACCGTCGACCTTCGCCCCGACCCCCTGTCCCTCGCTCCTGTGGTGAACAGAAGGAGCGGAGGCGACGGTGCGAGAGAACCACTCGAGAGTCCCACGAGTGACGAGACGACGAACGTATCTCACGAACAGAATGAGACATCGGCACAGGATCTTCTAACCTTCGGGCACCCTGGCGGAGGAAACAGAACTATAGGGGTGTCGTGAACAGCGACTATGTACCATCTGTGAATTATTCCCAGTCAAGTCAAGTCAAGTCAACGAGTCAGCACAGGCTGAGAAACGCTGGGGTACTTAGCGTCGTGCGGTCCGGAGGCATGGGTAGTGGTTGAGGGCCTCAAGTGAGTCTGAGTGCAGACAGTTCAGTCACTACGGTAGGTCGGTAGAATAGGAGACAGCAGGGGAAGAGGACGGGGGTTAGAGAGGGTCGTAGTCTCAGAAACGGTCACTCAGTTGAGAAGTGTACTCTACCGGTTTCATGACCTCGAAGTCGAAATCGTATTTCTTTAGGGTCCTGACTAGAGGAAGTCTTACCTGACCAACCTAGAGGAACGTCAGGTTCCCCGAGAGTTCTCAGAATAGGTTGTGGTGTCAAGTTTTCGTAGTTAAGAAGCCGTGAGTCGAAAGAAGTGTCAGGTTGAGAGTGTAGGTATGTACTGGTGTCCTTTTTGGTATCGGAACTGATCTGCCTGGAATCAGCCGTTTCATTACAGAGACGAAAACTTATATGATAGATCCAACCAGTATTGAAAAGAAGGTTCCTCATTCGCAGAAAATTGGAGTACCGACGTCAGTGGTAGACGTCACTAAAACCTCGGGGTTTTTTATTTCAGACTGTGACAAAGATGACTAAGGGGTAGATAAAGGGTACTTCACTACCCTGGTCTACGGTACTACAAGCAAAAGACTTACAACTCGCAATTCGGTCGAAAAAGTGAGAGGAGAAATGAAAGCAGTTCTCCGAAAAATCGAGGAGTAGTGAAAGACGGTATTCCCACCACAGTAGACGTATAGACTCCAATAACTATAAAGAGGGCCGTTAGAACTAAGGTCGAACACAAAGAAGGTCAGGTCACAAAGAGTACTACATGAGACGTATATTCAATTTATTCGTCCCACTGTTATATGTCGGAACTGCATGAGGAAAAGGATAAACCTTGGTCAGATAAGAAGGTATAGGTCAAGATTGACAACGAAGGACTGGACCTATGTCTAAAGAGTTCTCCGTCCAATCCACCAGACCATAAGGGTAGAGAAAGTCTTAAAAGGTGTCAAATAACACTAGGTGTGTCAGTTTCCGAAACCGTATCAGTTATTTCGTCTTTATCTACAAAAAGACCTTGAGAGAACGAAAAAGGTACTAGGTCGCCTACAACCGTTAAACTAGAGACCAACGAGACAGAAAAGATTTTGGTAGAACTTGTAGTCCTTCTAGTGCCGACTGCATAGCTACTTCGGACCGAACCTCTTAAAACTCGTAATGAAATGATCGTACACTCTACTCACGTCAACACGCTATCAGACTCGCAAGAAAACGCAACGGAAAGAAACTTTAACCTTACTTTTGACTGGAAACGGTCAGGACACCGGTGACGACTCAAAAGGTTTGAACGACCGTATAACTCACGTCGTGAAAGTGTCGTAGTAGACAGTCCTAAACTTTGTCGAGTTGACCTTACGGTACCAATCAACTTGTTTACGTCAACTCTTCTACCTTCATTCCTTGTTACGGTCCGTCTGTCCTGACATAACCTTAATTGCCAGGATAAGTCTTCGCCACCCCAGACACTCCCGACCACTGACCCAAGTCCCCCACCTTCCACGAGTCACAACCGCCCCTCCTCTCACCCTGTTTTCCGTCTCCTGGACACTCCGCATACTCCTACGTCGGTCCGGACCTCTCTTCTCCCGTGGACCTTTCTGACCTCTCCCGTACCCTCACGACACGAGACTCTGCCTCGGACCTCGCGCACTAGTCGGGGGCTGTTCCGGGTTGGATGCGGTCGGTCCAGAGGAAGTCGACGCTCGTCGTCTTTAGGTTCAATTTGGTCGAATTTGCATTCCTCCTTGAGTAACCAAGGACATTCACTTTTCAGGTCCCCCTACCGACCAGAGTCCGGATTGGATCTAGGCCCCTGAGTTTACCACAAGAGTTCTTACATATATACAAGGCACCGAGAAAGAGTGACCGAGGTGACAGTCCGTGTCGGAGTCTAATCGACTGAGACCCGGTGTAGTCTGAACACAGGATGGCTTTCTCGACGTATACAGGTCCCTGACTGAGTGCCTGACGTCGACACAACGAATCGGTGTCAACTCGACCAGGACTAAGTCCGTTCCGGTGTCCTTTCCTCTTCCCCTTCTGTCGGGACCTCCCCTTTACCCACACACAAGGACTTTCACCTCTCATATTTGATCCGTTCGTCTTAGCCGTCCTCTCGTGAGGTCCCCACGTCTGGGACCAGAGTCAGTGGAAGTCCTCGTCTCCCCAGTGTATGCACCACGACACATGCACTCAGTGAGAAGAGATACAAAAAGTCGTAGAGGTACTATGCCATTTCTCCTTAGAGCTGTCACGGTGAAGGGGAGTTTTACCACTAGTCGTCTTACCGATGCCTCTAAAGAAAGGACCCGTGTTCTTCTGCGCGGCTCTCCGGAGAGAGCCTCGGCGGCAGAGAAGGTTGCCGGACGGGGGCCGAAGGGGCGAACCGGTCGGGCTGTTCGGACCGGGACTTCGGGACGTCCGGTGACCCTTCGTGCGTGACCCCGACCTGAGGTAGTCGTTCTTCACAGACCGTCTGAGATCGGAGGTGGACTTGCCTCCGTCGTTGTGATCACTCAGTAAAGGGGACTCGGACTTATTTCTTGACTTTGTCCTCGGGTACCTACTGGACGGAACGTACTAGCGTCCCCGGCCTCCGAGGTAGAGAGTTCCGTTGGAGTACGGACTGGAGTTGGAGTTACTCGTCCTCACCTTCCTCGAGTAACTCCTCGACTTGTCCAGTCACGGACTACTTCTGTACTTCCTAGACAAGTTACTCCTGAAACTTCTCTTCTTCCTGGGTCTCAGAAGACCAAGACGGTGTGTCTGGGGGAACCGTGTCCTCTAATTATAATTCTGTCTTAAGAGAGGTCGCCGGAAACTTGTCCTTGTCAATCCGAGAGGTGTTCACTCCCGACCCAGACGTCCAGTCTGGAAATACCCCGGAAGTAGACCGGGACACTGGTGTCTAAGTGGGTCGGAGCCCCCGAGGGTCGGGGAGAAGGTGTGGCGACCAGTCGGACCCCACCTGTCGGGGTCAGGGTTGGACTACGGCCGTAGTCGGGTCCGGGTCTTACGTGTCTCTCGGGAGAGGTCACACCACGACGGATCGGTCCCGGGTCCGCCTCCGAGTCTCGACAGGAGACGGGTGGTTGAGGTCGTCTAGCGACGGTTCGTCTTCGCACTCGTCTACGAGGTCTTGGGCGTCGTCCGACGGGGTCGTGGGCGAGGTCCGGTCTACAGGTGCACCGTCGTCTGTCCGGGGCGGGTGTCAGGGAATTTGCGGGGAATGGGGCACCTTTTCGGCCGCTCGGGAGGACCAATGTTCGGTCTGAAGTGGTGAAGGTTTGACGAGTACTACGGGTCACAGTTGTTCTCGAGGGGAGCTGGACCTCCGGGGATGGAGGTCGGGTCGGTACACTCGGACGACTCGGTGGTCGGCGGTTCATTGAACTTAGTCTTGGGGCACCGATCGGTTCCGAGCCACGACCTGATACCGTTGTGGTTCGGGGAAAGAGTGATGTTTCGTCTGACACCTGTTCCGCCGGGACCCCGACCGGTCTCGTTCGGCCGGGACTACCGAATAGAAGGGGTCGTCGACGGAGTAGAATCGTCACTCGTCTCGAGGAATAAAGACTATTTTGGTTTCGGTCCTTTATACGGGAAGGCTAGTGACCAGCGTGGATCGGTCCACTCGTGCCCAGAAACGAGACTATGAGACGTAAGTGCAGGTGGGTGACTCACCAAAAAGTCCAGGGTCTATCAACCCCTTGTTTCCCTCATTCACTCGTCGATGAAAAACTGAAGGTTGAGGGAACCCTTATTTTTAGCTGGTTCGTTTGGTCCTAACTAAGAGTCATCTTATCCTATCTTGGGAACCTGAACCAGACCACAGAGAGAGTACGGTGTGTTGAATTTAGTAAGCACCGGCACAAAACTTCCATTTCTAGTACAAATTACAGGAATCTCCGAGACGAAAAAATTTGTTTGAAAGTCTATACATACAAGTTTTACGGGATTCAAAATCATTCGAATATTGTAAATCCACTTACGACGAAGGATTGTCCAGAGTTAAGGTACCAATAAATGAATTCAGAGAGTTCGGACCGTCTTAGTGACCCAGACTTCCCACCTCCTACCAGCTCTTGGCAAAATAGTACTAGTAACAAACGTAAAGATGAGTGTAAGTGCAAGATTTCACAGGGGGTGGGGGCCTTCTCATTTGTTTGTCGTAAGGGTCGGAAGGAGTCTCGATCGCGACCGAAGAGAGGTGGCGTCATGCAGGACCTGACGGGAGGCGTGGAAGGTGCGTCTACCTAGGCGACTGCGAATCGCCTGTCATCACACTGAAATATGGTCAACATACTGTCAACAAAACAGTACCACGTCACTCCATAGAGGAAGGAAAATGATGACATTCATTTTCCGACGTCACTTACATGGGAACACATAAACATTGTGTGATTGTAAAATTTTGTAAGTAGTATAAAGGACATGTCTATAACGATCTATTTAATTTTGATAAAGGTTTTTATTTTATCTATTTATTTGAGTAGTCACCGGTGTCCTGACCTTTTGCAGTCAAAAGTAAGGTTAGGGTTTCTTTGCGTTACGGTTTCTTACAAGTTTGATGACGTGTTAACGTGAGTAGAGTCTGTGATCGTTTCATTACGAGTTTTAAGAGGTTCCGTCCGAAGTTGTCATGCACTTGGTTCTTGAACGTCTACAAGTTCGACCTAAATGTCTTTCGTCTCCTTGGTCTCTAGTTTAACGGTTGTAGGTAACCTAGTAGTTTTTTCGTCCTCTCAAGGTCTTTTTGTAGATGAAGACGAAATAACTGAATGCGGTTTCGGAAACTGACACACCTAGTGTTGTTTGACACCCTCTAAGAAGTTCTCTGCCCTTATGGTCTGATGGAATAGACGGCGGACTCTTTAGAAATACGTCCAGTTCTTCGTTGTCAATCTTGACCTGTACCTTGTTGTCTCATCAAGGTTTATCCCTTTCCTCATGCAGTTCCAACATATAACAGTGGGACGAATAAATTGAATATACGTCTCATGTAGTACTCTTTATGGTCCGACCTCCTTCGTGTTCGACCTTAGTTCTAACGACCCTCTTTATAGTTATTAGAGTCTATGCGCCTACTGGGTTTGGAATACCGTCTTTCACTTTTTCTCGTTTTCTTGGAGAATTACTCTCAATTTCTTGACCGAATTTTGAGTTGTAAGTCTTTTGATTCTAGTACCATAGACCAGGGTAGTGAAGTACCGTTTATCTACTCTTTTGTCACCTTTGTCACTGTTCTGAAAAAAACCTCGAGGTGTTAGTGACGTCTACCAATAACGTCGGTACTTTAATTTTCTGTGAACGAGGAACCTTCCTTTCGATACTGGTTGGATCTGTCGTATAATTTTTCGTCTCTGTAATGAAACGTTTGTTTCCAGACTTTCGATACCAAAAAGGTCATCAGTACATACCTACACTCTCAACCTGATATTTCTTTCGACTCACGGCTTCTTAACTAAGAAAACTTGACACCACAACCTCTTTTGAGAACCACAACCTTCTCAGGGAACCTGACGTTCTCTAGTTTAGTCAGTTAGGATTTTCTTTAGTCCGGACTTATAAGTAACCTTCTTGACTACGACTTCGACTTTGAGGTTATGAAACCGGTGGACTACACTTCTTGACTAAGTAACCTTTTCTGGGACCACGACCCTTCCTAACTTTCGTCCTCCTCTTCCCCTGCTGTCTCCTACTCTACCAACCTACCGTAGTGACTGAGCCACCTGTACTCAAACTCGTTCGAAACCCTCAAGCACTACTTGTTCCTTCGGACCGCACGACGTCAGGTACCCCAACGTTTCTCAGCCTGTGCTGACTCGATGACTTGACTTGTAAAATTTTTATCTTTTTGAGATACGATCATTATAGACTCCTTTAACTGTACAAAGTCTAGCATCATTGCTACACATTTACCCGTGTCACGAAAGTCTTTCATTAAACTGTAATATATCAAAAGTATTCGGTATTTTTACAAACATTTGCAACTGTGTAATATGGAGACGTTCTTTATTATGTTTTTTTCTCTTTCTTACAATACATGCTCTATAAGTAACGTACCAATAAAGACTATCGGTTTTTGACTTTCGTCACATTCGTAGAGAGTCATCTTCTTGCATACACATTACAAGGAGGAAGACGAGTAAAGTCGGTCATATAACGGTGTACCTGTCTCCTCGGACCACCCGATGTCAGGTACCTCGACGTTCTCGACCTGTGTCGAGTCACTGATTTGTTCTCGTTGCGTAGACTGCCTTCGGTTCGTCAGACAGGGTCCTTTTACGACATGTATCCACCTGTTTGACATATTAAAAAGAACCAAGTCGGGACGGTGGTCCCCGGGTTCCAAACGTGTGAGTCCCATCGGAGAAGTAGTTGGTCACAGGGAGTCTTTGAAGAGACCCCCGGATAGACACGGGTACATAAGGTCATTCCCTCGTAAATGTTCGATGTCAACGAAAACCTTGACCCATACGTCCATACGTTCAAATTCGGTGACCACTTAACATCCTTTGTTACGATTGTGAATCGATGATTGACAAGTAACGGCACGGACCTGTGAGCCCACAATCACGAAAACCAGAGGTCGGGACGGAACGACCCTCCCGAGACCTCAGTACACGGTTTTCTCGTCTCCGAAGTTTCTCTTGGACCTCGGTCCGAAAGTCATTTGTCTCGAGCAGGCGGGACTAGTCCGGAGTTTCAGGAGTCACACAGGGTGGACTGAACTCCGGGGGAACAGAGACAACTGTCCTGGTCTTGGGAGGGTTACAGGGACATGGCTGCGTCCGACGGTCACACCCCTGAGTCGGTGGACGACAAAGGCACCGGTCGTGAGTGTCATCGAGGAGGATATAGTCATTGGTCGTCGTCCGTCGATATTACTTCGTCGTAGTCAACGAAAACCTGGTTGTCTTCGTCTCCCTCGTCGTTGTTTTTGTAAACGTCGTTGTCGTCAAAAACGTTTCCGTTGTCGTGGAAGACCGTCTTGTCCATTTCTCTTTCCGCCCTCTTTTGAGATGGGGGTGGGGAAGGGCACAAACGGACGGAGGGTCCAGCGACGTCACCGACGTTCGAAGGTATACATACATACACCTAAACACTAATAAACATACAGACCAAAATCTAATGAGACCCTTTGTCCTCACCCGATAAAGAGTCTGTCACCATCGGACACAGGCCCGTCGAAATACAGTGAATCACCCCTAATTACTTCCACCTTAGAGTCACATAATCTTGGTCAAAAGGTCGTCGAAGGTTTTCTCAAACGATATTCCGTCTTGTATCTCATCCCTTTACTTCTGTACGAACTCCGGGACCCTAAACTCTTAATCCTGACTGTTGGGGGAGGAGCGGGACGTCAAACAAACGGGGGAACCACTAGTCTAACATGACGACGACGACGACGACGACGACGACGACGACGCCGATTCAGCGAAGTCAGCACAGGCTGAGACGCTGGGGTATCTGCCGTCGGGTGGTCCGAGGGGGCAGGGACCCTAAGAGGTCCGTTCTTGTGACCTCACTCAACGGTAAAGGAAGAGGTCACGCAATTTCACTTTTCACTTTCACTTCAGTGAATCAGCTCAGGCTGAGAAGGACTGGGGTACCTGACGTCGGGTGGTCCGACGAGGCAGGTACCCTAAAAGGTCCAATGTCCTTAAGAGTCCTGAAATTTAATGTAGGATTCTGTCTTCTCTTGATCAATGGATCCCCTATTTCAACTAACTCCTGCTGAAATTTTGGGTGTAATGACGGAGTCAAAGTGGTACATAATTTATTGTCGAAAACCCCCTATATTAAGTGTACTGTATGTCAAGTGGGTAAATTTCATATGTTAAGTTTACCAAAAGTCAAATCAGCCTCAATGTGTGGTAGTGGTATTGGTCAAAATCTTGTAATGGATTTTCTTTGGGACATGGGTAATTTTCAATAAGCAAGTAGAAGGATTCGGATCCGTTGGTGACTAGATGAAAAATAGGGATATCTAAACGGACAAACCCTGTAAAGTGTATTTCGTAAACCCTAAGTCGGTAGGACAGAGCACATAGTCTTGAGGTAAGGAAAGACACCGAGGAATCCAGACTGGGTAGTAAGACACAGTATGACAAATGATGCTCAGGGGGTCTACTCTGACACTTGTAATAGAGGTGTCCTCAGGGAGACTCATTGTTTGAACCTGTCAAATGAAAAGAGACTAGCAAAACAAAAACAAAATACCCCCAGAACAAAAGACAACTAGAACCGTAAAAGATCCTCTTCGTCGTCAAAGTCGCGGTAGACTGGGCGGGCGGTGGGGTCATAGTTCTGGGTTGTGTCTCGTGGAAGGGTGTTGTCCAACCTGTCAAGTGTCCACTCCTTACAAACTCTGCTACCACACCCCGCCCCCTTCCGTCCGTGACTTGTCTACAAGGGGAGTACGACTGAAAGACGACAGACGAGTCGAAACGTAATATCGACGATTTACCTGAATGTACGAGGACATCGAAGTCAGACACACTCCTCGGACCGAGAGACCCACTGGACATCCAGTCGGTCTCTTCCTCCTGTCTTCGTCCGACGAAACCGACCCAGGGACCGATATATCAGCAAATTCCGTTTTAGTAAAGATCAACTTTCTATAGAATAGGTATCCTTCATCGAAGACATTAAGAATTCTTTCAAGAAACGCAGATGACAATGAACAGAGAAATTTTTTACTAGGACAGGATAAAAGGTCTATTCCTCTTTGAATTACACGAACACCGGAAAACGAAGAAAAGAAGAAAGACAGATGAGTACAACCACAGTCGTCGTCTGTCAACAGACCACCCCCGTCCTTCGCAAGACTCCAAAGTCGACAGTACAGAGTCTACGCCCTCTCTTGGACTGGTCGTAACACGTCCGACAACGAGATCTTTATGACTCTCTCAAGTCGACTATCTACGTCTTTTCAGGTCCGGCATGAACGAAAGGACCGAGAACCTGATAGAAGTTTCGGACACGAAAGGAGCCAATCACTGAGAACGGTATTGTACAGGACCACCACAACGGGTGTCGGCACGAAGGTCTCCTCCGACGCACCCAAAATGCAACACGACTGTCCTGGTCCCCTGACTTCAGACACCCGTCGAGTCTTCGACTCGGAACCGGTCGAAAGGACGGAAATAGGGTAAATTACAACGACACACAATAGTCACCCTTTCTTCACCCAATAAAGTCGTAAAGAGAGAAAAGTTGAGTCGAAAATCAATCCACGATTGCCTTTCGTCTTCTCCTCTTTGTCGCGCGTGAGTCGATACCGGTCGAGGGCGTGTCGGGGAGAGGACGCACGTGTCGCGCGTGAGTCGATACCGGTCGAGGGCGTGTCGGGGAGAGGACGCGCGTGTCGCGCGTGAGTCGATACCGGTCGAGGGCGTGTCGGGGAGAGGACGCGCGTGTCGCGCGTGAGTCGATACCGGTCGAGGGCGTGTCGGGGAGAGGACGCGCGTGTCGCGCGTGAGTCGATACCGGTCGAGGGCGTGTCGGGGAGAGGACGCACGTGTCGCGCGTGAGTCGATACCAGTCGAGGGCGTGTCGGGGAGAGGACGCGCGTGTCGCGCGTGAGTCGATACCGGTCGAGGGCGTGTCGGGGAGAGGACGCGCGTGTCGCGCGTGAGTCGATACCGGTCGAGGGCGTGTCGGGGAGAGGACGCACGTGTCCGTCACAGAAACAATCACGACAGTGGTGTGTAGTCACGAACTCTGTCAGGGTGTGCCGTCCCAGGGGCTCCTGTCCGGGGGACTAGGGGTCGCGTCGGACGCGGCGTCTCGTCCGCGAGCCACGTGCGGAAGACTAGCGGAGGGAAGGCGTGGGACGCCGCGGCGTGGCACACCCGGGAGTAGGCTCACTGGGACAGTCAGGGGCCGGTCGCTCCGGACTCGGTCGGCGTCAGGTCAATGGGACGCCGGGATGTCGGGACAGGGGCACACCCCCGACGTCGGGGAGACCTACACCGGTCCTGGTAGAGAAGGCAAATGGGGTCTACGAGAGGGGTGTGGGACCGGTGTCTCAAACGGGGAAGGAGACACGGAAAAGAAAGAAGTTACATGGACAGAGTTAGAGGAATAACGAGGTCTGGCCGGAGGTAAGGTGGGACACCCCTCGGAAACCGGGGGTCCCGAGAGAAGAAATTCCAAGGTCACTAGCACGCACAGACCACCCCACAGTCTTGTGACGGGAACGGAACGCGCGGACGCCCCACCGTCAACGACGCACCCAGAATCGACACAGAGGATCACCACCACTTCGTCGCGACCGGACCGACTGTCGTGAGAGAGAGAGAAGATCCCGGGAGAAGACGGTACGGACCACACTTGTCGAACCCAGGTAGATCGAGGTCGACAGGGGCTCACAAGGGAGTCCGACCCTTAGACTACGGTTACCCGGGACCTGTGTGAAGCCAAAGAAGAGAGGGGAGTTTGAGTCCGGTCGTCCTGGCCCCACACCGAGTCAAGTGACCGAGGGTTTCGTACGGGGTCTCGTCGGAGATGCCGTACTGAAGGCCGTATTGGGTCTACCAACGGGTCGGAGGTGGTGTCCGGTGGTTGCCTGTACGGGTGTAAGGCGCCGTCTGGTCGCACCCGGTCTTGTGGAGCCAAAGTCGACGGATACCTGTCTTGAGCGACCCCTTGAGACCAGAGAGGGTCGTCGTGTCATTCCCCTGGGACTTGAGCCCAAATTGATTCGGTGTCCAGGGTTCCCATAGTCGTCGGTACCCTCCGGTCTTAAGGTGGACCGTTGTAGTCCCTTACGGTTTGGACTCGCCGGTCGGGGGTCCTTTGTCGTGGCATTCGGGCAAGTGACGTCGGAGGTCAAAGGTGGACGTCGTCCGGGTGGACTTTTACAGGTCGGGCGTCAAGAGAGTCCGCTACGGGTCGTCTGGGTACCGGGGGTACTCGAGTCGTCGACACCGTCCCAGGTACGACGGGTGACACTTGCGTGTCGTCTCCTGGTCACGGGGACGGGGTCGTGGAGGGGTCCCTCGGGGTGTCGTCCCGAACAGCCCGGACTCGGGCCGTCCCGGTCTCGACCCCCGGAAGTCGGTCTCGGGACGGGGTCGGTACCCGCCGGCCGGTCCGGATGTGACGCGGGTCCGGATGGGGCACGCCTGGCGTCCGGTCCTCGACGGGAAGCGGATGTCGCCCGTCGGCCCGTCACCGCCCAACCGGTCGTACCGACCCCTGCGGCTGGACTAGCTGAGGGACGACTTCTTGTCCTGAAGTCTCCTCACCTACTCACTAGACCTGCTGGAGGAACCCGGAGTCATCGTCCTCCTAAACACCACAAAAGTCACAAGTGTGTCGGACATAAAAACAAGAGTCTAAGTTCTTTCTCATTGATGAAACCTGGTTTTCGGGTGTCGGGTCCCTCGGCCCGTCCGTCTCGACTCCGGACCAGGAGGGCCCTGGCACCCCGGGTGCCGAGGGTCGGTCGTCAACCATACAGCCCGACCGGGCGGGGGTAGACGACCACAGTGACATACCCCAACCGTGTCGTGCTGTCCCAAGATGTCCACCAAAAAATTAGGTCTTCTGGTTTTTCGGTTGTCATTTTGGGGAACTACGGTCCAAATATTTTTAGACACGATAGTAAAACTAGATTAGGTTCTAAAGAGGTGAACCGGGTCACAACCCTGTCTAAAAACAACTTTGAAATATCACCTTGATAAACGTTAAACATCGTATCTTTTCTAAAAAATTTCCAAAATTTTGTCTAATCCCATCCACCAATTTTAGATATTCACCGTAACCTTTGAATCCCAAAGGAAAACTAGTTCTCGGAAAAAATAAGGACGAGAAACAGTCGAAAGTCCTGTTTCTCTCCGAGTGACCTTTTAACGTACACGGTTTTTCCTTGCCCTACGGCACTCGTCGTCTCGATCACCGTCTCTACGCCAGCAATGACGTCGGGGCGCAAGAGGGTCTTACGACAAGAAGGTGCAACCGTAAATCCTCCTGGACCCGACTCCTCAGGGAAGGAGGGCACAAAAGTCTCGTCCTGGGGTCCGATTTCCGACATTATGTTTGACCCCGAGGACACAGAGAGAACAACACTGAGGGGTCGCAAACGTCAAAGAGACCTCTGAGCATAAATGACATAGTCCTTCCACTAGTAACAACTCAACACGTGTCCACAGAAGAAAGTGGGACAGAAGTAAAGGGTATTGGCAAGAAAGACGGAGGGCAAGAAATAAAGAGGTCGGGTTCACCTTTTGGAGGAATACCGTGATTAAATGATCTAACCTCTCCTTTTCTCAGTAATCTTGAGGGGTCCTTTGGGATCGTAACATTCCTCCGCCCATAGGGGAGGGGTCTTTCGTCTCCAAGTCCCCTTCCTCCTTTCTCCTGTGTCCGGTCTCCTTCCCCCGGGGTGAGGCAAGACGATGACGACGGTGACGGAGAAGTCTGCTGAACGTGAAAAATCTCTCTTAACGAAACATTGTGATTGTGTAGGAAAGATTTTTAAGTTCACCTAAAGAGAAAATTCCAGATACTGACAAATCCAGAACTGATTCGATTCTCAGGTACATCATCATAATGGACACCCGGCAACACCTTTCACTTCTGCCTCTCTCGTGAAGTCATATCGTCTTCGTCATTCGTATCCCACTTTGAGAAAGTCTACCTTACGACCTCCCTTTCATCATGTGACTTTTCTCACCGAATATACGTCTCACCAGAGACCGCCTTAGTGTTGGGGTAAAAATAAAGGGACCTCAAAGTTTTACCTATTAAGTTCCTCATAGTATACACTTTTTAACTCGGTTCTTTTCACCGAGTGTGTTGGTCGAACTCACCGAAACTCCCCTACTTCCCAACACGTGTGTAGCCAACAATGAAACGTGGTCGTCACGGAAAGTACCCCCACGAACCTGGGAGTCCAGAAGAGATCATCGGTAAACGGCGGCACTCACCGCAAGCCCGGTAAAGGGAAAATAGCGGGAGGGTCGGAAGGGGCCTCCGACCTATATCGAGTCTCTTTCCCTACGCCGTATTTCGGTCACCTCTGCGGCGGGAGGCTCACTCGCGGGGTCAGACTTCCCCTTCTCCCACTGAAGTCACCCAAAAAAAAAAAAAATGGTTTTTATCGCCGACCTCCGACCACCACCCAGGGACAAGGAGAGGGCCAGAGGGAGACCGACGGCGAGTGGAGACAGGAGCCGTGAGTGTGGAGACGGGGCGGAACACCCCTCCCGACGGGGACGGAATCAGGACCCCGGTGGGTCTGTCTACCGTCCGAAGAGTGGACGACGAACAGTCTCGTTATTTACACTACGAACCCCCGGGGGGCCCCTCGACGGTCACCGAAATAAATACTTAGACCAAAAACCCATCAGTCCCTTCCTCTGTTGAGGTGAAGTCACGTTTGGGGGTAGAAGGTCCTCGGTACTGAGTTTTCTTTTCCCACGAGCCTGAAAACAATATGTGTAAACGAAACACATTTATTTACAAATGTTAAAATATAATTTCTACCTCATTCGCAATCTCGAAGACTGACATATAAAAAATGAAAATATCTAAATTTTTGATACTAGGAAATATTATACACAAAACCCCCCGATATTCAAAATACTGTTTGTCAACCATAACAATTGAAAAATGACAGTAGTTTCATGTATGTTTAAGATAATTAAGGGAATAAGAAAAGGAAGGAATTGAGACCATATGTGGTTTTTCTTCAGAAAGGAAAGGACAAAATAGTGATATTTTATTATTTTCATAAAACGATCATACCTTTGACGGGTACATAAAATGAAGTGCACCGGCACGGCCGCTCCGTCCGCCGCCTGGTCACGTGTCGACGAAACAAGCCATCAAAACACTAAATCGACGAAAAAATTACCTGCAACCACCACCCCCACAACCCGAACCAAAGGGAGTCTCACTGAAAATGTAAACTATCTACCTCTCTTTACTGTCTATCCTTTATCGTGACTGAAACGGATCCCGGCGGCCGGAGAGGGGAGACCGAGTAGGTGCAGGAGACAGATTACACTCCTTTCAACCTGGTCTATTCAGTCCCTGGAGATCCAGGAGCCGTCAAGTCTACAAGGTGAATTTTGGGAATCCACACGACAGTCGCGTCAAGAGGCCCAGAACAAAGCAAAGGAAAAAATACACTCTTACGCACACGAGACCGTGCAGGTGGGGAGTGAGGACGGCTACGGTGCGACGGCTCCCGTAGGTTACCTCTGCGTGGCCCTCGGACCTTTCGCGCAGACGAGTCCCTGAAGAGTGGAGCCCGTGTCCGACCTTCTCCCAGCCCGGACCTCCTCGCCTTCGAGAGTCTTCTCGTCCTCCCTCGTCGGAAGTCCCTCCTTCGGGCAGTGCACTACCTTACTTTTCCAAACCAACGAGACTACCTCGGGGCTTACATCCCGCGTCCCTTCCCTTCTTGTGGTCTGAGTCTTTCAGAACCGACTCTTGCGTGTCTTACGCACACCCCCGCCCCCAGCGAGAGGGATCACGAGTCTCTTCAGGCTTTCCCATTTTCCCTCCGCCAACACGACCAGTCTCCGTCCGACGCCATGTCGCGAGAGACACCCTTCTCCAAAACTTTTTCCGTCATTCGAGGAAATTTTATAAGTACAGTAGACAGGTGGGGTCGTTAAGGTTGAGACTCTTCGGTAGGAACTTTTATTTAGGTCCACGTCTTTTTCAACTATTGTCACCACAAGGACTATCACAATAAGTATTGGCGTTTTTTGATCCTCTTAGTCTGTTTCTCAACAGTCTTCCCCAATCAATTCATTCAACGGTATGAGGGTGAACTACTCTATAACATATATATATATACATAAAAAAATTATAATTCCAAAAAATTTTAAAAACTAACCTCCTATTAACCAAATGTCACAACCAAAGACGACATTTTGCCGTACTTAGGTGATACGACGACGACGACAAATCAGTGATTCAACACAGGGTGAGACGTTGGGGTACCTGACATCGGATGGTCAGGCACCCCAAAAGGTTCGTTCTTATGGTCAACGTAAAGAAAGAGGTCCCCTAGAAAGGTCTGGTCCCTAGTCTCGGCACAGAGGACGAACCGTCCGTCTAAGGATTGGTGACTCGGGGGACCCTTCGGGGTCTGGTCGGGATTCCTATGTATACAAGGGAGGGAGAACTCGGAGGGACGACGGGAGTAGGGTGGGGTGGGCTCAGTAGCGTCTCCCGGTCCGACTGAAGGGACACGGCTTGTCGACGAGGGCGATAAACCCTTCCAAAACTTGTATCATTGAAGATCACAACCTAAATAGTTCGAAGACAACCCACGTTTGTCTTTTTGACCGATTATTTTGGGACTTTTAAGGGACGGGCGTCAGACGAAAAATCCAATGATCCATTGAGGGTCTTAGTTTCTTTTACAACTTGTTCGATCAGGAGTCCTCACGGTTCCCAGTCCGTCAAGACCAGAGACGACGAGTCGGTAGAAGGGTACATACTGCTCTCAGTGTTCCGTCCGAATACGTCTCCGTCCGAGCGAGTGGACGACACTCGTACACGACACTGGACCGGTCCGTAGCACAGTCCTCGTCCCTTGCGTCGTCGTCACGTCCTCTTGTCCCGGAACAACGTCCAGAAGATCGTCGTACACCTTCCCCACAGTATTTGCCCACTGACCAAAGTTTTACTACCTCACAGTCCTTCCCTGACTTCGTCACTATTCTAGCACGACTCCGATGGCCCTCCCTCCCCCGACCCCCTCCGGACTCTGTGCACTCTATCTGATTGCCCGGCCCACGGCTGCCCTCGGTCACTCTCTAGACCCCTTCACACGAAGTATCGGCGTACCTTACCCTCTCTTTCAAGGGGTCTCGACGACACGATGCCGCAAGGTCAGCACAGGTTGAGACGTTGGGGTACCTGACACCGGGAGATCCGAGGAGACAGGTACCCTAAGAGGTCCGTCCTTAGGACCTCACCCAACGGTACGGGAGGAGGTCCCTTAGAAGGGTTGGGTCCCTAGTTTGGATACATACAGAGAATACAGAGGACGCAGCCGTCCGCCCAGGAAATGGAGGTCACGGTGAACCCTTCGGTGAGGGGTCTCCTCCTCCCACGACTGTCCTTCCTTCCGCACGACTCTCTCGCTTTACTTGTCTACGGATTTTTACGAGTCCACTTTCGAGGGAGAGGTCCACGGGGTCGCGACGTCGCAGGCCTCCGGACACGATGAGACCCGAGAAACGGTCCGACCGGTTCCTCTACGACTTCAATGCTGTCCCACGACACGAGTAGGGACCCCAATCTGAAGACGGTAGTAAACGCACAAACAGTCAGTCGGAATTCCGGTCAGTCGACTACTCCCGTACCTTGACCGTCACATCGACATTTCGACAATTTTCTCCGTTTTACTACTAACGGACACTCGAACGAGGTTCTGATTAGTTGACTTTCGAGGCCCGGGGGGCCCTGACTGCGTCCCTACCACCCACTATAAGATCTTTGTCTAGACGTGTACCCTAGTTATACGGAATGACCTGGAAAGGGAAAGCCAGAAGTTCGACCACCGCGTAGACGGCCAAAAGCCTACTAAACGGGAGACTTACCAACGTCATTCGTCCCGACGTTTGGGATCAACTATGTACGTCTGGTAAAGTACTCTGAACCCCCTTTTTATCGAAGTCTGGGAGTGAGTTTCACCTTAGGTCGTCCCCTCCCGTCCTGTGTGCCTAGGTGGAACTATATTCACAGGACCTTACGTCTGAGTCCGTTGGGCCCGCTCTTTTCCTCTCCGGTAGATGACGTCTTTGTCTGTGCCGTTCTTTGTCGTCGACGCGGCACTACTCGACCACCCCCCGAGATCTCGGGAGAAGACGGACCGCCCCGACCCGTCCCCTCAGGGACGACGTCCACCGAGACGCCC
The DNA here is from genome assembly GCA_006410555.1 of Capra ibex. Lineage (NCBI taxonomy): Eukaryota > Metazoa > Chordata > Mammalia > Artiodactyla > Bovidae > Capra > Capra ibex. Next base: position 94,894,470 of record SJYO01006231.1, read on the forward strand.
AGGACCGGCCGTCCCAGAGGAGTGTGCACCCCCGACAGCGCAGGCGTGGCCTTCAGGCTCGTCTTCCGAAGCAAACAGAAACATAGACCTCTCGTCTTGAAACGGTCCAATACCTTTCTTCTCGACTCTAAGGTATAAGAAGTTGACCCTTCCTCGATCGAGGCGACCTACGTCGACTCGACGCACGAGTGACGACTGGTGGTGGTAGAAAGTAGAACTGAAACTTCTGAGATCTGACCAACATATGAAAGGATCCATGAGCGACGAAAACACATTGCGTACCACTTCGGGCTGGTGGATGTTAGTAGAAGTTTCAGTTCTCGACGCATACAATGACAGGAAGGGTGACACAGCACAATGGTACCCTCAATCTCTGGCCCTCCAGGAACGGGGGTTCGTCATTCTTTCAGGTTTAGACGAAATAATCGGCATAGAGGGGGACACGGTAAAGAAGAGGACTTAGGAACGAACACGTCCTTTTCTACCGAAAAGAACTTGAGACGGCGACGGAGGGCAAGGAAGACAACGCGGACACGTCGGAGGAGACGACCGAGGAGAGAGGTAGGTGGGAGCAAAGTCGGGGCGGGACCACAATCGTCCCTGTGACCTTGTTCTCTTGCCCTGGCAGACTCGGGTCGGGACGAGGGTGTCTGCTACGCTCGGGTCGGCGGAGAAATCCCGACCCCGAGGAAAGCGGTTTACGGCCCCTACGACCGACGACGGCCGAGAGTCGACACAGACAGACCCTTGATGGAAGTCACCTTCCCTCGACGGAAGGAACGGACACCGAGTCCCCGCCGGGTGGAGACCTTGGACCGGGGGTACCCCCGTGTCTCCGGTGACCTCACCCGACGGTACGGGAGGAGGTCCCCTAGGAGGACTGGGTCCCTACCTGGGGTGTAGCGAATACAAAGGACGTGACGGTCGGTCCCAGAAGTGGAGATCACGGTGGACCCTTTGGGTTCTATCTTTTATGGGGAATGTGCTCCATAAAATTTGTCAGCCTAAGTGTCTTAGTCTCGACTTACCACCACGGTCCCCGACCTCCTCCCCTTTACGATTAGTTACCCGCTTTACAAAGTTGCTTCGTTCTACTTCTTTGAGGTCTCCAGAGATATTGTTGTTAGTTCTTGTGACATAATATGTGAATTTTAAAATTCTCCCGTACAATTCGGAAGAATTAGTTTTATTTTTAAAATTTTCTTGATACCACAGTCCCCTAATAAGGATCCCCGGTAGTGGTTACGTAACTTCTTTCTGACTGTTCGATTCCTACTGATTCGTGGTTGAATTCTGTAGTTTCCCGGACAAACCGTCCGAGACTTTTCCCGCCTGTCTGACTCCCCTAGTCCGGTCCTGAACTCCCAATTTTCACGTCGAACTTGAAAGTCGGGTGGTTTAGACGATGTGTTTCCAATGACAACAATGCTTCCTCTCCCCGGGACTGTGCCCCACCCCCCTTGTAGACTACCTACGGGACCTTTCAGAACCTTCGGGTCCAAGGGGACGTGGGAGCTCCGGGTGTCTGTGTCGGAAGAGGAGGGGGAATTCCCAACCGTGAAAGAGAACGAATTTTCAGTACGCGTTCGTTCGGAGAAAGGTGAAGGGGAGGACCGGCGACCTGGTTACTACTCCCAATACATTATTGTTGGACCGACCCCTTCGACCCGGACGGTTCTCTCCTTTCCCTGTTATACGGTCTCCGTGAGCCCCTGGAACGGTTCCACCTACCCGTCCTCGACGTACACACCCGTTCCACCGCGATTGTCGTTTGGTCGGACCCCCCCGAAGTAGGCACATCCTGGCGGGACGACATTGTTCTGCCGAACGCGACGCACGACGTGAGGGTCCTTGGCACGATTTTCAGGGGGGAGCGTACCGAGACCCTCCGGAACTCTTTCGGTGTCGGGCACGAGTCCCTTCCTCTTTAGGTCATCGACGACGTTGTTAGTCCTCTCTTCTCCAGGTACAGGAGGCTCTTTCCATACGAGCTCACCTGTCCGACATAAACCCTACCCGGAGTTTTAGATGGTCAATCAATACAAGACGTTCTCCTAGGTCTCCTGTAGGGCAATGGTTCTTCTCTCCTCGGCCCACCGGGAATGCTCGTCGACCTGCCGGTAGGGGGGTTCCGGCCCCACTCGTCTTCTATACTATCTTGGTCCGAGGGACTATCATTACCGGAGTACCCCCAGGGTTTCGTCATCCCGGTCCACCGTCGTGCCTGGAAGTCTTCGGTCTATACTTGTCGATCGCTCGCTCGTCGGTCCAACCTCCTAGGTTGGGTGTCTTTCGATCCCTCGACAATTACCTAGTGTCACATGGGTCCCTGCCAATCGATTCGTCGACTGTTCCCCGACCGAAGGAGATATGTTCGTCTTCCTGAGTTGTTACCCGGTAACTAACCCACCGACTCCCTTCGGCGGGGTTTTCAGTGTCTGTAACGGGTCAAAGGTCTGTCCGTTGGCAATGACACTTACTATGTTACTAAGAGGGACGGGAAGGGTCACCCTCAGTATCGGTAAATGAGTCTCTTGGTATGGGGTCCGTTCTTCTTTTGGATTTTAACAAATCCAGTGAACCTATGCTCCAGACTGACTGTCACTGTGGACCCCTACGGTTCACAGGAGTACTGAGGGAATAATCCAATCCCCTCGTTCTCGCTCCGTCCTTTGTCTCAGGATCGGGTCCGGATTGAGTGTTACCTTGGTGACCCCGGTGTCTGGGTGGAAAGACGAAGGCGTCGGGACTACAAGTTAGTCTTGCCTGTGTGGACTAGTAATGTCTTGGGAGGGAAACCACTTTCGGAACTTTTAACGAAGAGGGTCGTTTTTCTCATATTTTTCATTATGACGTAAGGCCTCCCTTTTCAACTCTAAGCATGGTGGGATTTTCGGAAGACCGAAGAGACCATCGAGTCGACCCTTTCTTAGACGGACGTTACGTCCTCTGGGGTCGAGTTAAGGACCCAGTCCTTCTAGGCAACCTCTTCCCCATCCGATGGGTGAGGTCATAGAACCCGAAGGGTACACCGAGTCGACCCTTTCTTAGGCGGGCGTTACGTCCTCAGGACCCAAGCTAGGGACCCAACCCCTCTAGGAAACCTCTTCCCTTTCCGATGGGTGAGGTCATAAGACTGACCTCTCAAGGTACCTCACATACGTTCCCACGACCAGGGGGAGTGTATAGGAGTAAATTAGGTCGCCAGGGACGTTTGCCCGCTATCAGGGACCGTCTTCTGAACCTGACGACGCTTGAGCCGGTTCAACTCAAGTTTACAGTCGTCGTTGCTTGCAGTCGACCGAAGACGACAGTCGGTGGGGCCACGACTCCTTGTCCCGAATACTCATTTGTTTGATAATACTGGTCACCGCCCCCGAGACGTACTAGGGTCGTCGTAACGGGATTGAGTGGTTCCGAACAAGTCGAGACTGTGACGACTTACCGGTGGGACGATCACTGTCCCCGGAGCTCCTCTGGTCGGTCGGTGCACCACCGTGCGACCGGGGAAGGTACGACCTTTCCCCGTCTGTAAGTGGAGAAGAAAAGAGAGGAAGGAGGGGGTGGAACGGGGGGAACGAAAAGTAAAAGTTTAGTAAAGTCTGAATGTTTTTCTCGACACTTTTGTTATGTTTCTGGATTTTTGCAAAACGCTTCGGCACCGTCTGGGCTTTTTGGTGTATAACATACCAAGGACAATATGCTTTACAGGTTTTCTGTCTAGTCACCACCGGACCCCGACCCTAGAAATGCCCCTCTACTTTTACAAGATTTTAGTCTAATACTACGAACGTGTTTACCCATTTGGATTTACCCACTTATAAGACTATATATATGGAGTTATTTCGAAACACACAAAAAAAAAAAAATTATCACGTTTCCCCTGAAGGTACCACCAGATCACCAATTCTTAGGAGGACGGTTACGTCTCCGGTACCGAAGGTAGGGACCAGGTCCTTCGAGGGTGTACAGAGTCTCGTTGATTTGGGTCCGGTGTTGATGACTCGGTCACGAGATCTCGGCCGTACGATGTCGATGACTCGGGTGCACGGCGTCGCTTCAGGGTGGCGTTGGTTTTATTTATTTATTTAGAATTTTTTTTTAGACGGAATACTACGTCCCCTACGTCCAAGTCAGGGAAAAACCCCTTGATTCTAGGGTGTACGGCGGTCCGTCGACTCGGACGTGTGGTGTTGATCTCTCAGACGACACCGCACTAGGCATACTACGTCACTTTTGGGGCACGTGGAGTTGATTCTGGACTACTTCGATTTATTTATTCCTTTATAAACAAAATGCATCACGTTTTTACGAATGTGCGGGAAGGAGGTGGGTCAACGGGGTACGACGACGACGACGACGATTCAGCGAAGTCAGCACAGGTTGAGACACGCTGGGGTATCTGCCGTCGGGTGGTCCGTGGGGGCAGGGACCCTAAGAGGTCCGTTCTTGTGACCTCACCCAACGGTAAAGGAAGAGGTTACGTACTTCCACTTTTCACTTTCACTTCAGCGAGTCAGTACAGGTTGGGAGTCGCTGGTGTACCTGACGTCGGATGGTCCGAGGAGGTAGGTACCCTAAAAGGTCCGTTCTCATGACCTCACCCCACGGTAACGGAAGAGGGTCAACGGGGTATACAATTATATAAAATATTTTGTCATGTTAAAAAAATTTTTTTCCTTTAATTATGACTTTGTTTCTGACAATTGATTACCTGTCAAAGTAAGTGTAAAGTCATTTACCGAGACGGGACAAGATCCTAGGGCACGTCTTAGTGTGACGTCACTCAGCGGTCCAGAGAAATCAGACCGACCAGACACTGTCAAAGACACAGGAACACCAAATATAGGAACCGTGGTCGGTACCTGAGGATCTTACCTGTGTTTCAGGTCCGTACCGAAACGGTCAGGACATCCACTCACCGCCGGTCGTGACGACAGGTTCCCCAGGTTCGCACACCGGACGGCGAGGTCTTACGCACAGTACAGTGACACCCGGCTCCCCGGGAGGGCCATCGTCACGACGGGACCTATGTGCCGTCGTCCTGGGGAAGGAGCCCGTAGTGGTTCCATTCCCTTGACAGGCCGGGGTTCGGACGGGCACGTGTTGCGGACGAGGTATACCCCGTACGTTTCCGGGTTGGACGAACGGAGTCAAGCCCTGGTGAAACTTCCGGAAAGGTCAGGGTCCCGGGAGAGACCCCGCTAGACTCGGAACCGGCGTTGGTGCAGTGTCGCGATTTGCGGGACACTGGACGGACCGAGAGGACATAAATGTTGACTACAAAGGTCCGGGTTAGGGGTCCCTTGGGGATCGTGGATTTAGGAGACAAAGACTCCTCGCGTGAGGCATGTGTACCTTACCATACCTCACTCCCATCCAAATTCGTAAAGGTTCCGAAGACATCTGGTTTTGTCCAGAGGAAGGTAGAGATTTTCTCGGGTGACCTTATTATCGGCAAAGGGTAGTGACATCGGAGAGTTGTGTACGTACGTCGAAGACCCTTTCATTGTAAAAGTAACAGCACCCTAAAAAGGAAGATTCACTAAAATTCGAGAGAATTTTGACGGTTCACCCCTCAAAACCACTTACAGTAGTTTTTCAGAATAATCACGATTACAACTTTAGTCATAGCTATATAATGTTTCTATCGACCGAAGATGTAAAGTTAGTCCACTTACATAACTGATAAGTATTTTTAATTTAAAATATTTTAGTAATATAACTTTTGTGAATGAGTGACTTCGAAGTCGTCATTTACGTTTTATAACCTCACTAGGATTGACGGGTACGTCGTCCTAGTAACATATTTGAGATTGTGGGTGTCACCCCAGTGGTTGTCGTCGTTCTTACTCCTACTCGAGGTACTTGACCAAGTCGTACGACAGGTCCTACAAATGACACAAATTAATCCTTTCTTCCGTTTCACGTCTTCTCATATAGATCATACAATGGAAAACACATTCTTTTTTCTCCTTTATTCTTTTAAACGTACATAGATGAGTAGATACGTTTCACTCTTTCTTCCTTTCTTTTGGTGTCCCGTCCGTTTGGTCTTTGACTTCCCCTCACACCCACCCCTACCCTACCGTCGTCTCTGGGAAGAGACTCGTCTGAAAACCTTTAAATACTTACAAAATATAAATATAAGAGTTTTTAGTTTTTCTTTCTGTCTCTTATTTATTTCAGTCATTCCTACTCTTTGTGTCCATAGTAAACCTGATGTTCGGGAGTCCGACTTCTGTTTCTCTTTTGCTGTGTATACGTTGAGGTCGAACATCCAAAGACCTCCGTTTTCAATCGTCGAGACCTTGAGAACGGACACGTTCATTCATCTATTGTAAAACCCATTGCCCTCGATCTAAAAATGATAACCACTTTAAACCTCAATACATTTCCTCCTTGCTATCTTACTTGGGACACCAAAATCTAAATTTTAACAGTCACGTTTGAGTGCCAAAAATTGTATCTCTATGTCCATTTATATACGTAGACACACACACACACACACACAAACGTGTGTATTTATATGTATATGTATAGTGTATATAAATATATATGTATGTGTGTGTTGGACACACACATATGTATATAGAGAAAGGGCCAAAAAAAGAGGGTTCTTCCGTACCTGTGTTACTATGGTAAATCGCCACTCGTGTGGACCCGGGTCTGAAACCAAAGATTTATGGTAACAGGTGATTTTTCTTATCCAGAAGAACAGGAACCTCCTTACCGACTAAGGTCACGACCTTATTCCCTTCATGAACCTACGTAAGACTCTTAGAATGACATTATCTTTTGTTCCTGTCCGAGTTTCCTTCTGCACACGTTCAGATTTCTATGTCTTCGGTCAGACTTCCGTATGTACGGCACGCACGTACGATTCAGTGAAGTCAGCGCAGGTCGAGAAACGCTGGGACACCTAACATCGGGAGGTCCGAGGAGACAGGTACGTTAACAGGTTCGTTCTTATGACCTCACCCAACGTGAAGGAAGAGGTCCCCTAGAAGGGCTGGGTCCCTACTTTGGGTCCAGAGAAAGCAGAGGACGAGACCGTCCGCTCAAGAAATGGTGATTGGACCCTTCGGGACAACTTCCGTAGTCAAGTCAGTCAAGTCAGCGAGCCAGCAGAAGCTGAGAAACGCTGGGGTACTTAGCGTCGGGCGGTCCGGAGGGACAGGTCGTGGTTGAGGGCCTCAAGTGAGTCTGAGTACGGGTAACTCAGGCACTACGGTAGGTCGGTAGAGTAAGAGCCAGCAGGGGAAGAGGACGACGGGGGTTAGGGAGGGTCGTAGTCTCAGAAAAGGTTGCTCAGTTGAGATGTGTACTCCACCGGTTTCATGACCTCGAAGTCGAAATCGTAGTAAGGAAGGTTTCTTTAGGGTCCCGACTAGAAGTCTTACCTGACCAACCTACAGGAACGTCAGGTTCCCTGAGAGTTCTCAGAAGAGGTTGTGGTGTCAAGTTTTCGTAGTTAAGAAGCCGTGAGTCGAAAGAAGTGTCAGGTTGAGAGTGTAGGTACATACTGGTGGCCTTTTTGGTATCGGAACTGATCTGCCTGGAATCAGACGTTTCATTACAGAGACGAAAACTTATACGACAGATCCAACCAGATCCAAGGTTCCTCATTCGTAGAAAAGTAAAGTACCGACGTCAGTGGTAGACGTCACTAAAACCTCGGCTTTGGGTGACTGGTTTAGAGCCTGTTATACATGTAGTTTCATTTATTACCGTTATTTTATAATATTGGGTAATTCATTTTATTTTAAAATAAAAATTAAATTCTTAAACTGAAGGGTTACTAAGTCTAATCATTTATTTATCTCTTCTTCCCCTTCGAGAAAGAATCATTATTTCCATTTTTCTTACTACCTTAATCTTTTAGTATAAACTGCCGGTAGAGGTCCGTTCTCAGTGACTATGAACAATTTTGTTCCCCCACCTTCAACCTCTTGTTTGTCCTCAAAAATGTATAAGAGTTTTAGACCAAGATGTTTTTATGAATGAAGTTACCCCCTTTTTCACAATTTCAGTTTCAGTCTGTTGTTCGTCCGCTCCATTGTGTTGCTCCTGAGGTCGTCGTAGGTCCTTCACTTTTTAATGTTTTTAGCCCATTCTTTTAACCGGTCACAGTCTCACCAATCCGGTAAGTACAGACGATTGACCCTGATAACTTCAATCTAAAAAAAGAGAGAGGGTTTCTGACCATCTTCTCCGGGGACAGGAGGACTAATACTTCAAAGTTCCCCTCCTGTGAGGAACTCTTTCTGTGACGACCCTACATTCTCCATGTTTGTGTAGAATTTCCCTTTCTCCTTCAAGAATGTTTAATATCTAAAAAATTTTATTTATGAGATTCTTGCCCCTTTAGTCCTCGGATTGAAATCCACAACCGACCTTGTTTACCATTTAAGAATACAGTCGGATCTCGAAAAGGATCGTGAGTAGGGTCCCTACCCGTGTCGGAGTTCGACTCAAACCCGTTTCAGGAAATCCCACTCCCAAAAGAGGTCCCACACACCCGACTCTCAAGAACGTCAAGAGTGTCTCTTTGGTCGTCTGTGGTACAGTTGTCGTGTCCAATTGCAGTGGTCCGACTACAGTGACCACGACTCCTGTGGTGAAGACTGAAAGAACGGGTTTCACGCAGTAGTCAATATTAGGAGTCTATTTGGGTTTGTCCATCCAGAGACGTTTTATTCACTGGACACTAGTACGTTCTGGTTCTTTCTATGTACTTGAGTATTTGTCAAAGTATGATTTTCTCTGACTTCTGAAAACCGTCGACTTGGGTTGTACATTAGGACCTCAGGTATTTTTGTCATGACCCCCTGAAGGGAACAGGTCACCGATTCTCAGGTGCGAGGGTTACAACCCCCGGACCCAAGTTAGGAAACAGTCCCTTGATCTAGGGCGTACGAGGTTATTTCAAGTTTCTATAGGGTCTACGGAGTTGGCTCTGACTTCGTCGGTTTATTTATTTATCGTTTTGTTTTGTGATAACCCTGTTAACCGTTGTAGTCCAATTCCACCATAACTACTCTATTGCTATGACTGGAAAATTTTTAACTCTATATTAACTGTATTGTAATATAATCAAAGTTCACATTGTTGTATTACTAAATTATAAACACATATAACTGTTGACAACGACAACAAGAACAAGGCAGTGGTTTAACACAGGTTGAAAAACACTAGAGGACCTGATATCGGACGGTCCGAGGAGATATGGACCCCTAAAGGTCCATTCTTAGAATTTCACCCAACGGTAAAGGAGAGGTCCCCCAGAAGGACATGGTGTCCATAGTTTGGACGTAGAGGGTGTTACTGTCCACCTAAGAAATGGGGACTCGGTGGTCCCTTCGGCTAACGGGATTACAATTAAAAGACTAAAACGAGTAACATGAGATCGACATGTTCTCTTACAAGTATGTGTGTCTTCATAACTACTTGTTTCTCGATAAAACAAACGTTTAATAGGAGTTTACCGAGTCTTCCTATTATACACACACACACACACACATACAGAGACACACACAGACACCCATGTCTCTCTCTCTCTCTGGTCTCTGTCTATTTATATCATTTTGTTACCTTTGGACCCAATTCCGATATAACTTTAAGAAATATAAGAAGAAACGTTCGAAATTCATATTTTAATACATTTTTTTCTTCAAAACCCCGTTTTTAAGTTGGGGTTAGACTGTATTTTTCGTTGAATTAAGGTTCACCTAATCTCTACAGTCACACCTTCAATAGTTTGAAACTGTTATTCCTTCCATCCTCTTACCCGGAGGGACCCCCGAACTCACCATTTCTTGGGCGGACGGCTACGTCCTCTGTACCCAAACTAGGGACCCAACCCTTCTAGGGGACCTCTTTCTTTCTTGTTGGGTGAGGTCATGAGAACGGACCTCTTAGGGTGTCTGTCCCTTCGTACCGTCCGATGTCACGTACCCCTGTGTTTCCTCAGCCTGTGGTGACTCGCTGACTTCTCGGACTCCCACGCGCGATCCTGGGGACGACCCCGAGCGGCCCCTGTGCGGTGTGGAGACACAGGTGACGTCTGGGACATCAGGGCCCCTGGACGCCTCAGAACACCCGGTTCGTCGTAGACGAGCGGGACGGCGTTTCCGGAAAGGAAGGATACCGGGACAAGTGTCGACTGTCGGAAGACACAATGGACCACACACACAGAGACGTCCCAGGGACCCATACCTTATACGGCGGAGGTTCTGGGTCCAAAAGAGAAGGAAAGTAGTACGTAGTACTATCCTCCACGTTTCACGTTACCGGACATAAATCGAGGTTCCCCTACAGACTCTACGGTGACGGACCACTGGAGCGGTTCCCCTGTTCGGGGACTGGGAGACCTCACGGACGCAGAATGGTTTCGGAGCTACATGAGTTGTGAAGGACGAGTGATCCAGTTGTGAAGGACGAGTGGTCCAGTTAAGTGTGGTACAGTAGTTATATTCCTGAGTGTTGAGTTCGACGGTTCTCAGGGAACAGTCACCTCTGTGTCTCCTAAGCGAATTAAAAGGGTCGTTACTACTGTTTGTGTACACCTTTCGACGGTGGACCCTTTGAGTATTCTCTGAGTCGTAGTTCCAAAAACAACCGTCGTCCAGTTCGTCCACGGGAGACGACCGTACATGATTCTAAGGTCCGCGGTTTTTCTTTCGTCCACAAGTTGTATTTGGGTTTGTTAAAACTGTGTCACTCGGTAAAAATAGTCCCCACCCTTGGGAGGGGTTTAGATTCAAGGGTCTACGAAACGTTCGTCCAACGTTCCTGTAGTCAGAGTCCTGACAATCGAGAAAGAGTATGTGACGGTTGGTGGAGTACGCTGNTCCTAAGCGAATTAAAAGGGTCGTTACTACTGTTTGTGTACACCTTTCGACGGTGGACCCTTTGAGTATTCTCTGAGTCGTAGTTCCAAAAACAACCGTCGTCCAGTTCGTCCACGGGAGACGACCGTACATGATTCTAAGGTCCGAGGTTTTTCTTTCGTCCACAAGTTGTATTTGGGTTTGTTAAAACTGTGTCACTCGGTAAAAATAGTCCCCACCCTTGGGAGGGTTTTAGATTCAAGGGTCTACGAAACGTTCGTCCAACGTTCCTGTAGTCAGAGTCCTGACAATCGAGAAAGAGTATGTGACAGTTGGTGGAGTACGCTGGTGCGTACGTCCTTGGTCCCTTAACTGAGTCCCCAGAACCTGGGTCACCAAGTACACTTTTTCTGGGCCCGACCCTGAGATAAACCCTTCGGTCTCATGCGAACCTAACAGTGGACTGAGGATCCGACGGGGGGTACGAGGTTCTTCCTTCAGTCACTCCCACGAAACCCAGGGACCCACAGTCACAATTTAGTCGAGACACAGGGTGGGAGGAGTTTCTGGGTTCTCATACATAGGGAGAAAGGAATCTCGTACGGTAAATGGTTCCGTTACTGCCTACGAGATCACTACCCCCGTATTCTCAACGAGTTTTCGAAGACGTCAGACGTTGCCCCCTTTCCTTCACTGTAATATCTTGACCCAAGGTACCCTTTCTGTCTTTACTATTCTCAGTCTTTATGGTCTCCGATCTTTAAGCCTTTAAAATTTTATTTACGAACTAACTTTATTTTTCTTTACTTTCGCCAATCTACCGTCGTGTCTTGACAGCCTTTGGTTCGCAGTGACTATTGGTACTGCCAGTCGTCCTAGTCCTACGACCCTAGACCTCCCCGTCGAGGGTCTCGTTACAAGGATCACCGCCCTCTCTACCTGACGACCTGTCGACGTCGGTTCTGTCTACCTGTTCGTCTTTCGGTCCAATCGACGGGGTCCCTTTAAGTATTAGGGAATAGGGTAAAGGTCTGGAATTAATCAAGAGTCTGGGTCTTGGATGACTGACTTCAGTTCCGGTCCGGGGACCACTTTTGACGTTACGGACCAGTCACAACGGAGGTAAGAAGGGCTTTCCCCAGATGGGTCAAATGGGTCCATTTACAAGAACGATAGTTCTACCCTTTCGAAAAAAATTTTTTTATATTAACTGAATGTCACTAAGTTATCGCTAGGTTATAGAAATATTTGTAAGGTAGGCTAGGGTGCTCTCAAGAAATATATAAGACCAATATCCAGGAAGTAGTTTGTATCCAAACGTTTATAAAAGGGACTCAGATACCTAACGGAAAATTAAGATCATCATACAAACTCGTTTTTAAAATTTAAAACTACTTCAAATTAAGTCAGGAAAGGGGAATACCTAGTGACCACAAACAAGATTCTTTGAAAACGGATTCGGTTCCAGCGTTTAAGAAAGAGGACACAAAAGGAGTTCTTTGACAATAACGAAATCCGAAATGTTAAGTCTCATACCGGGTAAAACTAGATGAAGAGTCTATACACACTCTATTCTTACGTTCCGACAAATGCGTGGAGACATACAGGAGACAGGACCGTCGCAAACAACTTTTCCGATCGGTAGACTGTGCAGACTACTTCCTGATAATGGGGTTCCCGTGGTTCTTGAATTTTACGTCGTTGTTCTTTTGTTGAGTTAAAAAAATTTTTTCCAGGTTTCCGGAACTGTGTGTGGGGTGGCCTCCCGTATGTCTACCGTTTATTCGTGTACTTCTCCACAAGGTGTACTGTACAGTAGTCCCTTACGTTTAGTTTTACTGCTCTATGGCGACGTCTAGGAGACCTTACCGGTTTTAGGTCACGACTGTGGTGACTTATGGTCCGTTCTACACCTCGTTGTCCTCGAGAGCGGGTAACGACCACCCCCACGTCGGCGAAACTCTTGTCGGCCGACCAAAGACTGAGTTGATTTATCTGAGAATGTATACTAGGGCGGTAGTGTCAGAAACCATAAATGGTTTTACTCGACTCTTGAATGTAGGTGCGTTTCTGGACGTGTGTCTTATCTACGGATGTCGTCGAAGTAAGTATTGACGACTTTGGGCTTCTGCTGGTTCTACGGGAAGTCGTCACTTACCTATTTATTTGACCGTGTGGGTCTGCCACCCTATACTAAGTCGTGACTTTTCTTCACTCGATGTACCTCCTCGAAATTTACGTGTGATGATTCACTCTCTTGGGGTAGACTTTTCCGATGCCACGAAGGTTGGTGTACCGTACCTCTTCTATATTGACATCTCGACCGCCTTCCAAGGTACCTAAGGTCCCCCTCTTGTCTTTCCGTCGGTCCGGTGGACCCATCGGTGAGTGAACGAGTAAGTACGAATCAATACAAAGAGACTCGTAGATGAAGTGTACCCGTCCCGAACCCCTGGTCCGTCTCCTCTCAGTAGAGGAGGGTCCATGAGGACCTTCCCATCCCTCTGCCTTTAGGTTGTTCCTTGTGTCTGTCCCTGTCCCAACGGTCCCTTCCCACGAGTCTCTGGGACCCCCGCGCATTCCCTGGGGTCCACGGGTGTGTCTTAGTGCGACTCTTCCCGGTTCAAGTCTCGGTACTTGACACTCGGCACCTAGGGTCACATCTCGTGCTCGACCCTTGTTCCCCTGGTTCAGTTCTCGTTCTACACTGCAGTAGGACTTCCAATAAAGAGACACGCATTTCGAATCCCAACACCATTCTTGACACCCGTGTGTAGTGAAGACACCGTAAGAACGGGTTTACTTATTGGAGTCAGATTAGTACATTTCTGTAGTCTTTTAGGTTTGACTCCCCGTAGATGTTTTCTTGAGTGTAAGGTGTCGTCACGACTGTGCCATTTTCTACTTCTGTGTGACTCCTGGGTAGGGCTACCGAGTCTGACCTCCTGTGCACTAGGACCAGGTCTTTTTCCTACAATACCTTGCTGTGCGACTCTACGCCTATTCCAGACTTCTAATTGACAGTCAGATCTATTTACAATCAGAGGACCTAAATTAGTGTCACGGTAACAATACATTACACTCTTGAAAACTTCTTCGATCCCCTTCCCAAATGTCGTAGGAAACATGATAAAAAAAATTACGAAACCGGTTCGACGTGTGGTACACCCCATAAGTAAGGGGGTGGTCCCTACCTTGGACGAGGGGGACACCACCTTGACACCGGGTGGACCCTTCGAGAAGAGAAACATGACAAAAAATTTTCGTTAAAATCACTCCATAGTAAATGTATGGTATTGTAAGTGGGTAGAATTCACACTTTAAGTCACGAAAAACCATTTAAATGGCTGAAAAGTTTGAAATGGTGTCAAGTCAAAATCTTGTAAAAGTAATAGACACACCTAGTGTTGTGTGACACCTTTTAAGAATTTCTATGCTCTTATGGTCTGGTGGAATGGACAGAGGACATACACCCAGTTCTTCGTCGACAATCTTGGAATGTACCTTGTTGACTGACCAAGTTTTTACCCTTTCCTCATCCTGTGTCCACATATAAAAATAGGACGAATAAATTGAAGATAGGTCTAATGTGACACGTTTTACGACCTAACCTACCTTAGTTCTAACGACCCTTTTAATAATTGTTGAAGTATATACGTCCACTATGGTGAGATTACCGTCTTTCGTTTCTCCTTGAGTTTTCGGAGAACTACTCCCATTTTCTCCTTTCTTTTTCGACCGAATTTCGAGTTGTATTTTTTTTTTTTGTTGGTCCTAGTACCGTAGACCAGTGTGTTGAAGTACCGTTTATCTTTCTCTTTTTCACCTTCGTCACTGTCTAAAAAGAAAGGAACCTGAGGTTTTAGTGACGTCTACCACTGACGTTGGTACTTCAATGTTCTGCGAGCGAGGAACCTTTTTCTCGATACTGTTTGGATCTGTCGCATAAGTTTTCGTCTCCGTAGTGAAACGACTGTTTCCAGACAGATCAGTTTCGATACCAAAACGGTCACCAGTACATGCCTACACTCACAACCTGATATTTCTTCCGACTCGCGACTTCTTAACTACGAAAACTTAACACCACGACCTCTTCTGAGAACTCTCAGGGAGCCTGACGTTCCTTTAGTTTGGTCAGACAGGATTTCCTCACTACGACTTCGAGGTTATGAAACCGGTGGACTACGTTTCTCGACCGAGTGACCGTTTCGGGGACTAGGACCCTTTCTAACTCCTGTTTGCAACTTCTCCCGCCGTCTCCTACTATACCAATCTGTCGTAGCGACTGAGCTACCTGATAGGTCCTCTGTCACTCCCTGTCCCTTCGGACTGAACGACGCCAGGTACCCCGACGTTTCTCAGCCTCTCCTGAATCTCTGACTTGTCGTTGAGGTAGGGTCACTACGAGGGTCGGGACCCGGGGGTCAGCAGACAAAGGACAAAGGTACCAAAGGGGAAAAGACCTGCAAAATATTTTTCTCTTGACTTACTACACACAAAACTCAGACAGTGTTAAAACGTATTACAAAATCTCCAGATACAATCATCCTGGGACCCACTTTGAACTTATTCTAAACATTTATAGACTATCATAACATAGTTACAATTAAAGACTCAAATGTATTAACTTAATATTAATATACTAATATATCATATTCTAAATCTCCTTCGACCCACTATCCTTTACACACGATAAAAACGTTGAAAAAACCATTCATTTTATTAAAGTTTTATTTAGAAAAAAAATTTGAATTCGAACCCCAGACTTAGCACGTGACGAATACGAACAGATACCATGACTCTGATACCAAAGAAGAGTTGTCTTATCAAACCGACCGGAAAGGTAAAGGTCTCTAGGAACCACTCGAGTCAAAGGTCCTACAAGAAGTCCCTTTTCATCCCCGATCAGGTCCCCGTATCCGGACTCAGTGACTCCGTACCGGACGTCCCCAAAGTCAAGTCAATTCAGCGAGTCAGCACAGGCTAAGAAACGTTGACGTACCTGACGTCGTGCGGTCGGAAGGGACGGGTAGTGGTTGAGGACCTCGAACGAGTTTGAGTACAGGTAACTCAGCCACTACGGTAGGTTGGTAGAGTAGGAGATAGTAAGGGAAAAGGAGGACGGAAGTTAGAAAGGGTCGTAGTCCCAGAAAAGATTACTCAACAAAGAAGCGTAGTCCGCCGGTTTGATAACTTCGAAGTCGGAGTCGGAGTCAGGAAGGTTGCTTATAAGTCCTGACTAAAGGAAATCCTACCTGACCAAACTAGAGGAACTTCAGGTTCCCTGAGAGTTCTCAGAAGACGTTGTGGTGTCAAGTTTTCGTAATTAAGAAGTCACGAGTCGAAAGAAACACCAGGTTGAGAGTGTAGGTATGTACTGATGACCTTTTTGGTATCGGATCTGCCTGTAAACAACCGTTTCATTACAGGGACGAAAATTTATGCGATAGATCCAACCAGTGTCGAAAAGAAGGTTCCTCGTTCGCAGAAAAGTAAAGTACCAACGTCGGTGGTGTACGTCACTAAAACTTCGGTTTCTTTTATTTTAGACAGTGACAAAGGTGACTAAGGGGTAGATAAACGGTACTTCACTATCCTGACCTACGGTACCAGAATCCCAAAGACGTCCCCAAATCCCTCCCCGAAAAAGTGAAGGGAAGTTACAACCGTGAAGGTCCCGACCGACGATTCCTCCCACTCACCCACCGGAGACGTACCTTCCGGAATCCGAGCTGGAGACAGTCGGACTCGTTCCGGGTTGGGACTCTCTGACCCCTTCGAGTCTCTCTCCCTCCACGTCTAGTTCGCTAGACCTCTCCCAAAGTCCCGACTCGGGGGTCGACAACGGACCTGTAGACGGGTCCCTGAAGGAGTCTTCGACGACTATTAATCCGGAGTCGAAGGACGACGGTCGAGTCTTGTCTCAGACAGAGCCGGAGTCTCCTTTACTCTCGAACAGTCTCTTCTATCGGACTTGTACACGTCTCTGCGTACCTCTGTGTCTCCGGGTACTTGCTCGAAGTGTTGTTAGCATTCGTGGAACTGGCTACCCTAGCGTCGTACCCCTGTGTCGGGTTGGCACCGCGTGCTCAGGGTGGGAAGTCCCTCGGACAGATCCCGACCTCCTTTCTGGTCTCGTCCACAGGAGCTTCCCCGACTTGACCACCGCTCTCGACCTCCTGCGTGGGCCGTAGACGAGGGACCATGAAGACAGAGACAAAGTCAGTAAAGGTGTGGTGTGTCGTGGACGATTGACGATGCCCTTCTGAGCAGGTTTCGCCTCGTGTCTGAACCTCTGGGTCGGGACGAGGACTCCTCGAGGGTCGTTGGGGTCGACTGCACGTCGACCAAAACCCCTCTGTTATTACCTGTTTCCCGTAAGCGACCCACAACTCGTCCGCTACTCTCCGGTTTCCCTCAAGAACCCCTCGGATTGTCCGTTGTTTCGACAGTCCGACCGTGGGTCCGACCCCGTCGCTCCCGTCTCGAGGGATCCAGTGTCGTGGTGCTATGTTCCTCTGAGAGGTCACCCTGGTCCGCTTCCCCACGGTCCCGCAGGACCGTCGGGCGGTCGGCCACGTCGTCCCCGGCGGGGCCTGGGTCGACGGGACAGGGAGGGTGTTGTCCCGAGCGCGGGTGCACGAAGACGGACACAAACACACGGTCAGACCTGAGACAGCGGTGACTGGTTTTGGGTGAAGTCTGGTTGAAGTCGTTTTTCCTCTTCACTGGCAAAGTGTTTTACCTTTTCGACTTGTCAGTCCTCGAACAGAGTCCGTTCCGCCGGGGTCCCGAAGTCCTGCATTCGACGGAGAGAAGAGTGTCGGATCGGGACACAACCGAGGCAGAAGGAGTCTTACCGCTCTCCGACCTTCAACGGGAGTCCTTAGAGGGAGGGTAAGGCTCAAGGGAAGGGGTTTCAAGATTCCTTCAACGGTCCTGAGGCCGAGTGGTAGAACCCAGTCGGGACCGGGGGTGTCCGTCAAAACCGGGCGCACAGGCAGGGCGTCCGGGTCCCCACCCTCCGCCGAGACAGGTCCCGAGTCTTCTACTCACGCCCGTCTCGACTCCGAAGTGCTTCTCCCCACGACCCGTCCGTCTTTACCGTCCACTGACACCCATGGTCCCGGTCTCCGGGTCTCTCCTGTCCAAGTCGGTAGGGCTCCCCCGACTGGTCCGGTCAGGCCACCCGAAACCCTACCGGGTGCACGTGCCTCGAGTCCGTCGCCACCTTGGCCACCTGCAGTCCAAAAGACCTTCCCTCGTTCCTGAATCGACACGGGCCACACCCGACCCACGAACCTCATGGAACATCAGTCTCAACGTACAATATTTTGTTGGGGTCGCCCCCCCGCCCTCTATGTCCTCACCCGACTATGCCCCGGTCCCGGCCCTCACGTACCCCTCGGGCACTGGGCGCCGGTTCGTTCTCCGCTGACCCCGTCCGACCCGGAACCTTCCGCCGTGTCCCCCACCTAAACTCTCACTTAACCCTTCACTACCGTTACCCACCAAGTTCATCCTCGCAGAGCTAAGGACTCTACTCTAGGACCTGTTCTCCTCCAGACCTCCCGGTCCACCCTAGACGACACCAACACCCCGGAAACCCTTGTGAACCCACTGGACCGTCGACTTCGTTCGGATCCCACCTGTCAAACTCAAGACGGTCGTGTTCCGATCCGGTTATTCCCGGTTTTCCTGACCCTCCTCCTCCGACCCGACAGGGGTCCGTTGGTGAGAGAGGGCGGGTCCGAGGTACACCAGGACAAAGGCGGACGAGTCGACGGGTCCGAGAGGGTCCGACACCGGTGTGGGGAGGGGTGGGCGTGTCGGTGACTCCTCCCCGCCCCCCTCGCCCGGTGAGAAGGAGAGGCTCCGGTCGTCTGCTCCCACTATTTCGGGGCGTCTGTTAGGCGAGTGTCCGGTCGGACCGGACGGTCTCGGCGGCGGTGGTACTTCCTGCTCCGTCGGGAAGACCGGTGACAGTGGGAGGACCCGCACGACGACGTTCCACCCGACCGAGGACGAGCCCTCCACCCACCCGGAGCCTGGGGACGTCAGACGGAAGGAGGGAGGTCCGAGACCCGTCCCAGCCCCCTCACGACCTTTCCGGTCCGGATCCACTCCCTGTCGGGTCTGAGGACCCTGGGCTCGAGACGACCGAGGCTTCCTTCCCTACGAGGTCCCGACTTCCGGACCGTGAAAGGGGTTCACCCTTCCACTCTCTGGGGACCTCCCCACAGACGTCCCGCTTGACACTTTGAGACCCGTCCCTGGTACCGACTCTCCACGGACTGGATCCCCACAGAGCTAAGGACTCTACTCTAGGACCTGTTCTCCTCCAGACCTCCCGGTCCACCCTAGACGACACCAACACCCCGGAAACCCTTGTGAACCCACTGGACCGTCGACTTCGTTCGGATCCCACCTGTCAAACTCAAGACGGTCGTGTTCCGATCCGGTTATTCCCGGTTTTCCTGACCCTCCTCCTCCTCCTCGTTTCCGGATCCCCTACCCGTCCCTTTACCTTTTTCCGTGGACTCCCTACTCACTCCATCCGAACCCCGACCCCCACCAGGGGACTCGTCGTATTTCTCGGGACCTCCGCCCGTCCCGAAAGTCACTCTTTCACCCCGTAGGTCGGTACAATTGGACTCGTCCTCCCGTCCCACGGTCGTACTTACCCGCAGGACTACAACCCACATCTTCACCCTGTCGGCACCCGGACTCCGTCGGGATGAGGTCTACCGACGACGGGAGAGGTGGACAGAGGAGAGACCCACAGGGTCACCCTCCTGGGGTAGGGGACCGGGACGGAAGTTTCCGTGAGAGAAATAGGACCTTGACACACTTCGACCTGGTCCGACTTTGGGGGTTTCCACGGACGACTCACGAGAAAAGTCTAACCGGGATCTACTGTGTAAGGACCCTGTCTGTACGGGATCCTGCTCTGTGTCGGACTCCGTCCCCGGGACCTCGACGACTCGTCTGACTCAACTAGAGGTCGGTATGGTCGCTCGAGTGGGTAGTCCAGGAGGAGTCCATCGGTGGCCCGGCGGGAGGTCTGGGCCGTACCAGGACCGTTCCGGTGGCAGGCATAAGTGTTACGTGAATCCAACTCGGGATGTCCTTCGGACCGTGGTTCCCGTAGTCTCGGTGTCTTGAACGTCCTTCTATCGACCTCTGTGGGTCATGACGTTGACACACACATCACCCGTGGACCGGACGCTGGTTCATCTTATCTTCCCAAGGACGCGTGAGTCCGAGAGTTCTCAGTCGGGGGTGAGAGAGACATGGGTAGCCACAGCCTTCCGTCTCGTCGTCTCCGGCCACCAAACCTCGACCTGATCTTCTCAGGGTCGACAATTGGTGGACCCCCGTCTCCTCTCCAATAGATCTGTGACTGACTCCGTCTCAGGTCTCTCCGACTTGTCTCTTTGGCTCCGTCCTGACCTGCGACGTCAAACGTCCGTGTCGTTAGGTCCTCCAGGGAGGACCACTTGAGACACCCACCCCCTCGTCCCTGCTACCGGGTTCCACACACGAAGGAACGTCAACCTTCCTCCGTCGGTTGTCACCGAGTCAACCATTTCTTGGACGGACGTTATGTCCTCTGGGCGCAAGCTAGGGACCCAGCCCTTCTAAGGGACCTCTTCCTTTACCGTTGGGTGAGGTCATAAGAACGAACCTTTTAGGGAACCTGTTTCCTCGAACCACCCGATGTCAGGTACCCCAGAGTTTCTCAGTCTGTCCTGACTCGCTGCTTGTGACAGTGACAGTGACGGAAATTAGCCCTGAGGGGCAGATTCCGGCAACCGGTGCCAGGTACGGATCTCCCACCCTCAGATTCCGGCAACCGGTGTCAGGTACGGATCTCCCACCCTTAGCCCATAGACGAACACAAAACGTTCAGTTTGATTAAGTCCTCGTTTCAGGAGAGCTCCCGTCCACAGGACACTGCACAGTAGGGAAGGAGGATGTGAGTGACCCGACCTGTCCTGGAGAGTCTCGGGGTCCGGGTGTGGGACGGGAGAGATAACTCACAGTACCTGTGGCCTCTGCTCGCCCCAGGCCGCCAGGAGAATACAACCCGAAATTTCCCCTCAGAGGTGCTCGTCCCGCACCTCGTCCCTAGTTTCTGGCCGTCGATCCGGCCCTCAGTCCCACGGCTCAGACTGAGGACGTTGTGGAGGCAGGGGTCGGATGAAGAGAGACGTCCACTAGAGCCGCGCGTCTCGGAAGGCGCACAGCGGCGGCGAGTGGTGGCCGGGCGGCCTCAAGCTCGCGTAGATGGCTCGGGTCACTCGGCGCCGCCCTCCCGCGCCCCACCCGGCGCTCCGTCGGGGCCCGCCCGTCCGAGACTCCCTCGCCCGGCCGCGGAAGTACGACGGGGCGGGCGTGGCGTCTCACTTGACGTCGCTCATGAAGGGCGACAAGGAGCGGTGCGAGACCCACCGGCCGTAGAAGAAGGTGCTTCCAAACCTGCACCCGACCCCGCGCGCGTGGCCTCGGCCCCCCAGGGGCGTCGTCGCCCGAGTGGCGTCGGGCGGGGCGGCAGGCGAGGGGACGGGGTCCGCGGCGCCGTGACACGCCAGACCAGATGGACAAGCGCGCGGAGGCGATGAAGGTCCCGATGCGCGCGAGACGCGTCGTCTCCACTCTTCGCCCCGCCCCTTTCCACCATCTGCCCGTCCCGCCCGCGCCGGCTCCGGCGGTCGCCTCGCGCCCGCCCTGGCCCGACGACCGACCTCCGCCCAGGGAAAGCCCCGGGTCACCCGCCCGGGGGCCACCTCCGCCCGGCACCCCAGCCCGACCCAAGCCGCAGGCCGGGGCGGCGGCGACTCGGGGTGAGCGTCCGACCGGGGCGACATGCGCTCGCGCGCGCGCGAGACCGAAGAGCACCGGGACCGCCGGGAGCCGGACGAGCGGGTGAAGGAGGGCCGGCACGACGCGCGGTGCGAGGAACCTGTCGAGGCCTTTGACGACGACTCCCGGACTCTGTCTCCTGCGGACCTGCTGCCTCGACGTCAACTTGGCCTCGGAGGAGGTCAAAGAGTAATTTCGCAGGTACTGTCCTGGGGCTCACGTGAGAGAGCCAGCTTTACACAGCGCGTTACGCCCAACATCTCGGACGTCCCCGGATTGAAGCCGACGGCCCTCCTCCGCCCCGACGCCCTCCGTGCTCCGGCGGGGAGGGGTGGGTGGGCGGGGCCCCCTCGAGCTAGCCCAGGGCCCAGGACAGGACAAGGGTCTGGGGTCTCCGTGTGCGAGCCCCGCGTCCGCGGGAAAGAGCGGCTACGAGTGGGTCCCGAAGAGGGACGCCAGTCACGAAAGGAGCGGACAGGGAGGATACTTGGGACGGAGAGGCGACTGGGAGTCGGCGGGATAAGGCACATGGGACCGGCAGTGTCGGTTGTGTTCCCTGAAAAACCCTAGCCGTGACCCAATGGTCGTAGATCTACGGATCCACCGTGTCACCATTTCTTAAGTGAACGACTACGTCCTCTGTGTCATTTGTACCCAAGGTAGGGACCCATCCCTTCCAGGGGACCTCCTCCTTTACCGTTAGGTGAGGTGATAAGAACGGACCTTTTAGGGTACCTGTCTCCTCGCACCACCCTACCCCAGTGGTCTCAGCCCGCGCTGACTCGTGTCCACAACGCCCGTTGGACGACGTCGGCTATCTCGACCCTTTCTGCTACTTACCTTAGTTAGACCAACTAACCGCACGAGGTTTTAAGAACGGACCTCTTAGGGTTCCTGTCTCCTCGGACCGCCCGGTGTCAGGTACCCAACGTTTTTGAGCCTGTGCTGACTTCGCCGAATCGTGTGTGCGTGTCCACGAGAGGCCATTTGCAGACCCACAGAACCCCGGGTCTAGACCTTCCTTACGCGTGGTCCTTATCAGGGATTTCTCCACCGAAATCCACTCTTACCTCTCCTCTCCTTGGTCCATTGTCGTTTCCGGGACTCGGCCGACTCTCTGGGATTCTACCCAGTCTCTGGGTACTTCGGCGCGGAACCTTTGCCCCCAGTTTCGTCCCGCTCTGGGTGCTTATGCACCCCTCTCCTCTGTCCCCGCACGGAAACTCTCCGCCGACGTCCGTGAAGGTGTCGATACTACCCACGATCCCCCCTCCCGAGACTCCTTCCAGCAGAACCTTCGCCCGCCACCCCCCGTCTAAGGTGTGATCGAGGTAGTCAATGGATCAGTGGTTCGGCGGTGAGGGTCCTTTACCTCCGATCCAGCACGACCCGGTGCGTCGTTCCGTCCCCGCGGACTACTATATCGGCCTAATCTCCGCTTGTGCAGTAATTGGGAAATAATGTTCCTTGCGAGAGTATCTTCATATACACCTGAATTGCACTTTTTTAGTTTACATAGGTTCTTATTTTTTGTGTCGTGTATTTCATCATATACGTAAGGTCACAAGCGCGGTCTCTGTCACCCACGGGTCCTTTTTCGAGAAGATTTTGCCGGACCGGGTTACCCCGGTCCTCCCTCGCCGAGGCCCGCCGCGCCGGCCGGAGTCCGTGTCACATCCGCGGCGGACGGAGAAGGGGCGCCGGCCGCCCGCCCCGTCGTGGTCAAGGACCCCGGAGGCCCGGTCGCCGGTGGGGTCCGGCCGCCTCGCACCAGGGTCCGTCTTGGGGCCCGACCCCGCCGGCACGGACCGGGAGGCCCCCGTCGCCGCTGTAGAGTCCAGAGGGCCCGAAGTCCTGGTCGATTTTACGTGGAAGTATTCAGAGTCGAATCAGTCGGAAAAAGTCCTTTTAGACCTTCTTGGTCCGAGTCATAGTCGACCCCAAAGTCCCTTGCGACCCCAAATCGACGACCCATGTCGAGGGGTAGGGGACCGGGTACAGTGGAGCGAGTCTTAGTGGGTGTGTCCACTCAGACAGACCTACCTCTCCGCGTCACGAAGGTCCCCCGGCTTTCGTCCCAGGTGAAGTGGGACACGGTGCGGGAACATCTTCCTCGGACCCCCTCACGTCGTCACTCTCCGGGTCTCGCGACGAGTAACTCGGAGCGGGGGTGGAGGCGAGCCACCGGGGAGTGAGTGGATAGACCTCCATCGGTAGTCCCGAGGCTCCCATGACGTCTCACTGGCTTACCGGGAGGACGTCCCGGAGGAACAGACTGACCCCCAAGACCCCCGTTTTAGTTCCCCGACTTCGGCCACCGACACCCTCCCCGTCCGGAGTCACGTGGTGGTGGGGGGGTGGTGTGAGTGTAGTTTCCCGTTGTGGAGGTGTCTGCACAACTTGTCGAACAGGAGACCCACGAGCTACAACGGTGACGCCTTCTTCTTGGACGCCGGTCTGTCCGGACACTCGACGACGCCCCCACCCCCACCCCCGTGACGGATCCGTACTGTGGGTCGTCTCTTCTCCGGTCCGGACCCGGTCCTGACGTCCCCACCCCGTGACGGATCCGTACTGTGGGTCGTCTCTTCTCCGGTCCGGACCCGGTCCTGACGTCAACCACCCCGTGACGGCTCCCTACTGCGGGTCGTCTCTTCTCCGGTCCGGGCCCGGTCCTGACGTCAGCCACCACTCTCCCCTTGTCCTTCCTTCTGGTCCCAAGAGGTTTACCTCCTTTGTCCGTTCACAATCTGTGAAAAAAGGAAGAGATGTGTTTTAATTTTCCTCCATTTTAAGACACAACCGTACTACTGTGGACCAAGGTCGACTTGGGTTGAAAAGAGTTTGGAACTCGATTGGTTACAAAAAGAATACCTTCACCAAAGGAATTCGATACAATTACTTGATACATAAATGGGATCTGACACAGAAAGAAGTTCTACTAAGACGGATTCTGAGTCTTGGTTATTCCCGAGTTGTTTGGTCATATAAAATGAGTATGTAACGAGAGGATTAGATACAATTACTTCGATGTATAAATGAACCTTTGGACGGAAAGAAGTACTAAGTACAGTCAGCAAAATACCGGGCCCTACTGAGTGCACTACGGTTACAATAGAGTTTTACGTACAACACCCACTCCCCGGACCACGGTGAGACTCAAAACTCTGTAGAGGAAAGAGATTAATCGTTGGACGACTATCCGTATTTTGTATGACGATTTTCGATCGTTGAGAAAGACGGGAGAAGACTACAGATACAGTCTTCGAAAGAGATAGAGAAAATATAAAATTATTTTGAAATAGTGTGTTTTCGAGACTCACTAGTTCGGAACAGAGACCGGGGTCTGACTTAAGGAGAGGAGACCTCCGGTTCTTAGGGCCGCAGAAAGTACCGAGTCGTTGTTGGAAAGTCACCCGGGACACCATGAGCCGGTTCAACCCGTGGTGGGTTTCGTCAGTAACCTGACATGTTTCGTTGAATGAGTATTCCGGCTCCCACTGCCCGTTACAGTGGTTCGAGGACACCCGCTACGACGTGAACGGAAATACTTCATCGATGACAACGAAGAAAAAACAGGAGTGGTGTACGTCGAATACCTAGAATAAAACGGTTAGTCCCGGACTTGGGCCAAGGTGTCGTCACTTTCGGACTCAGAAAGGTAACCTGGTGACCCCTTAAGACATCGATGACAAGACTCGATATGAAAATTCTATTCTTTTGGATTGTTGTAATTTATTAGACGACCCCCCAGTGTCTCCCCTTAGACATCCCAGTCTTTAAACACCACTCCGAACCTGACGCCATCGGTGGGAGGGGGAGGGGGTTTCACCCAGACACCCGCGACCATGACTGGCGAGGTCAGCGTCACCGACCTTCTTCGCCTTCGCCTACTTCAGGGGACGTCTCCCGCACTTCCGGGTCTTCTTTAGGAGCACGTTTATCCGGAAGAGGTCCCACTTCACGACCATGCAGAACTCCGAGCACGAGTGGAGACGACCACCCAAGTGCACGAGGTAGGCGTCGCGCACGAAGGGTTTCAGGAACAGGATCACCGCCTCCCTGTCTCCACGAGCCCACCCGGGACCCGACGGGACGGCGGAGGAGCGGGCTCGAGCCGAGCCCGAGACGACACGAGCTGGTCGAGGTCACGCCGTGACGGGTGGAAGTCAAAGACCTAGAACGGGCGGTCACTCCTCACCCACGGGTGCACGACCTTCTCCCTTCCGAACTTCGCCTAGGCGTCCAACCGGAAGACGGCCAGCGTCACGAAGACACCTCCCTCCCACTGTGTGACCCCGACTTCTGTCTTTGAGGAGGTCGGTCGTTGTGTCAGAAGAGGACAGCCCGTGTGCTAGTGGTTGTGTCAGGGACTTCCTCCGACGAACGAGGTGGCGGGGCGGGCGGAGACGCGTCCGGGACGAGTGGCGTAGGAAGAGTCCCAACGTCTGGAAGTGGGTTTCTTACACCAGGTCCTCGGTCAGTTACCCGAACAGGGCCATCTTGTATTCCTACTTGAGGTGTTACTGCGAGTCCAGGTCTCTGAACTTGTAGAAGGGACTCTCATCCTCATCCCCCTTTTGCCACGACTCTTCCGTCGAGACGGCACTGGATGAAGGAGAATTAGGGAGACCCCCTGAGACCCCTCCCAGGATATCGTTTTGGAGACCGACCGACGTCCGTCCACACCCATTCTTCTCCCGTCTACCCGACCACTCGGGTTTGTAGAACTACGTCTCCCCGTCCGTCCTTATATCCAGTCTTCCCCGATGTCACCCGTGAGATCCTTTCCGAGTCTCGGACTGGACCCGAACCCTTGTCCCGTCCCCCGACTCTCGACTACTGTCTCCGTCTTCACCCGACCTCTCTCTATAAGACCAGTCCGGTCAACCCGTCCCTCCCCCGACCGTGTGGTTACTTTGGGTCGACCCTCTTGAGGTCCTAGTAGGTCAGAAGGCTCCCGACGACCTCACGTTTCAAAAAGTACCACGAGTCCATCAACCCGAACCGATACTACAGCAGAAGGTCGACGTGTCACCACCCATCCATCTTCCCCCGGTCCTGAGTCCTACCCGTGTCCCTCCCGTCCCGAGCGGTGGGTCCGGGCATGTCCCCTTTCCCCCGGTCTCGTCCCTTAGTCACGAGTGGACGTGCATCATCTACGGAAACCTGACCCGTATGTAGTACTCCTTCGTCATTAGTTCCAAGACAAACCAGGAGGTGGACACCTGGTCCCCTTCCCCGGAGTTCTCGAGTCTGGGGAGGTGGAGGTCACACCGGTGGTGTATCCGGTGACTCACCCATCGTCCGGGGGACGGGGGTACGTCCCCAGGAGTTTACCTTGTTACCTCCGTCACGTCTTTTCCTGAGCCCTGAGTTCAGTGGGTGTCCGATCCAAGGAATCGTGTCCCCCTGTCCGACGACCCCCGTCTCCCTCTCCCCATCCTGATCATGGACTGAGAGAGGAACCCCAGAGGTTTCCTGAGAGCCTCCGCCCTCTTCAGTCCCATCTTCACCCCTCTTCCCCTCTACTGAAGGTCCTCGGGTCTTACCTAGAGGCATCCCTTGGACCCCTGTCCTTTCGGGTCACTCACACGTCGGAGGTCCCTGGTCTCGTCCCCGTCTTGACTCGATTGATCTGGGGTAGGAAATGGATTTCGGGTGGTCCGTCTGGAGGGGGTCATGGTGTGGGTAGGACGACTGTGTGTCTCCGAAGTCTCCCCAACCCAGTAGAGATGTATGGGTGGGGGTGTCGGTTCTTCCCTTCGTGGGAAAGGGTGTCTGCCTTCCGAGGACGACGGGTCGTGGAGTGTCTCAGGAGGGAAGTGGTCGGAACGACCCGGCGGTCATGAGTGTTCCGGAACTATAAGAGACAGTGGTCGCTCCATATGACACCCAGTCAGACACCCTTCTGGTTCCCGGGAGGGACTCAGTCCGACAGTGGGGTTTACCGGACCTTCTTTTCCGACCCCCTTCCTGTGCCGAGAAAGAGGGTGGTAGGATTTCCGATTCATTCCGACCCGGATCCCTGGTATCCACGGAGTCTCTTTCGGGAAGATCTATGGACCCCGGTTCTCCACCCCGCCTGATACATTGAAGTGTAAGGATCCTCCTCTTCCATTTGACAGAGAAAATTGAAAAATGGAACCGTTCAAAGACTTACTTTGGTTGACTTGAACGCTCAGACAAGGAGACTTTGGGACAAAAGGAGAGGGGCGAGGAAAGACGGGACGTGACTCGCGGACCGGGGCGGGTGAGCGGAGCCGTTAGTCGTGGTGCTACTGGCTCAGGAGGAAGAGGACGCCCGAGTCGAGGCTCTACTCACTCACGTCGCACAGTCAGTCCATCCTCACGTGGAGCGCGGCGTGCGAGCCCTACGGGTAGTGGTGGCTGTGACGCCCCTACGCCTCCCAGCCGGGACCCGTGTGCCCCCTAGCGGGGCGGCGGGCGGAAGCCGGAGAGACCCCGGGGATGGAGGCCACGCCGGGACCGGGTGCGCGTGCCGGCCGACATCCGACGAAAGGAACCGGTCGTCCACGCCGTCCACCACCTTCTGGCACCCTTCCACGTCGTGCACGAACACGCTTTGCAAGGTCCCGAAGTCCGCGCCCAGGAGACCCACCCAGCCCTTCCCCGTCCAGTCTGTTCCTCGAATGGGTGGTCGAACCGCGGGGGTGGCAGGGCGAGGGCGCGGAGTGGTCCATCCGCCGGGGTCCACGCTAACGACAGAGGTAGAGCTTCGCGGACGGAGAGCCTGTACCGGGAGAACTAGAGTAGGTCGTGGTCCAACTCGAGGAACCTCGCGAACTCCGAGAGGACGAGCCGACGTACGTTCGCCAGGGCGTCCCGGTCCTTGAGGGCGACCATCTGCAGGTGGTGTAGTGGACACCCACCATACGTGCGACAGTGGTCCCCCGTCGGATCTCGACTGGACGACGGGGTACTCACACAGTCGTGTGTGTAGACAAGTGTACAAGAGTACGGACGATGTACACTCAGTGTACCCGAATGCATTTTCAGTGAGACTCCAGTGTCACTGTGAGTGTGGACGTCTTCTTTTCGGAGGTTTCCCCCTTACTCAGGAGAGGTCCCGAGAGGGAAAAAGAGGTGACTCCTCTACAGAGCTCACCCTTCCGACGTCCTAGTGAAGGTCCGGGTGCACCAGTTTGATTCGACCTCCACCTTTTCCGGTCCTGACTTACGAGAGGAGGGTCGTCGAGAGTGTCGGGGAAGGACGAAGAGGAACGTCGTAGAGCAGGAAGTCCTCCGTCCTGTAGGTTCCCGGGTAGGTTCTGGACGGAAGGAGTTCGTCAAGACTACAACTCCGGTCGGAAGGGGACAAGGAAGAAAGTCGGAGACGTGGAACGAAGGGTGGGATGAAGTGTCTCTAGTGTCCGTCGGGGTAGGGGTTCCGAGGGACCCCTGTCCTTTGGAGGGACTTGTAGGGGAGGATAGGACGTTCATCCTGACTCGGGGTCTGTGCGTAAGTAGTGACAGGGTACCGCCAGTAAGATGTGATCTGTGGTCGAGACCTAAGTATTAGCGTGTCTCATCCCCCCACCCCTCTAACGACGTCAATGTCGGGGGTCACGAGTCTCCTTGTTTCCTTCAACTCTTTGCTCAGTGTCCAGGGAGTCGTTAATTGTCGTCTCTCCCTTGGGTTCGAGACTTACGGGACTCCGGACGAAAAGACTTCTCGACAGGGTCCGGACATGGTATGGTGGGTCTCTCTGGACATAGTCTTGAAGGTCGCCCCAGGGTAGACGTCCGAGGCTCCACCTGTACCCGGACTTCGCCGTGTCTCCACCCCGACGGACTGTCACCTGTCCCTCGGGGTCCCACGGTTCGTGGACCGAGGTGACCGGACCGTCCCGGCTCGTTAGTTCTTACTCTGTTTTTGTTGTCACGATAGACGACGACGACGACTCCGTCGGGCCAGGACGGTCCGACAAGGAGAGTTCCGGAGAAGCTTAGACCGAAAACGGGAGAAATAAACGATAGTGTGTGTGACGGAAAAGGAACAGACTGTAGATACGAAAGTGTGTACGACCAAAGTAGACGGACCCTAAGGGAAAAGAGAAGACCCGGATTACTTTCGGGTACCTCGGAAGTTCCGGAGTCACGTTTTTAGTGGTCCAGAGCCTTCGGAAGGTCTAAAGAGGGGAGAGTAGGAGTCCGTCGAGAATATAAGGAACTAGGGAGTCCCCCTAGTGTTGGGGGTTTTACGGGGCCCTACCACAGTGAAACGGTGTTGGTCTATGAGGTTTCCAGTACTGGTTCCGTTTTAAGCCAGTAGGGTCCTATGGGGGAGAACATCGATCCCGTCTCCGGATTCACGATTCAAGACCTTTTTCTCTTTCCTCGTCGGGGATCCTTCCTGTCTCTCCGGACTCATCCCCCTCTCGTCCCCTCGATTCGTCCAGGAACTATCCCGTGAGATTTCAGTCTTCGAACGGGGTCCGAGGGAGGGGTGTGTGACGGGGACCTCGGTTTCCGGTCCGGTGAAGTTCGAAGACACGAGTCCTGTCGGGATGACCCCTCCCTCAATCCTCAGTCCAATGGTCTAGAAACTCCGAGACGAGACACAAGGTTTCGGTCCAATGGGGTCTTTGGACTGGAAAATTTGTCCCTCGACCGGTGGGGGTAGTGAGGGGGCGGGTCGCCGGTTGTCCTTCACATTCACCCCTCACAACTCCGTGTCATCCTGTACCAAGTCTCGACGGATTCGTCCATCCACCGGAAGGAGGACGTCAGAGGTGGATGGATGGATGACAGGGACTACGGGTGGGGTTACGATGACCGATATGGGTTCCTTCGGGGGACGTCGCCCCGGGAGACACTCCACCTCCCTCACATTCCTCCGGAGTGTGAGAGACGGACGACGGGGACGAGGGGGGTTTGTACCGGATGAGACTAAAAATTCATCCGACACGAGACGGGTTGGAATCGGACAGGATCCACCCGGGTCTCCACCCGGGACGACTGGGCTTAGTGGACTGGTGACTCCGGACCCGTGTCGGACGAGGGATGGGACCAGGAGAACGATCTTCGAAAGGAGAAAGGTTCAGGACCCCCGTCGACACCAGTGTGATGACCTCTGAAAGGACGCGGAGGGAGATGGTCTTCCGTTTTATTAGTTCTATAGACTCCGGTGTCTGGTGTTCGAAGGGAAACCCAGGGAGAAGTAATTTCTTTGTCTAAAGTTCCAACTTCGACCCCGTGTCTGGAACACGGGACATGACTCCCTACCTTTTTATCCGAGTCTCTCCGTGTCCGTCCACGGTCCGGGTCACTTCCAGACAACAATTGGACGTCACCCCGTCTTCGTACCTCTTCCCCCGTCCACAGGTGGAGGAGAGGTCCTAAACGTAGGTGAGAGGGTCCCCAGTTCTGCTCGTAGGTAGTGACGACTTCAGATTCTCTCCGCTCTCGGATCTGTGCCCCTCTCGACACACCGAGTCCGATTGGGGGACCTCTCAGACGACAGAAGGGACCCCTGGAAAGCGTCCCGATAATTGACCTCGTAATCACCTCGACTACGTGTTTAAAACAGTTCCGACCTACACTTTCACTCGGACTTTGGACGTCGGGCCCAGAACCGTTCCGGATACACAGGAAAGACCGGGAACCGAAGGTCCTACGGTGGACGAGGATGAAAGGAAAGAGAGACCGAGGGACGGGTGGAGAAGGGAAGGGATGTCTAGACCCAAGGAGACGAAAAGGAGATTCGTAGGGACGGCCCCGGTCGGGAGAGGACTCAGGGCATAAGTGACGTTTGACCTTCGGTTCCAGGTCAGACCAGAGGCTAAATCAGACCGAAGGGATGTCCGACTTATGTCAGTAGAGTCACATTTTTACTCTTTCCAAGTATATTCTCGGGTCTGAGTCCGAAGAGAAGTACGGAAGCTTCTGGTCTAGGATGACCCGGGGGGTTACCTCATCGTCGGGAGTCATCCCTTCCGGGTCCACTGGGAGAACAGTGTACAGTGTCCGAAGACCCGAAAGTCCGGGGTCCCTGTTCCTGAGACGTAGACTTGGGGTGAAGAAACTGGTCCGAGGACCTACGAAGGGAATCCCTCGACGATGACGACGACGATTCTTCGAAGTCCACTCAGACTGAGAAGCGTTTGGGTACCCGACATCAGACGGTCCGAGGAGGCAGGTACCCTAAGAGGTCCGTTCTTATGACCTCACCCAGCGGTACGGTTCTCTAGAAGGGCTGGGTCCCTAACTTGGGTGAAGAGAATTCGGAGGACGTAACCGTCCGTCCAAGAAATGGTGGTCCCGGAGGACCCTTCGGGGATCCCTCTCATCCGGATTTACCTCGGTACCCGTAGGGGGAGTGAGGGTACGAGGACCTGTGACACCGATCAGTCTGAGTGTCAGACCACAGGACCGTGTCCATCCCCAGAGTGTGACGTTAAGGACGGTAGGTCGACTCTCGTGCGTCGACGACGTTCTCCGTGGACCCTTGACACCGGAGCGGGTCCCGTCCCACGTTCCCGAGTGATGAAGTGAGTGTTGACTTGTTTGCACGGGGTCGGGTACTCCATTCCGGGGTGGAACCGGAGGTTCGGTCAGACGGATGGACCGGTGAGAGGACTCCCAGGTTTCACAGGAGGGGATCCACTGTGTGGAGTGGACGTGTCTTGAGACGGGGTCGGTACGGGAAGGGACCCAGCTTGTGAGGTGTATGTCTCTGGATGTCTCTTGAGACGAGGTCGGCACCGGAGATACCTGGTTCAGGATCCCAAGAGGCAGGTCCGGAGGACCACGGGGTTCCTGTCGGGTTCGGAGGTGGGTTTGTCCCGACCCGACTCGACCCGCCTGTCCTCGGTCCACCCCTGTGCCCCTGAAGCTCCCAGTCTTTCCGAGGAGGACGTCGGAGACGACCCCTGTCCCTTCGTCCTCTACCCTCACTCCGACTCCAGTCGTCGGAGTCGGGCTAGGACGGATCCGGAGGACGTCCCTTTCGGTCTCCGTCCTTCCTTCGTCGAAAAGGACGACGGAGACCACGACGTCCGACCCAGCTGTCTCCGGACGCTCCCGGAGGAGTCGGAACACGGGAGTCGTTTCCGAGGTGAGTCGGGGTAGGTAGGGTTGGTCGTACCTCGGTCACGACCCCAGACGGGGGAGTCGGGCTTCACACGATCGTCTGAGCCTCCCGGAGCCGCCACTTGACCGGTCGACCTCGTTTGAAGTGCACTCCGGTGTGTTGCGTTCACTTCGCCATCGGTCCGCCCGACGAGGACTCCGGGGGTGCCGTGGGGCGTCCGGCCGTCGGGCTCCTTCCGAAGGGGCACCTCCTCAGGACCCCGGTCTCCAAGGCCTCCTCCCGACGACTCCGGGAGCCCTCGGCGTGCGCCTCGGCCGGCCCCGCCGCGCCACCACCCTGCGCTGTCACGGCGGACGTGCTGGCCGACGGTGAAGTGCGCCGAGAGGCCTTGGCCCGTAGGTACGCGGGCCTCGGCGGCTTCGGCGGAGACGGGGACGCGGAGGGAAGGGAGAGACCCTTGAGACTCGACGGGGCGAGCGGTCTCCCCCGCTGGGCGGGGTCGCGCCCGTTTTGAGCGCCTCCGGTCAGGGCTCGCGGGCGGGCCGGGGGACGAGCTCCGGGCCGGGGCCGGGCCCCTCTTAAAGCAATGAGGCCGTCGTTTGTTCACCCCCGCGCGTCCCTCCCCGCAGGGGGGCGCGGCCGGCCCGCCCCTCCCCCGCGGCCGCGGCCGAAGGCCGGCGGAAGGCGCCGCCCGCGGGCTCGGGGCGACGGGTCCGGCCGCGGGCCCCGCCCTCCCCTCGCCCCGGCGCGGCCGCCCCTCCCCGAGTGGAAAGACCGGCGACTCGCGGCGCATGGTCCTCTCGCTCTTCTTCCGCGTGTCCGTCTTCTCGTCGTCGCAGTCCTTCCGCGGTAACGCCTCGGAGTAGAGGAGTCCATGCGCCACCCGCGGCCGCCCCGGCTCCGGCGTACCGGGCCCCCCGGCCCCGGCCTCGCGGCCCTGGCCCTCCGACGTCCCCGGGGCCGGGGCCCCGCCCCTCCCCGACGCTCGGGCCCCGGCCCGCCTCCACGCCCGGCCGGACGGCCCGACGCCCGGCCCGGCCCGCGGCGTGGCGGCCGACGAGGTCCGACACCCTTCGCCTGCCGGATCCGAGCCGCGAGCCCGGCCCGGCCCGGCCCGACCCAATCCGACCCGCCGCTCTCGGCGCCGGGCCGGACCTAGGACCCGGCGGCGCCTCAACCGACGCTTCCCGCCCCGCCGGCCCTGAATTTCCCCGGCGTAGTGGGCGACGGCTGTGGCCATGCGCTCCCCGCCCCACCCCCTGCTTGCGGGCCCTAGCGCGGCGACGCGGAGCGCCGGCGCCGGGACCGGGGCGCACGCCCGAATTTGCAGGACCTGAAGCGCCCACCTCCCACCGCCCGGGACCCGAGACCGGAGTCCATCCAGCTTCGTCCCCGGACGGCCTGACACGCCAGGCGACACCACCGCCACACGCAGTCGGGAGGTTGGGGAAGAGTTATGGCAAAAGGAATACTTGAAGGGTTGGGTATAAACCTGGAGTCAGCCCAATGGACTGCTGGGAGTCCGGGGACAGGGTCCAGACTCCCCAAATCCGTCTTCACTCTGTCCGGCCCTAGACCTCGGGAATCGACGCCACGAACGTGGACGTGTTTCGAGAATAGGTCGTTGTTTTGTGTTTCTGTGATGGTCCCTGATTTCCAATGACACACTCACCCGTCAACCCCGTTTAATACTTGTTCTGCGTGTTTCTGGCTTTTGGGGTCGACGGTGAAGACTTCTCGGTGCTCGTCTTTGTCCCATGACACGTGCGGGGGAACGTGAACCAGACTTCGCACCCGTTTGGCAGATTCGGTGGGGAGGACTGATTGGGGATCTGTGTGGGGATGGAAGTAGGGTAAATTCCTTGGTTGAACGGGGGGGTGGGGTCCTCGGTCGTTCCCTGGGCCAATGAGAGGGAGTGACGACACCGTCGTTCCTGGGGTTATTTCGGAACGGACTTAAAGAACAGAGGGGAGATCAGTCAAAGACAACTAATTCCTTCCGGTTCTTGGGTCTAGTCATCGTTTAAAAAGCGTGGGTTGAACCCTGTCAACAGGCGAAGGTCCCTCTTCTAGACCCGAGGACCCCCTGGTAGTAACCACTGTTCACTAGTGGACTTGGAGTGAAGAAGGGTGGACCCCCGGAGTAAGTCCGTTTCGAATTGCGAAGGAGAATTAGAGAAAGGGGAAGAACAATAGAGAGATGAAGAAAGAGGAAAAGATGAGGAGACAACATAGGAAGCCTCTCTCACCTGGAGGACGTCGATTAGGGACGAGAGTCGGACACCGACCGTTGTCGAGTGGAACTGTCCACTGTTCGT
This sequence comes from Capra ibex, assembly GCA_006410555.1. Lineage (NCBI taxonomy): Eukaryota > Metazoa > Chordata > Mammalia > Artiodactyla > Bovidae > Capra > Capra ibex. The sequence continues at coordinate 94,929,542 of SJYO01006231.1, forward strand.
CTCCACCCTCTCCGACCGGATTGTGGCACGTTTGGAGCCAGGTCACCCGAGAGGGACTACCCTCCAAATCCTGTCACTCACTCCAACTTTGTATGGTACATCCCCGACCTTCGGGATAGGAGGGTCATAACAACGGAAATAAAAGGACGACAAAAAAAGGGGGGGTCAGAAAGACGAGAAAGAGGGACATGGAGAGGGAACTAGGACTATAGACGCGAATAGGCACGAGCGTAGGGACAATAGGACTTTTGAACAAACACAGTTCGAGACAGTGACCATGTACAATTTATTCCTAGAAGTAGAATACGTCAAAACAGACAGGTTGACAAGGACGCTCAGAGACGATTTTAACACCCGTATTACCTTGTGCTTCGGAACTTTAAGTTTGTGTCGGGTGTAACGGACTCTGAGGTCGGAACCCAATGAATCCATGATTTCTCTTTTTTTCCCAACCCCCCCTCTAACTTGAACGTAAAGGGGAAGGAGACGGAGACGGTACATTGATAAAACGGACCTGAGAGTCCTTGAAAGACTAGGTAGTCATCAGGGGGCCTGACTCCTTTTCTTTTTCTCTGGAAAATAAAAACCCCTTAATACGGAGAAAAATAAATACAACCATCACTTCTACTAGTACTACTACATTCGACGTTCACACGTCGCAGTATTTTATTGTAGACAAATATGACGTCTCACTCGTGGTGACATTCAAATCAGTCGTAGGTAGTGGGATATCGAGGGGGGAGTGGGTCAGGGAACGGGAGACCATTGGTGACTAGTCAAGAGACGACTCAATTGTTTGACTAAACAGAGTTGTCTAGACTCAAACAACGACAATATAATAAACAAACAACAAAAACAAAAATAAGGGGTACTAATTTTAGTATCTCATACACAGAAAGAGGAATGAATTAAGTAAGTTCTGGGAGTTCAAGGTAAGTACAACAATGTTTAACGTTCTAAAGTAAGAAAACATAGAAGACTCTTCTTCTATTTGTAGAGAAATAGGCAGATAGGTACCTACGTGTGAATCAAATGAAGGTATAGAACCGACAACATTTATTACGACATTACTTGTATCCCCACGTACATAGAAAAACTTATTCATAAAAAGATAATTTTCTCTGGAAAATTTTAAGTTCGTCCTTTTGATTTTCTAGAGACTAAAACAACAGACAGAAATACATTTTTAATTGAACATTTACTTGACATAAATTAACCGAATTTCCTTTGACTCGTGAATATATGTATGAGTCTTTATATTTTGAGTGGTCTTATGTAAGGTCTAAGTATACTAGACCCTCTATTATAATTTAATTATAAACCATAACGACGACGACGACGACGATTCAGCGAAGTCAACACAGGCTGAGACAAGCTGGGGTATCTGCTGTCGGGTAGTACGAGGTGGCAGGGACCCTAAGAGGTCCGTTCTTGTGACCCCGCCCAACGGTAAAGGAAGAGGTCACGTACTTTCTCTTTTCACTTTCACTTCAGCGAGTCAACACAGGTTGAGAATCACTGGGGTACCTGACGTCAGATGGTCCGAGGAGGCAGGTACCCTAAAAGGTCCGTTCTCATGACCTCACCCCACGGTAACGGGAGAGGCTAAACCGTAATCTCGAACCGAAATTCGAACACCCGAATTATGTCTGGACAGAAATCTTAGTACTTGTAATTTACATTATGAAAATAACATGAATCCCAAGTCAAGTCAAGTCAGCGAGTCAGCATAGGCTGAGAATGCTGAGGTACTTAGCGTCGTGCGGTCCGGAGGGACAGGTAGTGGTTGAGGGCCTCAAGTGAGTCTGAGTGCAGGTAGCTCAGGCACTACGGTAGGTCGGTAGAGTAGGAGACAACAGACGAAGAGGAGGACGGGGGTTAGGGAGGGTCGTAGTCTCGGAAAAGGTTACTCAGTTGAGAAGCGTACTCCACCGGTTTCATGACCTCAAAGTCGAAATCGTAGTAAGGAAGGTTTCTTGTGGGATGACCTTGAATTATTCACGTATAACAAAGACAATATTTTAGACAGTTGTCCCTTTTATTGGACTATACTAATGTAAAAATTCATTTACAATGACTCCATTCTCGAAAAACCATTTGAGATATCTTTATTAAGAAATGGTCGACTCGATGTACAAAACCTTTATAAGTAGATTTTATCAGAGAGGTGTAAAACTATTCAACTTTGTTTTAACTCAATTAATTATCCTTAAGTAACTCCTAGGTCCGTTAAAGTTTATTCCACTTTAGAACCTTGTAATTAACGATTCGACTAGGTTTAAATGAGGAAACGATGAAAACAGAAGAATACTCCCCCTTTGATTACTACAAACTCATATAGTCTGTGTATAGAAAAAACATAAATTTTTTAAATTAAATAAAAGTAACCTCCGATTAATGAAGTGTTATAACATCACCAAAACGGTACGTGACTGTACTTAGTCGGTACCCACATGTACACAGGGGGGAGGACTTAGGGGGAGGGTGGAGGAAGGGACAGGGTAGGGAGTCCCAGTTGGGTCACGTGGTCGGGACTCACGGGAGTCTGTGTATAGAAAATGGTGTCTGGTGTAATTCCTTTCTTTAACACGAAATCCTTCTACGTACAAAGATCTCTAACATCCTATCAGGTTAATCCCTTGCGATTACCTTTTCTATCCAGTACCAACGAATTCCTTTCATCCTACACACGAAGACCATTTTCTTCCATACTCCTTACCTTTATATAAAACAGGACGACGACGACGACGATCTAACGAAATCAGTACAGGTTGAGACACGTTGGGGTACCTGACGTCGGGTGGTCCGAGGAGACAGGTACCCTAAAAGGTCCGTTCTCATGACCTCACCCAACGGTAACGGAAGAGACTATAAAACAGGATCTCAAACAATAAAGAAGAAAAATTTTAATTAAAATAACCCTATATCAACTACATGTCGTTTCACTTAGTCAACGTGTATGTACACAGGTGAGAGTCTGAAAGAAAAGGGTATATCCGGTAATCTCATAACTCAAATCTCAAGGAACACGACATGCCATCCAGGAATGACTAATAGATAAAATATTTATCATTACGGATAATTCATAAAACTATCTCCGTTCGTCAGTCTCTAAAGTGTTTTTGTCACGAGATATCGTCCCTTTGGGTTGGAGGTCCTAAATTACGGACTACTAGACTCCACCACCAACAAGTCAGCGATTCAACACAGGTTGAGAAACACTGGGGTACCTGACGTCGGGTGTCCCAAGGAGACAAGTACCCGAAAAGGTTCGTTCTTATGACCTCAACCAACGACAAAGGAAGAGGTTCGAACAATAAAGACTTACCCCTTTCTTATTCCCTGTTTGGGGGACCAGGTTCGTCGACGCGGTGGCAGTAGGAGCTAGGGATGACCCCGTCTCGACGGTCTCCGATGTCTCCGGGATTCTCGGATATAAAGGACGAGGGGACCGACGGTCGAGAGGACACAGGGACGGCCCCAGGGACGTTAGGTTCGTCGACGTGACAGAGACATAGTCCAGGAGTGACCCTGTGTGGGTTCAGGGTCCCTTCGGAGACCTCGTTTAAGGACACCTGTTGGGTGTACGTTTCCACTTCCATTATAGTGTCAACTTGGGGTCCCCGTCACACTGATTCCTTCTCCTACCTTTTAGAAGGATGGTCGACATGTCTAATTTAGGTGTACCAGTTGATCCGTCTGAGACATAGATACCTTATATATTTTCCTGTTACTCTCAAGGGTATTTTCATTTGTGTCATCGAGACCGTTGACACCTGTGACCTCTGTTCTTATGTGTCCCCATCGTGGTCTAATCTCAGACTCGACAGGGGTGTCGTCCAGGACTCTGGTCGGGTCATAACTTCTCCTAGGATCCCTTCACCTCCACCTGACACTGAGTGTTGTTCCCTTTCCTGCGACGGTCGACTTCAGACTCTTTTTGTAAATAATAATCAGTATAAAACTAACCAAGACACTAACCAAGACCTGAAAAAAAATGAAGGAAAAAAATGGGGGAGACAATGACACCAACAACTAAAATAATAATGATAATTGAGATAAATTTGAAAACTCTTAAAAAAAAATTAGTGTGAAAAATAAAGGAAATATATGAAGATGGAGATGTAAACGGAAAACGTCCAGATACCCAAAAAAACAAAAGAAAAAAGAAAAATTTTAAAATAAAATTTAAAAAATAAAACATACAAAAAGAATAACTGGAAAAGGACGACATGAATAAGAAATTACATGTATTTATAAAAATGTATGAAGACAAATTGAAACGAAAAGATAAAAAAAAGAAGGAAAAGAAAGAAAAAAAGTAGTTCAACAATCAAACCAAAATAAAAAAAATGAAATAGGGGGTCAACCGTGAGACGAAACCAAAAAAAGCACCAATCAAAAAAATCAATCAAAACAAAAATACACCAGTCATTGTGAAAACCAAAGGAAATGAACGACCCAGCGAAAGAACATGAAAGAAAGGAAACGTGACAAACCAAAACAAACACACACGTACAAGGTAACAAAAACAATAATACAAGCATACCCTAAACAGAAGACAAAGAACAAAACAAAAATCAAAAACACACAAACAAAAGTAAGGGAAATTACGGTATTGTTCGTTGAACACCTCAGAGCCGAGGGACTGGTCACAACCCGGACTCGGAAACCTCACCTTCACGACTTAGGTCATAATGGTCTCTTGCGGATTGGGGTCCTTCATACTTGATCAATCTTGAGTTTGTTTCCAGAGGTGGACATATGTTCTGGGTCGTAGTGGGCTGACGACCGTCGTGGGTGGCGTTCTACGGCGTGGGTTTGTTGTTCGTTCTATTTTCGTGTTTAAGTCAGTAGTTGTCTTTCCTAAGGGTGTCTGTGGGGTTTTGTATAGTGGATCGTGTTGGGACGGGTCGTCTCCCTTTTCTTTGAGTGGACGAGGTCGTTCTTACGTCTGTGTTCAGGGAGGGTTGTGTTTCAGCTGTGTTTGACGACCTGGTCGGAATGGGTGACTCCCGTCTACGGCTTTCCTTCTTCCTTATGCTGGGATTTCGGACCCTTTTCCTCTGGAGTTCGTGTCATTTAATCCTTTTTTTACTTTTCTGTCTTCATAACGTGTTTACTTCCTTGTTCCACCTTTAATTATTCTGGTTTATTTCTCCTTTATCTGTTTGATGAACTTTTTCATAAGTCTCATTATTATCGTTTTTACTAGATTTTGGAACTTTTATCTTACCTCTTTTACGTTCTTAGTTAATTGTGTAAATTGTTCCTGTATCTTCTTTATTTCTTATTTTTTGTCTACTTGTTGTGTTAGTGACTTTACTTTTCATCACATTTTCCTTAGTTATCACCTTATTGACTCCGTCTTCTTGCCTATTCACTCGACCTTCTATCTTAACACCTTTATTGACGACTTCTCGTCTTATTTCCTTTTTATTAACTCCTAACAGAATATCTGGAGACCCTGTTATAATTTGTGTGGTTGTAAACTGAATTTCCCCAGGGTCTTCTTCTCTTTTCTTTGACAGACTCTTTTAAAAACTTCTCTCATATCAGTTTTTGAAGTGAATACACCCTTTCCTTTATCAGTTACTTCAGGTTCTTCACGTCCCTCAGGGTTTGTCCTATTTGGCTGCCTCTTTGTACGGCTCTATGTATGATTAGTTTGATTGTTTCTAATTTATGTTTCTTATAATTATCGTCGTTCCCTTTTCGTTGTTCATTGTATGTTTACTTTGGGGTATGTTAGTCTTCTGTGAAACATCCCGTCCTCCCTTACCGTCCTATGTAAATTTCATGACTTTCCCTTTTTAGATGTTGGTTCTAATGACATGGACCGTTCCTAACGTAAGTCTTATCTACAACTTTAGTTTTCGAAATCTATTCGTTTCAATTCTCTTAAATCGTGGTGGTTTGTTCGAAATGTTGTTTACAATTTCCTTGAAGATATCCATCCTTCGTGTTTTTTTCCTTTTCTGGATGTTTCTGTCAAGTCAAGTCAACGAGTCAACACAGACTGAGAAACGCTGGGGTACTTGGTGTCGTGCGATCCGGAGGGACAGGTAATGGTTGAGGGCCTCAAGTGAGTTTGCGTACAGGTAACTCAGCCACTACGATAGGTTGGTAGAGTAGGAGACAGCAGGTGAAGAGGAGGACGGGGGTCAGGGAGGGTCGTAGTCCCAGAAAATGTCACTCAGTTGAGAAGCGTACTCCACTGGTTTCATAACCTCAAAGTCGAAGTCGTAGTCAGGAAGGTTACTTATGGGTCCTGACTAGAGGAAATCCTACCTGAGCAACCTAGAGGAACGTCAGGTTCCCTGAGAGTTCTCAGAAGAGGTTGTGGTGTCAAGTCTTCGTAGTTAAGAAACCGTGAGTCGAAAGAAGTGTCAGGTTGAGAGTGTAGGTATGTACTGGTGACCTTTTTGGTATCGGAACTGATCTACCTGGAAACAACCATTTCATTACAGAGACGAAAACTTCTACGATAGATCCAACCAGTATTGAAAAGAAGGTTCCTCATTCGTAGAAAATTAAAGTACCGACGTCAGTGGTAGACTTCACTAAAACCTCGGGGGTTTTATTTCAGACTGTGACAAAGGTGACAAAGGAGTAGATAAAGGGTACTTCACTACCCTGGCCTACGGTACTAGAAACAAAAGATTTACAACTCGAAATTCGGTTGAAAAAGTAAGAGGAGAAAGTGAAAGTAGCTAGTTCCGAAAAATCAAGGAGAAGTGAAAGACGGTATTCCCACCACAGTAGACGTATAGACTCCAATAACTATAAAGAGGGCCGTTAGAACTAAGGTCGAACACGAAGAAGGTCGGGTCACAAAGAGCACTACATGAGACGTATATTCAATCTATTCGTCCCACTGTTATATGTCGAAACTGCATGAGGAAAAGGATAAACCTTGGTCAGACAACAAGGTATAGGTCAAGATTGACAATTAAGGACTGGACGTATATCCAAAGAGTTCTCCGTCCAGTCGACCAGACATAAGGGTAGAGAAAGTCTTAAAAGGTGTCAAATAACACTAAGTGTGTCGGTTTCCGAAACCGTATCAGTTATTTCGTCTTTATCTACAAAAAGACCTTGAGAGAACGAAAAAGGTACTAGGTCGTCTACAACCGTTAAACTAGAGACCAAGGAGACGGAAAAGATTTTGGTCGAACTTGTAGACCTTCAAGTGCCAAGTACCTAACGACTTCGGACCGAACCTCTTAAAACTCGTAATGAAATGATCGTACACTCTACTCACGTTAACACACCATCAAACTCATAAGAAACCGTAACGGAAAGAAACCCTAACCTTACTTTTGAGTGGAAAAGGTCAGGACACCGGTGACGACTCAAAAGGTTTAAACGACCGTATAACTCACGTCGTGAAAGTGTCGTAGTAGAAAGTCCTAAACTTTATCGAGTTGACCTTAAGGTAGTGGAGGTGATCGAAACAAGTATCACTACGAAAGATTCCGGGTGAACTGAAGTGTAAGGTCCTACAGACCGAGATCCACTCACTGGTGTGGTAGTACTAATAGATCCAGCACTTCTAGAAAAAACATGTCAAGAAGACACATAAGAACGGTGGAGAAAAATTATAGAAGACGAAGACAATCCAGGTAATGGTAAAGACAGGAAATAGCTCGGGTAGAAACGTACTTTATAAGGGAACCATAGAGATTAAAGGAACTTCTCTAGAGATCAGAAAGGACAAGACAACAAAAAGAGATAAAGAAACGTAACACGCGACTCCTTCCGAAAGAATAGAGAGGAACGATAAGAAACCTTGAGACGTAAGTTTACCCATATAGAGAGGAAAAGAGGAAACGAAAAACGAAGAGAAGAAAAGTGCCGATAAACATTCCGGAGGAGTCTGTCGGTAAAACGAAAAAACGTAAAGAAAAGGTACGCCTACCAGAACTAGGGACAGAGGACATGTTACAGTACTTGGAGGCAGGTATCAAGTAGCCCGTGAGATAGATAGTCTAGATCAGGGAATTTAGATAAAGAGTGAAGGTGACATATTAGTGTTCCCTAAACTAAATCTAGTATGGACTTACCAGATCACCAAAAGGGATGAAAGAAGTTAAATTCAGACTTAAACCGTTATTCCTCAAGTACTAGACTCGGTGTCAGTCGAGGGCCAGAACAAAAACGACTGACATATCTCGAAGAGGTAGAAACCGACGTTTCTTATATTAGTTAGACTATGACCACAACTGGTAGACTACTACAAGTACACATCTCAGAAGAGAACACAACAACCTTCTCCCACAAACGATACTGGTCACACAAGAGAACCGTTTTGAGACCGGAAACGGGACGAAGTAAGACATGAGGTTTCGGTTTAAACGGACAATGAGGTCCACAAAGAACTGACGGATGAAAACGTAAGGTCAGGGGATATTACTTTTCCTGTAGAAAAAACCCATAATCAAGACTTTCCAGAACATCCAGAAGTATCTTGGTAAGTTGAAGTCGAAGAAATAGCAATGACCAACCCCGTATCCGAACCTAATGACATTATAACTTACCAAACGGAACCTTTGCTTGTCTCTAGTAAGACAGTGAAAACTCTAGCGTAGGTTCATGACGTAAAGTCTGAGAAAGCAACTGGTACTACCGATGAGGAAAAGAAGATTCCCTAAGGACGGGTGTCATTATCTATATTACCAGTAGACTCAATTTAAGTGGGTAAGATCAGGTAAAATCAAGAGACTAAGGATCTTACAGTTGTAAGTGAGAACGGTAGAGGACAAACTGGTGAAGGTTAAACGGAACTAAGTACCTGGACTGTAAGGTCCAAGGATACGTTATAACGAGAAATGTCGTAGCCTAGAAAAAAGATAGTGGTCAGGGTAGGTGTTGACCCATAACAAAAATGAAACCAAGGTAGGTAAGTAAGAAAGACCTCAATAAAGAGGTGACTAGAGGTCATCGTATAACCCGTGGATGTCTGGACGCCTTAAGGAGAAAGACATAGGATAGTAAAACGGAAAAGTATGACAAGTACCCCAAGAGTTCCGTTATTATGACTTCACCAAACGGTAAGGGAAGAGGTCACCTGGTGTAAGACGGTCTGGAGAGGTAGTACTGGGTAGACAGAACCCACCGGGGTGTACCGTACCGAATCAAAGTAACTCAATCTGTTCCGACACCAGGTACACTAGTCTAACTGATCAAAAGACACAAATACCAAAGTCACACAGACGGGAGACTACGGGGGAGCGTTGTGGATGACAGAAACCAAAGAGCATGGAACCTGCTCCCCATAGAGAAGTGCCGGCGGGGGTGGGGCTGGAACTTGCACCTCATCGAGGAGAAGCGGGAGGATCCTTGCATTCACTTTTCACTTTCACAATCAGTAAGTCAGCACAGACTAAGAAACATTGGGGTACCTGATATCAGGTGGTCCGAGGAGACAGGTACCTTAAGAGGTCCGTTCTTATGACCTTACCTAACCGTAAGGAAAGAGGACCCCTAGAAGGGTTGGATCCCCAGTTTAGGACCAGAGGATGTAACAACAGTCTATATATAGTTACTAATGAAATTTACATTCACCTAATTTACGTATTCGGTTCTTTGCGTCTGACCGACTTACCTGTGTCTTTGTTCTTTGGTGTATGTAACGACACATGTTCTTTGGGTCAAATCTGGATCTCCGTGTATGTCTGACTTTCACTCTTCTACTTTTTTTTCTATAAGGTACGTTTATCTTTAGTTTTCTTTCGCCCTCATCGTTATTAGTGTAGTCTATTTTATCTGAAATTTTATTTCTGGTAAAGTTCTCTACCTTCCTGTGATGTATTACTAGTTCCCCAGTTAGGTTCTTCTTCTGTATTGTTAACATTTATAGATACGTGGGTTGTATCCTCGTAGAGTCATGTATTCTCTTTGTGATTGTCTGTATTTTCCTCTTTGACTGTCATTGTGTTATTATCATCCTCTGAAATTGTAGGGTGAGTGTGGTTACCTGTCTGGTAGTTTTGTCTCTTAATTGTTTCTTTGTGTTCGGAATTTACTGTGTGATCTGGTCTACCTGTATTAATTATAGAAGTCCTGTAAGGTAGGTTTACGACTTCTTATGTGAAAGAAAAGTTTACGTGTACCTTGTAAGAGGTCCTATCTGGTGTAGAACCCAGTGTTCAGTTCGGAGTCTTTTAAATTCTTTTAACTTTAACATAGTTCGTAGAAAAGACTGGTGTTACGATACTCTGATCTATAGTTAATGTCCCTTTTTTCACATTTTTTTGTTTTTGTACCTCCGATTTATTATGCAAAGATTTATTACTTGTTCAATGATTTCTTTATTTTTCCCTTTATTTTTTTTAAGAATCTTTGTTTACTACTTTGTACTACTGGGTTTTGGATGCCCTATGTCGTTCCCGTCAAGATTCTCCCTTTAAGTATCGTTATATTAGAATAGAGTTCTTTTTGTAGTCTATCTTTTGTGTATTAAAACGTAGATTTTGTTGACCTTTTTCTTCTAGTTTTGGAGGGGTTTCAATCATCTTCCTTTCTTTAGCATTTCTAGTCTCGTCTTTATTTACTTTTTCTTTACTTACTTTGTCATCATTCCTAATTATTTTGATTTTCGACCAAGAAGCTCTTCTACTTGTTTTAACTGTCTGGTAATCGGTCTGAGTAGTTCTTTTTTTCTCTTCTTAGTTTAGTTATTTTAATCTTCACTTTTCCTCTCCAATACTGTCTATATTCTCTGACATTGTTCGTTGACATACGGTTGTTTTACCCGTTGAACCTTCTTTACCTGTCTAAAAATCTTTTCAAGTTCGAAGTTTCTGACTTAGTCCTTCTTTATCTTTAATACTTGTTCAGTCAATCTTCGTGTCTTTAGTTTTGACACTATTTTGTAGAGGGGGTTTTGTTTTCGTGTCCCGGTCTAGCGAAGGGTCCACTTAAGATAGTTTATAAATCTCTTCTCGATTCCGGATAGTAAGAATTTGAGAAAGTTTCGTAATGTCTCCTTCCTTGTGAAGGTTTGAGTGTAAGAAAAACAAATACCAAAGGAACGTAGTGACTGAGCTACGTGTACTCAGACTCACTTGAGACCCTCAACCACTACCTGTCACTCCGGACCACACGACGCTAAGTACCCCAGTGTCTCAGCCTGTACTGACTCGCTGACTTGACTTGACTTGACTACCAAAGGAAACCACACTTTTTCGAAAACTCAAATTAATACAGGGTACACAAATAACAATAAAAAAAAAAAGGTAATGAGACCCTCCGTCTAGTTTTTTCTATAACGACGTTAAATACAGTCTCTCACAAGACGGATACAAAAGGAGATTCTCAAAATATCACAGACCAGAGTGTAAATCCAGAAATCAGAGTAAAACTTGAAGCTTATAACATTAAATTAAAAAATGTACATCGACAGGTCAAAGGCTCATGGTCAATAACTTCTTTGACAGAAAGGTATTAACATGTCAGAACAGGGGTCACAGTGTCTAGCTAACTGGTCTCCACACACCCAAATAAAGACCCGAAGGATAGAACAAGGTAACTAGATATAAAGAGAAAACCACGGTCATAGTATGATAAAACTACTGATATCGAAACATCACACCAGACTTCAGTCCCTCGGACTGAGGAGGTCGAGACAAAAAGAAAGCTCCAACGAAACCAAGAAGCCCCAGAAAATACAGAGGTATGGTTAAAATTATTAAAAAAAATTTTTAAGATCAAGACACTTTTTACGACAACCATTAAACTTTCCTTAACGTAACTTAGGTATCCAACGGAACCCTCACGCCAGTAAACCTGTTACAACTGAGAAGGTCAGGTTCTTGTGCCACGTAGAGGGGTAAATAAACACGGTAGAGTCAAACGAAGTGATCACAGAATATCAAAAGCTTCATGTCCAGAAGACAGAGGAAGTCATCCAAATAAGGATCCATAATATAAGAAACACTACACAACCATTTACCCTAACAAAGAAATTAAAGAGAAAGATTAGAAAGTAACGATCATATATCTTTTTGTTATCTAAAGACACATAATTAAAACATTAGATATTGAAACGGTTTAAGTAACTACTCAAGATCATCAAAAGACATCATAGCAATCCTAAAAGATACATATTCATAGTACAGTAGACGTTTATCGCTGTCAAATTGAAGGAAAGGTTAAACCTAAGTAAAACAAAGAAAAAGAAAAGACTAACGGTATCGATCCCGAAGGTTTTGATACAACTTACTTTCACCACTCTCACCTTTAGAAACAGAACAAGGATTAGAATCTCCTTTACGAGAGTCGAAAAGTGACAACTCCTACTACAATCGACATCCAAACAGTATACACCGAAAATAATATAACTCTATAAAAGGGAGATACGGGAGAAAGACCTCTTAAAAGGAATATTTATCCACAACTTAAAACAGTTTCGAAAAAGACGGAGTCAACTCTAATAATGCCCAAAATTAAGAAGTCAAACAACTACACCATATAGTGTGACGAACTAGACGTCTATGACTCTTTAGGGACGTAGGGATCCTATTTAGGGGGTACCAGTACCACATACTAGGATAAATTACTTAAAAACCTGAGGATAACGATCACAAAACAACTCCTAAAAACGCAGATACAAGTAGTCACTATAACCGGACATTAAAAGGACAAAAAAACCACTATAGAACCAGATCCAAACAAAAAATTTTTATAGCTTGATAAAGTTATAAATCAAAGTAAAATTTTAATTTTAATAACCTGTTAAAAAACGTTAAATTTTAAGAATTAATCTCCACTCCTTTTGTACTTATTCGGTAATCAATAACTGTTGTTTATTTTAATAGTTGGTACGTAAATTTTTTCGGTACAATTTCTCATTTTTCAAAGTTAATATGATAAATTGGTTTCCCTTTAGAGGAAATGGAGGAATAAAGATTAATATTGTAAGAGTAAAACTGTATTAAATGTGGAAAAAGTGGGTTAATTATGTCACATTTGTGTTAAAAAGGTTTACAATTCTGAAATGGTAAATACTGTATACTGTATTGACATTGAGAAATTTTCAAGGAATTTTCTTTAAACTTTAAAATTAAAAGTGACACTTGGACAGACTAGTTTTTCATTTCCTGTAGTGATGGTGTACTTAATTTATTACCTTATTTTTTGTTTTCACCATAGACATATTAGTCGTTTAATAGACTATTCTGTAAAATTGATGAAGTGTTAAGACGAATCGTGTTCACTCTTATTTGACCAAGGTTCCATGGTGTTCGGAACCGTAAAAAGGAGAATTCGAAATTTAGTATCATAATGAGATGAGTTCATTAGAGATTCTTATACCGTTACAAGTATTCATGTATTTAATAATATAGGTCATCCACCATAAGATGTATCAGTTCTATTGTTCTATTAAGAAATATTTTAATCTAAAAAATTTTACGTCTCATAGACCATTAATGGTCATAGAGTTTTCGTTTTTACTCTTTTTATGTCTTTTATCTTCGTGAGTAACTTATTATAAAACGAAACTCCTTTGGTCTTTACTAAAATAAGGTTCTTTATTCATTATTACTACTCTACATTGTGTGGTATATAGAAAATTCGGTTTGGTGCGAAAAGACGAGTCTTGTTAAGACTAAAAATGTAAGAATTAGAGGAAACAGGTCTTGTCCTGGGGTAAACTTCAGTAATAAACTTATCTCAAGTATTAGATTTCGTTGAAAAGAGGTGTCCTACAAAAGTAAAATCATAAATATGTTTTCGACGTTTTTCCGTTTACTTTCAGTCAATATTCTTGAACATCGTATTATTTACAGTTAATGTCATTGACAGTTGTCTGAAGATATGTCTTCGGTTTTTCAACGATGTCATGTCCACTTTTGATTACACTAAGGAGGTATATGAGTCTTCGTGAGTATAATGAAGCAAATCATTATGGTAGTATTCTAGGTTTTTCTTTGGAATTACCCAGGAAAGTTTCTACCTATTAAAAGGCTTGTTAAAAGGAGACCTGTGTGTCGGACATGTAAGGAAGTTAGGAAAAAGTCAGCAAATCGAAAACGTTATAAAAGAACTGCAAAAACGAAGAAGAAAACGAGGAAAAGGGACCGGAGTTAGTAGGACCGGTTAAAGGTTCCGCCGTGTCGTGAACGATCTTTATCACCTCAGTCTCGGTTTTATTGACAACATTCCTTCGGTAAACCCAGGAAACGTCGGGTAAGGTGTTGTATGAGTCGGGCTCGGAAATTTACTTTGTAGAGACACCCCCGGAATACGAACTCATCACTAGATATTAAAGCAGGACCCTAATCGTCGGTCAGTGTTAAAGTCTACTGGAAACCAACCGACAGAAAAAGGAATTGAGATGGTTATGTCAAGACCCTCCGCCGAACTTAAGACATATGAGGGTACGTGGAGTTAAAACCTGGGGCTCACGTTCGCGGGAGGTGTGGTTCCTTATTTATAATAAGAAGAAGGAAGGCTTTTCTTAACTCGTCGGAACTAGAAGCCTGGTCTGGGCGCACCGTGGACTTCGACTCCCGCGGAGTGTCGGTCGGCGTGAAAGGGAAGGAACACACAAGGGGAGAGAGCGAGAAGGAAGGAGTGGGCGTGGTGACGCCGGAGCGAAGGGACTGGGACGTGTGCCCGCTCGTGGCCGACCGACGCCCCGAGCTTGTCGGCCGCCAGGGGCCCTTGGTCGCCAGCAGGGGTGGTGTGGGACCCGACGGCCGCGGCGCGGGACCGGTAGAGGCGACTCGTGGCCCCGCTTTGTCGGCGCGGCCGAAGGTGGGCGGGGAGATGTAGAGTGCCCCGTACCACCCAAGCCTGTCGTATTCCCATTACCACCGGAGTATCAGATTCAAGTCCTCAAATGAAAGGAGACGCTAAAAAACCTTGTCAACATCTTCCTATCCACTATTGAGAGATTTACAAATTATCTGAAACGGAAGTGTCGGAAGCCCGGGACCAACTCTCAAAAAGTAGTACCAGAGTTAAAGTTACGAACACTAACCAGACAAGTATAAAAGTCAAAGAAGGACCAAGACAGAACCCTCTGATGTGGAAATATTCTTAGCGCAGTCAAAGAAGGTCCGACAGGTAAAATACCCGCGTGTCAATGAGCAGGATCGGAGAATATCGGGAAAGATAAGGACGTCTCAGTCGACACTGAAGAGAAAAAAGTTTTAAAACAACAAACTTCGAGAGAGGGAAAAAAGAACTACTTAGACCGATTTCCAAATCTTTAAAATAAAAGAGTTTCTCGATCGACAATAAAGTAACTAGAAAAGACAACAAATGAAGTAGAGATAAAGTAAAATAAAGACGAGGTTAGGTACTAAAGCAGGAAGATGATTGAAATCCAAAATAAACAATAAAGAGATCAACGAAATCCATATTCAAATCCAGTAGATAAACTCTAAAAAGAACAAAAGACTTCTAACGTAACGATATTGGAAGGGAGAAAGTTGACGAGAACGACATAGGGTATCCAAAACAAACGAACTAACCAAAAGACGAAAAAAAAAAATCAAACAAAAACCACTACAGTACACTGTACACCTCTAAGTAGGGTATCTAAAACCCAGTAACACGAAGGTAAAAACGAACAGAGATCCGTAAAAAATTAAAGGAGATACTAAAGAAGTCCCTGGATAATCAACAAGTCATCGTATAACAAATCGGAGGTGATTTGAGGTGACAAACACAAAAAATGTCAAAAACAGAACATTAGATGAAGATAAAGATTAGAGTATCACAACACCAGTTTTTTTCTCTTAACTATAAAGTCAAAAGAATTTAAATAACTCCGAGTGAAACACCGGGTTGTACACCAGTCAGGACCTCTTACAAGTTACATATGCGTTCTTCTTACACAGAAGACGACGAAAACCTACCTTACGAAATATTTATAGTTCAGGTAGACTAGACTAAATTCCTTCCGGACAAAGGAATAACTAAAAAGACAGACCTACTATACAGGTAACTACTTTCACCACACGATTTCAGAGGGTGATAATAACACAAAGACAGTTAAAGAGGGAATTACCACCAATCATAAACGGAATATATAACTCCATGAGAACACAACCCAAGTATCCATGAATTTTAACAAAATAGAAGAACCTAACTAGAGAACTAGTAATACATCGTATGAACAGAAGACATTGTCAGAATAAAATTTCAGATAAAATAGACTTTACTTATAACAATAAGGTGGAAACAAAACTAAAGGTAAACGTACCTTATGGAAGAAGGTAGAGTAGTGAAAATTAGTCATACACAGGGACCCAGACTTTAACCAGAGAACATCTGTCGTATATATACCCACAACAAAAACATAGACAAGTCGGTCAGACACAGAAAACAGAGTACGTAAATTAGGTAAATGTAAATTCCATTAATAACTATGCATACAAGGATAACGGTAAAAGAATTAATAAAACACAAAAAAATATCCAGAAAAAATCAGGAAAGGAGACAGCAAGAAAACACCAAACCACTGGTAGAAATTACAAAACAAACAAAAAAAGAAAAAACATACACATAGAGAACATCAAAACCCCAATCGATAACGGTACTACCAAACTATATCGTCAGACATATACATGTTCCAATAAAATTCAACGACCAGAGAAAGGGTGGAACTCTTCAAAGAAATCGTAAATAACGTTTCGACCAGACCACCACGACTTAAGAGAATCGGAAACAAACCGACATTTTTATCTTAAAGGGACAGTTTAGACTTACTCCCGGAACGACCCACCTCATAAGAATCAACATCCAAGAAGTGAAAGTAGTAAAATTTATATAGTACGGTCAGGAAAGACCGGATGTTTTAAAGACGACCTTTTGGACTACTATTGGAATACCCTCAAGGGAACATACAATAAACAATTAAAAAGGGAATAACGAAAATTATAAAAAAGAAAAGAAATTAAAAAAAAAAAAAAAAAAAAGACAAACCAACGATGTACAGAGTCGTACAAGGAGGAACCCAAATAGGACGGACACTGAAAGACGCGAAGGACCTGAACCGACTGACAAAGGAAAGGGTACAATCCCTTCAAAAGTCGGTAATCAAGAAGTTTATTAAAGGGTCCAGAGGAGAGAGAGAGGAGAGAAAGACCCTAAGGATATTACGTTTACAACCACACGAATTACAACGGGCTCTCCAGAGAATCTGACAGAGACAAAGAAAGGTAAGAAAAAGGAAATAAGACAAGACACCGACACTAAAGATGGTGCGACAGAAGGTCCAATGAATAGACAAGAAGACGGAGTCAATAAAACGATAATTAAGGGAGATCACATAAAAAGTAAAGTCAATAACATAACAAGTAGAAACAAACAAGAAATTAAGAAGATCCAGAAACAATTTGTAAAGAATGTACAAGAGTTAAGAATAGAGACAGGAAAAAGACTCTAGAACTCAGAAAAAGTGATAGTAATAAGACTTAAGAAAAAGACCTTCTAACGAATTGAGATGAAGTAAATCAACAAAAAGACCCCAAAATAGAAAAAGGAAGTAGACCCTACATAAGGAGACGGTAAAGTAAAACAGAATGAAAGACACTAACACCAAAGGGAGGACGTCTGACGTTTTGACAGACTAGAGACTACCTACTCCGATGCTTTCTCCAAACACGTTCGAGGGTCCACCCCACCTGACTACCATCCCGATACAGAATAGTGTAACCAACCGTCCCGACACGAGGCATTTTGAAATTAGGGACATAACCAACCGTCCCGACACGAGGTATTTTGAAATTAGAGACAGACGACTACCCACCCCGACACAAGGGAAGGATAACCAAACCGGACTCCGTCACGTCATGATCTCGGGAGTCCGACAAAACACCCGTTTACCACCGGAGGACCTCCCAAGTACGGTTAATCATGAAAGGTCTTGACGACGACGGTCACATAGACAGGGGTGTCACTCGGTGTCGATGGGGAACAGAGACGTTCTCTGAGAGGTTATGAGCGTCCATCCTGACCGGGTAAGAGAATACACCAGTGATGGAAAAGGGGAATCTAGGGCTACACGGACTCTGACATACACACGGGAGGTTCTCACTTCAAAGAGAAAAGAGGTCAGGACACCTTCAGGACGTTAGTTTAGGGTGACTTACAGTTCCGGTCTAAGAGATCCCTAAGGAGAAGGACAACTGTCTGTGACGTGGGTGGGGGCGTTGGCCGACCCTTCGGACTACACCACAAGTTTTGAAAGTAAGGTCACCCTCTTGAAGACTCCATGTTAACAAAAGGTCTAACACCCAACGGGAGGACCACCCATACTCTAAACTAAAATGACACTAATACGGAGAGGACGGCAAAGTGACACCGAAAACGAAATAGAAACCTCCATCCCATAGAAAAAACCATACAAGACCACAACAAAATAGTCACCAATAAGTCGTCAATCAACACTAGGAACACAAGAACATTCTTCCCCACTCGCGTGGCGGGGTAAATTTTTTCTGTAAGTAGAACATGTACCGACTTTTCATTCCCCTTCGAAAACCCCAGGAATATGTCTTCGACCCTCGTCAAGGAATCAGATATCCGACAAAAAGGTTTGTTGATCTAAGGTACCGGACTCCAACCGGACCGAGGGAGACCCGTCATCGACGGTGACGAAATAACACCCTCTTCGATTGTACGAATGGAAACCTGTCTGTGACGTTCAGGTCCGAGGAACAGTTATTTTCCTCGGGACTACTAATTTCCGGTGGTTACCGATTGACCTCCGACGGAATAATTTATGGTCGGTACTGAGGGGTCTCCATTGGAAGTTTTGACCGGTGTGGAAGTTGGGTCGATATGACCCAACGACTTTCGGGGTTTGATTGTATAAGGAGGGAGTTTTGGGAACTGGTCCAAATACCGACATCCGGACGAGATTGTCTCGTCCGGTGTCTCTTCAGATTCCTTCTTACCAAACAACTACCGTAGTCAAAGTAATTTCTACCTCGGTCCTCTCGTCTCATACATAACACTTACGGGGATCACAACACTTCGTTTGGAAACGATAGGTTGTGAAACCGGGTCTCCCGACTTGACTATCGGGATTGACTTGGAATTGAAATCCCCTTCCTTTGTAATAGTTATGTATGTGTCCAAAACAACAAAATGTACAAATACGTCGATAGACCCCTTTTTTAACGTAAAAAAATTTACGTTTCTTAAGGGGACATTTTATACCCCGATTCTAAAATACAGAGTATCTTCGTCAAGTTTTGGGTTTCGTTTATGTCAATTGGTTGTTAGGAACATAAACCATACCCTTCCCTTTAACTTTTGAGACGAAACAAGAGAACCTTTTGAAAGACCCCCCACCTCATCCTCTCTCTGAACTCTCCCTTCGCTACATACACATGAATGTCGACTATGTGTGACGACATGTCATCTCTGGATCGTGTCGTAACGTTTCGTTAGTGGGAGGTTAAATTTTTCAGTTTTTCAATTAAATTTTTCAATTTTTTTTGAAATACCTCCCTGCAAAAATAAGAGAGTACTCGGAAGAGAGAGGTCCGTGTGACAAAATACGACATGAAAAAGCTTACGAGACAACAGAAGGGATGACACCATTTAGACACTGATTTTGAAAGACCAAGTTCTTCCTCTGGACCTGGTTATCAAGGTCTGGAAGGTAAGATTTTTACCTTTGTACAGTTGGAAATTGGGACTCTAACTGTTTTTATATTTGGGTTCGTCTTATCGTAACATTAAAACCGTTCCTACTATAACGGAGGGGACAGATCAGTTGTCAATTCCTTCGAGAGGGTCACCATTGACTAAAGGAGGGAAAGATCCGGGAAACAAGAGGAAAAGCGGGAACAAACAAACTCGAAAACCAATTCAAATACAGAAGATCCGAGGTCGTTAAAGTTCATTCCGAGTACTACCAAGTCCCTTAAATTTGGTTTCGTCACCTTTCACCGGGTCCAGGGATGTCCAGGAACCTTGTCAGTGACTACCTGAATATATGGAGAGTCCATCCGCTCCCAGACACCGGGGACAAATAGTCCTTCTTCAAAGTCTCCTATGGAAGTAGGGAAATGGAATCCTTATTCCCACATCTCAGAGGACCTGGACCCTGGGTAACGGCGTCACGAACGTGGACCTGTTTGTAGAAGAAGTCGTTGTTTTACGTCTCTTTAATATTCCCTGATTTTCATTGACGTATATACGTGTCAACCCCGTTTAATACCTGTTATTCTATGCTATTCTATTTTTTGGGTTGACGGGGACTTCTCGGTCCTCGTTTTGTCCCTCGTTTTGGTTCCAAAGTCTTCGTTTTCGTCCTATGACAATTAAGGGGCGACGTCAGTTGGGTTACTTGTCCCACCCGTCTGGTGCATTCGGTGGGGAGGACGGGTTCGAGACCTGTGTGGGGATGGGAGTTGGGTACTTTCCTTGG
Organism: Capra ibex; assembly: GCA_006410555.1. Taxonomy (NCBI): domain Eukaryota; kingdom Metazoa; phylum Chordata; class Mammalia; order Artiodactyla; family Bovidae; genus Capra; species Capra ibex. The sequence goes on from SJYO01006231.1 coordinate 94,949,943, forward strand.
TCGAACGGAGGACAACCCCTCGTTCGTTCCCCTAGACAAGGAACAAAAACGATTGTGGGACGACAACGCTATTTCGGAACGGACTTAAAGAACAGACCGGAGAACCGTCAAAGACAAGTAATTCCTTCTGGTGCTTGGGACTAGTCATTGTTACCCTCACTAGAGTCCCTCAAGACCCCACCGACACCGGTCGTCACCGAACTTTATCCTATAGTCAAGGGGTCTCATACCTAACTGGGACCCGGTATAACTACTTTCTCGATTCAGGATAGATTCTGGGGGTCCCTAATCAACGATCTCCGTCCCGGGACCGAGAAAGAGACGAAACCTCTTCCTTAAGTCCTTTCTCCACCTTTCATCCCTTTGTTCATTTCGCAAATAACCCTCCTTTTGTCATGTACGCCTATCTGTGTCCGGGTCCTTCCTCGGTACGTAAAACCCCCGTCAAACTTAATGAGTATACCCCCGTCAAGAAGACCCAAAGGAGACCGTCAGCAAAGCGAAACAGACTTAGGTATAAACTAGACTGAGTCCCGGGAGGCGACACACACGCAAGTAGAAAGTTGGTACTACCTAAGATCGTGTTCCCAGACCTGCAACTGTCTTGTATGATACTAGACCACGGGGGAGGGACGAGACTAGGGGCTCCTTGGTAACACGCGCACACATCAAACCCTCCAGAGGAACCGGAGTTCTTACTCTTTATACACCAGAGAAAAAATTAGGTCCGACCTAACGAGGACGGTAATAGAAATAAAACTTCATGGACAGGTGGTCCCAGGTAGACAGAGGACGGGGTCCTACCCCTCGCTACACCGACTTGGACCGAAACGGAGGTCGATCCTATTCCACGCCATAGTCGACGGACGTGGCTGCGGGGGAGGGGAACCCCTAATAAAAGAGATCAGATGACCTATTTGTGAACGACTCCTGGTCCTCGGTGAGGACGAGACACTTTCCGTTCACCCCCACAAAAGTTCTCATTTTCACGGTTACATATACCCACCTCTTCCCACAACTCGAGTCAGTGATCAGGTCTCCTCCCGACCGGAGGGTCCACGGTACTCGTCCACCCGTCCTCGGTCCTCCTTGACGGTTCATTACCCCCTACCCGGGTCGTGGAGTAGAGGGACTGGTGTCCCGCGAATGTGTAAGTATGAACATGCTTAACGTCCGAAAGGGTGGGGAAACACCTTAGTCCACCCCAATGTCCGTTCTTTCCCTAAACAGGAGTCCGAGACCCGTTCGCGACCTCCTCCCGGGACGGTGAAGACACGAACCCGTGGTAAAGATCCTCAGGACCAGGGGTCGTGGGTCGTAACGGACAGTCCTGAAAAACCCCACCTCCTCGACCACCCTCTCCGGAGAAACCGCCCCGTACTCAAGTCTGACCCTCTACAACCCTCAAACAGAAGGAGTAGGCAGGGTCCGTCGTCCTATCTTCCGAACCTCACAAGACCAAAGACCCATAAAGGGAGACGTCTCCATCAAAAAGATCCTCGTCCACTCCGGCCCGGTCTCTGACTCTGCCCCGAACTAGGACTAATTTACCGGAGTCGAAAGGACGTCTGATCTGAGGTCGCGACCGTGCCACCGCGACGAGAGACGAACGGTTACTCGAAACAAGTGACTTTGACCCGAACAGACTCGAAAGACCTTATTTGGCAGAACAAAACACAAGAGCCCAAAAGTGTCCGTAAAAAATAAATACCGTCCCTATTGTCAACAAGTGAACCAAGTGAACCTGATCCCAAATTTTAACAAAGATTTACACATTCAAATTTTCACTTAACCAAATTCCTTTTAATAATTTATCATTTTCAATTCCTCTACCAGACAGCCACGACATGTAAACCCTTCAAACAGGACCCAGGGGAAGGGGAGACCGAAACCACTCCTCGTCGTCCTTATCCCCCCGACCCTTCCTCTGTCTCAAGACAGGATTGTAGACCATCTATGTCCCGGAGACAGTCTTTACCCTTACAGGTCCTGTCCCAACCCCTCTTCACACCACCAACTGGAACCCTTACACTCCAGACTTCACTACTTCTCCCCCTTCCCTGTTCCCATTCGTTCGAAACCCCCCAGTGTGTGGCCTTGACCGCCGACCCCAACCCGTCGATAGTCCCACGTCCGTCACCTCCCACTCCCATCAGAAAGGTCTGGCGGAGAGTGGGGGGCTGACCCGACGGAAAGACATGGAAGAGGACTCACGGGGGAGTCTTAGGGTCCTCTCTCAAGAGACACAGTGTGTAGGCGAGTCCCTGTGTGTGGGCGGAGACCCGACTCTTACCCAGTCGTGGTACCGACTGACAGAACGATTCTAACACACGACTCCCCTTCTTCCCCATAGGGTTTACTTTCGACTATGATGGTAGTCTTCCCCGATTTCCACTGTGTCAGTACCTTTCTTTCTTCGGATTCCACCACTGTAGTGTCACTTCCTTTCAGATGACAGGGAATTAAGTAAGACAGAACGTGCGCAAGTAAGTAAGATAGGTGATGACCCCACCCCAGCATTTGGATCCGGGACCACAGGGACCGTCCGGAAATTGCACAGGGAGCAACGTCGGAGACCTAAGGATTGAAAAGGGAACCTTTGACCACCAACAGACCGAGACCCGGTCAAAAGGTGACGACAGACACGAGGACGTCAATACTCAAGATGTCCCGGACGAACGTTAAGTTTGGGGGAGACCCGTGAAGATTCGTCCACCTAAGACGAACAGTGGGACGACTACCAAGTCGACGGACACGACCTCTGTCGTCGAGACCGGGGATGGATCTTCCTCCTACCTCGGGTCGTCTGGTCTTTTCCAGGCGAAAGAGAGACCTGGGGTCCGACACCCGGGAAGGAGGTGACAAGAACGAAGGATGTCACATCTTTACGGTAAAACACAACCCTTATGAACGGCCGACAGTCGAGTAAAACGGAAGGATCTCTCAACGACCCTATCGGGAACATCCACCGGTCAGGAAGGTAGGAAGAAGTCACCTCGAAGAATTGGACATCAGATCCCTTGATCTCAACCCCTCCAGGTTCTCGACTCTACTCCCCCCTTTTTTAGGAAGGAAAAGTGATTATAGATTGACTTTGAACCTTAAAGGAAACTAATACTTACCTCCGTCGTTTCAGATCGTCTTAATCGTCACAGACACTGACAGTGTCTCTTTAGTCCCTAAATGTATGAGTGACTTCCACAATGTCTGTGAAACTTTGTCGTTGAAGTACGATGGTGGAGTACAGAGACCATAAATAATTAGGTCTCTGTAACAAATATTACGGACAGAATATTGAATTACTCAAATTATTTCTTAGGTCCATAAGGATATAGTGTGTAAACATACAAAAATATAAAACTATAAACACAAAGGTGTAATCATCAGAAAAATATTAAGTCATATGAAATACGGAAAATTTTGTACCGAAATTCGTTCTCAGGACGAAGAGGTCTACGAATTCCTACAGAGGTTGTGTCTCAAACCGTCAGGATTTTCCGAGTGGAAGAGCGGTCAGGAAACGAATCTGTGAAACAATGATTGGTCCCAAGAACCTGGGGAATTAGTTATCTTTAACTGATCTCCGGTCTGTTCTTTAAGTCCACTCTGAAATAACCCTTAGGACGATATCGACGACGATTCAGCGAAGTCAGCACAGGTTGAGACACACTAGGGTCTCTGTCGTCGGGTGGTCCGAGGTGGCAGAGACCCTAAGAGGTCCGTTTTTGTGACTTCACCCAACGATAAAGGAAGAGGTTACGTACTTTCACTTTTCACTTTCACTTCAGCGAGTCAGCACAGGCTGAGAAGCACTAGGATACCTGACGTCGGGTGGTCCGAGGAGGTAGGTACCCTAAAAGGTCCGTTCTCATGACCTCACCCCGCGGTAACGGAAGAGACGGACGATGTCGTCCTCTCTCGTTTTTGTTCATCGTCAAACAAAGGGAACAAGGGACTCCACCCCCTCGCGCGACCGAGGAATATTCGCCACTCTCACCTCCACAGACCCCAGTAGACGGGTGGGAGAACACCACGGTACACGTCCCACGTACACGTTACGACAAAAAACGGGGACCGAGGAGTCCTAACCGTCGACCCAAGAACAAATCTTGAACAAGGTTGACACGCACGTGTGCGTTAATAAAAATCAGGGAATATCAAAGAAATATAAAATAACAAGGCTCCTCCAAACAGGTCCGCGTTTGTGACTTCGTTTTCCAGAGTCCAAAGTTCATGGTCGGACACAGTAAGGGGGACCCCCTAAGAAATGGGAAATAAATATGCCCAATTCCGCTATAACCCCACTGTTGTCACACACCACCGAACTTCACTCTATCAAGAGATAGTCTCTGATCTAGGACCCGGTGGACCCACTTTTGGTCCTGAGGATTGACGGTCTTGTGGTCCCTGATCACCCATCTTCATCTCGGGACCAAGAACAGAGGAAACTTTTTTCTTAAAATGTGTCTCTAACTCCGACATTTTGTTCGTGACTCAAATAATCTTGGAGTATACGTACTCTCTCGTATGTTCTTCGCCAAACAAATCCTGTCTTGTTTCGTCTCGATGTATGAGTCTCTTCTCACACCTACAGGAACGAGTACTCCTCACCTGGTCTCCCCACCAAATTAGTAAATATATCCCAGTCAAAAGAGACATGGGAAACCGGTCGGCGGACCGAGTAACGGGTATTGACCAGACTGAGTTCCGTGAGGGACCACACGTGCCTACGGAAGATTGGTCCTACCTAGGGTCGCACTCCCGGAGACCCTCCGACCACTGTGTATAGTGTCCCACCACGGGGAAGGGAAAAACCGAGGGCTCCTTGAAGAGAGAAGAGACTTGAGACGTGCGCGTCCCCCCCTCCAGAGGGACCGAAGTTCTTACTTTCTACACCAGCAGAAACAAAAGCGACGTCGTCTCGAATCACAGAGAGACGAGAACAACAACTGAAAAAGAACTAGACAGTCGTTCTCTGTGCGAGGACAAACAAGTCGGACTGTTCGTGGTCGACGAACCGGACCCCGGGTAGATGAAGAATGAAATTTCCCGTTTCTAGAGAACATTTTGAAGAAGGACGACATGTCCCCGGTATCTGGGATCGGGTCGGACGACGACGACGACGACGACGACGACGATTCAGCGAAGTCAGCACAGGCTGAGACACGCTGGGGTATCTGCCGTCGGGTGGTCCGAGGGGGCAGGGACCCTAAGAGGTCCGTTCTTGTGACCTCACCCGACGGTAAAGGAAGAGGTCACGTACTTTCACTTTTCACTTTCTCTTCAGCGAGTCAGCACAGGCTGAGAAGTTCTGGGACACCTGACGTTGGATGGTCCGAGGAGGCAGGTACCCTAAAAGGTCCGTTCTCATGACCTCACCCCACGGTAACGGAAGAGGCGATCGGGTCGGATCTCCGCGTATTCAGGGAGTGACTGATAAGAGGTTCCTGGACATCCCCAGACCCGAGGGGAGACGACCTTACCCAACTTAAGGAACGCGGTAGTACTCGAAATGAACTTTAACGACTTCGAATCTTCTGTTTTTACCCGAAGGGTCCACCGCGATCCCTTTCTTGGTCGGGTGATTACGTTCAATCTACATTCTCTGCGGTCAAGTTAGGGACCCAGCCCTTTTAGGGGACCTCTTCCTTTACCGTTGGGTGAGGTCATAAGAACGGACCTCTTAGGGTACCTGTCTCCTCGGACCACCTGATGTCAGGTATCCCAGTGTACCTCAACCTGTACTGACTTCACTGAATCGTGTCGTGTCTTCTGTTTTTGAATTGGTCTTTCAATATGGTTACCCCCGGTTCTTCCTTCTCTTGTGGTTATCGGTACTTTCCCGGAACTTTCCCTTCCTTGGTCCAATTTAAATCCTTCTGAAGGAATCGACAACTGGTCTGTCACCTCCGCTATAACGAGGACTGTTTTAACACTGCGGTAAGACGAACTCACATATGAAGAAATCACGATTGAAGAGGGACATGACAGCGTGACTAGGACCACGTCGTCCTTCATAAACAATGGTATGTTCGAGGTAGGTGGAACAAAACGGTCTTCCATTAGTTCTCAATCTGTTTTTTCTCTCTCCCCTTCTTTTTCTCTGTCAATCGGTTTCTTTGTTCTCTCCAAAATTCAGGACAATTCCGAACGGGACAGACAAAGTAGTATATTAGTTCGACAGACCACCCTAAAGAGTCACAACAAAATACTACCCCTTTCGGAGGAGTACCTCGATGGTCAGAATACCAGTCGGGACGGGAACGATTCTAGTAAGGATCACGAGAGACCCAAACCACCACTCGGTCTCACAGGACAATGTCGAAATTTTTTTATAAAATGGGGACATCAAGGACATCACGTGAGAGGAAACTTTACCTGTATAGTCACGTATATATCCAGTATCGAACCAACTTTTTCCTGTCCCGGACCGGTATTAAGACATTTTATTACTACCGAACTCACAGGTGTCTCATTTTGTTTGGGAGGTTACTGCGTTTGAACTTAAAGACGGAGTACTGACAATTCTCACCTGTTAGAACTTCCTGTATGACAACAATCATGAACTTATCAATCCCCTGTCACCTGGTAATACAACTATTAATTCGTGTATTTTGAGATACTATAAAATTTGTTCTACAAGTACATGTTAGGACGACTATGATAGTCTCCCACCGTGAACTATCCGGTCTTAACGTGTCCACCTAACTTGACCTAACTGGTCCACCTACCCTGTAAAACAAGTGTGTTGAATGTAAGGGGAAGACAAAACAAATCCCCACACCCGGTATCAAACTTTGTCCCGTGGTCACCCATTCCAACATCTAAGTCAAATAGGGTTACCTTCTCCGACCCGAAGGGACACCGAGTCACCATTTCTCAGGTAGACGGTCTTCTCTCCTATTCACTCCACCTTCTATCTTACCACCTTATTTACTTCGTCTCTCCTTTTTTCTAATTTTCTTCACTCCTGTTGGAGTCTCTGGAGACCCAGTTACAATTTGAGGGGTTGTAAACTTAGTATCCACAGGGTCTTCTTCTTCTACTTTTCTTTCCCACACTCTTTCATGAACTCCTCTATTGTCAACTTTTGAAGGGAATTTACCCCTTCCTTTATCGGTGGGTACAGATTCTTTGGGTCTCTCAGGGTTTGTCCTATTTGGGTTCCACTTTGTGGCCTTGTGTGTATAATTAGTTTCATTGTTTTTAATTTGTGTTTCTCGTTCATAATTTTCGTTGTTTATTGTGTGTTCCGCTAGGGATAATCCTATTGTCGACTAGAAAGTTATCTTTGAGAAGTCCGGTCTTCCCTTACCGTCCTGTATTTCACTACTTTCTCTTTTTAGGTGTTGGCTCTAATGAGATGGGTGTTCCTAAAGTAAATCTATATTTCCTTTTTAGTTTTCGAAATGTCTGTTCGTTTTCGACTCTTTTAAGTCGTGGTGGTTTGGTCGAGAAGTTGTTTACGATTTCCTAGAAGAAATCTGTCCTTTGTGTCTTTTCCAAATACTTTTACTTGGGGTTTGTTGTTTCATTTATCATTACCCTAGTATGAATAGTTATTAATGGAATTTACATTCACCCAATTTACGAGGTTTGTTTTCTGTTTCTGACCAGTTTACCTATGTTTTTGTTCTGGGTATATATACGACAGATGTTCTCTGAGTGGAGTTTGGATCCCTGTGTCTCTCTGACTTTCACTCCCCGACCTTTTTCTATAAAGTACGTTTACCTCTGGTTTTATTTCGTCCTCATCGTTATACGTTATGAGTCTATTTTGTCTGAAACTTTATTTCTGGTACTATTCTCTGTTTCCTGTGATGTATTACTAGTTTCCTAGTTAGGATCTTCTTCTGCATTGTTAATATTTATACATACGTTGGTTGTACGTAGTCATATATTCCGTTTACGATTGTTCATACCTCCCCTTCAATCGTCATTGTGTCATTGTCACCCCCTGAAATTATCGGATGACTGTGGATGCCTGTCTAGTTGGTCTGTCTTTAATCGTTCCTCTGTGTTCGAAATTTACTATGTTATCTGGTCAATCTGGATTAACTTTAGATGTGCCGTAAAGTGGGGTTTTGTTACCTAAAGTGGAAAAAGAGTTCACGTGTGTGTTGTAATAGGTCCTGTTTAGTGTAGGACCCGGTATTTAGATCGGAACCATTTAATTTTTTTTTTAACTTTAGTAAAGTTCGTAGAAAAGACTACTGTTACCTCATTCTAATCTACAGTCGATATCCCCTTTTTTGATAATTTTTGTGTTTGTATACTTCCGATTTGTTGTGCGAAGACTTATTGGTTTTCTAGTGCCTTCTTTATTTTTGCCTTTAGTTTTATACGTATCTTTGTTTACTTTTACTTTTGTGTCGTTGGGTTTTGGACACCCTAAGTCAATTTCGTCACGATTCTACCTCCAAGTATCGTTATGTTCGGAAGGAGTTCTTTGTTCTCTCTGTAGTTTATTTGTTGGATTGAAATGTGGATTTCGTTGATCTTTTTATTCTTGTCTTCTTGGTGTTTCAATCATCTTTCATTCTTTCTTCATTTTTAGTCTCGTCTTTTTACTTTTTATTTACTTCCTCTGATATCGTTTCTAGTTGTTTTGATTTTCGATCAAGAAGCTCTTCTATTTTATCTATTTGGTAATCTAAGTAGTTCTTTTTTTCCCTCTTCCTAGTTTAGTTATTATAATCTTTACTTTTACCTCTTTAGTGTTGTCTGTTGTGTCTTTATGTTTCCTAGTATTCTCTGATACTCGTTAATATACGGTTATTTTACCTGTTGAACCCTCTTTACCTGTTTCAGAATCTTTTTATAATGGAAGGTTCTACCTTGATCCTTCTTTATCTTATAGAATTGTCTGGGTAGTGTTCGTACCTTTAGTTTTGACATTAGTTTTTACAAAGTTTTTTGTTTTCGAGTCCTGGTCTACCGAAGTGTCCACTTAAGATGGTTTTTAAATCTTTTCTCAATTGTGAACAGGATGAGTTTGAGAAGGTCTTATAACGTCTCCTTCCATTTGAGGGTTTGTCTCAGATTCTCCGGTAGTAGTGGGATTAGGGTTTTGGTCTGTTTCTACGGTGTGTTTTTTCTTGTGATGTCCGGTCATAGTGACTACTTGTATCTACGTTTTTAGGAATTGTTTTAAGATCGTTTTTCTTAGGTTGTTATATAATTTTTCTAGTATGTAGTACTGGTTCACCCGAAATTGAGTCTCTACTTCCTAACAAGTTATAAACGTTTAGTGGTAAAATTGTTAACTTCCTATTTTTAACTTTAACTTTCTATTTTTGGTATACTAATAGAGTTACCTACGTCTCTTTCGGAAACTGTCGTAAGTTGTACGTAAATACTATTTTTGAGAGACCTTTTGTCCGTGTCTTCTTTATGTGGAGTTGTATTATTTTCGGTATATACTGTTTGGGTGTCGTTTGTAGGAGTTCCCGCTTTTTAACTTTCGTAAAGGAGATTTCAGTCCTTGTTCTGTTCCCACGGGTGAGAGTGGTGACGATAAGTTTTATCAAAACCTTCAGAATCAATGTCGTTAGTCTCTTCTTTTTCTTTATTTTCCTTAGGACTATCCTTTTCTTCATTTCGAGAGTGACAAACGTCTACGATACTAGGAGATATATCTTATGGGATTTCTGAGGTGGTCTTTTAATGATCTCGATTAGTTACTTATACCATTTCAACTTCCTATCTTTTATATGTCTTTAGGGAACTTAAGGATATATGAATGTTACTTTTTTGTCTTTCTCTTTAATTCCTTTGTTAGAGTAAGTGGTATCGTTGTGTTTCTTATTTTATGAATCCTTATTTAATGGATTTCTTTGTTTTCTGGATATATATCTTTTGATCTTTTGTGACCACTTTCTTTAGTTTCTACTATGTTTATCTACCTCTTTATATGGTACAAGTACCTAGTCTTCTTAGTTATATCACTTTTACTCATATGACGGGTTTTGTTAGACATCTAAGTTTCATTAGGGACAGTTTGATGGTCGCCATAAAAAGTGTCTCGATCTTGTTTATTAAAGTGTTAAACATACCTTTATGTTTTTTGGAGCTTATCGGTTTCGTTAGAACTCTTTGTTCTTGTCTTGACCTCCTTAGTTGGACGGTCTGAAGTCCGAGATCATGTTTCGGTGTCAGTAGTTCTGTCATACCATGACCGTGTTTCTGTCTTTATATCTAGTTACCTTGTTTTATCTTTCGGGTCTCTATTTAGGTGTGTGGATACCTGTGGAATAGAAGCTGTTTCCTCCGTTCTTATATATTACCTAATTTCTGTTAGAGAAATTGTTCACCACGACCCTTTTGACCAGTTGATGGACATTTTCTTACTTTAATCTTGTGACGGATTGTGGTATGTGTTTTCATTTGAGTTTTACCTAATTTCTATATATACATTCTGGTCTTTAATATTTTGAGAATCTCCTTTTGTATCCGTCTTGTGAGAGACTGTATTTATTGTCGTTCTAAGAGATACTAGGTGGAGGGTCTCATTACCTTTATTTTTGTTTTTATTTGTTTACCCTAGATTAATTTGAATTTTCGAAAACGTGTTACTTCCTTTGATGTTCGTCGAGTACGTCGAGTTATGGTCTTTTTACTTACTGGATTAGTTTTTCACCCAGTTTCTTGATTTGTCCGTAAAGAGGTTTCTTCTGAATGTCTACCGATTGTTTGTGTACCTTTCTACGAGTTTTAGTAAGTAATAGTCTCTTTACGTTTAGTTTTGGTATTACTCCATGGTAGAGTGTGACCAGTCTTACCGACGATAGTTTTTCAGATGTTTGTTATTTACGAACTCTCCCACACCTCTTTTTCCCTTGGAAGAATGTGACAACCACCCTTACGTTTGATCATGTCGATCGTACGTATTGTCACATCTCTAAGGGATTTTTTGACCTTTAGGGTGACGACCCGTATGTGTGGTTCCTTTGGTCTTAACTTTCTCTGCGTACATGGGGTTACGTCATGACAAATGTTATCGATCCTGTACCTTCGTTGGAGCTACAGGTAGCCGTCTACTTACCTATTCTTTCGACACCATGTATATGTGTCACCTTATAAGGAGTCGATATTTGTGTGTGTGTGTGTGTGTGTGTGTGTAAACTCAGTTAAGATTACTCCACCTACTTTGACCTCGGATAATATGTCTCACTTTATTCAGTCTTTCTCTTTATGATTATGTTATATAATTATGTATATATACCTCAAATCTTTCTACCATTACTACTGGGGTATACGTTCTGTCGTTTTGTCTGTCTACATTTAATGTCTGAAAACCTGAGACACCCTCTTCCCCTCCCACCCTACTAAGTCCTCTTATCGACTTTGTACATATAATAGTATACACTTTATCTACTACTGGTCACGTCCAACTACGTACTTCGTCCCGTGAGTTTCGACCACGAGACCCTGTTGGGTCCCCCTATCCCACCCCTCCCTCCACCCTCCCCCCAAGTCCTACCCCTTGTGTGCACGTGGGCACCGACTAAGTACAACTACATACCGTTTTGGGTGGTGTTATAACATTTCATTAATCGGCGGTGAATTTTATTAAATTCTTTTTTCTTCGGTGGGCGGTTTCGTTCTCTGTACCAAGGTAGGTACCAGGTTCTTCCAGGGTGTACGACACCTCGTTCTTTTGGGTCCGTCGTGTTGATGACTCGCACATGTAATCTCGGGATCTTGACGTTGACAACTCGGGACCCCGGCGTGGACGACTTCGGACACACGGAGTCTCGGACACGAGACGTGGACCTCTTCGGTGTCGTCAGTCTTCCGACGTGTGGTACTGACGTCTTATTGGCGACGAGCCACGCTGGTTTCTTCTCGGGCGTGTCGTTGCTTCTAGGTCGGTTTTTAGTTTTTTTTTTTNTTTTTTTTTTTTTTTTCGTCGTATAGACCACGTAAATATCGAACCTCCCGAGAACTCCGTTCACTTTGTTTACGGTAAATCCGTCAAATTGTCACACAGGTATACCCCCTAAGGCCCATTTCTCGACCCTATCGGAGGACCTTCCATGTGTATACTGGTCGTCTCCAAAGCCCCCCCGCCACCACCACCATTAACAGGGACTAAATCTAACAACTAATGGTAACCTTAACCGTCAAAGTCCTCTTACGTTCTCCTCCCGGTCACCGGTCGATCCCCACAACTGCCGTGTAGGTCGTAGAAAATTTGCAAGAGGAAACCTATACTAAGACCTTTACAACCATTCACTCAAAAGAACGGTAACAGGAAATCAATGTCCCTGATCATTTCGTCTGTCTCAGTCCTCTCCTTCGTAAAGACACCACCTCACAAAGGGAATTTGGGCCGTGTCTGTCTTCTCGGTGAAGGGTCCGCCCCCACCGCTTCGGTTGACCACCTTGCGTTCGTTCTCAATGTCGTCGTTCATTCATTCTCAGGTCAAGTGGTGTAGTAAAATGAATGGGCAGCCACCACGGACAGAAGGCTTATCCATAGAGTCCAAAAGGTGACCGAGTGTCCACATAACAAGAAGACACCACTGGACACTCTAAAAACCTCCATTTTCGAAATCAGACCTGTTTACATGGGTCAATCTATAGGGAATGTTAGACTGTCGTCACCCCCACCCATTTTAATGCAATACCCCCGGAAGGATGAAACCACTATTACCCAGGAGTCCCCTGGGCAGAAAGGTCTAAAATCCTTCTCACACCAGGGGTCCCGAAGGAACACTTCCTTGATGGGGAAGGTGACATAAAAACCACCTCCACCGTCACGGAACCACAGTACCAGGACCTGACGGAAGAGTTGAACAGGATCTAAGTAGAAAATCCCAGACGAGTGAAGGAGTAGATCGTCTTCCAGTCATCATTCTTTTCGGAAGGGTACCCAGTAAAGTTTTATGAGGACTCCCATGTACTTGGGATTCCTCACATTACACTCCGAGAACCGTCCAAACAAAAAAAAAAGGGGATTCCAAAAGAAATTTCATACCAAGTAAAAGAGATGGAAGGGACTTCTAACAACAAGTCGACGAGTCGGCACAGACTGAGAAACACTAGGGTTCCTAGAGGTATCGAACCCCCACGGTTATTCACATTGAACATCAAATAGGGATCCCGACAACACTCGGGGACACACTAAAACCCATATTTTCTCCCTATTGTCAGTGAGCCCCCGAAACCTTCACGTGCGACTCCCTAACACGGAAAATCAAAACGGTACGGTACGTTGAACTCCTTAGAATCCAGGGACTTGCCCCTAACTTGGGTACGGGGTCCGTCACCTTCGCCTCTCAAGATTCGTGACCTGTTGGTCCCTTAAGGGTCCTTAATAAAGAAAATTTTCCCTAAATGTCTCAAGTCATCGGAAAAGTCTGACCCATCCCCTTCGTAGTTGGGTAGGACACTTTCACAGTTACTTGTATTCTTTTATAAATATAGGACTGGCACCCCCGTAAACCCACTATGGATTGACGGTCAGAAGGGGGTCCATACAACTTGACCGGACGTATTACTTCCCCCTTAACTTACCCGGACACCCAATAATGTCCGTGTGTTTAGCATCCGTTCCCAATGAACAAAATGACACAAAAAACTCAGGGAAGGGACTTTCTGAGAAAGCAGTTCAGGACACCACGTAGGGAGGGTATCACCCACCGTAGTACATTTGAGAGTCGTTCAACGATAACAACCCGAAGTCTCTAACCTTACAACAGGGGGAAAAATACGAACGAAAGAGTATCGAGGTAAAGAGTCGAAAAAGAACAAGGACACCTCTTATGATCCCTTCCGAGCCCTTAGGCCCCCGTATCTGTGGTCCCCGGATTGAACGAGTCCGAGAAGGTCAGCTCAACGAACGAAACGTCAAGACAGGCGAAACGACAGGGGCACCGAGTGTCTTCTGGGTAGGGAGACTACCGAGGATGTCACCTAATGACTTTCTCAGTCTTGATTCAGAAATACAAAATATTTTCTTAGAGCTCGTCCATTGTAAAGAGGTCGAAAGGATTCATGATCCCGGTGACATGTCAATTGTGTCGTCGAGGGTCAAAAACTATGTCGGACCGGTGTCCAGTACCCCGTAAACTAGGAGTGGATTTCTATCTGCCGTCACTAGCCGAAGTCTTTACTCGAATCTCATAGAATAATTATTACGTTAATTTGAAATGTTGTTTCTTGATAGACCCTTCATCAGAATTATTCATGTCTGGAGTTTTGTCTTAGTCTTAAACTACATGTGACTTTGTTAGAAAAAGTGAGATTTTAATAGGAGCAAAAATGATTTATATCGGTTCAATATTAAATAAACCAACGTTTAATTCAGACTAAAGTTCTTTAACTGAACCAATGAATACATGCCAATATATCCAATAAAATAACCCAACCGGTTTTTCAAACAAACCAAAAAGACATGGGAGAATACCTTTCACCACTGTTCCCGAATAGTGTCTAAAACGACATGTCTAAACCCACTTAGGGAGGGAAAAACTTCAGAGGAGTTTTATGGAACTCTAAGAATTGGATAATCCTTTACCGGAAGGAATAAATGGACTATTTCGACGACCCTTGGAATCAAAGGTCAAAGACCTCCCTAGTCTATCTCCCTTACAAAGTCAAGATGAATCCCCATATTGAATGGTTTAACGACATTTCATATTAATCGAACTGCTCTTCCCAAAGGAATATAGACCTTTTGTGTCTTATTTTCGGTCATTACAGAGTCTGTTTTGACTTTATAATATTGGTATAGGAAGTCAAGTGAATAAATCGTCAAAATATTCCAGTAGTTCAAATGGGTTAAATCACCATACTGTACTTTCAATATTCTTTGGACATGGAACCTCTTCCTTTACCGTTGGGTGAGGTCATAAGAACGGACCTCTTAGGGTACCTGCCTCCTCGGACCATCCGATGTCAGGGGCCCCAACGTTTCTCAGTCTGTGCTGACCCGCTGAAGTGAAAGTGAAAGGGAAAGAATTTAATATATCGTCCCCTTTGTCGTATTCGGAGACAAATTTAAGGTCTAGAAGTGGTTTATTGGAACGATTCGAAGTGAAAAAGAAACTGTTTTATACGTACCATAACCCTGAAGGGACCACCAGGTCACCCAATTCTTAGGTGGACGGTTACATCCCCTATGTCCAATCTGGGGACCAGTTCCTTGCTTCTAGGGTGTACGGCGCTCCGTTGATTCGGATGTTCACCGTTGATGGCTCGGGCACGTGACATCTCAGGTACGAGACGTTGTTCTCTTCGGTGACGTTACTCTTCGGTCTTGTCGGGGACGAACGCCGTTGATCTCCTTTAGACGTACGTCGTTGTTTCGGGGTCGAGCCAGTTTTTATTGGTTCCTCTTTCCTCGACGTGTGGTAAGCATGTGTGTCTGTGCGTGTGTGTCAGGGACCTCTAATCGAAAGTCACAGAATCCCTCTTTCTCTGCCTCTTCCATATTTGGCTCCTATTTATGTCTGGACAGATTCTTATTCTGTTATTCCCTTCGTCACAAATAACCATCTTAATTCCACCACTTCCCTGACTAGTATAACAGATTAGTTATCAAGTCTCTCGTTTCCTTACAAGACTCCCAGTGAATATTAGTTTTGTCCCTTTTTTTGGTGTTTATATATAATGAAAATTACTACCCTAGGAAGTATATCGGTATTAGTCTTGAGTCCGTGGCACGATTTTTGTTCTACTATTTCACCTTTCTATGTCTTCTGGAGTTTTAGAAATAAAGCGTGGATGGAAAAGAGTCCTTCGAAAATGTCTTACAACAGAAGGTTTTTCTACTTCATTTATAGGAGGGCTCTTTTTCCCTCTGTTCCTTACGTTCTTTATCGTGTCCTCTTTTTCTTCCCTTAAGAGAGTCTACCGACAATTTTGACCTCCTGTCTGACGAGATCCTTCTTGCAGGGGAACTTGTTTACCTGTCTACCGGGTGACATGAATTGGTGTCTTTTCGTCTTATTTTGACACACACACATACCTGCACACATTATTTATATATATATTTATATACACACTGGTTCCTTTGGTCTTAACTTTCTCTACGTACATGGGGTCACAAGTAGCGTCGTGACAAATGTTACGGGTCCTGTACCTTCGTTGGATCTACAGGTAGTCGTCTGCTTACCTATTCTTTCGACACCATGTATATGTGTTACCTCATAATGAGTCGGTAATTTTTCTTACCTAAACTTAGTCAAGATTGCTCCACCTACTTTGACCTCGGCTAATATGTCGGATAATATTCAGTCTTTCTTTTCGTCGTTATGTCATGTGATTGCGTATATATACAATAAATCTTTCTACACACTGTTACTGGGACATACACTCTGTCGTTTTCTCTGTGTCTACATTTCTTGTCAGAAACCCTGAGACACTCTCTTCCGCTCCCATGCTACTAAACTCTCTTATCGTAACTTTGTACATATAATGGTGCACTTTGTCTAGTGGTCAGGTTCAAACTACGTACTCTGTCCCACGAGTCCCGACCACGTGACCCTGCTGGGACTCCCTACCCTACCCCTCCCGCCACCCTCCCCCCAAGTCCTACCCCTTGTGTACATGTGGGCACCGTCTAAGTACAACTACACACCGTTTTCAGTGATGTCATAACATTTCATTAATCGGAGGTTAATTTTATTTATTTAATTATTACTTTATTTTATAATTTTTTTTCTTTCTTTGGACATGAACAGTTTTACGACAAAGACACTTAGAAGAACTTCTACTTCGTAAAAATGTTTCGTAGTCGAATTGACAGATACTTACTGTCTTCTAAATTTTTCGTGTCAACTTGTAGACTATTGTTACATTGACTGTTTGTTTGAACCAATATCATTGATCTCTAACACTGACTATTATAAAAATAGTCCTGTATGGTCTAAAAATTCTTAAAGTATATTAAAGATCTCATAGATATAGTTATTACAAATGGGTACAATACGTCGGACTCTTATAAATCTTGAGTAAACGGTTATGAAGCGTACATTAAATTATATGGTTTATTTGGGTCAATCAAATCCTGGAGAGAAACCCTACGAAGTCGACCTCCAGTTTTATTGAAATTAATCGTAAACTATAAACTTTCCGTTTTTTTTCTGATTTTTCAAAATTGTGTGAACCAGTATATCCGAGTGTCCAGGGACACTTTGTTATGAATAAGTAAATTGGTTTCACTGTTATCTTCTAAAGTTTTCCGTTTCTTCATTGTCGAATTTTAAATTCTCGTTTCTTCAGACGTGTTAGACAATCATTTTCGTCGTAAGGTTCTTTCGAAACAAGAGAATTCTCTTTCTTTGTTTTAGGTCAGGATACGGTAGATGAGTTAGGTAAATGAATCAATTTTAACTTAGGTTAGAACTCTTTTAGGACTGGTGCACGTTTTTAGAAAAGGGTTACAAGGAAAAGATCTTTGAAGAGGTCGAAAGACATAGGATACAATAAGAAAGAGAGTAAAAGAAAAAGTAAATCTTTGTTGGTCGAGATCCTGTTTTAGTGAAAAATAGAAAATTGTTTTACGTGAAGGTAGGAATATAGAAGTAAATGACTTTTGTACAAAGGATAAAAGGAACGTATGACTTTACAAAAGGAGTATTAAGAATTACAATCTGGTAATTAGAGATCGTTTTTGATTCTTCGTTCATTAATATTTGACAGTATAGTCGTAAAAGACTAGTCTTATAGAGTATTGGAGATCTTTGTACGTAGAAGGGTTTCGTAATAAAGAAAGGAGTTGTACCATGTTCTATACACAGATTATTTGTGTTATAGACATGAAAGGGAGAACATTCTCTTTTTAAAATAGAATAAACTTTACGGGACGTATAAGTTACTCAAGGATAGTAAGTCACAGTTCAATGGTTCTAAATCTCTTTGATAAAATCTACCTGTAAAAGTTTTGAATAGTAAGGATACACACACAAACACGAGTCAGTACAGACTGAGAGACACTGGGGTACCTGACATCGGGCGGTCCGAGGAGACAGGTAAGAGGTCCGTTCTTGTGACCTCACCCCACGGTAAAGGAAGAGGTCCCCTAGAAGGACTGGGTCCCTAGCTTGGACACAGAGAACGTAGAGGACGTGACCGTCCGCCCAAGGAATGGTGATCGTGGTGGACCCTTCGGGGTCAATAAGGATATCTCAAATGGTTTTTCGCCAATAGAGACGATGTACATGAATTTTCAAATTAATATAGTCCAATAAAAGGAGTAACTGTCTAAAATATTGTCTTTGTTACACGTGAATGACTACAAGTCATTGGGATCCTTGTTATTTTCATAAAATGAACTACTGAGCTTTCTGTCCAGACATAATTAATTTGGATGTTCGAATTCGATTGAAATAAGATCTATAATTGAGTTATAACTGACAAAGGGTTCAGTGTTCTTGGACTTTACATAAGACCACTTAAAGAAAACATAACGAATCTTAAATATATTTACGAATTAAATGAAATTCGATTAATTTATGAGTAAATGTACAATTAAAAAATTGTACAATTTAAATGTTCAATAAAAAAATGTCCAATTGAACATGTTTCAATTGATGTTCAATTAAAGATTGAATTTTTAAATGTTCAGTCACAAATGTAAATGTTCAATTAAAAATGTATTACGCTGTGTCGTAACTTCTGGTATATCAAAAGACCGAGCTCAAAATTGTCCGAAGAAGGAAAAGGAGGAGTCAGACCCCCGATGTCTAAAACCTAGTCTATCAAGGACTTTCGGGTCCGTCTTGTCAATGTAAAATTTCTGACCCCTCTCTTTACGTTCGAGGAAGGGGAACGAGACACAAGAAATTTCAGGATGATTCATTGGATTCCGACCTCAGAGTCCGTTACACCCGACACAAACATAAAATTCCGAATTCACGAGTTGGGTATGCGTGTTACTCCACCTCTGAACGTCCTCACCACCCTGTCTGTTTTCGTGTCTTTTGTTTCTAGGACTATGTAAGTGCCTGATTCTCAGTTGTCCATAGTCACTGTCTTTGAATTTCTGTGTTTGTTCTTTCTTTCTGTGCCATAATAACGTTCCGCCGGAGACCCCCCGAAACAGGTCAGGTCGAGGAAAGAGTTGATCGGGAAGACGGTCGACCTTGTGTTTTGTCTTCATGCCCCCGAGTACTTTTCCACTCGGTTGTTCCTCAGAGGTTCTACTTTTGGTACCCTCACACCCATTCTCTTGGTTCCCTCTCCACTTCCCTCCGTCCTGACTTTTCTGACCTTTTCTCTTTCTCTAGCGGCAATTGGGTGGACGACACCTACGGATAAGTCCGTGGTCTGAACCACGAAGGTCTTACCCGGTCACTTCCTCGATTGTCGGACAGGTGACGGGTGGTCCCAGTAGTCCGGACTTTGGTCGGTTGACATTCAGTAGACACCTGAGGTTGTGTGTCCACCCTGGAAGTGGACGTGTATATAGTCATATATCTTTATTTTAGGAAATACTAATAAGTCACCTTCACTGTTTATCTAAGTTCCTTAATCTAGACTATTTGTCACGGACTTCTTGATGCCTACCTCCAAACACTGTGACATGTCCTCCGTCACTAGTTCTGGTAGGGGTTCTTTTTCTTTACGTTTTTACGACAGGTTACTCCGGAATGTTTATCGGCTCTTTTTTTTTTTCTGCACTTTCCGTTTACTCTTTTCCTTTCTATATGGGTAAACTTACGTCTCAAGGTTTCTTATCGTTCCTCTCTGTTCTTTCGGAAGGAGTCGCCAGCTACGTTTTTTTATCTCCTTTTATTATCTAACCCTTTCTGATCTCTATAGAAGTTCTTGTAATCTCTATGGTCCCCTTATAAAGTACGGTTCTACTCGAGTTATTTCCTGTCTTTACCAGACCTGGATTGTCTTCGTCTTCTATAATTCTTCTACACCGTTCTTATGTGTCTTCTTGACATGTTTTTTCTAGAAGTACTGGGTCTATTAGTGCTACCACACCAGTGAGTGGATCTCGGTCTGTAGGGCCTTACACTTCAGTTCGCCCGGAATCCTTCGTAGTGATGTTTGTTTCGATCACTTCCACTACCTTAAGGTCAACTCGATAAAGTCTAGGATTTTCTACTACGACACTTTCACGACGTGAGTTGTACGGTCGTTCAAACCTTTTGAGTCGTCACCGGTACTCTGACTTTTCCAGTCAAAAGTAAGGTTAGGGTTTCTTTCCGTTACGTTTTCTTACGAGTTTGATGACGTGTTAACGTGAGTAGAGTGTGTGATCATTTCATTACGACTTTTAAGAGGTTCGGTCGGAAGTCGTTATGCACTTGACACTTGAAGGTCTACAAGTTCGACCAAAATCTTTTCCGTCTTCTTAATCTCTAGTTTAACGACTGTAGGCCACCTAGTAGCTTTTTCGTTCTCTCAAGGTCTTTTTGTAGATAAAGACGAAATAACTGATATGGTTTCGCAAACTGACACACCTAGTGTTATTTGACACCTTTTAAGACTTTCTCTACCCTTATGGTCTGGTGGACTGGACGGAGAACTCTTTAGACATACGTCCAGTCCTTCGTTGTCAATCTTGACCTGTACCTTGTTGTCTGACCAAGGTTTATCCTTTTCCTCACGTAGTCCCGACATATAACAGTGAGACGAATAAATTGAAGATACGTCTCATGTAGTACTCTTTGCGACCCGACCTTCTTCGTGTCGACCTTAGTTCTAACGACCCTCTTTATAGTTATTGGAGTCTATACGTCTACTGTGGTGGGAATACCGTCTTTCACTTCTTGATTTCTCGGAGAACTACTTTCACTTTCTCCTCTCACTTTTTCAACCGAATTGTGAGTTGTAAGTCTTTTGTTTCTAGTACCGTAGACCAGGGTAGTGAAGTACCGTCTATCTACCCCTTTGTCAGTTTTGTGACCGACTGAAATCAAAAAACCCAAGGTTTTAGTGACGTCTACCACTAACGTCGGTACTTTAATTTTCTGTGAATGAGGAACCTTCCTTTCAATACTGGTTGGATCTGTCGTATAATTTTTCGTCTCTTTAATGAAACGGTTGTTTCCAGGTAGACCAGTTCCGATACCAAAAGGGTCATCAGTACATACCTACACTCACAACCTGAGATTTCTTTCGACTCGTGACTTCCTGACTACGAAAACTTAACACCACAACCTCTTCTGAGAACTCTCAGAGAAGCTAACGTTCCTCTAGGTTGCTCAGGTAGGATTTCCTCTAGTCAGGACCCACAAGTAACCTTCCTGACTATAACTTCGACTTTGAGGTTATGAAACCGGTGGACTACACTTCTCGACTGAATAAACTTTTCTGGGACTACGATCCTTTCTAACTCCCGTCCTCCTCTTCCCCTGTTGTGTCCTACTCTACCAACCTACCGAAGTGGTTGAGTTACCTGTACCCAAACCCATTTAGGGTCCTCAACCACTATCTGTCCCTCCGGAACGTACGACACCAAGTACCCCAATGTTTCTCAGTCTGCATTGACTCGTTGACTTGACTTGACACGACCGTAGGCCAGGGTAGTGAAGTACCGTTTATCTACCACTTTTATACCTTTGTCACTGTCTGAAATAAAACCCCCCGAGGTTTTAGTGACGTCTACCACTGATTTCGGTACTTTAATTTCTATGAACGAGGAATCTTCCTTTCAATACTGGTTGGATCTGTCGTATAATTTTTTATCTCTGTAATGAAACAGTTGTTTCCAGACAGATCAGTTTCGATACGAAAAAGGTCATCCGTACATACCTACACTCTCAACCTGAATATCTCTTTCGACTCACACCTTCTTGACTACGAAAACTTTAGAAAACTTGAATTAACCTCTTCTGAGAACTCTCAGGGAACCTGACGTTCCTCTAGGTTGGTCAGGTAGGATTTCCTTTAGTCAGGACGTATAAGTAACCTTCCTGACTACGATTTTGACTTTGAGGTTATGAAATCGGTAGATTACGCTTCTTGACTGAGTAACCTTTTCTGGGACTACGACCTTTTCTAACTTCCGTCCTCCTCTTCCCCTGCTGTCTCCTACTTTATCAATCTACTGTAGTGGTTGAGCTACTTGTACTCAAACTAGTTCGAGGTCCTCGACCACTACCTGTCCCTTCGGACCGCACGACGTCAGGTACCCCAGCGTTTCCTCTTTAGACGACTAAATCAGATAAGGTAGGGTTGGTCTGAAGGACCGTCGTCCTCTTATTTCCACCCTTATAAACCTACTAGTCTGAAGACCGGTGATGTCCTATGCTCCAAACTTGGAGACAACGAGAGTATTTAGAGGCCAGTCGCTGTCGGACGATCTGGTTCTAGACGTTCCACTCTCCGTCCAGAGAGGGTAGAGTCTGAAGGTGGTCCCACTCGGTAACGACCGGTCTCCCTCGTCCGGAATGTTTGACTCTCCTCACTGTGACAGCGACACACTACGGGGAGTCCTCCTGTCCTGTCTTCGTCCTCTTCTGTCTCTCCTACCTCTCCCTTCATCTCACTACAGTCCCCTCTTTTCCCCGTTTCCCCTCCCCTTCGGACTCTCATTTTCCTCTTTCCCCTCTTCTTTCACAACGAACTTACTCCCAGGACTCCGGGAGTCCCCGGCCCTTCCGTCTGAAGCGTTCACACCACTACGACTTTGATCCCCAAGTCCTCCGACGAACAGTGTGTTTTCCTACGACGTAAGCCACCCGGACCTCCACGGGTCTAGAAGAGGGTCCTTCCCCTGACACAGGGAAACGTCTCATACAATGACTATTTCCAAGGACCCGCGGAATTAATTATCTTTAACCATTCTCCGGTCTGTTCTTTCCAACCACTCCGACCCTGAGGACAACGTCGTCCTCCCACGTTTGTGTTCATTCTCCAACGGAACGGCCCAGGGACCACCTCTCCCCATTCGCCCAAGGAAGATACCCACACCCCTCCCGTCCACTCCCGAGTCCGGACTTCCCACCGAATCCACCAGACGGTGGCAGGACTACCACGGTACACGTCCCACGTACACGTCGCGGGACGAAAACGAGGACGGGGGAGTCTTCTCCGTCAACCCTAGGACCAGAAGGACATAGAACAAGTACTAAACGGGTCAATAGACACGTACGACCCAACGCGAATCAGAGAATATCAAAGGAAACATACAACAACGAGACAGGTCCCCGTTCGTGACTTCGTTTCCCAGGGACAAAGTCCAGGGTCGGACAGAGTCGGAGTGCAGGGACAAGTAAGTATCGTTTACAAGATTTACAGGTGGGGCACGGTCTAGAACGAGCCCAAAGACCGTTGTATCTGTGTGACATGTGACTGAAGCTGAATCAGGACGGGCCGGTGTCGGGACAGACACCGGCGACACGCGTCACGACCCTCCCCTTCCGGACACCCCGAGTCTCTCGACTAGTACACCCCTTACTGGTGTCTCCCCGGAGGGGCCCTTGCACTCTAATCGGCATACTGGGTCCCCTCTCCTCCTCAAGAGCCCTTTCCTAACTAGTCACAGTCGTTAGTCACGGTCAGACCACCTCGAGTCACTCTCTCCAGACCCTGCCTGCCCCGTCCCGTGTCGCGACCCTGTCTCGTGGCAAACAGTCCCTAAACACAAACACGGGAACTTCGACACCCTAGACAGGTTTCGCCCCTGCCTTACCCCGGACACCGCCCTCACTGTCAGAATAGTCGTAAGACTTTACTAGTGAAACCGCGAGTGCCTCTTCCCTGACTTCTCCGACTCGCTCCTTCGCCCTTCCGGTCGGGCCGCGACCACGTCCCTCCGCGACACTGTGTCTCAAAACTTGACTTCTGAAACCTCTTATTCGAAAAAGGGGGGCGGGACCTTAAGGACATGGACAGATTTTCGTCTCGGAGGGTTTTCTTAAGGTCACAGGATTTAGGGGAGGGATCCTAGTTACTCTCTTTATAAACATTATCCCTTCTTGTATAGAAGTATAATCTAGACAAAGAAAATGGAAATCTTATGAAAATGTTATAGAAAAATAATTTTTGAGTTTATCTTATGTTTCCGTAAGATAATTAATATTAATAAGATAATAAGATAATTATTATGGAAACATAAGATGAACTCAAATTTTATAACGTCTATCGGACTTATGTCGGACATATGTCCGATCGGGTAATAGTTCAAAGACTGGAAATTCCTATATTGTGAAAAGGTAAGTATGTTTTTCAGCGTTTGTCATTGTAAACAGAACAACATCGAAATGTCCTTGTGACACTAGACTGAATAGACCTGGTTCTTCAAACGTTGTTGGTTGGTTCGGGGAGGGAGTAGAACGGAAATTTTCACGAAACGACGTTGGGAAACCCCTCAGGGTCCAAACTCCCCGTGTTCGGTAGGAAATAGGAGTACACTGTGAAGTTATTTGGAAAGGACCGAAGTTTGAGACTACAAAACCGGACACACCGGAGTGACGTAGTCCGTATGTTTGAACGAGAAGTCATTGTCCAACTGAGAAAAGTGGACTATTGGGTTCCTCTGTAACAGTGTTTTGAACGTTTATCAGAGGATTCCTGGGCTCCCTCCTCTGTCTACCCGGGGGCCCGATCTGTCCACCACAAGCAGTTCACCTCATTTTGACTTCGAAACAAGAGTGGGTCTGTGAGGTTCCTGTTTCGATCACCGTTTTCGACTCGAGATGATTTCATTTCTCCATTCCATGGCTGAAGACTCCAGTTCCTTCTGAAGGGACAGACGTGTGCGTGTCCTTCCGAAGAACTCCCAGCTTCTCCCTCACCCGGAGCGAGGTGTCCTTCACACCTGTCCGCACGTGGGTACCCGGAGACACCACCCTAGGTAGAATCTTTTTTCACTTGTGTATAAATCCCCTTCCAGAATCCCGTCAGTCCACACTTCTTTCTTTACTATTTCCAGTTTCCATTTGTTTCTGGACCTTCCTAACAGGACACAGATTCACTAAATTTAGTGGAAAAATGACGCGAGGAGTAAATCCTGTAGGTGAGGGAAGTGTCCTACAGAATAGAGGCGGATCGAAGACTGTGACACCGGGAGGCGCAATCTCTCTCGCGGGTATAGGACGGAGAGACCCCCGGATAAAGACGGGACGAAGAGAATTGGCAGAGACACACGAGAGAGGATGTAACACGACACAGAGACTATTATTTGAAACATAGACGAAAATGTCAAAAACGGAGGAACTTTGGAACGAAAGTCTATTCTCCCTTCTCGGTCCCTTGAAAGGAAGATCGGAGATAGGGGACCACCAGGTCACTGATTCTAAGAATCAGAAGTAGGTCCGAAACAACAGCAACAAGTCAACGAGTCAACACAGACTGAGAAACACTAGGGTACCTGACGTCGTACGGTCCGGAGGGACAGGTAGTGGTTGAGGACCTCAAATGGGTTTGGGTACAGGTAACTCAGCCACTACGGTAGGTTGGTAGAGTAGGAGACAATAGGGGAAGAGGAGGACAGGAGTTAGAAAGGTCGTAGTCCCAGAAAAGGTCACTCAGTCGAGAAATGTAGTCCACCGGTTTCATAACCTCGAAGTCGAAGTCGTAGTCAGGAAGGTTACTTATAAGTCCGATGAATTCAAATTAAGGACCTGTCCTTTGAATTCTAGAGAGAAATCCTGACAAGTGACGAGAGGGAGACTCTAGTCTGGGTAAGTAGAAAGAATTTTCGGTACACAAAAGGAACATTCATGGAAAACGGGGGAAAGAGGAAACGAAGGGGTAATTTAACCGTATATTCGGGGTTTAAGACAGATCATGTACTTATTTTTGTAAAAGAACGATTAGACAGAGGACAACCAAATTAAGTCCGGGGTTCATGACTTAGATTCTGCCATCTCTTTTTCAGAAAGACGGGACTATGTACGTCGATCCTCTCCCTGACAGACCGTTACTTTTCATTTTACCCGAGTCCTGTAAATCTTCTGACAACTAGTGACTCCAGTCCTCGCATTGGACCTCTCTGTCGGACGGACGCAAGTATTAGAACCGGGGCGAGGGCACCGAGTCCGACGGAACGGAACCCGCTCAAAGAGATAGGACACGTGACGCAACGACGTTGTTGACGTTCTGAGATACTAAATTTTTACCATGTAAAAAGTTTCGGACTCCCAGACTGGACGAACACCATCAAGGGCGACTCCGAGGTTCTTATTGGTGGACTTGTGACGTCCGAAAGACCTTTTCCCTTACCCAAAATCTTCGAGACCGAAACCGTTTATTTCTTTGAGAGACCGGACATTCCATGTACCGAGAAGACAGAGTCCAAGAGCCGGTCTCGATTAGTGTACCAGACTGGAGTTCCCTCGTCCACTCAGTTAGATATATTTTATAAGTCGACAGTAAAACACTTTCCGACTACTGGTTAACGTCTAATACAACGTTCCCTACTACAGTACGTTCACACATACGGTCTTCTTCCCAAATTTCCATAACCAGATAAACTTGCAATTTAAAAACTTGTGAACGACTGATGATTCTTTACCGGTTTTCCCTTCTCCTCAAACTGTACAATCCTGAAATTTCTTTTCCACCTAAATTCTTAATTTGGTAATGTACTGAGAAGGTTTTTCGTCTCTTGGTAAGTTTTCGCTGGGTTTTACTAAGGCTACAGTTTGTTTCGTCCAACATGACTTCCGGCAGTCTGAACTCCCTTTACAACGTTTAAAATATAAATTCCCCCCACCACCCTCGCTTTCCCCTTCATTTCTGACTTTTTCAAATCATCGTCATAATCCTTTGGTACAAAAGTATACTCTAAATATCAGTACCTCTCTTATTTCAAGACAAAGGAACGGACTCAAAATATAACTTACGTGACCAGGTTTTCCTAAACATAGTGTCACCTACCCTGTTGTAAGACGAGACTTGCTTTTGATTAAGAAAATCTCTGTATTAGACGAATGGTTTTGGTCAGAAACTAAGTAAAATGAAAGTCATTTCGTACTTTCGTTTTTCTTGACCGTTTTTTTTTTTTTTTAGTTTTACGAAGGACCGTATTCTCCTCGCGATACTCTCACAACAATGAAAATAAAAGGCCCTCGTGTCAGTCGTCCTACACCAGTGCGGTAGTGTCGGTGTCGGCTCGGAGGTGTGGAGACCAGACGTGACGCCCCTGGTAGCGACGGCAACCTTGGACCGTTGTCCGTGTCTCACCCACCACCACCAAGACATGAAAACCTATGTGACTGGCTCTGGTCTCAGTCCTGACTGGACCACCATGGCACCCGTCCTTAGACGGACGACTACGTCCCCTGTGCCCAAGCGAGGGGTCCTTCTACAGTTTACGGCTCGTCATTGACTCGGGTGTGTGTCGATGACTCGGGCACGGGACCTCGGACACTCGGTGTCGACGACGTCGTTGATCAAACGGACGGATCTCGGACACGACTCTGCTCTCTTCGGTGGCCTCATTCTTCGGACTCGTAGCGTCGATCCCTTTCGCGCGTGTTTCGTTCCTGCAGGGTCGTGTCTGTTTTTGTTTAAATTTGTCTTCTTTTTTCTGGTTGCAGTTGACCATATTCGGTAAAGTACTCGGTCGTGATCCGGACGTCCCTGGGTCTCCGAAAGTCCGTCCGAGGACGAGAGTCCCCTGGGGTCACACGTAAAGGTACGGGCGGGGACTGGGTCCCCCGAAGTCTACGACAGACCGATTCGAACCCAGTATACACATAAGGTAGGATGGGTGTTACTATCCCCTCTTTACTTAGAAGTTTCCTTTTAAAGGTAGGTCTTTTCCCTGTCTTTAACTTGTCCACTCCCACTCTGTCCGACTCTGGACCCTGGGAAATGTCATTCGTCACGGACGTGAGTTTGTAGAGGAGGTCGTTGTCTGATGTTTCTTTGACGTTCCCTGACCTTCACTGACGTACGTACGTGTTTACCCCGTGCACTACTCGTTGCCCTATGTTTTTTCGGTTTTGGGTCGACGGCGAAAACTCCACGGCCCTCGTTTTCGACCCATAGTGCACTGGGGACGTGTACCCTCGTCGTCTCCTCCGTCCGTCGCTGCGGTGGGAAGGTCCGACCCAGGTGGTTGGGAGAGGATGGGAGTAGGGTCCTATTCACAGTCCACCCACATGAGAGGAAGTCGAGAACAGAGGAAGATAGTCTCTAAACCTTACCACCTGGTTCACATCGACTTTGTCGTAAAATAATTCGACCGTCATAAACATTCCTGTTTGTTCAATGTCGAGTTCGACCTTCGTCCGTCGTCTGAGGGTGCCTCGTTCCCGTCCGGTTGGGTTACAGCAAATCAGTGATTCAACACGGGTCGAGAAACACTGGGGTTCCTGAAACTCGCGGGTGGTCCGAGGAGACAGGTACCCTAAAGTCCGTTCTTATGACCTCACCCAACGGTAAAGGAAGACTTTCCAACAACAACTTAGTGTTACGGCCCTAAGAACCGGGGTCTCCTCTTAAGTTAGACCCCAGTCTCTGCTCCGAACTAGTGAGTCTCGTAAACACATTATTTCAAAATAATTTCATATTTCCTCTATCTCTTTCGAAGACTGTATCCGTAGTCTTCCCCCGTCTTTCTCACGGGCGACGATCAGAAGTCGCCCTACAATATGTCAGTGGTCGTCAGACAATTACTTTCTTTCCTTACCGAAGTTTGAGTCTTACCGTCGTCCGGGGAGGGGGCATTCTACGTAAAACCCTATTAGAACCGTGGTTTACCAAGTAGGACCCGGTATTTTACTAATTGAACTTAGAACTTCTTCCCGTCTAGTGGTACGTCAAAGTAAATGCATCTAATCTCCTTGTTATAGACTCATATTGTATGACCAGACAGTTCATCCAAGACTCGGTTTTCCGCCTTGGCTGAACTTCTGTCTCAAACCCCATTTACGTATCCAGTAATCGTATTGAATTCTAATTATAAAGGTATTCTTTTTCCGTGACCAATTGAAGTTCACTTTGGTCCACAGTAATACCGTTGTGTCATAAAATTCTCTTTGGAAAATTTACACATATCTCTTCCTTTTTTATACCGATCAAAGGAGGACGACGAATTCTCTCTCTTTTCACAGACCGTGAACGTCCGACAAAGGAGGCAAACCTCTGGGGACCGGAAGGACGGACAATGGGAGAGTGAAGAGACCGTGTACAAGGACTGGGTCCCTAATTTGGACACCGATGACGAGCCGTCCATCTAAGAAGTTGTGACTTGGTTTTTCTTTTGGACTTCAGTGGGTATTCGACGGGGATAACGCGAGGAAAAACGCAAAAATGTGACAGAGGAAGGGGACCTTGGACTAAGCAATGTGGGATACGTTTATCCCCCACCATGGGTGTAAACGGAATAACGAATGTGGGTTCTGGTCTCCAAGAGTGAGTCCAGGACCTGACGGGGAAAGTACCCGAAAAAAAAAAAAAAGGAGACGTACCAAGGTGGTAAAACCTGAGAAAAAAAGAAAAAGGGGGCGATAAGATCAATGGACTGTATTCTTTGGTCAAGGCTGTCGGAAGAACCGACCGGAAAATGGTTAAAGATAACTAATTTCTCAGGTGCTCGGGTCCACAATTGTGTCCCTGACCCCTTACGTTTTAGACCCCCACCTCTCCCCGAAATCGGGGGAAAAGAGAAGTCTTCAGAGAAGATTCCTTTGGAGTCGAGGAGGTCTTGACGCGCCCCGCCCCGCCCCCTTCCCCCAACGCCACCTCTCCCACCGCGGGAAGAGACTTCGACACTGGGTGCGCGACACCAAAGAGGGGTGGACTGTGCGACAATCGGTCCCGCGTCACCGACGGTAGGACGGTTGAGACCGCACTGGAGGTCCCGCGAGTCCGAAGCGCGGAGAGGACAGGAGAGGAGACAGGGATCGAGTCCCGGACGGTGTGTCATCGAGGACCCGCGGTCCGTCTCGTAGTCCCGGACGGTTCCGGTGGCGTGCGGGAAGAGATCAGGTCCGTGTGCGGAAGGGGGGCGCTGTCTCGCCGACCTTGGGGCTCTGGGGCGTTCCGCCGACGGGTGGAGCGGAGCGCCGTGGAAAAGTTCCCGATCAGGCCGCCGACGACGCGGTCCGCCAGGAGTGGCCTTCCCCCGCAGGCTCTGTGGCAAAATGGCTTCCAGCCTCCTCCTCGTCGCGGTAGGGTCGAGCTCTCACTCCCAATGTGCTACTTTCCGTGCGCGCTGCAGGTTGTGTGAACTGGGGCGTTTACGATGGGGTCGAGGGGGTTTCAAGTCCGCGACCCTGGGTCCGACTCGGTTTCTCCACGGGACGCGGTCCTCGTCTCCCGCGGGTTCGGAACCCCCTCGATCGACGATGGCTCTCCGTCGCCGACCACCCCTCGGATCGTCCTCCCGCCCTGAAGTCTCGTGTTCTCTTGCTGTCTATTGAAAAGGTCTTCCAAAAGCTTCCGTCGGCCCCTCTCCTCCCTGTAACCGGCCTGGGACTGTTCTTCGCCGGCAGGCAAGGGGCACTAGGATTGGAGGGTTGGACCAGTCCCTTCGCGGAGAGGGCGGGCGCGGGGAGGGCGCCGAGCCGGCCTCTCCGCGGGGACCCTCTGACGACGGGCGTCAGGTCGACCCTGGGCGCCGTGGGGAGACGGAACTCGCCGGCAGGGGTCGGGCCTCCCGGGTCCGTGGAGGCACCCCGAGGCGGACGCCGTGGTCTAGGGCAGTTCCCAGCGGGGTGGTAAAGGAGTTCAAGGCGCGGGGTGTGGCGTGCCGAGGACGGAACTAAGAGGGTCGGAAGGCGTCAGTCCGACCCGGAACGGAAGCCTCCCCGCGGGCCCCCGTCCAGAGGTCCCCCCGACCTTTCCGCGGGGCGGGCGGGAGGTCGGACCCCGTCCCAGGTGCAGTGGAGCAGGTCGCAACGTCCCGTGGACGCTGGCTGACGTAGTGAAGACTGGGCGCCCAGACGGCGGATCTCGCTCCACAAGCGAGGGACAGGGACGCCTTTTTGGCTTCGGGGACAGCCGAAAAGTCAGGCCGTCACTGGGGCGGGCCGTGGCCGTCGGGTTCCTGTGCCTGACCTCTTCCCAAACCGGCCGCCTGCCGCGAACCCCAGCCGAGGTTGGAGACAGGGGGAGATCACTGAGGCGTAGGACTCGAGGCCGGCGTGGGGAAGGCCCGGCGGACAAGGAGGGGCCGTCCGCGCGACCCGGACCCAGAGTCGCCCTTTCCGGGGACCGCGGCGCGGGCCCGGAGGAAAGGGCCCAAGGCGCATCCACTCGCGACTGGGGTGCCGGGGACGCGTCGCAGAGTGAGGCGCGCGCGGCGGGGGCGCTGAGGGTGTCCCGGACTGCGGGGGTCGAGGTCAGATCACGCTCGTCGGGTCCGTCTTCCCTCCGTCGTCGGTCCGTCCTCCCGGGGCCCCGGAGGGCTCCGGGTGTCGAACCGTAGTGGGATGAGAGGTTAGTCCAGAGGCGGCATGGAAGTAGAGGAAAAGGGGTCCCGGTGACTGAAAAATTCGAGAAGAAATTCTTGAAAGGGAGGACGGGGGTACTAAGAGACACCCGACTCGACACGCGAAAACGGTCTCCCGATTTTTCCCCACTATGGGTTACGGACCCCTAAAAGGGCTCCCACACCAGTCCCTTCCTGGGTGACTCCACTGTAAATCCCAACCTCCAATGTCACCCTCCGTCACCCCTTTCGCCAGATCCTTTCCCCTCCTCGGTCCTTTTTCAGTGGTCCACCTTATAAACCAACCCTCTCCTTCTCTTCTCGTCTGTCCAGGATGCCGGGACACAGGACCTCCGTGGGATGAGTAGTGTGGCAAAAGATAACCTCTTTGCTTGAGTTTGGAACCTGGATTACAACCCCACCCCTTTTCGAACTAAAGGACATTAGAAGGTATATTTACCACCGGGTCTCGTCGAGTCAGACTCAGAACGTAACCCAAACAAAGACCGACGGGGTGGTGTGTGCAGATTCGGACCGAGGTGGACCGTTTCTTTTATTTCCTTTGAATTCTTTTGATAAAAGTTCCCTACCCTAGCTCTGTCCAACCCACCCTGGACCCTTGAAAACGACGTCGCGACGTTACAAACGTGGGCCTGTGTGAAGAGTTCGTTGTTTTATGTTTCTTTGATAGTAACGAATCAACGATTCAGTACAAACTGAGACGGTGGCGCACCTGAGGTCGTCCGAGGAGACAGGTACCCTAAGGGGTTCATTCTTATGATCTCCTCAAACGGTAAAGGAAGAGGTTCTCTAGAAAGGTTGCGTCCCTAGTTTGGGCCGAGAAGACGAACCATCCGTCTAAGAAATGGTGACTTGGTGCTCCCTCCGGGTGTTTCTTTAAGAATTCCCTGATTCTATCGATACACGTATGTCATTAACCCCGTTTAATATCTGTTTTTTCCATGTTTTTCCGATTTTTATTGGTTGACGGTGAAGACTTCTCGGTCGTCTTTACGTCATAACGTGTACGGGGAGAGGACGTAAGTTGTGGTGTATTCCCCACCCGTTTGGTGGGTTCGGTGGGGAGGGCAGTCCGGGGGACCTATGTGCCGTATGGGAGTGTGAGTATAATCCTTGTTTGAGTGTCGGGGGGGTGAGGTAGCCCCTCTCTCGATCGTTCCTTGGACAAGGAACAAAAGGGAGGGTAGACCCCGTCGTCCCCGGGGCCTTCTCGGAGGAGGAACCTAGTACCCCTGTCTAAGACCAACGGTCGAGAGATGGTGGGACCGTGGTGGAACAAGAAAACCGGGGGCCCCGGACTTCTCTGGGTACGTTGTAGAGGGGTGGAGCTGACGGACGGACTCTTCTACAGTAACTCCACCCACCGTCGTTCCCCCGACCCCTAGGGGAACAATACTGCCGACCAGTACCCTACGACTGAGTGACGGCCGCTCTGGTGGACTGGTGTTCGCATCCGCCTCTCCCGGGACGGTCCCTCAAGGGGCCGACGGCGGAACAAATGGAGGTCGTTCGGAACCCCCTCCCGGCCCCCTCCCGGCCCGAGTCCTCACTCCGTACGACCCTTCCGGTCTTGGTGGGGGGTGGGGCTGGGGTAGGGGCGAGGGGTCGGACCCGCCAGACGGACGAAGGGTCCGGGGTAAAGGAGGGTGGGTGGAAGAGGGACTCGAAAGAAAGGTAAACAGGGACGTTTGGGTGGTGACAGAGTTTGTAATATTCCGTTCTTTCGTCTACAAAGGATCCCCGTCAGAGACAGAGTCGACGGAGACAACTTTGTGTCTCCGACACGGACCTCAGGAAGGGCTTTAGACTCCAAGGGATCTTGACGTCCCGAAACCACCACTTGAGGAGTGTGAGAGTCGACCCCTACTACTTCGAGACCGTCCCCCAGTCCTTTGGTCGAGAACGCAACGGGTCCCGACTCACTGAGAGTTCGACGACTCAGTGTGTCCCCGTTGACACCCCTCGGAGGTGGGTCGTGACGAGGGAGAAACAGGGAATTGAGACAGACATCCCGTCATCCGTCTCTCCCAGAAAAGGGTCCGAGTTTCATCCCTACGACGCTCTTCGGACTCTTGTCTGAGAGGAGAGATGTCCCAAGAGCTGTCGTCAAGTTTCGGAACGGAAGAGACCTCGAGAGACCCTTCCTGTTCGGTGGGCCACTTGTCCAGGGTCGACACGAAGGTGTTCGTAGCGTGGTCACGTAGACTGATCGGTCTAGGTTGACTGGAAGGACACCTGAGGTCCAAAGGGGAATAAGGAAATGCAAAATGGACGAAGGTATTTGGGGTGGTACTTTTTGGTACTTAAACTGAGTCGTCCAAACTGAAAGATGAGTGTCTTGGTATGGACCCTCCCAAGTGTCCCACTGTATGGAAGAGCTGATGGAAGAAGATTCTGTGAGTAGGGTTGGGGAAGGGGGTCCGACAAACTTGTCCAGTGAAAACAGTGTATTTTGACCTCTACGGGTCGTGTCCTTCCGCCATCCGACAACTAGACGGATAACCCGACGAGTACTCCGGTTGTCTGGACTCCGGGGGAGTCCGGGAACCCATGGTGGACTACTGTTTACCCACAGGTCCGTGGTCACCGCTCAGAAAATCCCTCGTGAACTTGTGAACCACCGGTCACTCCGAGGTCCTTCGGAATCGTTCGGGAGGCCCAGTCCACCTCTACCCTTATAAAACACGACAGGACCGTGGAGAGTTGGGATGGGAGACAGTTTGACCCTCGACGACGAACGCGAAGTCAACCCTCCCAGACAGGCAGGTGCTGAGTCATTTCCCGACAGTACCTCCTACGACCCCTACCACCTCACCCGACGGTGGACTCTTCGACTACCGAAGTTTCCCTCCCCGAAGACGGTTCTCACCGTTCCAGTCCTGTCGTGGAGTCCTCGGTTAAACAAGATCTACCGCCACGGGCGACTCGCGGATCCTCGAAGGACCGAAGCCCGAAGACAGCAGGTGGAAGGAGGACGTGGCCCGTAGAGGTCCGGCGGACCCAAGACGAAACGACTCAGTGTCGGTCCTGGTCTGGACCCTCCCCAGAGGTCCACTTCTCCGACCGCTTTCTAGAAACTACAGCATCATCCCCCGGCCGGAGAACCCCACGGACCACGTAATCCCCGTCACTACTTTCCCCCGCCGTTACTCCCCCGGGCCGCCGCGCTCGCCCGTCACTCGGACCCCGGGGGCCTCCCGCCGAGCGCTCGGGGCCGGCCCGCGACTCCGGGGCGGGGGTCTTCTGCCACCGCCCCCCGCGCCGAAGGGAGCAGGGATGTTTTCGGCGCGCGGAGGCGGGCGACAACGGGTCGACACGAGGTCGAGGAGCTCACCGCCACTACCGCAGCGAGTGCCACTTCCGGATGGAAGACCCGTTCCTTCTGCGTCGGGCGCTCTAGGCGGCGAAGTCGAAGACGAAATCGGGCCTCGGGCTCCGGCTTCGGCTCCGGCGGGGGCCGGGGGCCGGGACACTCGCCGACGACTCGGCACACCGACGCGAGAAAGGACACGAGGCCGGGCCGCCGAAAGTCCGCGTGATGGCGCCACTCGCCCGGGCCGCGGGAGCCGTCGCCACGCCCCGGCACTGCGTCGGGACGGGACGGCCCGCCCAGTTGCCGGGGAGCGGAGCCGGACCCGCCGCGGGCGCCCCCAAAGAGACCGTCGAGAGGCCCACCTGCCGCCGGGCGCACCCGGGGATCGAGCCGGGACCACGGCGGGACGACTGCCCCTCGCCACCGGCGTCGGTCGGGAACTCCCCGCGCAGACCGCGGCGGTCCGGGAGGGCCGCTCAGAGTCCGGACCGCCGGACTCTCCGGAGGAGGGGCGCCACTATCACGTCCAAAACCGCTCGCGCGCCCGCCGGAGTGGACGAGGGGGTCGCGGAGAGCCCAATGTGGCTGAGGACCGACGGCGTCAGGCCCAGACGGCCGCGGTCCACCCCCGACACCGCTCTTGGGCCTTCTCGGCCCCGCCCGCCCGCGCCTTCCCGGCCGCCCCTCTCGCCACTGCGTCAATTTGCGGGGCCCTCCGCTCCGCGAGCCACCACGCCGGACCGGGCGCTGAGCGCCCGCCGACCGTCTCCAGCTCGTCGGAGTGCTTGTGGGTCCCGATCCGCCTTAGGTCCGCAATAGGGTGACCGTCACTACTCTCCGTGTTCTCTTTTGCAAGAATCTTCATTACCACATCCCTGTCTCAGGTCCTCCGTCGAGCCAAAGATCGACGCGCCCACTCTTCGACCGACGACCCACACCCCAATCGCCTCCAACAACACGACCCTCCCTCCGCCCGGGTACATGCACCCCGCCACGATCCTGGAAGACCTGACGACGGTCCGAGGGTTGAAAAAAAAGGTGGACAAATTTTTAATCGCTAAAATAACTCGATGGTGGGGTATCTTAAGCAGGTAAGTTTCACATGTCAAAAATGGTATAAGTGCCTAAAGACGTCGGTAATAGTGTCAGTAGACCCTTAGAAAGGTAGTGGAAGACTTCTTTGAGACGGGAAATCGCTAGGAGGGTAGGGTACGAAGGTCGGTGTCTATGGTGATTGGATGAAATACCTAATGGAACAAGACCCGTCAAGTACATCTTTATACATCAGACAACATTGACCGAAGAAAATAAACCGTATCACAAAAATTCCAAGTGTATACAAGTCGTACATAGTCATAAAGTAAGGAAAACCACCGACTTATTGTAAGTTAAAATACCTATGTCGTGTAAAACAACTCGACAAGTAATCAACTACCTGTAAACTCAACAAAGACCGAAAACTATGTCGGTGACAAAAATACCGTCTACAACGTAGACCACTGGGTGTCTGGACTAGATCGGACGTGTACATACCACACCAAACAGAACGTACCACTACAAAATTTGGTAAACACGGTTGTAGATTTTTAACCTCTGATGTATGTTTATGTATTAAAATTGAAACAACCCCCGCCTTCGTCCGTCTACATAAGACGAAAGCAGAAAATTCGGTGTTCGCCAGGTTCCCCTCGTCCAGTATCTACCCCTAGAGGCGCAACTGTACCCCTGACCCAGACCGCCCTACACGTGTCTCTGTCGTCGGAAGACTACCCCGTCGACCAGGTCTCCGTCTCGTATCACCCGTCCTCGACAGTGACGGCAGGGACGTGTGTGACGACAGGGACGTGTGTGACGACGACCGCACACAGGTGCCGGGCCCGACCTCAGGAATGGAAGGTCCGTCACCTCACTCGACCACCAAACGGGAGTCGGGACGAAAAGACACCCAGTCTGTCCACCCGAAACCAAATATCGGAACGTTACCGGGAAGTCGTGGTCGGAGTCGGGAAAAGTCGTCGACACAGGTTGACTCTGTGCGACCCACGAGTGTACGACAGAAAATTTGTTAGATCTACTCCTACCCCTGAACCAACGGAAAAGGTCACTGCTCCTCGACTGCTACCGATACAGTATACACTTCCTACTGTAGAAGGCGTAAATGTAATTTCCATTCCCCGACGCGACCCCACGACGGATTTCGGATCACGAGGGACGACTCACGTCGACCGAACTCCAATACGTCTTCAAGGAGGTTTCTTCCCCACTCCTCTGACCCGGAGAAATTCTGTCCTGGTGTCCGTAATGAGACGAACTGGACTCTTTCCTCAGACACAGGTGGTGTTCCCCACTCCAACCTCCCAGAGACCCAAGTGAGAAAAGAACTCCCCTCAAGGGAGAACTAACGTCAGTACCCGGTCCCGTCGAAACCCCAAATCAAATCACACCCAGTTCTGGTATCGGTATGCCTGTGTCGAGAGACAACGAGGACGGACCCGGTGTGCAGGGGTCCAGTGTCCACGTCCCTAACCTCGGAGAATCGTCCAAGACTTCGACGAAACGATGACAGTCAACTTGTGGACTTAAGGCCCACCTGAGTCACAGACTTCCCACCGTGACACCCGGAAGACTGGCTACCGGGGTTCACACTAAGAAACACCGAGTGGCTCTCAGAGCCGAGAGGTAGGACGGACGTCTCTTCTTCCTCACGGCCTCCCTAGTCGCGGGGGGCACACGAGTCCTCCACGGGGCTTTGTACCACGTGGGGTTGCACTAGACACTGCCAACATTACCCGGACACCACCCCTGGGCGATGTTCACGTCGCAGACAGGACTGATACTGGACACGAGGCGGACACTCCCGTTCCCGGACGTGGCCCTCGTGCCGTTCGACCGGAAGGGGTCGGGGAAACCCGTGACGAGACTCCACTCACCCCGGAGGGACACCCACCCACGGCCCACCGTCCTCAGGGGACTGACCGTGGTGCAACGGGGAAACGGACGGGGAAGGATCCCGAAGAGAGTATCGGCGACCGAGGCCTTCGACTTTGTACCCGTGAAACCCACCGGACCGACCCTCTACCCGGGTGGCCCCTTGACCTCGGGTGCAGGAGGAGTCCGTCCCCTACGGGTGGGACCGGGACGGTGCCTTAGTCCACTCCCAACATAGACGACCGGAGACTTCCTACTCTACACTCCCGGGCGTCTTGACCTCCCGAAAGGGACACGCGATTTTAGGATTACGGACACCGACCGGATCCGTGAAACACCGGCAAACACGTAAATTAGGAGTATTTTAGGACGTTTCACGTCCGTAGTAGAGGAAACATGTAGACCCTTTTGATCCACGGAGCCACGAGTTCCGGTGATTACGTGGACGGGACCACCGGGAGTGTACGTCCACCCTCCGGGGAGGTCACGGACGCAGAGGTCAGCCGAGAGAAGAACAAGTACGATCAACAATCCTTTCAGTGTCGGTCCAAACGAGTTCAGAACATTTTGTCAAGGGTTCAATTTTTAAATGTGTATCGAACGTAAGACTTGAAAATCTAAGATCAAAATAAGACTAAAATAATCATAATGATACAGGAAACTAAGTGGAACAGAAATCACTGTTTCTACTCCCATAAACAAACTCATTTATTACGAAAAAAGCCCCCTCCCCATTTATTATGTAATATGAGACACATGTCTCAAAGATCCGTGGTCCTTCCATCTACTTCCCCCTCACCACACTTTCTGTTTCCCCGGATCCTCCACCGGATCTCTGCCCCTCTCTCCCTTCGTTATCCCATATCCGACGACCCTGGTCCGGGGCCCTCATCCCGAAGACCCTGTCTGTCCTGACACTGTCCAAAGTCAGTAACTCTCTCTACGAAACTTAACTTTCATAGAAAACAAAAAACTTTGGTTTCGGAGACCAGGTAGTCTTCTAGGGTCACACTTAAAGGAGTTCTTACATCCCCTCTCACACCGTCGACGGGAGTCGGGAGACCCATTCACGGGGAGGAAACTGTAGTCGTCTCGCAAACCATTGGTCACACGTCCGCCGACAAGACACCGAAAGTCGACCCTATGACGTCTCTCCCCGTCGACCACACAGAAACTCTGGTCATTCCTAAGCAACCGGGGTATAGTTAGTTAGAACTGGTTCACGACGTGGTGTCCGGCGAACTCCAACTTGAGGGACTGTTTAAGAAGTCGAAAGGTGTGTCTCACTTCACCTTAGTCGGTTCTTAGTCGGTCGTAAACCAACCCATTAGGGTGATCCCTCCCATTGGTCCGAGTCAAAATTCCGACGGGAAGTAGAAGAAGGACGAACAGGAAACCTTCTGGTGAGACATAAAGAGGAATGAACTCGGAACCCCAAAGAAAATCCTGAAGTCACTCAGCAATCGACTCTACGGTATAACGAAAAGAACGGAAAACACGTTGGGGGTCGGAAAGGACCACGAAGGATTCTTGACCCGAACACGGTCACAGTCTCTCTTTCCTCATTCCCTCCTTCCAAGAGCATAGACGACGACCTAAGGGTCCCACGTCCGGGTCCCATCCACAGACCCACCCACTCGACACGTGGAAGTATCTCACTGAGCCGGGTTCCGATTTTTATTTTGGAGTTTGTCGTGAACGACACAACACCGGTATTCTTAGTCGACTACTTCCACTGAATACTACCTAGGTACTACGGTAGAAACACTGACGTCACCGTCCTTCACAGATGGACCAGACAGGTTTTCAACACAGGTCACAGACTTTCTTACGACATCCTCCCACAGGTTCGAGTGGGTGGTGGGCGGGGCACGGAGTCTCGTACTGACGGTAACGAAGGTTGGACTCTGGTAAAGACGAGTGTAACTTCGTCGAAACTTCATCGTCACTGTAGAACCGTAGCGGCGATGTACTTTATCTAGAGTGTGTTAAAGACATAACCTCAATTTCTGAAAACTCGTTCACTCCTTTTTATTAATGATATATATTACGAAAGATTCCTCCCATTGTCACCTCATCTCTACTTTATTAACCCTCTATCCAATAAGGATTTGAGACGGTGAGTGAATTCTGTATCACTTCTGTATCATCCTAAAATTCATTAGGGTTGATTACCCAACAATGAATCTCCGGTGTCTTTTAAAAAGAAGTCTTCTATCATTTACCTGTCACCAAGAGTTCAGGTGACTTGCAGTCTTAGTGGTTACTTTCCAACCAAAAATAAAAAACAAAAACAAAAAAATACCCTCCCATATATAAAACCACATACCTTTGAGAATTTTGACTAATAGGACTTCTTTTTTCAAAAGAAAACTTTCTTACTTGTTCTATTGAACCCTTCAGTGTTTTGGTGTAGATGTAAGTCCGTCCTCTGAAATTTTGTCACCCTCAAGGTCCAGGGAACTAACCAATTCACCTAAAACCCATCCCGTACTCCCAGACACACAAGACTTCCGAAGGGTCCTCTGACAGTGTGAACGAAAGGTAGGACTCTGGGTAGACTCGAACACTTCACAAAGTCTTGACCTGGACCTAAGAGGTGAGTCCTGTGTTCCCTTATTAAAATCTTCACGAGACTCCAGAAACCGTCATTCTTAATTCCGTAAGTCCAGAAAGTTTCACCGCCCTCACGAAAGACGATTGAGCCCTCCTCAGACCTTGGGATGTTTTGTTCAA
This sequence comes from Capra ibex, assembly GCA_006410555.1. Lineage (NCBI taxonomy): Eukaryota > Metazoa > Chordata > Mammalia > Artiodactyla > Bovidae > Capra > Capra ibex. The sequence goes on from SJYO01006231.1 coordinate 94,990,238, forward strand.
AGTCACCTTACACACAAACTCATCGATAAGTTCTCTCGGTAAGCTCCCTACCTAATTTGAGACAGAAACCTCAATGCCCATAAAAGGAAAGAAAACTCCTTGATTGTCCTATTGAGTCAGATGATTGACGAATCTTCCCTTGTAATCAAGGTTCTCGTTCCCGGGTCCTCCCTACATTGGTGATTATGGAGAGTCTCCCGTCAGACATGTCACTCAGTCGCTGGTTCTGGAAAAAAACTATTCACGACACTCTCGGTCGACTCGTTCTCGTACTCGGGTCCCGACCTGGACCGACCTCCAGTGTCGGTGACTGAGGATCCTACATTTTGTCGTCCCGGCACCTCAGAAGGTGTTGGGGATGTATCTCCGAAACCCCTATCGTCCCGTCTCTGACACCATGTCAGAAGATTCGGGACTTCAGAGTCTAATAGTAGTTCAACCTTTTTGAGATTAAGTCATTAGAGTTATTAAGTAATGTCTTCTCAGCGTAGTAAGTGGGTAAAATCTTTCATATACCCATAGGTAACATGACAAGAAGACAGAAAAGACTAATAAACTTACAAAGTGTTACTTTTGACGTCCCCTTTACCTTCTTCTTTTTGTTACATTTATAACGTCTACCCCATGGTCAACGATTCGGACGAAAATAAAAGAGACGAACGAGGAGTATGAGATGATTTTATTATCACTTCCCCAATTTGTTTTATTTCGTTGTACCTATTTCTTTTTCCCTTTCTTTATTACCTCCTGTTCTATTTTGTTAGAGTAGTTTGAAACCTTCTACCTTTTACCTACCTCCTTTCATTGGTTCCACCCTATTAAACTCCTAATTAGGACCTCCGGGTTATATCCTACTTTCTTAAGGTCTCTCTCTTGTCTCATTTGACTTCCCTCCTCTACTTGTTTATGTTCTGTCAGAGAACCGTGATCCTGGTAATTGGAGACCTAATTTTTCCCGGGGTCTACGGAACCTGTTCCGGACTTTTTCTGGGGTGTGGTCTCGAATTTTAACAGGACAGTCTTGGGAACCCTGTTTCTCTCTGAGGACTTTGAGACTTCCGACGACATTTTCGAACCCTTGAATTCGTGTAATTCTCGATCTTCTGTGACTGAAGTTTTCAGAGTAGATTTTGCCTAAAAGTCGGAACTTAAGACATGGGTTGATTTTGCTAGTTCACACCCTCGTTTTGTTTCAACAGTCCTTACTTTGACTGTTCCAGAATTAGAAGAATGGACCCGAACTTGGCGGAGAGACCGGTTTTATTTGTTCAGGTCTTACTTCTTTCTCCATGAACTTTTACTCCATGGGTTGTCTACTCTCTCACGGTCGCCATCAACGGTCCCACCTTCCTTTCCGTATCCGCGACACGGAGACCAAGTCTCTCGACGGACAGGTCCGACCTCGACCTTCGAGGTACGGACGGACCCTACCAGAGGTCCCCCTTTTGGTCTTACCTACCCCATAGACTATGTGAATTAGACACATCTATTGCGATATCTCTTCGACACTCTCTTATACCCCTTTCAATGGTTCACTTTTTCTTTCGTAGCAATGACGATGTCTATGTCTTTTGAGACTCCTTTATTCGGGTGAGGAGTCGGTCGTTTCTTATGACATATATTTCACCGTGATTGTATTTGTGACTTATATCAAAAATGGTTTTTCACTCAAAAACTTTCCTATCCCCTTCACAGCTAGTAGATCTCAATCTTTATTTACCATTTGTATTCATCAGTCCTTTCTGTCTTCGTCGTGCAACAGTCAATTTTCAACAGAGACCTCCCACCCGGTCCGAGACACCACCCCCGTCCCTTAGACATAACGAAAAAATTAAAATAACTTCATATCAACTAAATATTACAATTAATACGACATATCGTGTCACTAAGTCATTGTGTATATGCATAAAAGGTAATACCAAATAGTATCCTATAACTTATACCGAGGGACACAATATGTCATCCCGGAACTACAAATAGGTAGGGTATCAGAATGGTCAAAAAAATCAAAGATACACTGACGTGACTCAGAACCATGCACATCCGAAAGAAGTCGACCCCGTGCACCCCCGACGACAGATCGAGACGTGTCCGAAGAGTAACGTCACCGAAGGAGACACTTCGTGTCCGGGGTCTCACACGTCTGAAGTCCTCAACACTGGGAGCCCGAGTCATGAACGTCGAGCGCGAGGTCTCGTGTCCGAGCCATCAATGCCGTGTGCCCGAATCAACGAGGTCCGGCCCCTAGTTTTGGTACCGGGGTCGTAACCGTCCTACTAAGAATTGATGACTTGGTGGTCTCTTCCGGGACAAGAAAACTTGAACGAAGTGAGATTCTGTACCCCGCACAGGAACCTCTTTCATTTTGCTTAATATTGTACTTGGGTCACTCACACGGGAGGGAAGGGAAGTCACTCGTACACGGGTCTCACACTCTCTAACCTCCACCTGTACGACAGAGTGTCCAGAGTGTTTCGAACGTGCTCGACAGACGGACGGATTCGTCCCCATCGCACAAGTCGAACGCACAAAAAGTGTAGCGAGTCGGGGACGTGTGTTCATCCCACGGAGTTCACTCCTGTTCTTGCAGGAGGCGTGACGCGACGTCGACGACAGGACGAGTCACTCCCCTTCTGTCCCAGACAAATACCTGAACCACCGAGACTTCGACTGGACCCTATAACGATAATTAGTTCAAAAACAAAGGAGGGGCCGAAGATCCGTAACTTCAGCTGTAACTACACCTCGTACCTCCGTTCTCTTCGGCGGACTGGGGGAGGAGACGTCCGTCGAGGTCGTGTCTCCTCTTCACGTCGAGAGTCGGTTCGTCGACGACGAGACTGGGGTCGTTCGGTCTGTCCCTGCACCTCCCGTGTCGTGTCAGAGACTGCCTCGTTTACTTATTCTAGCGGGACCTCAGCCCCCCAGTCGGACTCCGTTCACGGGGGGAATGTGTAGGTCCCGAAGGGGGTCGTGCTCAGTGTCGCGGAGCGACCGTGAGTGTGTCGGTCGTCTCGGGCAAAGGCAACGTCTCACCAACCACCGTAAATTCAACAGGACACTCGGGAGGTGATCTTAAGACATTTCGTTTTCCTGAGAACGATCAGGGCGCACGGGACAGAGAGCGTTTCAACTGTGACACCAGGCCACCGGCCGACAAGAGTAAGAACACGAGTGACCCCCAGACAAAGTCCTTGTCTACCTCAGACTATTGACAAGTCCTCCTCTACTACTGACCTGAGTAGACAGAAGTTTTCTCCACCTGGGCAGATGTCCACTTGAGGTCAGAGATGTCTACGGACTTAGACTTCCCGGTTCGAGAGACCTAGGAAGGGTCCTTCCTGGGTGTCCTGACTTCCTTCGACGTGACATGGGTGTAGACGGTGGTCCGTTCCCTAAAGTCTATCAAGACATGATGAGGGAAAAGGTAAGTGTCGTAGGATAGTGAACGAAGATCGTTGCGTCTGTCCGTAATGTCAGAGCTGACGTCCCGAACAGATAACTATGTTCTCTTTAGATCCTCAACCAAAACAGGAGACGCAGAGACACCCGGAATCATTCGAGTCGATCAAAATCATTAAAGATTTTGCTTCGTGTCTGGATCTTAATACTTCCGTCCACGCTGCACCGTCGTCGTGACCGAAGCCCGTGACGGCATGCGACGACTTTCACCTGAGCCTCGGGTAGAGGTCACAGACGAGCACCCTTCACGACTAGAATCCGTCCCCGGTGTCAGTGCGAGGGTCATCGTCGGTCCGTCCCTCGGTGGCACATTTCCCCCACCACACCTTCCGTCCTCCCGGCGCACCTCACACCGTCGGACCCCTTGTGTGTGACTTATTTACTCCGGTGAGTGTGGGACGAGACCAAGTAGTGACAGTGTACCGTCTCTGTAAATTTGGTAATAAGTCCACCTTGGGTAGATACACGGTTTAAGTCGGGAACCCGACGGTCATAAATAGAAGAGACGGAACTTCGTCCCTCACCGTTTGATACCGGTTACCCGGTTATTACTGAAACAGTAAAAATACTACCAACCTTCTTTCAGTTCTACCCTTTTACTCTACTTTAAGTGTAGATATAAGTATTTACATGCAAAATGACCTTATATCTGTATGATTAAAAAATGTATAACACACCGACGAAAATATGCAGTTGTCGGCTCAACTTAAAAACACTGTCTCTGGTTTATCGGACGTTTCGTCGAATTTTATAAAGGAGAACTAAAAAATGTCTTTTTCGAACTGTCAGGGACGGAACCTCCCAGGGACACTCCTAATCTGGAACACTTTCCCGGTACATGTCCAGTGTAAACCCCGTGTCACGGAGGAGGAGTATCGACAACAATGAGAGAGACCGTCTTCGACTAGGGGCCGACTAACTCAGGGAGAGGGTCTACGATAGGTACCCCAAGAGACTACTTCCGCCGACCGAGTGGTCCGAAGACGTCTGGTTCTTAATACTGTAGCCCCGACGGGACCTGTGGTAGGTCATAAGTTTTGTGGGTGGTGGAAACACTGCTACAAACGAGTGTGTAAGACACAGGGGAAAGACAGAGTATCAACACAACTCAATCACATCTTGGGGTCACGGAGATTCACGGTTAAAGAGCAGTAAGAAGAAAGTCTTAGACCCCCCACCCCTACGTGTTTCGGTAAATCCCGTCATTCTTGTTCACTGTACCCCCTTCAAGGTTCACACACTCACGACTAAGACTCTTTGCCTAGTCAAAGGGTACCTACAGACTGAGGAAGGTCGGTCCCCTCGGGGGAACCCCGTCTCGCTCTCTGAGGAACACCCCTCCTGCACCTCTGGCATGACGTAGGATAGGCGTGAGGGGGACGTCCTAATATGGTCGTCAGGTCTCATCTAGAACGGTTTACCGAAGGACGAAAAAGATTACTGATGTGACTATACATTAACTAAAAGACGATCTTCAAACTATAGGAAACTTAAATCGATTTCCTAGTGGTCGTAAGTCGGCCCCACCTTCTCCGACAGGACATCGCTAATATCGAGTCCTGACATCGATTGTAGACTCTTATTTCTTCCCGAGTGTCTCCTTGACTACAACAAGTCTCATGACGGATAAAGTATTGGTGACATCAATCGTAAAGGTTTGCACAGCCGACGAAAATTTCAATTCTTTTAGCGAAACATCGGTAAGATAAACATTTGTTAAAATTAATTTCTATATTTGTGAAATTAGTTTCTACCATGCTCTCCATTAGACAAACTACCATTATAAATAGCAGCGAAGAATATCAAGGGTATTCAGGAGGAGTCAGGATGATAAACTTTCGTTGAACCCCTTGGGACAAAAGTCACCGTGTCTCCAGTGACTTAACTTCCCAAGTACATTGTTTACAGATGCTCAGTGTATGATCAAAGTTGAGTATCTAGCAGTAGTTTCAGGAGAGGTCAAAATTTTTCCAGTGTATCTGCGTACTCACTTCTTGCACGGACATGGGGAAACTGGTTCCCGCGTGGGAGACGGGTTCCCGGACACGAGGCACTGACGAGCCCCTAGGAGGGTGTCTCGGCGAACCCGGGTCCGTACCCCCACACACACCAGACTCCTCTGACCGTACGCGGCCCCTCGGACGTCTCCGGAGGAAGGGAACCTCAGACCCGGGACCCCCCGGGTACGAGTCGAACACGACGGACCTAACCGGACTCCCCGAGACACAGGTTTACACTCGACAAAGGTTCTGTAACAAGGGTGAATCTGTACCAGGACTGGACGACCCGTCCTGTGCCACCAAGGGGGGCCCCTTGTTCGAGGTACCACAGGGCCAGGAGTGCTGCCGAGAGAGATGGGAAGGGGCGGTCCGGTCGTACCAGGACGTCACCTCTGTGCTCCGCTACCGTGCAAGAGGGAAGTCTCCTTGTTCACGGATCGTCTGAGTTCCGTGTCCCTCCTCGCCCAGTACCCGTGCGTGACGAGAACCTTACTTGGAGACCCGTGACTGTTAAGGACGAGGCACAACAGATGATAGGGCATCCGACCGTCCGCTCCCTATACGGAACTAAAACTCTAATTCGTTTCGTGTCGTTTATTTACAGGAGAGAGAGTGAGGTTTAAGGTACTGGTCCGAAAGGTTTTCTCGTTCTACAAGGGTACCCTAGTCACCTAGATAGAGTACCCTGGAATCTTAGTCTACTCCCTCACGGACCCCACGCTCGTCTTCCTGAGAGTTTGGCAGACCTCAGTGGTGCACGAGTAGCGGTCCGCCCCCTTTCCAGAGAAATATCGGCGCAGCTCCCAAAATTTCGACGTCCATGCCTTGCACTGTCACGGCGACCCCGGACCGCAGAGAGGGAGTCCTTTGTTCCCGAGTGACTTTTTACTCACAGTGACGGATGTTTCCTTACACTTTCGTCACTGTCCTCCCTGGGCGTCGTGGTGGGGGTCCGTCGTACCTTCGCCGAGACCCATCAACAATCACTAGTCTCTGACGGGCGAGACCCCGACTCAACGACACTGGAGAAACCTGGACACGGAGTGGAAGTTTTGTTTTGTCCGAACACTCGTAATCTGTGACGTCAATTTTACAAGTCGGGTCCCTGACCATGTAGTCATTGATAGTGTGAGTAATAAGATATTAAACCTCTAAGTCGTGATATGGGAATGGACCCCCAGTGTGTCGATCAATCATCGTTGTGGTTCAAACTAGAGACGGAGAACCGAAACTTACCCACGAGAGGTGATGACAGACTTCGACCAGTCCAGTTGGGACCGGACACAACCACGTCGTCACTGTATACGGACCGTCTCAAGGAGACAGACCTGCGGACACCGAGGGTGCTCTCGTATTTCGTTTTGGGAGTAAGACGCCGGACCTTCCATACCACCCCAGACGATCCAAACTTCGTAGTTATTGTTGTCGTCCAGAATCCACTTCTCGCACGGGGTTTAAGTGTTCTTGGGTGGACCCATTTACTTCCACTGTCAAGGAGTCTTTAGGTCCCGTCCAGGGTTCAACTTGTCAGACCACTTCTGGACCGCGAGGTACATCTTACTTCTCTTGCCAGGACTACGTCTTTTCAGGATGACCAGTTGGAGCGAACAGAGGTTCCGTAGGTCAACGGGAAAACTGGGTCAATTGTACTCTGGGTTTGTCACGTCCGGTCTCTTTCCTCAACCGAATTCTGTATTGTTCTGTGTACCCTTAAACCTGAAACCCCTGCCTCCCCCTCCCACATTCAGAAGTTATCAGGTTTTTTGTTATTTTAGGTCGTACACGAGTTGCCTGTGACCCTGTGACTGGAAGTTCCTGAAGTTCCACTGGAGTGTCAAAGACCTCAGGACCTGTACTCCCTACGTCTCTCCGACCTGACACGAGACCAAGGTAAAGGACCGTTTCTTTTACGACAGTCCTTAGATCAGGACCCTGATGGGACCAGGTCACCATTTCTAAAACGTAAGGTCACGTTCCCCATGCCCCAAGTTAGGGACCAGTTCCTCTAGTGTGTACGGAGGACCGGTTCTTTGGCTTTGTTTTGTCTTCGTTATGACACTGGTTAAGTTGTTTCTAGAAATTTTAGCAGGTATTTTTTTTTTTTAGGATTGTTACATTTTTTTTCTAGGTCAGGAGGAACATTATTAGATATTACCTTTTCTTTAAGTTGTTCTTATATACATGTGTGTATACATAATAATGATGATATATATATTGGTTCAGTGAAACATTTGGACTTTGATTACGTTGTAATATTTAGTAGATAGGAAGTTATTTTAAATTTTTTTATGTCGGCTCAGGGTGGTGACTCGTCACCAGACTAAGACTGAACCACCAGCGGACGAGACTGTGGATCGTGGGACGGTAGGGAACGTCGAGGGGTCTACCGACGAGTCGAAGACGGGATAACGGTTGTTGTCCGACGGGTCACTGTAGGTTCCGTCAGGTAAAGAGACGAGATGTCGAACGTCAACGATCTTTCAAGAATAAGACTTGACCTTAGATGGAGGGGTTTCGTAGACGGGACCTTCTCGGTGGGATTTGGATGTACTCCTCCAGAGAGTCTTTGAGTGACTTTACGTCCGATTCGACTCTCTCCTCTGGACACTGGTAGTCCAGAGAGGACGAGAGTCGATTTTAGAGGGTCCGGGCGATCGAAGAGACCGGTGTGAAGTGAAACAGTCGGAACGGGAACTCGAGGAGGGACTCCGGTCGTCTCAGATCTACAAGACTTAATTCACTCTGAGGATTCTCCGCGGAGGTGACCGTAGAACGAGTCGGAGGTGGAGACGCGGACCACGGGTCGGGCCGGTCCCCGGACACGACTGCCGCGGAGGGCCGGGTGTTGGGAGTCCGAGGGACGGTTGGCACCTTCGACGGACAGGCAGGGGTTTGGTGCCCCGTCAATCCACCCCCACCCACTCCGATCTGACCACTACCCGAACCGTGGAGAAGGATCCGTCCGGACACGACTTGCCTCCCAGACCGAAAAGAGAGAGTCTACTTCCGACAGACAACTTTGTGTTAGGAAGAAAGTCGGGGTCAAGAAGCCTCAGGGAAAGGTCTATGAAGTCGGTCGCCAAGAAACTCCCGACCCCAAAAAGGATGTCTTAACCCTTCATTTAAATAAGAGTTTTCATCCGTGGAAATGACTCTTAGGGGTCACGTTGAGACTCCGGGTTCCCGCAGTCCTGGGTACGGGCGTGGTGGTGGCCCTTTTCTTAAGCTGGCTGCCCGTTACTCTCTCTCCAGAACTTCGCTCGTGTGACTGTGCGTGGACCCCTTTCGAAGTTCCGCGTTGAATGGTTCCGGAAGCGCCTACCGGTGTGAGGGACCGGGTCATCAAAGTTTACTTCTACTTCCGTGCGTCTACGAGTAATTTCACAATGGTTACTAACGTTTCTAAAAATTATCGTCTTCAAACCACTTACGGGTTATTCTTCCCTTATTTTCACTTCAGCGAGTCAACACAGGCTGAGAGACGTTGGGGTACCTGACATCGAATGGTGCGAGGAGACAGGTACCCTAAAAGGTCCGTTATCACGACCTCGCCCAACGGTAAAGGAAGAGGTGTTCTTCCCTTATTTATAACCGTTTAGGTGATATAAGACATCTATGAAAAATTTTTACTTTTATCAACTTTCGATATGTCGTTGTGTCTTCTATGTTTACTTTTAGGGTCCTACTACGTTTGTTCATAAAGAATGTCTTCGCTACTACTTTCTAATTCAGACATTCAATTCTTTGACTTTCCTGTCTGAGTTCGTACGCTCTCGACTACACAATTTCGCCACACGACTTCTCATAGAGGGCATAAATATTTTATTTTTATACTTCTCTTGGACCTCACATCTGCGACGTCGTATTAAGACACTAGTTTCCACCTCGAGAAGGTCCCTCGGACAGTCTGTCAACAAAGGGGACAGGGACCGTCCTGTCACTAGAACATGGGTACCGTAGAACCTCCATGGTTACCACAGGAGACGAGTCAGTGACCGCGAGACTGTGTGACGGGTGGGTTGTGATTCGTGGATGAAACTCCGGGGCCCTGTCTTGTCTTGCACTCGGACAACACACCGAGGTAGATCTCTTTCCCCTGTATCGTTGGGTCCGTGAGATATTGTCGTAGGAAAAGGGCGGGTCCCACGAAGCCTTGTTCCCCTTCTCCTGTTCCTCCACTTCAAGTTCAATGCAAGTCTTCTTTCAGTCTTCTTTTTCGGGAAAAGTATCATAACGTTTATAAACAAATGTACCGATAGATGTGTGAATATTTTCCCTTTCCAAATAAGTAAAAACATAAGGGACGTCGAGATTCGGTTCGAAAGCAGTCAGTCACTGCAGTTGTAAACAAATGTCTTGTTTGCTGCTTACTTACTTACGGACCTCGGAGAAGCACCGTCTCGACCGAGTCCATCGACCCGACTCGACCCCGACGACGGAATGGACACCTGGACGTCTCCGGCGGACGGTTCCTGGGTGCAAAAGAAGGAGTAACCGTGAATACCTAAGAGGGTCTCTGGAATCCCTTTCTAACATGTTGACAAGAAACATTTTACTGGTCCTTCTACTTCCTGTCACTCCCGCCCTTGTCATCCTACGTGTCTGAAATGTTACCACTAGTTTCGGACGAGTCCCCTTGAATAACTAACTTGAATAGAGACAACAAAGCTACACTGAACCTGTAGAAGGTCGTCGAGTCTTCCGTCTCCCTGGTAGACAAGGAACCTCGTTGTCCTTTTCATTGCAGCCCGTCTTCCCCGCGAGAAGCACCGAAACGGTTTCTGACCGACAGTAACTGACACACTGAGACCCATGTAGTGACATAGGGTCCAAGGGGTAAATGTTTACCCCTATTCTTACGTTCCCCTGACACTTCTAGTTGCTCTGTTGTACGCACGCGGACGGGACGAGCCCCGGACTTATCTCTGGCTAAGTCGACTCGAGACTGTCAGGGAGGGTGGTCGTCGCCGCTCCAGGGGTGACGTCTCCCAGTATCCTCACAGAAATATCTACACACTATAGAGTCGGCGATGCTCTATTCTGGAAAAGGCGTCAATCTACACAGAAGTGGGTCGGAGGACCCTATCGTCCCCAGAAAGGAGTGTGTCTCTCGTGTCACTCCTCGGCCTCGGAGACGTCGGAGCTCACCTCGGTCTACCGGTTAATTTTGTGCGTAACAAGCTCCCGACTTCCGACCGTGGTTTCGGCGTTGGTGGACACAGGTTGTCCCGACGGAGGAGTGTGCTCCTTGAGAGAGATGACTGGATGTTACCTTTGGGTTCCGGTGGTTTGCACCCGTGGAGATACAGTCAAAGAAGTAAACATTTGGTTTCGCTTACTAGGAGGACCCCACTGCTCCTTCTACTTTACCCTAGTACGTACACTTTACGGATGAGACGGCGTGCCAGCTGTGGGGTCACAGGTCGACTCGTCACAGGACGGACGATGACTGGTCTTGAGACGAGTGGTATGATACTAGACCCTTGAGTTGAGGTAGGTGATGTCTTGGAGAGAGACGTCATACTTCCATACCAGACAGAAGAGTGAAGACTGCAATGGGACTCTTGGCCCGCAGATGGTAAAGAGTCGTCCGCTAAAGAGCAAAGCGATGTAAAATCAAGAAGGGAAACAAAAGATAAAAGAGATTAAAGTAATACAACAACGTAGTTTCCCACCTAAAATAGAAAATTTTAATTGAATAACTCCATACTCAATAGTAATTGGATGGATTTTACATGGTTTAAATCACAACCATGTGGTCTACTCAAACCATTTAATATAAAAACTTTGATAATGAGGTTAGTTCTATATCTTTTAAATAACTCGATATTAATCGTTCTAAATGTTTTAAAAGCAGTGGGATTTTAAGGGAAGAGACGGGAACATCCACTTGTGGTGAGTAAGAGTGTTCGCAGACCAGAAAACCCAGACTGTAGAAAGTGAATCGTTACAAAAACTCCAAACGGGTACAGTAAAGACAACGACTCATCATAAGATGACATACTTTTATGGCGTCTTACATATAAGTTTTAGTGTGACAGAACTAACGACATCACACTGTGATTTAGAACTTTAGTCCGACATATCCAGGAGGTCAAAACAATAGTTTTAACTAAACTGTTAACGTAAAGATATATTTAAAATCCTAGTCAAACAGTTAAAGTATTTTTTTTTTTGTTGACGACCTTAAAAGTGACCCTAATTCTATTGATATCTAGTTAAATCCTACTTGACTGTGGTACTGTTAAAGATTAGGTACTCGTATAAAGGAGTAAATCTAGAAAAATTTTAAAGAGAGTCGTCTCAACACATTAAAAATGACTTTTATAGAACGTGTGAAAACCCAATATAAATAGGGATTCATAGGATAAAAAACTACCATAGTATTTGCCATAAACTAAAAATTTTAGCAAAAGGTTGATAAGTGACGTCAATATCTTTTTATTTTAGATCAAAACATACAACTGGTACATAGGAACACTAAAACGATTTAATAATCAAGATCATCGAAAGTGAAAAGTGAAAACACGTGATCTCTTCCTTTACCGTTGGGTGAGGTCACAAGAACGGACCTCTTAAGGTCCCTACCGTCTCGGACCTCCCGACGGCAGATACCCCAGTGTGTCTCAGCCTGTGCTGACTTCACTGAATCGTCGTCGTCGTCGTCGTCGTCGTCGTCGTCGTCGTCGTCGTCGTCGAAAACCTATCCAAGTAATCNAAACTACCATAGTATTTGCCATAAACTAAAAATTTTAGCAAAAGGTTGATAAGTGACGTCAATATCTTTTTATTTTAGATCAAAACATACAACTGGTACATAGGAACACTAAAACGATTTAATAATCAAGATCATCGAAAGTGAAAAGTGAAAACACGTGATCTCTTGCTTTACCGTTGGGTGAGGTCACAAGAACGGACCTCTTAGGGTCCCTACCGCCTCGGACCTCCCGACGGCAGATACCCCAGTGTGTCTCAGCCTGTGCTGACTTCACTGAATCGTCGTCGTCGTCGTCGTCGTCATCGAAAACCTATCCAAGTAATCCTAGACGATGTCTGTGTTATAAAAATAGGTCAAACCCTAATCTACGTAAAGGACTTAGATTCTTACATTCGGGAAACTAAGACCTTTTTCAATACAAGTAAAGACGTTTATAACGGAAAAGGGTAAGAAAAATAATAGAGAACGACCTTGAGTAGAGACATATAAAGTACAGAGACTTGAAAACATAAAAAGTGGAAAGACAGAATAAGTGTAACTGTTGTACGTATTAAAGAAGTCCAAATAGAACGCAAAGTGGTTAAGAGAGAAATCAACGTGAATTAGACGAATGGTCAGGTGATTCAACAAAATCTTTCTAAATGAATAAATGAACATAAACCGACACGACCCAGACAACGACGCGAACCCGAAAGAGCACCCGAAGAGTGACACCGCCGAAGAGGACAATGCCTCGCGTCCGAGATCTACACACCCGACGGACACAACGGTGGACACCCGAGGTGTCGTGTCCGAGTCCTCAACGCCACGTCCCGGATTGACGAGGTGTTGTGGACCCTAGAGGGTCCTGGTCCCTGACTTGATCACCGGGTAACGTTCCGCTTCAGAATTGGTGATCCGGTTGTCCCTTCGGTGATTTGAAAATTAAAGTCACTGATTTGAGAAGTAAAGGTGTTTGAAAAACCAACAAGAAATTTTTTGACCAATCGAGAAGAAATATAGTTGGTAGGAGTGAATTAAAGTAATTTATGTAATTTGTATGTTATAATACATAAGACTTGAGATAAACCTGGACTGAAGAGACAGTAAAGACGACAGAAAACGAGTGCCACTGTACGAAGGAATTCAATCAATTTACTAGAAATTGAAACCCATATACGGTGAACCTTAAAGTATATAGGAACTACGGACCCAACTTCTACATAACGAGGTTTTTCCTCGATGTAAATAGAGACGAAGGACCCTGTTAAATTTTTATTCAAACTTCCCGAAGGGACCACCGAGTCACCATTTCTTAGACGGACAGTTACGTCCTCTGTACTCAAACTAAGGACCAGACCTTTCTAGGGGGCACAGTGCCTCGTTGATTCGGACAGACGGCGTTGATAACTCAGACACAAGACCTCGGACCCTTGATGACTTCGGGTGCGTCGGATCTAAGGTACGAGACGTGGTTCTCTTAGTCGGCGCTGTTCTCCGGGTGCACGATGGTGAGGTCTCACGTCGGGGCCGAGTGCCGTTGCTCTCTTTGCGGACACGTCGTTGTCTCTGGGTCGTCAGTTCTTTTCTTTGATTCAGGAGTAGAACTCTGAAAAGTGTGTCGTACACATTTCCAGTACACTGTCGCAGGAACGCGAATGTTTTAGGACTTCGTCGCCAAGGGGAGAAATCGGTCACGGTTCCCGTTCTGTCCGACCCACTTGGATGGAGCCTCCCCACGGAAAGATCCAGTAAACATGTGGTTCCCCCATGAGGAAACCCCTGAGTCGAAATACACCACCCGAGGCTGACTGGAAGGGTGTGACTTGTCTGAAACAGAAGTAGAGGACGGAGGGAGGGTCGATGAACCTTCGACGTCCCGTTGTCCAAAGTTTACGGGGTCGTCGGGTCGAATAAGAGACCTAAAACCGAAAACGAAGTAAAAACTAGAGACTACCGATGAATGGAAGAACAGTAGAGCAGTCACGGAAATTTTATAACACCGACCGTAAAATTTTAATTGAAGTCACCTTTCTGACAAGTCATAGATTAACGGTACGACAATCTGTACCTTTAGATTCCCTAAAGAGGTAGTATATGAGGGTGGTAGGTGAGTTCTACTTTTGTCCCGTTCTATAGGTCCGGAGGGAGTTTGATAGTATGGACTCACTGTAGAGACTTTAGACAGGGACGTCGTCCAAATTAAAAACCTGTACCGCAGATGTCAGTCGTGGTCTTGGGAGTGGCATTCGGACTCTTTGTTTGTGTCTATACTCAAATTTTTCATAACTGTCTTACAACTCTTTATCTAGGTAAGCTCTGTGTTGAGTCCCTTCCATTTTTACATGATACGTTCCGGACTTCGTGGTACGTCCTTGAGTTCGTTACTGACGGTAAAGACGTCACTAAATGTTTGCTTGTCAGAGTCCCTGATTAAAGTCAGTTAGACCGACGGGTGGTAGTGGGACTTAGAAGGTATAGTTTCGGTTTGAGTTGGGTTTGGGGTGTGTTTAACCAATTATTTGTATTCCTTCAGTCTTCTCTTCATTGCGTTTAACGGTTTAAGTACTTTACTAGGAATTGGGAGTGAGTGTTAGTTTTGTTGTATTTTGTCTACTCTATGAATAAGGAGTGAATCATCAGTGAGTAAACAAGTTATACATAAATACTTCGTGGATAATACACGGTCCTGGTCTTGATCCATTCCTTTTATGTTCTCACATATTCGTAATGACAGTAGTGTCTCGAGACATCACACTCTCTGTCTATTATTCGAGTATTCTGTGGATGTCCGGTAGTCTACCACTCTTCACGAGGTGTCCTTTCGTTCCGTTACGTCACCCCCACCCGTCTCCGTCTGTGTCATCCACTAAAATATGCTCCACAAGTTCTCCAGGTGCTCACCTAGTGACTCTCCCATTGTAGACTTGTGTTTTGTCCCTCCATTCGCCCTTGCTTAGTGCATCTATTGTCTTCGTTACCTTGCCTTTTCTCACGTTTGTGGACCGTAAAACCTCTTTGTCGCTTCTCCGGTGCACCGACCTCAACGTACCAGATCCCGTTTCTCCCATCCTCTACTCCAAACCTCCCGTCCGGGACAATGTCCTTTTCAGTCGGAATACCCGTACTCTAGACGAGACGAGAGAAAGAACTTTAAGAATAAGTAGAAACTTGGACACAACACATTCGCTTCAGACTACTCTACTACTTTGTACAAGATTCAACACCTGTCGTTTGCACGGGTGGTAAGGAACGGTGAGACAAACGTGTCTCGTACGGGCTACGGGACCGCCGTCTCCGGACCACCGTCTCGGGGCCACTCGAGCGTCCCACACTCTCGGGTCACTCCGAGGTCCGCATCCGCCGCACGCGACGGGCACGGATTCGGGCCCTCCGCGCGGGCACGGACGCCCCGGTCCCGAGGGGCCCCTGGTCTCGGACGAAGTCGACGTCTTTCTTCCGTTCCCGTAAAGTGGTTGTCGTGGTGGTTGGTTATTCGGATAGTGCAGAGAAGAATAAGGACAAGGGAGGGACCTTATCGGACGCGACTTTTGCGTGTCTTTTTCCCTGTCTCCGTGTTGGGTGTCAAGGAGAAGAAGAACCATAAAGGAATGATTAATCACTCACCTTCCAACTGTCGCATCCGTCTTGTACACACACAGTTCGTCACTCCATTTGTATCGATTAAAGCACGTTGTAGAGGTGAGAGTTCTTATTTTATACGTCCGATGTACTCGATGTACTCCGATATACTCGATGTTTTCTTTTTGACGCAAAGACTAGTAAATGTACACATGATTTACGAGGATATAATAAGACACATACAAGGTGTATGCATGATTACAAGAATCGTAAATTTTGGTCACAACGTGTCAGATTTACCATGACGTGATAAATTTACAATCGAAAATTGTACAATTTTACAACCAATTTTGATTGTAAATCAATCAAAAAGAAATGTGTCCTTATTTAATATATCATTTAATTTTTTTATCGTTTATCCCTGAAAGGATCACCAGGTCACCGATTCCGGACTCAAGATAGGGACCACCCCCTTGACCTAGGGTACACGAAGTGGACTTTTCTGGGACGTGCGGTGTTGACTCTGGACCTCGTCAGTTTATTTAATTATTTATCTTTATTTATAAATTTGGTAGTCATTTATTTTTTGGAACCCTTTTCATCCTCTAGTACCTTCTTCTCGAATTATAAATCTTGGGAATTATCGGCAAAAAAAGACGAAAACGTTTCCCCGGGTGTAAAGGTAAAGTGTTACAGAGGACGGGGCAGGTCCGGGACAGACTTCCGTGTATATAATGAGGTTGGACCTTCCAGACTGCACTAGGACGCGTGCATCCTGGGAACCCGACGCCACGACTCTGACGTACCGACTTTGTCCACTGGTCGGTCCTCCCCCGACGTTTATGACTCCGTTGGGTCAGGTGACACTATTGTTCACCCGTGTCACACCCATGCGACACTGATTTAAACGACTACCCAGTGTACCTCTCATATTTTCCTTTTCTTCTCAGTCCCTACTCAAGTTCCAAACATCGGGCTTGTTGACCTTTCTCCGACCCGTCGACTCTGCCCCGACCGACGCCCTCCTCGTCCATCCACTTCCCCTCCCCTCCCGAAGGTAAACCTTACATCCAAACCCTGCGAACAATCTCTAGGTCGTCTCTCCATTCGCCGGTCTTCGTATATGTCCAAGTGACCGTCCGGAGCCCAGACTGTGTCTGAGAATAGAGTCTGGTGATTCCCTTACTGACACCGATCTCTTCTCCACTTTTCGTTTTGTTTTTTGACTCAAGGTCTCGTGAGGTCTCAAATCTTCTACTCCTCTACCCTTTTTTGATCGTTTCTCCTAACTTTGTGTGCGGTCCTCGTCCCACCGACCTCAGGTCCGTCTCTGAAGTTCCTCCTTCTTCGCCGATTGACTGTTTACGGGGGTCATTCGACGCAGTGAACTCCTGACTCTTGGTTGGTAATAAAAGTCGTTGTGTCTCTGGTAACGACTGAACCTGCACTCGTTAAAATCTTCTGACCACGCCTCACTGTAGGGTAAAACCCGTTCAAGTTCACTCTTACCCTCCTCTACTTGACCTCTCTCATTTCCGTTTTAAATTTTTCTAACTATTGACTGAATACTAACGGTTCTCCCTTATCCCACCCCTTCCCTACCTGACCCTCAAATCCCAATCGCTCACATTTGATAATATGTATCTTACCTAGTTGTTGTCTCGAGATGACATGTCGTGTCCCTTGATATAAGTTATAGGATACTATTTGGTATTACTTTTTATACTTTTTCCTACACACACACACATATGTGTGTGTATGTTAAAGACGTTTATTGACGTAGTGAACCGACATGTCGTCTTTACTTGGGCTATCACATTAAGTTGATATGAAATTACTTTATTTAACTTTTTAATTTATTTAAGGGGTTTCTGACTGTTGAATACATACCGTATTGACCCTCCCACGCACGTGAGAACGTACCGTCTTTGACGAGAGACTTGTGATTTTGCGTAAGAGAGGAGTAGACTCTCGTCTGATCTTATGTGAAAGGTCAGAAAGACCGTCAGTCCACACCGGTACTTTGACCCGAGAAGGGTGACCTTACACTTGGTGAAGGTCTAAGAAGGACCCGTCACAAAAGGACTAGAACGTGGAAATCCCCGAACACCGTAGTCTTCTGTTCGGAGGCCCTTATCGTCTTGGAGTTCTACTGTCCACGGTCCCAGGGCTTACTAGTGTGGTTCATGTCGACGGGACGAGTAGAGTTTGAGAGGGTCCTGACAAGTTTTATCGTTGTCTTTGTTGCAGATAACACAATTCGGTGTTAGCACCACAGACAATTACACCGGATCAGTCAGGATTCGGTATGTGGTGACGTATTCGCACCCTCCGGGACTCTCCTTCCGTTTGGAAGGAGTTCTTAAGTCTTTATGTCCGACTATGGATTTTGTACACGTCAGTAGTCGGTCGGAGGACTGAAGACTCTGGGGTAGAGTCCCATCCGGAGTCGACGGTATGTATCGCTGTCTACTGGATTGACAGGGGTGAGGACGGGTAGGGTTGACTGTCCTGGTCTCCACCTGTAGACTCAGTTGGCGTAGTTAGTCTAATAAAGAGGGTCCTCAAATATTGACCCTGAGTCGAGAAAGTCGACCAAACTTTACTCTAAGGCACCAGACACTCACCTAATTCAATGGCACTCGACCTTTCTCTCTCTTTCCTTTCCTTTCGACCTTTGCCTCTCCTCCTCCTTCCATATCACTCTTTGAGCCACTTCCCTCCTCCTCCCTCCCTTTTCTCCTACGAACACACCGACCGTCGAGAAGTCCAGAACCCCAACCAAGAAGTTTCCAGTTCCCGTCAAGAAGGGGACCTAGGGGTGTTCTATAGGGTAATGGAACGGTCACGTAAAATTTAAAACGACTTCACAAAAAAGGATATTAGACGTTGACTCTCTTGGAACCAGCTTTCTTAAGGAGATTGAACATTTAAACAGGATTCCTTTATTAACCAGGTCATTTCTTTCTCCATAAACATTCTTCGAAGTGATGTCTCAAACGACCACCGAATCTGTCATTTTTTAGACGGACGTTACGTCCTCTGGGCCCAAGTTAGGGACCTAACCCTTCTAGGGGACTTCTTCCCTTACTGTTAGGTGAGGTCATAAGAACGGACCTCTTAAGGTACCTGTCTCCTCGCACCACCCGATGTCAGGTACCCCAGTGTTTCTCAGTCTGTACTGACTTGCTGATGTGAAAGAAAGAAAGAAAATGATGTCTCAACAAGTATTATTACTTTTGATTTTAGTTGGATTCACGGGTAGTTACACCCCGACCAATAAATAAGTAAGTTGTCTGTAAGGAGCTCGCTCGTGGTAGAGTGTCCGTGACACGACCCATGGTTTTCATATGTCATTTTACATCTTTTTTCCCACATACACACAGGTAGTTGTCTACTTACCTATGTCTTCTACACTTCACACACACACACACACACACACACACACACACACATACAGACATATATATTTAGATTACCTTATAATGAGTCAGTATTTTTTCTTACTTTATAACGGTAGACGTAGTTGTACCTATCTGGCTCTTACTAAATATAACTCACTTCGTTCAGTTTCTGTTCATAATATACTGAATATACACCTTAGATTTTTATTATGTTTACTTGAATAAATGTGTTGTCTTTGTCTGAGTGTCTGTGTCTTTTGTTTGAATACCAATGATTTTCCCTTTCTCCCCCTCTCCTTATTTAATCCTTATACCCTAATTGTCTATATGTAGTGATGTATATTTGTTCCTAAATAATATATCGTATCCCTTGACGTAAGTTAAAGAACATTATTGAACGTTACCTTTTCTTATCCTTTTTTATACATATTGATTTAGTGAAACGATATATGGACTTTGATTGTATTATAACGTTTTAGTTGATATGGAGTTAAAAATCTTTTCACATATATTTATTTTCTCCGTTTCGTAAATGAGAGTTCCTGAATGTCAGACTCTACCTGTTATGAGTGTATTTGTGTGAACCGACATAAAGACTGTCCCTTCACTCTAATTGATCCCCTACGGAGTTGTTGTTCGTGTGTCTCCCTTCGTCCAGATCTGACAAAGTTCCAGTCTTCCTTTTCAGGGACGTCGACTTTCTTCTCTTACTACGCTACTCCGACGTCTCCATCCTAGTTCCCAACCTTGTCCACTTGTTTCCCGAGTCACTCCTCTGACGCACCCACCCAGTCATACATACCTGAACCTTTTTTTGATATTAGACCCACTTTTTTAACCCAATTATTCTCGTAAATGTTGGACGAGGGAAGTCGGGTACGCGAGAAAGTGGAGGACTGATGGAAGTGTGGGACGGGCGGGGAAGGTGTGGGAACCTAGAGATTGTCGACAGACAGGTAGGGGTCAATCCAGACTAGTGAGAATGTCTGAGACGTGAGAGGAGAGTGGCACGACAAATTAAAATTTAATGTACACACCAAAATCAAAGAGAAGGGGAAAGTGTTCCCGTCTAGACATGTCCGTTATTCCTGTGGAAGAATGGAAAGTGACAAAGGGTACGGATGTGTATTTTCCATGAGTCATTTACGACTGACTGACTTATTTGTTTCCTTCCGGTGAAAGGTCCGTGGTGAGGTGGGTGAAGTGAAGGACTTCCTTCTACCAGAATCCCTCGTCCTCGAGAGATAGATTACTTGGACTCAGTTATTATCTTGTCACCCGAGGAACTCGTTGTGTGAAGACGTACCGACCCAGGGTGGACGAAAGACCACGCACATAATCTGTGGGACGAAGAACCCTGAGTGGACGTTTTTACTGACGAAGAAAGGTGTTCGAAACGTACAGGTGAACTCTGAGAAAAAGTGGATATTTCTGTAAAGTCTTTATATCGATAATATTAATGAACTTTGTCAACCTTGACCTAGTCTTTATCATTAAATTTCTCTAGTCACCTTTTATTATCTCAGATCTTTGTTTGGTTGTGTACATACTTTTGAATCATATAATATTTCCACTTCTTTCTTCTCGGATAAATTGTTCACCAAGACCCTTTAACCCATAGGTATATAATTATTTGTCTTAGTTTAAGTCAAGTCAGAGATGATAGATAATAAGAGTTTTTTAAGGTATTGTAAAGTTCAGAACTATTTAGACTGATCTACCCCACAGAGTTGTATTATTTTACCGAATAAAGGTCGAGATTTCGACGTCTTAGTGGTACTCGTAAGGGTACTTTCAGTTCTTGTTCAGTTTCTAAACGTGATAATAAATGAGAAAAACCTACACGATCGATTATCTTAACCTTTTCTCTTTCATTAATTCTCTATACTTTTACCTCCCCTTTTTTGATTGGAATAAATACTTATAATACTAAATAAAGAAATTTTGGGTTCTATTAGTTTACTTTTTGATGATTTTGGTCATTCTGTTATATAATTGTATCCACAATCCATCTTTTAATTACATTGCTTTTAATTATAGCAAATATTCGTTTGTGTATCAATCTTCTCTATTACTTTCTTTTCAGGTAAATATTACCGTTGTTTCTTTTACGATGGTTCTCCGTGGTTTCGACGAAATTGTCCACCTTACTCCTGAAGGGACCACCAAGTCGTCAATTAGGCGGACGCCTACGTCCCCTCTGGCCAAACTACGGCCCAGACCCTGCTGAGGTGTTCGGAGTCTCGTTGATCCGGAGACGTGTTGATCTGGACGCGAGACGTTGGACTTCGGACGGGGCGGTGTCGGGCGTGAGACGTTGCTCTTCGGCTCCGTTACTTCTGGGTCGCGTCGGGTTTCGTTTAATTAGTTACGATTGTTATTTTCGAGAAATCTTTTCTCTACCTGACTCTATCGTACGAATTGTAGTACTTCTACAGATTCAACTAAGTATTTTTATTTATGTTAACTTTGTTTTTGGTAGCCCAGAAAACCTCTTCATGGATTTTCCTAAGATCCCTCCTGTTTGTTGTAGATAATGTTTAAATTCACCCAGATAGGATTCTAAGATGAAGAGTCGTAGATGAAAGTTTGTGGTATTTTTATAGCACATGAAAGATATCGATGTATACGTTCATTCTTTACGTTATTTTTTTATAATTTTCAAGACCTTCCTGTTCGTCATTGACTGATCGAGACTCCCCGATCTTTCTCGCTCTCTCTTTCTCTTATACCAATATTTTCCTAGAAACGTTAACCTGTCCGGATCGTCTCCTCGAACCGGCCGATGTCAGGAGCCCCAGCGTCTCAGCCTCCGCTTACTCGTGCGGACAGGACCCAGAAGGAGATCGAGGTCGATCGCCCTCGATGAGAGATCGACACCACGGTACCAAAAAGTACCGCCATCGAAGAGAACAACATCTCGTAGCCGAGATCCCGAGGACCTGAGTGTCGACATCGAGTGCCCCGGGTCTTCAAAGGCGTGTACCCCAATTCACGAACCTCCGTACGCCTTAGAATGGGTTGGTCCTTAGTTTGGGGACAGGGGACGTAACTGTCCGTCTAAGACTGGGTGACATGGTGGTCCCTTCAGGACCAAAGATGTTTAGAATGTTGGTTTTTCGTTTTACGGGGGGTTTCCGGTGTTGTTGCCCATACCTCTTCACTGTAGTTATTTTGGATCAAGAGTGTTGACTATGGTAGTGAACAGGCCCGGAGTCGTGTGAGGCGTTGGAGTGCTCTGACTCGGGTGCAGACGCCCGTCCCGCACCCCTTCTCGAGATCGGAGAGTTCCGAGGTGGAGCAGGACGGGCGGTAGGGGCGCGGGCCCCCTCCCCTCCGGGGTGGACCACTCGGACCTTTTCCGACGTTGTCGTCGTAGCTTCCTGGGAGCGGACGACTCCTCCGCGGTAGCGCCGGGGGAGCGGGGGCGCAAAGGCGGCCGAAGGCCCAGGCGGCGCCGGGGCGGGGAAGTGCGCGAGGCGCGCGAGGTCGGAGCCGGGGCGGAGGACGCGCGCACGCGGGACCCGACGCCGGCGACGGCGACGCCGGGCGGCCGCGTGGACGCCCACCCTACAGGTCGCAAACAGTCGCCAGTCGACCCTAGGACCCGCGGGCGGCCTCAGCCCACAGATACCATGCTCAACCCGTGACAAACCCCAAAAGCAGTCAGTCCAGTGACCAAGAGACAGACTCGGGCCTGAGGGACCCTTCCAAGTTCAACCACCCCGCCCCAGAGGTCGGACGAGAACCCCAGACCGGAAAGGACCAGGGTAAAGAAGACGAAGAAGTCCAGCCCCTTCTCGCTCGGCCTCCAGAGGAGGGACGAGGCCGGCTAAGGGACCCGGGTGCCAACGTTAAACGTCCTGGAGACTAGTCTCCACCACTCAATTGCAAACTCGCCATCATTGGCTCTTAGGACGCCTTTATCCGTCAAGTGGTCGGGATGCGAAGAGGCTCTCCCTTTGACTTTGCGGGCGGCCAACTTTTGCTTCAGTCAGGAAGGACGTCAGGGTCCTTTCGGGACGAGACTTTCTACTTCTGGTTCAGGGCAAGTCTCGTCTCCCCTTTCTCACGCAGGGAGTACAGGGTTGGAGTGGCCCTGGGACTGCGGTAGGGCGGTTCTGTAAGGGTGCACGGACTGTTATAGTCAGAACAATTTTAAATTTTACGGGTCAGCACTGTTCCGACACCAATCTCTCTTTAGAAAGAATATCCTACGACCATTTTCCCCTTTTGTTAGACCGCAAATAGAGCTAGGTTTTTTACTAGACTTAGTGGGTTCACATAATAAATACGTGCTTACAATTGGTTTCATATTGTCCTTTTTTCACCTTCAGTCATAAGATTTCTTACCTGGTAGTACGTCCAGGTAATGTCTCAAACTTCACTTTTGCGATCGTACACATAACAACCCTTCGTTCCTTCAATGGTTCATATATGTTATCGTCAATCCATTTTGGTTCGTAAAACAAATGTATATTCCACGTACCCGTTCCCAGTATTTACTGAAAATTTTTCACTAAATTTAAAAAATTATAAAAGGTTTAAAACGTGTTATCACATATAATCTTTTTCGGTCAATTGAATTTTTTAATACAAACTCTGACTGATACGTCACTGGTCTCGGTGGATACTGGTGAACTCGCAGTTGCCCTGGGGGAAGGTGGGGGTCGGTTTGGTGTTGAAGACGTCGTCAGTCCTGAACCAGTTACTGATGGTCAACGGGTGTAAAAATCTGAAGAGGTGGTGGGTTCTCCTTCGGCTAATACGGGGGGTTTGGTTTGTCCATTCCGTAGGACGAAGGGTGGTCGTCGGAGACTAGTCCCGTAGGACTTCGGGAGGGAACGAAAGTGGTGTTCCGGAAGGGTGAGAAGAAATCAGAGACGGTTTGTGTCCATTACCACCGACTGAAGAGGACATATCGTTCGAGAACTATTTACCGAGGACAAGAGTAGACCCACCAAAAACAAATAGAGGTTCAGAGTAGTGACACCTACTCTCAAAGGCCGTCGATGGTTCTTACAAAACACCAATTACTTTTCCCGTCTTATTCTTAAAGTATTTACTACACTCAAGCTGAAACTTTTTCTATTTATGTCCCCTTTTTTGTGGTTTTATTACTTATCATCAGAATTTATGATCCTTTTTAACAAAAAGATGACAAGACATAAAAAGGGAAAAAGACGTTGTTTGTACATTAGGAAATTTTAAGTATACGTATAAAAAAGAACCTTTAATATTCTTACTGAGCTTATCAAACCATGCTGTGTAGTGAACCATTCCTCAAAACTTTACATGTGACAAATGAATGTCTTAGGTTTATATAAATTTTGAAAAATAATAGGTGTATAACAAATCACAATGACAAGTACAATAACCCGGAGGGATTATCGAGTCAACCATTTCTTAGGTGGTAATTACGTCCTTTACAAGAACAATAATTTGTAAAATTGATAGTACGGTCTAATTTACTAATTCTACTTTCATATAACAAATAAAAATATGTAAATAGCGTATTTTTCCGATTACAGAAAATATAACAAATGAAAGAAGCCATATGAGAATCTAAATATGAAGATGGACCATATATTTTGTAAATAAATGTAAGGTTTAATAAATTTAGATTAACTAATATTAGTCAAACTAAAATTTGACGGTTAAAGTACCTTAAGAATACATATAGGAATCAAAGTAATACCGGTTCTTGATATTAAAGTAATGTCAGAAAGACCGTCATTTAGGAAACTTTAATTAAATACTGTTTCGTACATCAGTCGAACACATTTATGATCTTTCCTTTAATGTAATGACTTCTTTATTTAATGTAATGACTTCTTTCTTTTCAACAATGCAAAGGAACTACAACAAAACGACAAACAACAAAAGTTATCTTTTCACTGAGTCGTCAACACGTGTTCCATTTTAGTACCTCCGAAAATAAAAATTTTTGTAGCTATTTTAGATTTCTCGATATTTTATCTAGTCTTGGACCTCGACGCCTCCTCCCCCCCTATGTCCGTAACCGTCGTGTACCCGTCCTCCCCAGAAAGACCCCACTACCTTTATAAGATTTCAACTTGACACCGCTACCGACGTGTCGAGAGTCAAATGATTGTTAGTGACTTAACATCGAATTTTGTCGACTTAAAATACCATACATTCAAAACGGAGTCATTCCGATAAGTTAATTTTTTGGTTTGTTCTCGGTATCTCTACAATGGAAAATCATTTTTACTCCCCACTGACACAACCCCGGTTTACGACCTGTACTATCAGTCGAGGACGACGTTTCGATACGATACGATTCAGCGAAGTCAACACAGGCTGAGACACACTGGGGTTTCTGCCGTCGGGTGGTCCGAGGGGGCAGGGACCCTAAGAGTTCCGTTCTTGTGACCTCACCCAACGGTAACGGAAGAGGTTACGTACTTTCACTTTTACGAAGTTATAATTAGGAAAGTTCCTAATTTACCACTCTTCAGTCGACTTCGACATCAAGTCGATTTCACCTCTACGGCCCCTACCTTGGATCTTGGAGTATGTACGTTTCGTACGCGAGATGGTGACTCGATGTGGACGACGTTTCGATCCCCCAGAAATACCGAGTCGGACGACGTGTACCGGGATGTGAGACGAAGGACTTGGGTTTCCGACTGACGTCGGTCCGGACTCGTGTACCGAGGATGGGGATCTGGGTCCGACAACTGGGGGCGTCTCGTCCAAAAGAGACCCCCACGTCGAGACGTGTGCGGGACGGGTCAGACGCAATCGTCGAAGGCACAGGGGGAGGACGGACCCCAGAACTTTGGAGTGAAGGACACTCTCTGAATTCACAACCCTTCAAGGCCTCATACCGGAGCCGGGGTATGGACGGACCCCTCTTCGGTCCTCCGACTTCGTCACCAACTCCCCGTGTAATTAAGAGATATGTGTCACACCAAAAAGTAACAAAGTCCCTAAATAATTCCGTAACTCGTATCACACTAAGAAAAATCGGTTGACTTTACTTATGTTCCTTTGTATAGTCCTGGGCTCCCTATACAAAAATTCCAATTACCACTCCTACTGCTCGACCTTCTCTTAACTCTCCTTGCAGACACGACCTCCATTGGGTGGGACTGCGTCATCTACGAAAGACGGGCACAGGAGTTGGTCTTCGTCCGAGCCCCGAGGAGCTTCCGTAGAACTGCGAGAGTGGTGCCACGGGTTGTCCGTGTGGCGGAGGGATGGACCACGGGTCACCGTCCTTTCGGGGGTCTCGTGCGCCGACGTCCCCTGCTCCTCCTCCTGTCCCGCACCGGACCGGTGTCACGTCCCGTTCGTTCCCGTCTAGTGTTCTCGGGGGCTGTGACGTCCCCGGTCCTCCGGGTTCCGTCTTACTCCCCGACCCGTGGGGGACGGAACCGGGGTTGACACTGACAAGTCGGAAGAAAGGTAAATGTTGAGTTAAGACCCCTCTTGACCTCCCTACACAGGAATTCCTCTTTTGTTTCCCTTCTCCCCTCTCTCCGGTCAGGCGTCCGGAACCTCGGGAGTCGGGTCTTGGTGTCTGACGAGTACCAGTGACCTCCACGACTTGACAGAGAGATGGAAGGACACCAGGAACTAGAACTCAGGTTACAGATGGGAGAAGAGTTTCTTCAAGTGGTCGTGTCTGAGACAGTCCTACCTCCGGTCCTAGACGAGCTTACTCTACGTGGTCAGACACAGTTGTCGTGGGGGTGGCACCCACCACCGGTGTCCCGACGCTCGGAGGGGCGGGTGGTCGTGACACAGCAGTCGGTCCAGAAGTGTGACGTCCCTCGGTCACGACTGGTGCCTCATCCTCCTGCACCTGTCCAGCAGAAACCAAAGCAGCAGCCTGTCTCCGACCCTCCCTCTCGGGGCGGGGAGGGGCGGCGGGGGGAGCGGGTGGTGGACCGAGAGGACACCACAAAAGGGTCCCACCCACAGAGGTGGACGAAACCGAACCCCCAGGGGACGTCGACCACCGACTTCAAGGGTCCGCCCCAGAACTCCCCCCAGACCCCGACCACCGAGTAGGAGTAGCCCCCGTGACAGGGACCTGAAGGACGGACCGGTACGTCTTTTGGAGAAGGGGTGGAGGGGCTACGCCTCATTGTCCGACCGGTGGCACCGCTATCGCACCATGTCCAGGACGAGGTACCCCAGAAGTGACTTGTACAACATTTCGCAGAACGTGTCGAGTTACTTGACGAGGAAAGCTCCCCTTTTTGTCTTTTCCCCATCCCTCTACTACTTTCCACCCAGTGTGATGGAGGTCAGTCGGTGAGTGCCACGACCGGTAAGGCTACCCCACTCCCACAACGGAACAATCAATAGAAGTATAAGGACACGGAACTGCATTGGGTAAAGTGTCCAATCCTGTGACTCCACGTCTCCCTTTCCGAAAGAAAAGGTCGACAGAAAGAAAGTCGTGTACGTCTCTGTAGACCTCAGAGAGATACGGACAAGACAATCGTCTCTGTCTGGATACAGATGGTATTGAAAAGTTAGGGTCACTGCCGTTCCTGAAGTGACACAAAATCTTAGTCAAACTCACAGAATCTAGAAATTAATCTTCGGTGAAGTTGAGAGGAATTGTTTCGAGAAATCTCTCACTACTGTTCCATTCCGTCGGACCCAATCTACTCTCCCTACTTCTCCAGTTCAAGTCTAAGGCTTGGGTGTAAATCCGGAGAACCGGACTCTTACCCTACTTCGGACGGAGGTGTCCCGTAGGGTAAGAAGTCCGGACACCCACTTTCTCGTGGGTCTACCGTTCCCCGGGGAGACCCGTCTCGTCCGGCACTAGTCCGACGGCGAGTCGTCGCCGGAAACCAATCTACAGACACCAGGACCGACAATTCTGGGACCTCCGGCGTCAGGACTGGACCTCTGGGCGTACACTGATAGCCCGTCCCCCCGTTCACCCGGACACACGCGCCGAGCCTCGGTCCGGCCCCCCTGTTCACGGTACTGCGGTCGAGTACTTGCCGTCACACTCAAAGACGGATAACTCCGACTGGAAGGGATCGCGAAGAGGCCAAGTGCCTACGGCTAGTTCAGTCGTGGTTCCCTCACAAGACCTGTTCCGGGACCTTGTTGGCCGGGGATAGGAGGATCCGCCAGGGACTGACGGCGACTGACCACCCAGATTTCCATCCGTCCTCTTAGAGAGGTAAGGTCCCCACGTCCCTCCCACCCTCTCAGGTCTGAACCAGCCTTAAAAGGTCTTTGTAGAGAACCCACAAGACTAACCCGGATGGACCAAGTAGAACCCTTCTAGGAATTAGCAGAGGAAAACTTGGAGAAAGAGGAACCGGGTGTAAGCTTCCATCACGGCTATCAGTCCTCCCGATCAAGGGAAGAGGAGACACTCAACCTTCTTTTTCTAATTAGAGGTAGACAGTTTGCTCTCTTTCTCCCGACCCCCGACCATCGTCCCCTATTCCCCCAAATTCCTAATAGACCGTACTTCAATGGACCCGGGATAATGTTTCGTGGGACCACAGACCCCTCCATCACTACCCTTTTTGTGTGTCGTCGGGCGTTGGAAAACCGTGGTCCCGGGTCCAAGTACCTTTTGTCCAAACGATCTCTGACCTCCATACCCCCACCCTACCAAAGTCCTACTAAGTTCACGTAATGTAAGTGACGTGTGAAATAATAATAATATAGACGACGTCGAGTCTAGTAGTCCGCAATCTAGGACCTCCGACCCCTGGGGACGTCCTGGTGAGTTCCCAGGGGGGACTCGATACGACTTCATCCAAACCCGATTCGAGTACTACTACCGGGGTAATACAGGAGGGGTTCTACCACTACCCTGGTGCACCTCCGACCTCTTTCCCACCGTACCTCTCGGTCCCGTGGGGGTCTCCCTTCGTCACTACCGACCCCCACGAACACCGGTGTCCTTTAAGTCCGGACCCTGACTACTCACTCTCGACCCACCGACTACCCAACCCGGAAATGGAGTCGCTCTCGAGACGATAGCCCGTACGTAGACGGTATTCCATCCCCCCGATAAGACGTCACTGTCCCGCTGGTCTAGGGTGGGGGGGTCCTGGAGATGGTCGTAGTCGTCTGTGTGTGTGTGTGTGTGTGTGTGTGTGGAGAAGAAAATAGAACCTACAGTAAAGGTCGAAGGAGAGCGAGGAGGACGACATTATGAAGACCTGTTGTTTTTCCTGTTCTTGTAAGAAGACAATACTGAGGTTTGGTGATTCCAGATCAGACACGAGAGGACACCTGCACCTGGACCAGGACCCGGGACCGGGTCGTCCAGGACGTCCGACGACGAAGAGACGGGGTGTGTCCCGGTCGAGTGAGGTGGACCAATGCAATTTGCTCTGTCGGTGACTTGAGTGTGTAAAGGAGAAAGGTTTCTTATGCTCAGTATGGTGTGTCAAGAATTTAGTTGCTGCTACGTACAATGTCCGTTTTTAAGACTCTGGTTGTTAAAATATGAAAGGAGGCTATTTCCAGTTTGAGCCCCCTCAGAGACAATGGTTAAGTTGGACATTGACGGTGCGGTCGACTACTTCTGAAAATGCAGGGACGTAGGACACGAGGCGTGACGTAGAGAGTTTCACTGTGTGTGCACACGTGTCACCTGGACCCCTCTCGTCCGACGGGTCGGGGGGTCTGGACGGGGGACTCCCCCACGCCGACCCCCTTGCAGTCCACCCCTGTCGTCCGACGGGTCGAGGGGGTCTGGACGGGGGACTACCTCACGCCGACCCCCTTGCAGTCCACCCCTCCGTCCACGGTCGGGGCGGTCTGGACGGGGGAATCACCCACACCGACCCCCTTGCAGTCCACCCCTCCGTCCACGGCCGAGGGGGTCTGGACGGGGGACTCCCTCACGCCGACCCCCTTGCAGTCCACCCCTGTCGTCCGACGGGTCGAGGGGGTCTGGACGGGGGACTACCTCACGCCGACCCCCTTGCAGTCCACCCCTCCGTCCACGGTCGGGGCGGTCTGGACGGGGGAATCACCCACACCGACCCCCTTGCAGTCCACCCCTCCGTCCACGGTCGGGGCGGTCTGGACGGGGGAATCACCCACACCGACCCCCTTGCAGTCCACCCCTCCGTCCACGGCCGAGGGGGTCTGGACGGGGGAGTCCCTCACGCCGACCCCCTTGCAGTCCACCCCTGTCGTCCGACGGGTCGAGGGGGTCTGGACGGGGGACTACCTCACGTCGACCCCCTTGCAGTCCACCCCTCCGTCCACGGTCGGGACGGTCTGGACGGGGGACTCCCCCACGCCGACCCCCTTGCAGTCCACCCCTCCGTCCACGGTCAAGGTTTGCTGGGAGCCGTCGGGAGACCCGAGTCCCAAAAGTAGTCTCTTACCTGGCGACGGACCTCCAATGCACTCGAGGCTCCTGTCCCGAGACATGGGGGTCGAGCACCGGAGAGGAGTCCACGGAGCCTGTTCGGATAAACGAATCCAAGGTTCATACTGTCTTCTATGGAGACAAAAAAATCAAACATATTAACTTTAGTTCCAGGGGTTCGAAGTGTCAGTTCATTCGGAAACTGTGACAGTCATCCTAACGAAACCCGTAGAACTATCCTAGAAAATCAAAGGGAAAACTCACACATAATAGGAACTACACAATAATGGATAGGGGGCACTCGTTACCATCCCACCACAAAACCATCCAAAAG
Source organism: Capra ibex (assembly GCA_006410555.1). NCBI lineage: Eukaryota > Metazoa > Chordata > Mammalia > Artiodactyla > Bovidae > Capra > Capra ibex. The sequence goes on from SJYO01006231.1 coordinate 95,021,064, forward strand.
ACCCACGTAATGTGTGACGGGCGAACTGACGGTCTAGGGTCGGGCCTTATGGGGTGGCGGGACCCGAGTCACGAGGGACGCCCGAAATTTACGTCGTGTCCCGACTGAAGATTGTCCGTGAGTTGTGTGTGTAAAAAGGAGTTGATTTTTCGACACACCTTGTACTTTGACAAAGGATCCTTTCGGAAGTGGTGAAAAGATGAAGATGAGTAGGCACAGTAGTGTTACTGTCGAAACGTTGTTGTCATAAAGCACAAAAAGGATACTGGTGCTACTGTCCTATCAAAAGGGTACACCGGTCCTCCACTATACGACCATGGATACGTTGTGGTGCTACGACACACAGTGGTGAAAGACGGGGATGCTGTTCTTGCCGTCGACGGCGAGAGGTGGGTCCAGACGTCGACCGATAAGTCTTGAATCGGTGTGTCCTCGGTAGAGCCCCTGGTTCTCGAAGGTCCGGAGAACTGGTACGTCCCCTCACAAGTCTCCTGCTTCGGGTTCCGGGACCCCTTCGGTTCACGTTTCCCCCGTGGGAACGGGGGGCCGTGACTGGAACTCGGAAGGTCCCGTCCTTTTCTAGGTCTAGCCTCCGGTCTCCTCTACGACCTTCCCTGTCGCTCCTCCTCGTCTCCGTCTCCCTTCCTCCTCGGTCCTAGGTCCCTCCGTCTCTGTTCTCTTCGTCCTCACTCTTATGAGGACCCCGCGACCGGAGACGAGACGTCGAGGGGGCACGTCGTGTGGGGGATGCGGGCCCCTCCCGACGTCCGGTGGGCGTGCCGGGAGTCGTCGAGACGAACCGCGTCCCGGACCCCGGTCACCACCTCTCACGAGTGGAAGACTCCTCGACAGGAGCCACTTTATTACCCGACGAAGGTCCCGACTGAGTCGGAGGAGCCCCGAGTCCCGACACAAACCTCTCTCTCCTCTCACTCCCGTCCTCCCTTGTTGGACTGAGAGTGGTCTCCTTTGGAGGGGCTCAGGACCTGTTTCAGGGAGGGGAGGGGGTGACTCGCACGGGTGGTTGTGCCACACAGCAGCGTCACGAATTGTCGACCACTGACGAAGGCGAATTGAACATGTGACACAAACTTTGACGTTGTGTGTAGGTCAGTCTCCTCAGCCGACTTGCCGGTAGGAAAAGGGGTGAGGCACTACGACACCGGGTCCCCTAGGAAAGTCCTGCACGCGCCCCGGTTCGTCCGTGTCTGTTGGACAAGAGTGCAGTATGGGAACCCGTGACAGGGTGTGGTCATGCATGACCGAACAGAGTGAGACGCTGTCAGAGACAAGACCAAGTCAAGAGGGGTGAGACACCTCCCCCTCCCTCACTCGTTCCAAATTACCACGTACCGGGCACCCCTCCACCATCCATACCCGGCAGTGATCCGGGGTCCACTTCGTTCCACCCGTCTCCACCAAACCCTCACCGTCCCGGCCGGGGTACAAAGGAGTAGATATCCCAGGACCGGGTCGCCCCAGACGGGTCTAGTTCGGAGAGAGTCGTCTTACTCTTCACGGACACGGTTAGAAGGTTTCCTCCACATTGGTTCTGGTGACAACGGACAACGTTGTCCCTTTCTGGTCGGTGTCCATTCTTAGGGACACGATGCACAGTCCTCGTCCCGAGAGGTTGAGACCTACGTCTCTCGGGACATCCCTCGAAATCTTGATGTCAGACCCGGGACAGGGGTCAGTCAGTCCAGAGACCCTACTATTTATTGAGACCGGTTGAGACTCCGTCGAGGGCTGAGGTACCCCCCCGTCCCAGTACCTGTTTTCGTCCTTGGGTCCTGTCGAGATGGGGTCTCGTCTTGGGGACCCCGATCTTGAAAGCGGACGGGGTCAGAGTCGAGGGAGACATTTTTATGCCTTCGGGTGGGGACCGGGATCGTCTTAAGACTCACCGGTGCAGGCGACTCGGTCCACTCGATCCGACTGTGTCCGATGGGTGACAGGCACAGGGTCGCCCGGGGCGTGACGCTCTCTTCCGTCCCCTCTCTCGGTGTGTCCGAGGAACCGGAGGGGACCCGGAGCCGCCACGGGGGTCCGGCGGGGAGACCACTGTCTGTCCTCAGGAACTGTCTAAATTCCTGATCGGTTACTTGACTCTTCTGAGTTTGGACTCAGAGGTGCGGACACCGGTGGGGGAGGCCCCCAGGTACCTCCCCGGAGCGCGACACAGACCCGGAGACGGGCACGCACCTCGGGGCTCTGTGGGCGTGCAGGGGGTCCCCCGGGACGAGAGTCTGTCTCTGACCGGGCCGGAGTCGGGGTAGGCGACCGACGGGACGTGAGACAGTCCTATTCCCCCGGAGGCGACACGACCCTCGGGTCGTCGGTGTTCCGGGTCGTTACGCGTCTCCGGACACGGAACCTTCCGGCGTCGAGGCCGAGACGTGGGACCTCTCGGCAACGGCCCCTCACCCACTCCGCCGCGAGTGGACCTCCGTTCACGTCGAACATCTCTTGGAACTCGAAGAGGCAGTCCAGGGGTACCATGTAGGGTGGACACCCCTTTCCGGTCGTCCTTCCGTCCGACCGTCCTCCCGTGTTCTCGGGGCACCGGTCCGGTCTAGGCTCAGGAGGAGGAGGTCCCCCAGGGTCGCCCTACGAGGAGTGGTGGGCTGAGAGAGGGACCTCTCCGGGGTCCCCACTCGTGGTCCGGAGTCCGGACGAGGAAGAGCCCCCGGACGTCTGGGTCGGAGACCGTCGTTTGACTCCCTCCCCTCCCCTNCCCCTCCCCTCCCCTCCCCTCCCCTCCCCTCCCCTTCCGAGGGTAGTGGATAGAGACACCCTTTTGACGGGAGGAAATAGTTCCCAATTCCCGAGATCCGACGGGACCCGAGCGATACCACCCGTCCGACCTACCCTGACCATGGACCTTCAAAGGACTCTTTCCCGTTCCCATCCCTGCTCAGGGACGTCCGGGATCTCGGTGAGTGAGTAGGGGCAGTGTTTGAGGAACTTCAACTAGTCGCTCAGGAACAAAAGTAGGTCCTCGGCTTTGTAGGCGGGACGGTCGTGTCCACACACCCACGGTGTCCGGGTCCCGCAGTCCGACCGTTTCTCGAGGGCCTTGACCACCCGCAGTTACGCCATGACGAGGTCCATCCCGTCCGACCCCAGGGCTGCGTGTCGGCGTCCCGCCGACGAGGGGGTCATGACCGAACGATCCACGAACCGGACGTCCCCCGTGTCGGACCACTCTGCCGGACCGGAGGACCCGGGACCCACGAATCCCAGTGGTCCGACTGACCACACAAGCGGACGGAGGAGGTAGGTTCAGGTGTCGGAGGACGTGTCACTCGCGACCCGATCTGTGTCGTAGAGTGTCTCGGAGGCCGCGACCGTGGCAGTGGGGGAACAAATCTCGGCACCCTCAGTTCTGTCCCGGGCTCCTCGTGGTCCGTGTCGCCCGGTGACCGACCTGCTGAGACTGGGCTTCCGGCAGGGTCCCGCCAAGGGATCCCCCGACTTGGGGCCCGTCGCCCTTCCCGTCTACCCTGTACTGTCCCTCTCGTCCGTCCGCCACGTCTGCACCGATAGAGACGAACAAGAAGTATGGGAAAGGGCAAGGAGCCAATGGTCGTGGACTTGAAGAGGACCTCCTTTTCGAGGGTCGGGTCCGGTACCTCGCACGTACACCGGGTCGGACCCCAGTCGGCACTTGCCGCAGGACATCGGTGTCGTGGATTGGACTCAGTGAGGTCGTTAGTTGGGACCCGAAAAACAATTTTGGTGGACCCTCCTCTTTCAGAGAAAAGTACCCCAACACCGTTCCTACTGGGACCTCCTGTTGCCAGGACGGCGAGACGTCCCTCTCGTCAGGGACACTGCAGACTGTCGTCTCGAACTGTCCTGCAGCCTTGTGGATCTAGGCCGGTACGGACTTCGACGCGTAGGGATCTGAAAAGTCAAAGTCCTCGGTTACGTAATGCAGAACACATTCGACTGAAGTCGTTTACAAGTCGGCGAATTTTCTCGTGGAACGGACTTGAGACCGTTCCTAATTTCAGATGGTGCCCTCGAAACATTAGTGACGTAGACTCCTACAAAATTTACAAAATGTGGAGAGGACCGCCCTCCGACGACGTGTCTCCCACTTAAATCCCCCGATCCTACCCTACGACCAGGAGGGAACGAGAACCGACAGTGGAATTTTTGGTACATTTCCAGGAGGTCAAGAAGCTAACTCTTTGGTTACAGGGGTCCATATCGAGCCTGGATCTTCCTTTCTCTACGTTCTGCATAATTACTTAAGGGTTCCAGAACGAGAAACTCCCTTAGGGGTACACCGTGGTCGATGGGAAGACGACAACGGTCGACCCCCCGGAAAAACAAGACTTGTGGCTCAGGCCCTGTACCCCACTCCCCACCACTAGATCTTTGACGGTAGACCTAAGGATCTTTCCGGGACCGCTTCGAGAAACCTTGTATTGAATCTTGAAGGGTCACTAAAGAAGGATATCTCTGTTCTCTCGTTTTAGACTGTCGTTCCAGTCGCCCGACTCACCCGTCCCCGACTCCCCGACAGTGATCGGTCCCCGTCCCCAATTTCGGTCCGACCACCCGAGTCAGGTCTCACCCGAGCACGAACCGGAAGTCCGTAGTTCCGTTTTCTCTTCGAAGGGACACTGGTTAGACGTTGTCTTTTGTCACCGGTCGGGAGAGGGGTGTAGGGGTTTAGACGTGGAGGTGAAGACGTAGGGTCAGGGTGGGTCCTGTCACGACCCCCGGGACGTGGGGCGAAGAGTCCCGTCAGACCCCGCCGAGCCGTCTACGTCAGGTGAATCCGGGGTAGGGTTGGGGTCGAGGTCGAGCGCAGGACCCCGGTGCTCTCGGGCCCAGGTAGGTATGGTGTGAGGAGAACCGACATAGGAGGTTCCTGACCTAGTGAAATTCGGAGACAAATTTGGCGTAGACGAGTTACAGGAGACGGGAGTCCGACGACTTAAAGATGGTCAGTCTCCACTAAGTCACTCTAGTCCACCTTGGTGTTTCGTCTCCGGTCGGTGGGTGGTGCCGGTTGACGTGGGTGTATCGGGCTACCTCGCCAGACCGGTTTATCGGGACCACTCACGACTGGAGTATACTGTGGAAGTCCTCCAGTTTCTACAGGTGGAGAAGTCCTCCCAGTAGAGGTGACCAGTCGTCCCGTACCTCCACACCCTATCCTCCTCTGTGTGAGACGAATAACTGGTGTAATAGGTCCATAGACATTCCTAACTTCCTGTCTTCAGATCTAGGGGACGTCCACTGTCTTACAGAGTGGGTGTCGACTTACTACACCTCTGAATTAGACGGATCTGAGAGTTGCTCGTTCGTAGGGTTCCCGACCCGTAGGAGATCCTCCCGCTTTCTACCCAGTGACGTCCCTCTCCGTACGGGACCGCCCACGGGACCGTTTAGTCCCCACGGGGGACCTCCGTTACCCTCTTCCGGAGGGGGGTCTTCCGAACTCGTGAATTAAGACTCTTTCGATCCGACCGGTGGTCCCAGGGTGCTCACCCCTGGGAAGTACTGAGGTCTGGGATGATGTGTTCCTCTTTTAACACAGGGTCAACCTCCCTACTGTGTGAGGGAGACAGACCACCCAGGGACCCCTACACTCCTGAGGGACGAGACTGGTCCCTCTTAGTCTCTGGTTTCCTCACGAGGTCCTCCTCCTCGGGACGGTTCCTCGCGTCAGAGTCCTGACCCGGACTGAGGGCCCCCTGGTCGGGTCGGTCCTGGAGTGTGGGAAGATCTGCGAAACCGGCCCGGACTGTGAGTCCTCCCTCTTTCGTGACCCAGGGGGTGTGGGTGACCGGGGCCGGGACTAGGACGAGTCCGGGACGAGACCCCCTTCCCGGGGCAGAGACAGACCACACCCTCTACCCGTACCTTTGGTGAAGGGTGAGACGGGTGTCCGACGGACAGAAGGCCCGAGTCCTGTCTCTCGACCGTACCGGGTGTCGTCTCGTCGGTGTCGAGACGGTCGGACCCTGGCAACGTCCGAGGGTCAATCGTGGACCCGGCCGAGTCGTGCGTCCACTGCCACAGGGGCCGTCAGGACCCCCCGACCCCCACGAAGTCCGACTTGTCTATGTACGAATACCCGACCGTCCTGACATGGCTCGAGTCCCGGACCCGGTCTCCCTCCCGAGGTCTTCTCGTGGACGTATACTTCCCGAACTTCCAGTCCGACCCCTGAATCGAGGAAACAGGTCTTTTGGTGGTCCCGGTGTCCCCTAGGGGTGGAGGGGCCCCTCCTTGTCTCAGTCTATGACTAATCCTTCTCGGGACACCCTACGACCACTCACTTTGACCACGTCTCGGTTGACAATGCTGCACCCGTGTCCCGGGGCCCGTCCCGACAGTCCCCGACCGGGCTCCGAAACCCCTGACTCCCTTCCCCGACCTCGGGTCTCTCTCAGACACTCCTACCCCGCACCCGTGACTCCCTCCGCCGCCGCCGGTCCTACTGGACCCGGCGTCCTCACGGATCGACCTCTAGCCGGGTACGTCGATGTCGTCCGGGTCGTGCCCGAGGGGCAGGTCGACGGGACCTCTTTGACTACGAGGACTCGGTCCGTTCCGCGTGGTCCTGCCGAGACGCCCTCAGTGTCTGTGGGTCGGAAACCACCTCTACCCGCCGAGCCGGATCGGGGTGGACGGAGGGCGGGTCGTTGGCGAGGTCCCGTCCCACGAGCCCAGGCGGTGACGGAGTGGAGATTGAAGACGAAGAGGGCTCCTCACTGGCGAGGTCACGACAGGACAGAAGAGGGTCTTTCCTCGGGAGAGGACGGAGACCTTGCGGGGGTCCAGCTGGGGTCCGACTCGTACACCATCCATGTCAGGGTCCTGCGACTGACTCCTCACGGGTCCTGACCCCTCCCCGACCAGGACGCCAGGTCCCCTCGTGACCGGCCGAGGGGTTGTTCTCCTCCGTCCGACCGCGTCAATGGACGGGTCCTGCCAGTACCGGAGCGGAAGCAGCGGTGTCGGGTCGTCGACGAGGTGCAACCGTAGGTCCTACCGGTTCCGGTGGACGTCCTAGTGGAACTACGGGAGTATCTTCTTCGTCAGTTGCTACTGGTGTCGCGAGAGTTTCCCGTACTGTGACTCCTTCTCCCAGTCCTTGGTCCTCTCTCTCTACGACCTTTAGTGGGGGTCCGGGACGTAGAAAAACCTCTCGACCCCGTCCTTCAGAGAACACTCGAGGAGTTTCTACGGAACCAGGTGGTCCCGGGGATCCCTCTTCTGTTTCCTCAGACTTATCACTCGAGTGCAAGGACCGAGTCCGTCCGGGAGTACACCCTGGGACCCCAGACTCCAGGTTCTTCGGGGGGACCAGGGACCGGTCGAGACGAATGTTGACTCCCGACCTTCGCCGGTCCACCCCACCTCTTTCCTCCTTTCCTTTTTTAGGAAATTCAAAGGAAAGATGACGAAGGTTTGGTGACACACTTTTCTAAAGAAAGTGAAATGAACCTAAAAGAAAAGCCCTTTATGATTAAAGAGAGTTCCCACAGTCTTCATTTGTCACGGGACTTATCGAATACACAGAGGACTGGACTTCGACCCCTTGTCTCCGTTAAGACTTCCTGGGGTTCTCACCTTTGGGTGGTTTTGTTGTGTCCTTCCTGTAAAATCTATCGTCTAAATTAATATATACGTTGATTTAGATAAATGTTCCAGTGTCTAAGATGGGAAGTATTGTCAGTTGTACCCCCACATATGATATACGAGATCAATACTAAAACCTTTAAAAGATGTTATTTTTGCAAATTGCTCTCAATCGACCTACATTTACATCCGGGGCTCGATTGAAGAGAGCGAAGGTCGTTGAGGATCCCTTAGACGCAGTTCAGACCCTCCCTACCAAGCCTAGACACAAACCGAAAGGTGGAAGATCGACACACTTCTACAACGCCGAAAGATTGGATACCTCACTCTCTGTACTGACGGACACCGCTCCGATGTTCCGGAGGTCCTCGGGTCGACACCCGACACGCGACTCTTCCGGAGGTCCTCGGGTCGACACACGACACGTGAATCTCCCGGAGGTCCTCGGGTCGACACCCGACACGCGACTCTTCCGGAGGTCCTCGGGTCGACACACGACACACGACACACGACTCTCCCGGAGGTCCTCGGGTCGACACGCGACACACGACTCTTCCGGAGGTCCTCGGGTCGACACCCGACACACGACTCTCCCGGAGGTCCTCGGGTCGACACCCGACACGCGACTCCTTCAGGTCCTCGGGTCGACACCCGACACACGACTCTTCCGGAGGTCGTCGGGTCGACACACGACTCTTCCGGAGGTCGTCGGGTCGACACCCGACACGTGACACGCGACTCTTCCGGAGGTCGTCGGGTCGACACCCGACAGACGACTCCTTCCGGACGGTGGGGGTGTCCCTCGACGGTCGGCGCTCGTGAGTGGGTGGTGGGACCACAACATCATCAGCCCGTCGTACGCGAGCGTCTCCCGGTGGTCGTCGGTCTTCCGGAGGAGGAGCGACGGTATCTCGTCCTCGTGGCTCCACTGCTACAAGTACCGGACACCCGTGTCTCTCTCACTCCCGCCGAGTGTCTCGACGGGGAAGGGTTGGTGGTTCGGACCTTTGCTGTGTGACAGGGTGGGTTGAGATCCGTTGAAGGGTTTTCCGTTAGACGTCCTTTAGTTCCACTGGTCCACTGTCGACATGCTATATGGATCACGGGGACTTGCCACGCGAAGGCTACTGCCGCTACCGTTCGAAATACAATACACACATTGTGTGTGTGTGTGTGTGTGTGTCTTGCTGGGTTACGGAAGTCCTGGGTCTGGTCTTCGTGTGTCTTCTATCGAATTATCTGTCGTACTCCTACTTCCCTCTCTGTTTGTGACAAAGATTAAAGTAGAAAAAGACCCTAGTCCTAGAAAGACCCCCCGGCTCCGTGTCAACGTTCACACGCTCCGGCAGTGAGTCCCGGTCCTGGTGTACGTCGACGGGGACGACTCGGGGGCATGAACCGTCATCGGCTACCACCCCAAAGCCTTTCGCATCCGCCAGTCGTGGGCCGCCTCCCGGCGCTAGGGTTCGAGCAAGACCTTCCGTCCCACGAGCCCGTAGCTCGCCACCTCCAGAGCGAGCTAGAGGAGACACCGGTCCGACATGAAGGGGTACCTGAAGAGGTGGTCGAGCCGTATCATCGGCCCCACTCAGTGGTAGAGTAAGGTCCGGGGACACCTCTGTGTCGACTGTCGACCAAGGGAGGAGGAGGGGCGGACCCTGAAACTCCCGTCCCTGTCCCGTCCCACCTCTACAGCTACTGAGGTCTGCCCGTCCCCGGGAACCCGTGGTCCGTCTCGAAGGGAGTACGGACGAGGACTCTTCTCAGTGGGTTGGTGCAAAGTTTACCGACTGGACGGGAGGACTTTCGTAAGTTCACCGGTTCCCACACTTACAACAGTCTCAGACGGGCACCTCTCCTCCACAGTTCTCCGACCTAAAGGAGGGTGTCGGTGACCCTCCCACACGGGGCGGACCGCGTGTGTGGAGTAGTGCCGGCCCTCGGGGTGAGGACGGGAGATTTCCACCGTCAGGGACGGACGGGTGAGTTTCCGGCCGGCCCCAGTCGCCTCGAGGACGCACCTCCGCCCCGTACCCCGACGCTCCGTCCCGTCGAGTGGTCTCTTCTCCTCGGTCTCGAGCGGGGCCTCCGAGAGGCCCTACGGGAAGTCGTGGTCGAGGGCGCAAGCGCGGCACGCCATGTACGTGTAGGGTGCGGGCTTGAGTTTCTTCACCTATAAGGTGCTGAGGAGAAAGTAGAAGAGGAACCGGACCCCCTCGTCGTCTGTCCCCCAGACGCCCCGACTGGGTCGCGGTGGAGGTGGAGAGGAGGCTCCCGACCCCACCACGACGCGTGCCGTGGTGAGAGTCGCAGGGACCCGGGGCACCCGCCAACCTTCGGGTACCAGTCGCGACACCGTGGTCAGTCCGTCCCACAGGGGCCGTGACGCGTCCCAGTGGGCTCCCGGTGTCTACGGTGGGGTGGGGGGTCGGCCCGGACGTGCCGCCACCCCGAGGGGCAGGCCCGAATGGGGGAACCGCGGGTCCAGGAGGTGCCCGCACAAAGAGACCTTCTCAGACTCGTCCGGGACCCTCCGCCAACCACGGAGGACACGTGCCGGGGGACCCTCCGGTGGTTCCCCGCTCCAGCCCGCCCGCCCGACAAGGCTGTCGAGGACCCTGCGCCCCCTTCCGACCCTTTGTCTCGTCGTCCCGTCCGGGACTCGCTCCGACGTCGGGGTGCCGGCCGCCCGCCACGCGGCCCTGCCCGTCCGGTGCTCCACCGGGTCGGGACGGAGGAGAGACGGGCTTGTGTGTGGACTGACGGGAGGCCGTGGGTCCGGTCCGAGACCCCGGACAGGGTAGTCTGGGAGAGAGACACTCGAGTCCCGGTCCTCTCTTCGTCGGGGGTCCTCTCAAGAAGACTTGAGACACAGGGGATGTTCCCGGACTACCCGGTGTGAGTTCCCATGAGGGACCCCTCGTGGACGAGGACGAGGTCACAGCCCCACGTCTGGGATGGTTGGGGACCTCTGTGTCGACAGGAGCACGGGGTTCGGGGAGCTCCGGGGACCGGTGTCACTGGTCGAGCCCCCCTTCCCGACCCTCTCTCGGGGTCCCGGGGAGGCCCTGTGGTCCGAGAGGAATCGTCAGACGGTGTGAAGACTGTTCCGACGACCCCGAGGTCCTCCGCCCCTACGTTCTGTCTGGGTCTTGGTCCTCACGCACACCCCTCAGGGACGGACGCCCGGCAGAGATTCGCAGTTGTTCAGGGACCATCCCGACATCCGGGAAGGGGTCCCCCTTAGGCCGGTTTGTCGTTCTCTTTACCTAGGGCCCCCCAAGACCCTTATAGGACCCCCTGTAAACCCCGACCCTCTTTTTACTTCCCGTGACCCCTGTTGCCAGATCTTCCTTCGGGACTATAAGTCCCAAGAAGGGACCGAAAGACCTTAACACCGGGGATCAGGGTGGGTCGTCCCGATATCTCAGTCAAGAGTCCGGGGAAGTTCATGTCACATCTACTGTCGTCTGAAGACAGGGGACGAACACCAGACCCAAGGTGGACGTCCGGGGACTGAAGTTCCACTCGCGTGCCAGTATCCGCTGTCAGACACATCCCTCGGACGAGGTCCCGGGTCCCAGTCCATCCGGTCTCGGTCTCGAGGGTGAAGGACGGGAGGGGCCCGTGGGCGGCCGTCCTCGTGGCGATGACCTACCTGTGGCCGGTGACCGAGGGGGCTTTGGTGAAGACGACGGCGTCTCCGAGGGGTAAAGACCCCCTGTGTCGTGTAGAGAGAGATGAGAACCGGGGTGTGAAGTACCTCAGGGAACTTTGTACCCCACCACCGGTGTTCGATTAATCATAAACGGCGGGGACCCGAGCCCCCGTGATACAACCAGTGAAACGCCCCTTACAGTCCTGTTCGATTCCTCCTACGTCTCCCACCGCGGTGGTAGGACCCCAGTGTGTGTTGATCCCTGCTGTTGGAGGACCGACTTTCGGTGCAGATCATCTCTCCCGGGTCGAGACGACTGTCCGTCGACTCGCACGCCGGTCCCTCGAGACGCACGAAGCCAGTCTCGACCCAAAGGCGGGAACACGAGTAGTCGAGACTGGGGGGCCGGTACCAGGTAGACCATACGTCGTCCCCATGCCTACGAGGGATATGTTCTTGGTGTCGACACTAACGAAACGTCCCTTGTATAAGATTTGAGTAGTTTGACATGAGAAAGTTATACGTGTAGTTCGAATGGAGTCATCTTGTCAAAAATTGTTTTTCCCTTTTTCCTTTCTTTTAAGACGATCCAAGTACAGGTACCCTGCTAGGGGGCCCCTTCCCTTTCCGACGGGTGAGGTCATAAGATCAGATCTCTTAGGGTACCTGGCACGGGTAACCCAGAGTTCCTCAGTCTGTTGTGACTCGCCGAAAGTGAAAGAAGAAAGGGAGTGTAGGTACCAGACAGGGAGACGAGTGCTGACCAAAAAAGTTTTACCTGAAATCTAGTTGATGTTTGTGTAAAAGTTCTGTTTGACAGACTTAGGTCCCCGTTCTGGGATCTGACTTTCGTAGGACTACGTCTCTAAAGACGAAGACCGGGCTCCTAGGGTCGTCTCTGTTCCTGTGTCTACCTGAAAGTCCGGTGTCTCGTGACGTCTCTTAATTTTTGGGGTCACGACCTTTCCTCTGTCTGAGCTCCTACACTGGAGGCGCTGCTGGGAGGGGGCACTGTCTGTCCGAGGACCCCACTGCCACTCGGGTTCGGGTGCGTACCCTTAGGACACACAAGGATTAGGTCAGAGACAGAGGAAGGGGAGTCATTGACAGAATAGGTAAGAAGGTCGTGGTTGGAGCGTTTGGTGGACGGGAGGAGTGAGGATGTCGGTTGATAAATAGACTCGTACGTCTTCGTCCTCGTTAAACTGCCGGTAGGTGCCAGTGAGGGTGACCGGGCGCGAGGACGTGGACTCCGACACGTACGGTCCGGGTTGAGAGGGAGGTGAACTCGGGCTCTAGGGTGGCGAGACCGGAGATCCTCGAAGAAGGCCGTACGCATCTTCTATGGGGGAGCGGTGACCTAAGTAATGGTAGTCACGTCTTTAGTACGACCACAGGGATGGTCGGGAGGGACAAGAAGTGGACCTACCGCGAGTGTGCAACACAGGTGAACCACTTTCGCACGGTTCGACACGGGAATCCTAGGTACATGAAATCTCGTATATGTAGTGTGAGGCTAGTGTTTCCGTCAGGGACTTCCGTGGGGACACTCAGAGTCGACCGGAAAGATGTCTCAAAGACCTTTCTCAACGGATTTAAGTGACAAGGAAAGGGAGAAGGAGATGAGAAAAAAGAACTCTTTCACAGTCGTTCACACGTGAATACAAGATTGTTAGTGGAGGTAGGATTGCCACAGAAATAGATTGTGGGACCCGGGGGAGAAAAATCTGTGACCGGACGGGGGAGCCCTGTTACGACTTCAACCGGTCGTCGAGACAAAAAGGGGCGGGGTAGGAAAGGGGACGGCGGTATATTAAATCACTGTCTGAAAACAAGAATGAATTTCTTCGTTAGTCACTCGAATAAGACGAGAGGTGTGAAGGACGACAGTGCAGACGTAGTGTGAGACGACAGTCTCGTGTGTCTTAGTGTGCACAGAACAGTGGACAGGGAGCAGACACAGATACGGCGCATATGTGTGAGTTCCGAGGGTGATCCGGCGGACGGTTTCGGAGAGGCCAACAAAGAACCAACAGACTCCAACAAGTGATAATCTGAGTAGTTTTGGACTACCGAAGGGACTAAAGGACGTACAAGGACTACCGGATACCAGAACTATGGATTTACAGTCAAAGGGTCTATCTTTTAGGTCCCTGGTGTCGTAAAAAATGACATATAAAAATTTTAGAACGAGATAAATATAATTTTACAACGATACTTTTACAGACTACGGAGAGACTAAAGGTAAGGAAGTATTTATTGAACCACAAAGAACTGACTGACAGGTCTTCTTAAAAAATTTAAAAATCTCAGGGTGTCAAAATGATCTAATATAGAGTCATACATGTATAATGTATGATGAAGCATGACTAAAAGGTCTACATGTTCCACGAAAAGATGGTCCGTCCAAATTCAAAAGAAAATAGAAGTCTTTTGAAAAGAACTTAGTCTCAAAGATAGTCGACAATAAAGCACCGAGAGCAAAGGAAAAACCCCTCGACACAGTGTATCTTTAACCTAGAAGAACCGAAGTCAACAAAGAGTGTAGAGAACTGACGACGACGACGACGACGGTTCAGCAAAGTCAGTACGGGCTGAGACACGCTGGGGTACCTGACGTCGGGTGGTCCGGGGACAGGGACCCTAAGAGGTCCGTTCTTGTGACCTCACCCAACGGTAAAGGGAGAGGTTACGTCCTTTGACTTTTCACTTTCACTTCAGCGAGTCAGCACAGGTTAAGGATCGCTGGGGTACCTGACGTCGGGTGGTCCGAGGAGGCAGGTGCCCTAAACGGTCCGTTTTCATGACCTCACCCAACGGTAACGGAAGAGGCGCAGAGAACTGAGAAAAGAGAGATGACCTGAGAGGCAAAAGGAAAAGACTTAGAAGACGGAGACCGCACGTCGAATACGAGTCTCGTGTGAGGTCATACCCGACCAACGGCGAGTTCACGAGTCGTCGGTAGACACCGATGACATGACTGTCGACGTGGAGCTAGGGTAAGAGTCGTGCGCCGGTCTCGTCGAGACGATGTTATGTCTGTCTGGTGCAGGGAGGAGGTCGGGTCTGAGAGGTGACCGAGGGTGGCGTGAGTCTCAGTTCCGAGCCACGAACTGACCACCGGATGCCCGAGGTATACGAGGCCGAAGGGCGAGGGAGAGCGTAGAGTCCGGACTCGGGACAGACGCGAGGAGAGCCGTCGGGAAAGGGGTCTATGAAGGACCGACCGGGGAACGAAGGGAGTTACGGTGAGCTAGTCTCGGGAGGACAGGGGACCGTTAGGACTAGGCAAATAGGACAAAATGAAAAAGGTGCCGGGAATGACGGTGGACTGTGTAAACTACAAATAAAGGAATGACTGAACAGAAAGAGTGATCTTATATTCGAGATTTTCCTGCACTTAAAACAGATTAGTCAAAACAAAGATCGCGGATCTTCTCATAGACTGTGGATAGTCCTTACGTTATTTTACACAACCTACTTCTTCCCGTCCACGAGTCTTCCCCGGTACCTCGGTTCGAATCAGACCGACGAGTCCAGGACGGTAGACACCGTGACCGGAACTTTTCCGTCAGGTTGTAAGGACGAGTGTAGAGAAAGGTGGTCCGGTTGGAGTGATGAGGAACTTTAGTGTCTAGTTCGGGTTGGAGGAGATTCTTTGAAAGAATGTCAGAGGTTGTACGTGACTAAGACGACAAGGGAAGGGTAGGTAAGAGACAGATGAATTATCAAATGACTCACAACTAATTGCCCACCTTTTAAATACCGAGGTCACGATGGACCACCCTTACATCCGGGACGTTACGGTCTCGAGGACTAAAAGGACCTCGTCGGTCTGTCCACCTAAAAGTATACCTGAGAAGATCACAAAAGTGTTTAGATCTAACTATTATCGTGTATGTAGAACAATATGGTTCTTCCTTCCTTCACTAGTTTGTTCCAGTGCCATTACAGTTTTCCTGAGTACGGTGGACTTATTAGCAGGAGACCAGTATCTGTCTTACTCCTACTTTTGACAGGACTCGACTTTGTTCAGTGTAACGAATTTATACATTCAAGTATTAATATGATTTTTCATTTGTGTTTTCGACTTAACCAGTGTAAACCTCCTGTGATCTTTTGATTGAACAGTAAAATTGTTGACCACTTATTTTTTTCCTGAATAAGACGGAAAAGATATACTTGACACGGAGTCCCACTGGTTTATCGACTACTCCCATTCAAAGAGATATGTTTTCATAAGGTCGATCACTTGTCTTCTTTACTGTCTTAACTCACGAGGGTAGACGTTAGGATTACTCAATGGACTCCGTAATGAATCCGTTATGAACAGTTACTGGCCATTGTCGTTTATTGGTCCATAACATGTGGAGAACCATCTTCGTGTGTCGAGTCAGGACGGATGTTCGCGGACAAGGGGTGGAGCGTGATTGTATTTGTTTGGGTTTCAGCTCGACCTAGAATGGTGAGTTGGTGGTTGGATGTTCTTTATCCCGTGTTTTCTTGGATAATTTCCGAGCGTCCCCTCCGTCAGTCGTTCGTGGTCCGACACTCTTTGAGATGTCGTCTTTACTGGTCAAGGACGTCATTTTGCGACGTTCTTTTCTCTCGCTCCCTCTCCCTCTTTCTCTACCGTCGTCTTTGGACATTTCTCTAATGTCGTTAGTTGACATTGTTTATATACTAGATACACAGGAGTTAAGTTTAGACTACTTTGACATTTTTTAGGTACACGTAGACCCCTTTACATTTGTGGTCACTCCTTCAGCGAGTCAGCACAGGCTGAGAAGCACTGGGGTGCCTGATATGTCAGGTACCGTAAGAGGTCCGGTCTTGTGACCTCATCCATCGGAAAGGGAAGAGGTTCAGAAGGTCTGGGTCCTAAGCTTGGGTGCAGAGAGTATAACATCCGCCTAAGAAATGGTCGACTCGGTGGTCCCTTTGGGTATTGTGTTCATAAACTACAATTTCTTAATAATTATGACAACCATATCATTCCTCTGACGTCATTTTCCATTGGGACATTCTTTCTGACTTCCCTCTTTACGGTCCATTTATCTGGGTTTGCCCGTCCGGAGTCGGCACACCGAGTCACGTCCTATTCAAGTCCTCCCTGTCTCTACTTCCCCCGACCAGGTCCGTCTCTGCCGACGAGTACACCTCATTCCGAACTCCGTCCGTCCGGCTGAACTCCCTCAGAACCCCAGGTCTCTCCAGACTCTGGGACCCGGGACACACGTACCGGTCCTGGGGACTCTGACCCCAACCCACTCCGAAAGGTCGTCACGGTTCACCCCCGGGAGAGGTGGGTTCCCGAGAGGAGGACGGGGACGGGGGTGAGGCGACGAGACCCCCCGAGTGAGTGGAGACCCCGACGTAGGTGCTATGACCGAAAGGAGAGACGAGCCGACGGTGGACTGCCGAACCTACCGTAGAAAACCTCCTTCAGTCTCTAGGAGAGTTGGTTCTTGAGTGCCAGAAAGTCCAACCGCTTGTCTTTCCAGTAAAACGAGAATCACGATTATCTATCTCCCGACCCGTCCTGCGACCTCGTCAGCCGAAAGAGGTGCTACCAGTGGACTCTTCGGTTTTTGTGGTAGACCCCAGACGTAGAACCCTATCTTTCGGCACCCCGAAACAGCGAGTCGGACGGAAGTCCCGCGCCCCGCCCCGCCCCTCCGTCCCGAGACGTCCGGACCCACGAAGGACTGAGACGGTGAGTGACGACACACGAAGGACACGTGCACCCTCGGGGCAAGAGAGGTGACGACTACCCGCACTCCCACAGTCGGAGCCTTCTGGTCGGACTCCCCCTACTCCGCCTCGCATCTCGGATCCGGGTCGACGGGGGACTGGTCGAGGGAGGTCCGACTGTCAGGACGGGGGCAGGACTTCGCTCCGTTCTTCAGTAAGGGGAGGAGTCGGGAGTGAGGAAGTCGTGAAGGACTATGCACAGTACCCGGGTCAAGAAAAAATTTTTTAATTGATTCGAAACCGACACGACCCAGAAACGACGACGAGTGTCTGAAGGAGATCGACACCGCTCGTCCCCGATGAGAGCGACGTCTCACGTCCGACAAGAGACACCAGCGAACAAAACCGAGTGACCGGGATCCACCGCGATCACCATTTCTTGGGCGGACGGTGACGCCCTCTGATTCTCTATCCCCAAGCTAAGGACCCAACCCTTCTGGGGGGACCTTCTCCCGTACCGTTGGTGGAGGTCTTAAGGACGGACCTCTTACGGTACCTGTCTCCTCGGACCCTCCGAAGTCAGATGCCCCAGGGTGTCTAAACCTGTACTGATTTCACTGACTCGTGTCCCCTACGGACCCACACCGACCGAGACTCACTCCTCGGGGACCCTTCGGGGGACCTACCCTGCGACTCCGGTCCCGACCCATCCCCGGAGGTAGGACCGGTCGACACCGGTGTAAGGTTCTCGACGGACCCAATCGGTCGCGAGAGACGACAGTCCTACAGTCCTGGGGAGTCCTCTTCACCTCGACCCGAATTCTACTCAGACATCGGTCGGGGGTCTGGAGTCCCAGTCCAGCCCTGTCGACGGTCTTGTTTGGGTGTCCGGATCACGGTTTGTCTCACACCCCGGACCCGATGGGACCCGGGGAGTCGGACCTCGACCCGAGGAAATTCAGAAACGGAGACTGAAGGGAACCCCTTTGACACGGGGGGCGTCGTGTCATGGAGTGTGGATAAGCGCTGATGTGGGTGTTGAAGTCCCGAAACATGTTTCCGGTCCCTCCAGGGTGACAAGACAAAATTTGTCTTAGTCTGATGGCACTAAATCCAAGATTGAATTCTTGGAGTGACACGAAGTCATTAATTCGTTTGTCATACGGAACAACCCTAGATAGGAACTGGAGGCCCAGACCCGGAAGACAGACCGACCACCGCCACCCCACGAGGGGGAGTGATAGATGTGGGAAGTGACGTCGCGTCCTGTTTACCGGAACAAAGGTGATCTCAGTGACACCTTCGGGTTCTTTGATTTCTTTTTTTAGGGACACCCCCATTCTCGATCGAGTGTCCACTCTCGACTGGGAGGAGGACTTTCCGACTCCCGACTGAAGGCTACTGACGGTCTCGGACGCGGGGTCGGTTCCCCCACAGTCCTCCCTAGTCACTCCCCCGAGACTCTCACTGTACTACGTCCACCCCGTACCAGTCACAGGAGGTCCGGGTCGGTCTCGTCCCTATACGGTTTCCGGTTGACCTTCTGGGTTCCGCCGGGCTGTTTCCCTGTGAGTGGACGTCCTCCGGTGCCCCGAGACTGGGTCGCCCAGGAAAAGTTCCAAAGGAATACATGGTCACACTCGAGACGACCGTCCGGTTTCGGATGGGACAGAAGGGTGGTCCATTCCCACTGGAAACTCGCCCGTAGGTCACGCGGGATGTGGGGTACCCCGGACCACCTCCTGTGCACGACTCCCTCCACGACTTGGCACACGGGAGCGACGAGTACGGTGGTTTGGGACTCGCCGAAGGGTCCGACCCCTGGACCGGCCCCCGGGACCGTCCAGTCCCCTCTCGACCGCTCCTGCAGTCCGAGTGGAGGGCGTCGCCATACTATTCCACCGTGCGTAGGAGGAGGAACGACCGCTTCGTCTACATCGACGACCTCTATTTGTAGACCGGCCCCTACACGTCGAACAACTTGCCCCAGGTGTCCCACGTCGAGCACACCGGCAGGTCCGCGAGCAGGGACCCGTCGGCTTTGCACCGTGCCATCGTGAGCAAGAACCGAGCTCGCAGGTCCAGAGACCACCACCCTTTCGTCCTCCTCAGTCCCGACTGTGTGAGAGCTCCCCCGGAGTACAGGAGCCGAAGGTGTGACCTGAGTCCGAGCACCCCCAGGAGGACACTCGTTCAACACGGGTCCCTGGAGTCTCGAGTTATCTTGTACCTGTGACTTACTAGGTCCTCCTTTTACGTGTGCAGGCATACCAGTCGTCTCCGCGGCAGTTGATGGTCGTGCAGACCACACGGGTCTTCTACGGACGTGGGTGGGACGACGAAGAATGACCCTTATGGGCCGGGGTGGGCCTTTGGCCCTGTCCCGGAAGGCTGTCCGTCCACACCTCACTCCTGCTTTTACGTTCCACGATCGCGAAGGGGTCGTCTCGTTACCGATGCTAAGGCTCACAGGTGACGTCCCACCCCCGTCCAAGTTAGGGACCAACCCCTTGATTCTAGGATTCACGACTCACCGAACCTGGTTTTTAGGAGTTTTGTGTATCTGGTGTCCCACGACAACGAATTCTCTTTGTGTGGGAGCGACCCGGATCCTGCCACACTCCGCCCGGCCCGCCCCTGGCTAGGAACACTTGTAGGGGGCGGGTCGGGGGCCCCTCGCCGGTCGTCGGACTCGGCCCGGACCGCCCACGGGAGCTGTCTGTCACGGTCTCGGACGGGTCAGGGCGGGACGAACGAAAGAAGGGTCTCCAAGACTCTCGGTGGGCCAGTGAGCGCACTCCGCTCTCGGCAGGGACCTGTCGCAAGACGGTCTGCCACGTTCTCAGACCCGGATCTGGTGCCGGAGACGCGGGTTCCCGCACGGAGAGTGGCGCCGGCAGAGACTCGACGAGAGCCGGATTCTCGTAGGGACTGCGACGGTGCGTCGTCGTTCCTGTCTCGACGAGCCCTCCCGGCCGGGGCGCTGACGAGGAGCCAGACGACCAAGGGTGTGTCTCACCGTCCCGCGAGCGGGCCCGGACTCGGCTCGGCAGCCCGCCCGCCCTTCCGCCGACGCGAGGGACTCGCCCTGAGCGACTCCGGAAGGGCCGAGGGCGCCCCCCGCCGCCGGGGCCCCGCTCAATGCGCCACGTGATGGCGTCGGTGGGAAGTCGCCCGGGGGAGGGTACGTCCCACGGCCACGGCAGGGGCCGCCCGCCCGCCCGGCTGCGTGGCGAAGTCGCGGCTCTACAAGGACACACCGGCGCCGCCGGACCCGCCGCGAAAGAGGAGGTCCTTCGGGAGCGACAGGTCGTCGACGGCGTGGCGGTCCAACCGGTCGACGAGGTACTCGAACTTCCAGAGGGGCTACAACTCCTTGTACCTCTTCTTCTCGAGGACCAGGGCGCACAGGTGCGCCTACGAGAGTCCCTTCTCGTCACACCGCAAGAAGAGGTCGGCGCACTGCAGGTGGGTGACGTGGTGGTCCGAGTGACCTGCGGCCCCCTCCTCCCCCCCTGTCTGTCCGTACTCCCGTTCGGGCGACGTCCCGGCCCGCCGGCCGAGGACTGAGGGCGGGACACGGGTCGCGCTCGGGCCGACACGGCCCGACTGGGTCGAGGGTCAGGGTTCTTGGAGGACCCAAACGGGTGTGTTACCGACTTCTTGTCGTACTTACTTGTTCGTCTCCACTCGCTCGACTCGGGGCCCTGGACTTTTCGGGGTCGACCCCCCTCACAGGACGAGACCCCCGTTCAGTGTTGTACCACACCGGCCGTGTCTCTCCTGTGACCGGGACGGAGGACTCGTCTACACTTCCGCGCTCTCCGTCCACTCCAACCCTGTTCGCACACGCACCGACCCGCGACCCGCGTCCTTTCCCTTGTGTCGCTCGTCGCCTTCGGAACCCCGGCGAAAGACCCCCACTGCACCGTCGTCTCCCTCGACCGACCCGTAGACGAGAAACAGGACTCCGGTCCCGAAGGACCCGCCTCCCGGGGCGTCGTCCACCTACGTCCCCGCGTGTAGGTTCCGGGGTACCTTTGACGTCGACGAGTCCCTACTACCCCACGACCGTACAAGACGTACTTTCTCCCCTCCGGGACACGTCTTTCAGTGGTACACTTCTCGACACGACCAACTACGTCTGTGCTGTCTCGGGAGTTCCCGGTCCACTACAAACCGAGTGCAGACCCTCAAGACGAGTACCCAGTGACAGAAGACCCCTCTGAGACCACCAACACACCCCTGTCTTGTAGACCCCCGACTCCTCCGGCTCGGGAGTCCTTCAGACCTTCAGACCCCTCCTCCACGTGAAAGATCCCCACTCCGCCTCCCACTCACGTCTCCTCCTACGGTCGTGGTCGACGTCCGACCCCGTCCCTCCCACCCCCACTGCGTCCCTCGGGGTCGACGAACGTGAGTGGGAGGAACGGGTCGTCTTTCCTCATCTTCGTCTCCACCAACTGCCAGTCCATCTCGGTCGGGACGGCCCCGTGTGCCGGGAAGGTCATCGACGTCCTCATCATCAACTGCTCGAAGAGGGGGAGCCCGTAGGGCTTGACGAAGGAGTAAAAGTCGAGCCGGAGGAACTTGAAGGGTCCCAGGAGCAGAGGGACCCCGACGTGTAAGAACAAGAGAAGACGCTACTACGGGACCTCCTCCTGTGCCCCTCAGCCGGTCGCCGTGAGTCCCGAGAACCTGTGACTGGGTCCCGGTGTTCGTCCCTCTGGGCTGTCGACGAGACCGGTGTGTCTCGTCCGCTCAAGGGGATTGAGGGGCTCGAAAGAGAGATGATCGAGTCTCGTTTCTGAAAGTTTAAATGTAAAATCAAGAAAATTACATTTATGGACTTTTTATGTATTTGTACCGTTTTTTTTACGTTTATCATCTTTTCCCCCAAGTTACTCTTCCGTCAGAGGTATAGGAGACGACGACATTGGTGAAACGACTGAAAGAGGGTTTGTCCGACCGTGACTACGTGGAAATTCGTTTATGTGTGCAGACGAGAAAGGAAAGGAAGAAACGGGTTTACCCTAGAACGACACCGTGATAAGATACTTCCCGTAAGGAGTACGGTCACAGGGTTTCCTACAAGACATAGACTGTGAGGGGGGAAGGGGTATGGTCCACCGACGACGGAGACCGGGAACGAGTTCCAGAAGCGCGGTCGACGTCCCGGGTAGGTCGAGTCCCGCACAGTCACAACACGGGACGGTTGTAGAAATCACCCGAGTGTCACGGGTCTCTATACGGGGACCCGGTGTCTCGGTTTGGAGGACCCCCATGTTGTCCAAGAATCATATAGACCGAGTTTTACATGTACATTTAGAAGGTCCCCCATACTGATGAGCTATTCGATTTCCTTAAGTTCCGTTCACCACACCGGGTCTGACGGCGAAGGTGCCTCGGAGGACCGTCGGAGTGCAGGGACGGAGGTGCTCATCCTTTTCGTCGGTCCGCGACCCCACTCCTGGGTTCTCGTCGTGGAGGTAAAGTCATGTGTGTCGTGGTGACACGGACGTTGGGGTCGGAGAGAGAGTTCGACGGACAGCTGGAGGGGTCTCGTGACGACGTCTTCGCTCGAGACGTAGACTCGTGGGAGGAGTGATGGCTCCGGGGTGGAAACGAACACGAATGAATTTTAGTCACAAAATTCGTAAACCGACAGGACCCGGAAGAACGAGAGCCCGAAAAGAGGTCGACGCCCCTCGCCCTCGGTGAGAGGCCGACACCACGAACTCAGAGAGTGATTTCACTGAGGAGAACGACGTCTCGTGCTCGAGGTCTCGCGTACCCGCAGTCATCGACACCGAAGGACCGAGCTCTCGTGTCCGAGTTATCAACACCGTGTGTTAGGGTCTGGTCCCCAGCTTGGGCCCCTAGGACGCAGCCGTCCGCCTAAGAAATGGCGACCTTCGGGATTCTTGAAGACGACGAAATTTAGTGATTCAAATACCATTGAACAATGTTATCGTTGACCTTTGACTTTGTAATAAAATTATCACAAGTAGAACAGAATTAAGAATATTAAATACCCACATTTCGACAAATACCGGAAAAGAAAAAAAAAATTGAGACGAAAAATTTTTATAAAGTAAGGGTTGTACCGAACTCCAAAAAGAGAAAGCAGGACATAGTGAAAACGGTGTCCAAACAAATATAGAACCTAGACAAAAAACTAGACAACAAGAAGACATAGTAAAGAAATAAAAGGTTCTTTAATTGAAGAGGGGAAACACTGTCCGTATGGGACCTCTATGACGACCACACCAAGACTTGGTATCGTCATTTCGTGTATATTCGTTCAGTATGTTAACAAAACCAAAGTATCACGTATATCTTCAATACAGATGTGATATGACATCAGATAATTTATACATTATCATAATACAGATTTTTTTTGTTCCATGGATACAATTAGTTATTTATGAAATGACGATCTTTTACGGTTGATATTAGACCACTTATTGTCTCAGAAGCCACTTACCATTTAGAAAGACACTAGTAACATAAAGGCAGAAAGATTAAAGGACCAAAGAGACCTTAAGAAGATTAAATGACCTGTGAACCGAGTGATTAAGGGTGGAAAGAAAAAATAGTGTAATAATATTTTGTATTTTGAGTTCTGAAATGTAAAGGAAGACACACCACGAAAATGATGTAGAGTGTTCAAGACTATATGTCATCATACAGATATTTCAGGTCAAGAGAGAGAAGAGAAAACCGCCGTGGTACGGAGAACGCCCTAGAATCAAGAGGTTGGTCTCCAATTTGGTCCCAGGGTCGTCACTTTCACGACTCAGGATTGGTGACCGAACGATCCCTTGAGGGAGTTGCAAAAGAGAAAGCATTTTGCGTTAGAAATTAATTAATGAATAAAAGCCGACGGGACCCAAAAGCAAGACACACCCCGTTGGGGAGTCAGTACGACACCCCTGACGAGCAACGTCCCCGAGGAGAACAACCCCTCGTGTCCGAGATCCCACCGACCCGAGGTCGTCGACGTCGAGCCTCCGAGGGACCCGCGTGAAAGCCCCAGACCTCGTGTCTGAGTGCCGACGCCACGTACCTGAGTTGACGAGGCACCGTGCACCTGAGGAGGGCCGGGTCCCTAGTCTGGGCACAGAGGACGTGACCTGGGCCGTGGCGACTCAGTGCTCCCTTCGGGGGAGTGGAGTTGTAACGGATTAAAGGTAAAAATTAAACTGAGTCGTTCTCGAAACCAGATAAAACAACTACTCAAACAAACCCGAACCGTATTCCCTTTGCAAGGTATTACAACGACAGTAATAATAATAACCGGTCGACGAGTCCTCCTCTCACTTCTGAACGGAGACGAGAGAAACGGATCAAAGGACCTCGATCTTTCCGTTGTGTCCAGGATAGGATTGAGTGGGGTTCCGTGTGTCTCTTGACGACTCCTCGAGAGCCACGAGAGACGGGTCCAGATCCTTCGAGACCGTAATACATCAGTGTTCCCGAACGGGTTTCGTTCAAAAATAGTACTTGAGACTGGATCATTCCCGGGAGACTCCTTAGATTGGGTTCCGTTATTTGGTGGTCTTTCTTTTTTTCCGTCTATGTGTGTGTGTGTAAGAGTCTATTTACGAGTAATACGATTAATAAGGGATTTCCCCTTTGTTAGATTTGTCACGACACTATTCAAAAATGTGTAAGTATTAATAAAGTGATGGACATTTTATGAGGTGATTCTGATAGTGTATACTGACGAGTTCAGGGGACTTATATTCCGCGAGTCATGTCATAAGTATATCTTTTATCATTCACGATACAATCGTTCATCCGAGTGAGAGTTAATCGTTTCCTTTCTTGTCGACGAAAGGGAGAATTGTGCCCTAGCCCTCCGTGACACAGGACTGTCACGAAGTCCCTTGCAGGACTGTGTATACAGTAAGACGTGTATACTTATGTGAGATCCCACTTAAGGTTCCTTACGTTAACGACCCAGTTTTATAGACACGTAAAACTTCATTACAATCGAAATACTATCTTTCTATGAAGTATAATAGGACAGTAAAGGTAGAAGAAGGAGACAACCTGTGTCTCGACATATAGACGTATAAACGAGATTGCGAGAGATTCCCTTACCCTCGAGGGTCGATGCGAATCAGTCTGAGGCCACCGATCGGTCTTCTACGCCGGACGTATGTTACTCAAGTTGACGGGGAAAGTTGTGGTTCTCTTGGCCTGACCTGTGAAGTAAGGCGAAGACGAAGTACCTCGTTTCTTGATATAGTACCACAGACTTCAAATGTCTCCTACTGTGTCTACTTATGACGATCGGGTTTCTTCCCTCAGTCTTGGTCATACCTCTCCCTCAGAATGCACTTAGAACGGGAACTGCTTCCACCACTATAGAAGGAGTAACAGTTTCTACCTGTCGCAGACCTCATTCAATAAAAGGTCGGTAAGGGTCACAAAACACTAGAGAAAAGCCCTTCTTGGATCCCCACCAAACCACCTTATTTCTTTTCCTTTTAGTGTTTTAGTGGTCCGGAATTTGTATTTGAGTCTCTCTCAACTTTTACCCACTGGACTAAACGATATGTTTTTTCTAATGATAGAAAGTGGACAAATGAGAAAGGTATATATACACACACACACACACATATATCGTTTTCAGTATTTACCAGGACTATTTTTGTGTTTTATTTTTTTAAATTTATCTTTCTCTCAGTGTTTTTTTCATTTCGAAGGTAACGGGAGATTGTGGTTCTCGTTCTCACTGACGCTCAAAGAACACAGGGTCTTTATCAAATATGTGTACGTCTAAACGAATGAATGAAAAAACTCTGTTTTCCTGAATTACACCAGAAGGTGCACATCCGCTGATCGGTCTGTCAGTCTGAACCATATTCACTGACGTCAAGAGGGTTCTTAGATCCGGAGGTGTCTGCCGTCGCCCTCGAAGGACGTCCTGAGGTCCAGGGACCGATCGACCAGAGGACGACCCGGTCTCCGGGGGAGGGAGAGAGACTCGGTCTACGGGGTAGGTCCGGAGACTGACAAGAAGGAGGAGGGGGCTCAAGTGTAGGGTCGACCTGGCAGAGAAGGTCCTTGGGAAACAAAGTGGGCAAACTGAGAAAGTCAACGATCGACCGGGGGTCCCAGACGGAGTGGATCCTCCCGCCAGGGACAGGAGGAATCCTTCTCCCGGGGAGTTCCCGTGACGTCCGGGGCACCTCTACCTTTTTGAGTCTCCGTCGGGTCGCGGTAGGGTTTCTGGCTCCGTCGACGAAAGAGGCGGAGATGGTCCCTTGACCCTTTTCCTCGGAGCCCTCTTCATCTTCCTACTCCGCTCAGAGAAGGGGTAGGGAGACCGTGGGGTCAAAACCCCCGAAAGGTACACAGACCGTCCCCCAAACGTGAATCCTTGAGAAAAGATTTACTGGAGTGTGTTCTTAGTCCTTTCCTCACTTCCGCGACGAAGGGAAGGTCACAGGACCCTGTCAGACGGTTGGCGTCCGTGGGTCTTCCGGGGCGACAGAGACGCCGACGTCCTTCCGGGTGTGTGAGCCTGCCCGCCACCCGACATCGTCTCTGCGCTCCAGGCGCACTGACACCCGCTGTCTGGACTAGGGACCGGTCGGGTAGGAAAGGACGGACCGGTGTTGAGAAGGTGGTCGACTTCTGGGGTAGGACCGAGGTAAGGCCGGTCCGACTCAACCAGGGACAGTAGAGGAGACCGGCTCGATGGACGAGTTCGAGACAGAAGGTCTCAGTGTCAGGTCGGACAGAACCAATCCCGACTAAAGAAAACAAAGAAATGTAAATGGATTCGTCAAGTGGTGTGATTCTTCGTTGACGTACCTTTCTGGGAAAGGGTGCCCAGACACCCTCTGACAGGTACACTTCTGTTAATTTGGGTCTTGGTATGT
The DNA here is from genome assembly GCA_006410555.1 of Capra ibex. Classification (NCBI taxonomy): domain Eukaryota; kingdom Metazoa; phylum Chordata; class Mammalia; order Artiodactyla; family Bovidae; genus Capra; species Capra ibex. The sequence continues at coordinate 95,047,926 of SJYO01006231.1, forward strand.
GATTGTCACTATTAGTACTGCTATTCGTATTGTTGTCTACTAATGACGTTCTCTATTGGTATTTATCTTCAAGGATTTAGTAGGTACTTAAAAAAAAAGTAAAAAGAAACGTATAGATAATACCGGAGGAAAGGGATCACGTATCTCCGGTTCCGGATCAACAATCCTCTTCCCTCAAGAAAAACGAACGAAAAAAACGATTCTTGAGTATAAACTTACGCTTCCAACTTAGAGCGTGTGTACAACGACCGTGAGATTTTGTTTCCTTAGAATAAGTGACATGGACGCACCTAGACGGACGTGAAATTAATAATTATAAATGTATATAAATGTATTTTCTTAATAATTAATTTTCGTTGAACTAGAAGTAAAGTCAAGTCAACGAGTCAGTACTCGCGTGTGGTCCGAAGGGAGAGGTAACGGTTGAGGACTTTAAACGAGTTTGAGTACAGACAAGTAGGTTGGTAGAGTTGGAGACAACAGCGGAAGAGGAGGACGGAAGTTAGAAAGGGTCGTAGTTCCAGAACAGGTTGCTCAGTCAAGAATCGTAATCCATCGGTTTCACAAAGGTTACTTATAAGTCCTGACTAAAGGAAATCCTTTAGTAAATCATGGTTCATTTATGACTTTGATAGAGATACGACCCATGACCATTATTTTTTATATTATCGCTTAATTTAAAATGCACGATAAAGACAAAAAAGTCTTGAAATATATTTAATAAAATAAACTAAGAATCTTAGTTTATTTTGACATGGAACCTTTGTCCATGTCAATAAAAGTAAAATATCCTACTTCGCTTCCGTGCCAATCCAACTCGTACAACGGGTCTCAGTGGAGCGACCGTTCACTGGTTGGTATTACGATTAGTTCCGACGGACGTGGGAGTGCCTCAACGACCAGACCACGCTCTCACCGTTCGGAAGTCACGTTTTCACGACGACCCCTGCACCGTCCAGGTTCCCTCCGTCTTCGCCGTGCACCGAGACCCCTCAGACCCTTTCGAAGACATCTCACACTGTAGATCCGTCCACGAGTTGTCTCCCTCCCCTCCGTTACACCTACGCCCCCCGCGACATCCGTGGAGTCGGTCCCGTCGACGCCACTTCCTGAAGTCCGGGACGTTCACAGAACAGACCGACTTCCGGTCCACACTCGACCCCCTCCTTCTGTCTTTACCTTCGTTCGTCTAGGACTTTCAGGAAACCACCACCAAATCGACGATTCAAGACAGGCTGAGAATGTTGGGTACGGTCCGAGGAGACAGGTACCCTAAGATATCCGTTCTTATGACCTGGCCCAACGGTAAAGGAAGAGATCCTCTAGAAAGACTGGGTCCTTAGCTTGGGCCCAGAGGACGTAACATCCGTCTAAGAAATGGTTGACTCGGTGCTCCCTTCGGGGAACATCGAGAGGGTGGTCTGGTCGTTGAGGAGCTCCCGTACTCGTCGGATCTAATCGTAATGTCAAACCTGTGTAAGGTCACTCCACCGAGACCCGATGTACAAGTTGGATTCGACTCCTTACGGAGTCGAAGTAGGATATTTCACTTTTATTGACACGGACAGAGACTCCACGAGATTCTTAGTTTTTCTATTGAGTATTTTTCAAGACCTTTTTGTCTTTATCATGAATTTTAAATTTCCCATTTTCAGGAAATTACCGTTCGATTCCTCAGTTCTAAGTCACCCTCCGCAGTCCTCCACAGACAGAAACCTCTCGACTTCTCGGCACACCCGTTTTTGTCTCGACGTGTCCGCCCACTCGTGTCCCCGGACCGTCCCCGTCCTCGAGGGGTCCCGTCGCGTGGGGAGGGGTCCCCGAAGGGTGTCCGGGGGTCTCGTTGGCGTGCGGAGAGAAGGGCGTCTCTACGCCGATCGCGACGGTGGCGGGGGAGGTACGTGAGAGACGCCTCCTCCTGGGACTCTGTGTCTGCCCGCGGAGTTCCTGGGTAAAGTCGTGCTTCGTCGAGGAGAGCCGGGTCCGTGTGTAGTTGACGGGGCCCACGGGGGTGTGTCCGTCGGCGCCCGAGGACGTTCGCGGGGTGAGTCCCACGGGACATGGGTTAGGGTCGGGGGCATCGACGTTAGGTCGACGCTTGTGAGAGTAGTGGGGAAGAGTCCAGAGGTTCCTTTTTGAATGGGACTCCTCGTCACTGTGCCCGACGCTCGTGTCTGTCCGCACGTCGTACCCTGTGTCCACGAGACCCAGACTAGATCCGAAGACACCCTGAAGCCCGTTCAAATAATTGGGGAGACCCGTGTCAAAGGGGTAGAATTTTATCCCCTTTGGTTGCAAGAGGGAAGACCTCAACAACCCTCCAAGTGTATTGACCGTCCGTCCGTCACGACAGACTCTCGGTCGATACTGACGACAAGATAGGGTCCCTGGAGTCGGTGCGACCAAGGGACTTTCCCCTGAAGGAGGACCTAAGAGTCCTCTCACCGACAAAGGCGAATCCTGTTGATATCGAGTAAGAGCAATAAGTGTCACCAATACAAGATGTTTCAAAGGATCTTGTGACTTAAACGGCTATGACGAGGGTCCCCTCGATGTCCCGAATCGAGGATACTCGAAGGCCAGCGCTGTAAAAGTAGTTGACTAGGTTTATGATGAAACAGAATACAAAAAGACGAATTTCGGTAGAATAGATTATGTATGAAAATTATGGGATCCTGACTTGAGTATCGGTCCCCGTGACATTGAGTGCGGACTTCCTTCGAGGAGATTGAGTATAAAAGAGGCATTCCGTGTAGGGTCGAAGAACGGGAATTTTCGTGGCGTACGGTGCATCGTGAAATCGTAATATGGACCCGGCAAAATTTGTCGTCTCAGTAGTTGTCCATTGTGTCTTTGCACTTCTCGTGCCGCGAATCTAAAGATTTTCCTCTGCACGAGTACCAAACTGGCGACTTTGTTCTTCCGCCTCTCCGCAGAACGAGGTGGAGTCGCCCCTCGGACGCACAGACCACTAAGTTTATGAAGTGACGAGACGTGTGTGTGTGAAGGTGTCTACAGGTTTTAGTGGTGTTCATAACTAGAACCCCAAATGTCTATTGAAAATGGCTCATCCACGTAATTTTTTAACACATCATGTACTTTTTACTAGTTGACATAGTAGAACACTTTTCCAATCGTCTTGTACCTGTGACGGGTTCCGGTTCGGGAACCTTTCCGTGTCCCGAAGCACTGTGAGTGGAGGTGGACGGGACGTAGGCACGTATCGGTACGACGGAAGGATTCCACCTACGACCGGACCGGACACGACAGACTTATTTCCCGTCGTGGTCTAAGAGTCGTCCGCCTCAGGGAGGGAGAGACCCAGTCCGGGACGGGTCGTGGGGACCACTAAGTTCCGTGGATGGCGTGCGGTGACAGGTCATCTGAACGCTCAGGACCCAGACCACCTCCTACGCCATTCCCCGGTGGGCCCGCGACCTCAGGTCGTGGTGTAGGTCCCACGGGTGTTCTTCTGGACCGTTGTCCCGTCTCTCTCCCCTCCCACTCCCTCCCGACACGACCCTCGACTCGAACCGACCTCCGTCCGTGCTCCCCTCGTGACGGGGTGTCGGGGTCGGGTCTCACACTTTGTAGCACGCAGTACTCAGGTGATGTAATGAAGAAAAAGGAGTTTCCGGAAGTCGGTCAAAGACTAGGGATAGTTTTTAGGGGAGGATGAATAAGGACAAATAGGAGGACTGAGTCTTTGTGGACGTCCGTCCCCGACTAAGTTCAAAATGTCCCGAGTTTCGAGTGTATTAGGTCCTCCGGGAGAAGTTCTTTTTGTGTTTTAGTCTAAACTTTTGATCGTAAACAGTCTTACTCCTTCATGTTGTTTGGTTTTGTTGTTCCTGAAGGGACCACCAGACCACCGATTCTGAAATGTGAGGGTTGCGTCCCCAGGCCCAAGCCCCGGACCCGTCCTTTGGTCTAAGGTGTACAACGTTGATTCTGAGTCGTGTTGATTTGTTTATGTATAATTTGTTTTGTTATGGTGTTTATAGTGTTTTAGGTCTTTTTGTTACACTAATAATTGACGGTCTATGTAAAGAATACTGTACAGAGAGACTGTAAAGACCGACATATGAAACTACAGAAAAAGTATTCTGTTACTATAAATTGTAGTAAAAGGTGTAGTTGTTGTCCTTCTATTACAACGGAGTTTTCAGTACTACCTTTTATTGTCCGTTTAAAAATCATAACCGGTTTAACAGGGTAAAAAAAAAAAAGGTAGAGACTTCGTAAAATCCTGTAAAGCAAAAGGAAGAGTAGTGTTACAGTAGTTGTAAACAGTTGTAGTGATAAAGGGGTTATTTAGTCTCCTTTACAAATGTAAAACGTTGATAAACTAAATAAGGAGAAGTAATTAGCTTACTAAGTCGATTTACTTTCGGACAGGTAACAAGTATAAACTCCAAACGAATAACAAATAAAAACCGACGCGACCCCGAAGTAACGAGACACACCCGATGAGAGATCGTCGAAGAGTCACACCGCTAAAGAGGACAACGTCTCGCGCCCGAGATCCCATACCTGAGTCAACGAGGTACCTGAGAAGGACCTCGTCCTCCCGTATCTTGTACACAGGGGACGTAAACGTCCGACTAAGAAAAAACAACGAGTATTCCTTATAACCTGGATATCAAAGGGAAAAAATTTTTGATTGAAACAAAGGAAAACCGACACGACCCGGAAACAACGGAAAGAGATCGCCACCACTCACCCGCTACGAGAGGTCAACACGCCGTCGCTGAAGAACGACGTCACCGCAGAGGACGAGGTCTCGGGTCCGAGATCCCGTGTGCCCGAAGTCGTCAGTGCTGTGTGTCCGAGTCCCCGACGCTGGACGTCCGAGGTCTCGGGTCCGAGCTGTCGACGAGACATCGTACGCCCTAGAAGGGCCCAGTCCCTAATTTGGACCCAGAGGACGTGACCGTCCGTCTAAGGAATGGTGACTCAGTGGTCCCCTTGGGGTCGTCCACCTAAGAATTGGAGGCTTGATGGTACCTTCAGAGACAAAAAAGGAAAATTATTTTACGACGAAAACCATACGAGACTTTTATAAAACACTGGTAAAAGCATAACTATGGTCTTATTAATGATAACTGAAATAACGAACTGAAATTGTGAACAAAGTATAAGGTAAAATTAGACGAGAAAGTGGGAGGTCAGATTGTTTTATTAGTCAATGTTTTCTTCCATTAAAAGTGTATGTGAATTCAGTCCTCAGACATTACAAATAAAATGACTTTACAAGATTTTACGGAGACATTTAACGTCAAATTCACCGTATAAGTTCGGAAAAGTCACAAACCTTATTTGAAAAAAATTGACAAGTACAACTCCAAAGAGAAGACCGGAGTCTTTAAAATTAAGGACATAGCAACCGTATAGATATAACGTTCTGAACTTTACATTACCGTCTGGTACAGTAGTGTCAGTAGTTGCTTCTTAGATCCAACCGTAGACAGAATTCTGTCTAGCTTATTTTGGTGTAACACTTGATAAAGAGGACGTTCTTCTCACACAAGTCCTTTGGTATTTCAGGTAGTACCGTGTCTCTTCCGGTGTCGTTTCCGGTACCGTCTTGACTGGTTTGTATCGATTTCGTCTCAAGTTCCGTACCAGGGGTCCCCTCTTGACCTGTCGGACGAAGCCCCCTGTACCTCTCTACTCCCACCATCTTTCCCGGGAGAGACGTGTCCTTCCGTCTCGTGTCTCCCTGGGTCCGAGCGTGACTCTGCTGGACACCCTTGCGTCTCGTTCTCGTTCGGGACTCTGACTTTGTACCCATACGACTATATGGACTTCCATGACCCGTGGGTTCGTAAGTTAAAGATGTGTCCGAAGCTCCACCTGGTGGCCAGTCAGAGAGGTCTCCCCGACGACGGATTGGAAGTGACTTGTCGGGTCAGGTCCTACGTCTAGGCCGTGACCGAGGACTGTAAGGTCTCCGGAGACCCTCCCCCGAGTTCCGTGACTTCTGTTGTCAAAAGGACCATTGGAGTGTGTGAAGGTCCAGTCCTCCACCGGGTCCTCTCCGACTTCCTTCGCAAGAGGGTACCTTTCGGAGGCAGACGTGAACTGTCCCGATATAATCGACGATTATAAATTGTAATCCTGTAAAGTGTCTTTTAAGACAACTATTAATCTTCTGGGCCGTTGGGACCCGGGATCCAGGAGTTACCGTCGTTACCCGGCGGTCTCCTCGTGCCCGTGACCAGACCGATTCTGACTAGGCCCAGACGACGCCGTCACGGACCTGACACCTGTTGTGGACATCTTCCCCACGGGTCCCCTGTAGGGGCCCTTGGGTTTACGGTGTGTGGGGTCCTCTCCGTCAGGACGCATCACGGGTCTGTCTGCCCGTTTCTCCGTGGGACGGATCCAGTAGTCTCGTGTGTATAGCCACTGGGTCGATTCGGAGCAAGACGTCCAGGTTGCGTGGTTCTTCGCCCTTTCTGCCTACTCCTCTTCGACCTCTCTGCCTTCGACTCAGTCCGTCGTCGACCCTCCTTGAGAGTAGAGTGATCTTTCCGTTAAGAAGCCACTCGCCCCTTTCCTCCTCTTCCTTTCCTTACGAACCCAGGGAGCCGGGGAGGACCCTCCGGGACCCCCTTCGTCTCCGGGTCCTCTAGGGCGCTTGAGAGGCGGCACTCTAGGCAAGGCCCTTCGACGTGTTCGGAGGCGCCTCGGGGCCCGTCCAGGGCCCGTGGCTTAGGCCGTCCCCGGCGGCGGTCGGAAGAAGACCGGAGGGGCGAACCGGCGTCCGAGGGGCCGGCGGGCGGACTGCGCTCGCGTCTACAGAAGGAGCTCCGGGGTCGGGGCAGGAAAGGACCGCGGGGGGGCCGGCCGCGGGTGGCGGGCGGGCGCCGGGCGAAGGGCCGGAGGGCGGGGCGAGGGCCGGGCCGGGGCGCGGCGGGCCGGGGCGGCGCGCGGCTGCACGCGCAGGCGTCGCTGCGAGGCGCCGGGCCGGACCGGCCGCCGGCCGGGAGCGAACGGCCGCGAGGGAGGAGCGGGCGGGGCGCCGCCGCGGGTGTCCGGGCCGGTGGCGCGCGGAGAGTGGGCACTCCGGCGGCGGGAACGGCACCGGCGCCGCGGCGACGTCGTGCTTCTTCCCCAACCGCGCGAGGCAGTGGGTGTCGCGCAACCGGTGGTCGTGGAGGAGGCCCGGGTCGGTGTAGCGCCGCGGCGCGAGTGGGCCGGCTGCGCCCGGCCCGCCTTCGCGGCGGCGGCAGCGGAGCGCCTCGGCTCGCCCGCCCCGCCCCGCGCGCCCGGCCGCCGCGGGGGACCGCCGGCGGCCCCGTCGCCCCCGGAGCCCTGAGCGTCGCGCAAGGCGAGAGGGGCGGGCGAGCGTCCTGCCCACTCGGGCCGGAAGAGGCGAAGGGAGAACCGGAAGACCGGTGTCCGGAAGCGCGCCGGCCGAGTAGCTCCTCGCCCAAGTCGGGGCCCCGGTTACCGGACACCGGCCTTACCAACTCTTCGTAAGTCCATCGTGCCGCGGACCGCAAAACATTTTTGGACAGGTCCCAAACGTCCCTTTTACATTTCCTTATCGGAAACCTTTATGTAAAAATCGACTGACAAGTCTCGTTTGGTCACGGACAATTGTAAACCTTTCCCACCGACCTTTTCACAATCAGACAACACCACTGAGTCAAACTGCGAACCCGGATTCTGCTTCCCTTGGAGTTCCTCAGGTCGTGCCCAACAATCCTTCGGGACTTCGGCCGCCCCAGGAGTCTTTGGTCACGTCAGGGGAGTGAACTATCTACCCCAGTGACTCCGGCCCACCCGAACCCCAGCCCCCGTCGTGGACCGGACCCCGGGGCCTCCGAACACGTGTTCGAACCCATCCGTCGTCTCTCTCCGACCTGTACACCTAGGGACGATAGGGTCACGAACGGACATCCCACCTGACGGAGTGTCAGGTCTTCTGAGAATTCTCATGACCTCACCCAACGGTAACGGAAGAGGAAACTCACTTTCTCCCTTGACAATTACAGCGGACCCCGTTATCCGTACTTAGTTCTAAACAACAAACCAGTGAATGAGTGCAGGCTGAGAACGCTGGGGTGCCTGTCATCGGAAGGTCCGAGGAGACAGGTACCCTAAAAGGTCCGTTCCTATGACCTTTCACTTTCACCGAATCAGGACAGGTCGTGAAACGATGGGGTACTTGATATATATCAGGTACCTTAAGAGGTCCGGTCTTATGACATCACCCATCGGAAAGGGAAGAGGTCCCCTTAGAAGGGTTGGGTCCAGATGAGCGTAACGTCCGCCTAAGAAATGGTCGAGTTGGTGTCCCTTCGGGTTCTTATGTCCTCCCCCATCGGATAGGGAAGAGGTCTCCTAGAAGGGCTAGAAGAAGAGAAGGGAAGAGGTCCTAGAAGGGAAGGACGGAACGTTCGTCTAAGACACCCAGAGAACGGAAATTCTGTCCTCTTAGAGGGACGTTCCGTCTTCTGGGGCCAACCGTCTAAGACACCCAGAGGACGGAAATTCCGTCCTCTTAGACGGACGTTCCGCCTTCTGGGGTCAAACTAAGGACCCAGTCCTTCTAGGCGACCTCTTCCCTATCCGATGGGTGAGGTCATCAGAACCCGAAGGGACACCGGGTCGACCATTTCTTAGGCGGACGTTACGCTCATCTGGACCCAAACTAGGGACCCAACCCTTCCAAGGGGACCTCTTCCCTTTCTTATGACCTCACCCATCGTTAAGGGAAGAGGTCCCCGAGAAGGACTGGTCCCTAGTTTGGACGGAAAGGAAGAAACCGTCCCCCTAGAAATAGCGACTCGGTGGTCCCGATTTACCCTACGTCCTAGACAGACGACCTGATCCGGCGGACTCAGGACGTCCTTCGGTCTCCCTTCCCCCGTGAAATCTTAGTAAGTATCTCCGAATTCCACCAAAACTTGACCCAAAGATAGTGACCGTAAATTCTTAGATTATAATTATACTTATCTATATCCATACTTATCCATCAAAATACCAATTGTCGGTCTCACTAATTCAGAAGACTTTATAACGAACTCTTAGACTTGGTTGAAGGTCTTACGTCTCCGGACAAAATTCTGGAACCTTCGAATTTGACTAGACACAACATGAAAGACCTTTCATTAGATGGGAATTCTTAAACCATCATGTCAACTGGAAACTTGTTGATCCCAAACTACACGTGACCAGGTGAATATGAGAGTAAATTTTTTTTTTAAATTTGTGATGGTCATGACACACTAACCACCAACCTACTTAGGAGTCTGCATTTTGACATCTATCTCCCCTTGGAACCTCTCTCGGCAATTCAATCCGAGTCTAAAAAGTCGAAGAGTTTCCCATCCACGGGAATTGAACACAACAAGTTCCCAGTTGACATGAACAATTGGGGGACTCCCCTCCATTTCCCAATAAAACACGGAAGGAAGGAGTGTGTAATGACCACCCTTCCACTTTACCACGTCGACGAACTCACACGTGACCTCCCGAGCAATTTCGTCTACCGACCCGGGGGGGAGTCTCATAAACGTAAAGATTATTCGAGGATCCACTATAACTACGACGATTAGACCTCTATTGGAAACCTCTTGATAAGAAATACTCTTCCTTTTTTTTTAAAAATAACTCGTGAATCTTACACGATTCGGATGAAGTAAAAGGAGGGAATTAAAGTTTCTACCTTAAGTGTAAGGGTATTTGGAGTGACGACATTTTAAGTGTTCTGTCACTAATCATATAAGGGTTTCAACACACTGACATTTGTGACACTTCCTCCCTTAGACTACGGTCCTCCTTCCGTTTCGGGACTACCCTTGTCCGTCTCTCGTGTCGTGCGATCCGACCCTCCATCGTCGTCTTAAGGTCCTATAAAAGTAGTAAAGTTCTTCTTTGGAGAATCGAGAAGCGTCAGTAAGGAATATGGGGTTGGGGAAGGTGGGGTAGGGGGGTGGGGGTCTTTAGTCAGATGGACATAGGAATATTAAAACGAATAAGGCCTGTAAAGTATAAAACCTCTCCCACTGACTGTTGTACCGCAGTCGGTCCGAGAGGACGGGGTGAGACAGTGTCGGAGCATGGAATACAAGACATTTGTTGCTACTGCGACTGGACGTGACCCGGACGTGCGGATGAACCGGTGCCCGGCGAAAACAGGCCGCATCATATAGTCATCAGAAACTTCTGAGGCCCGACGGCGAAGGACCTCTCTTATTCGTACGGACGTCAGGGGAACCGAGGAGCTCAGAAGAAGGCCGAAGGGGACAACACGGAATAGATGGGACCCAAGTCACGGGTCTCACTCACCGTTCTGTGTATATTTCCTTCAGTATGCCAAGTATGCCGGAAAACACAAGACGGAGAAAGTGAATGACATGACATCAGTTACAAGTAGACACAAAATCGTAAGAAAAAATACGGACTTATTATAAGGTAACGAATACATATGGTGTAAAATAAATCGGTACATGGTCAACTACCTGTACACCCAATAAAGGGGAAAAACCGACAATACGTATTGTGACTATACTTGTAGACACACGTTCAAAGACCCACTTGTACAAAAGGCAAGAGAACCCATCTGGGTATTCTCATCTTAACAACCCGGTATACTATTTCGACACACAAACTCCTCGACATTTGACAAGAGGTTTCGTCAACGTGGTACAGTGTAAGGGTGGTCATTACACACTCTCAACGTGAAAAAGGTATAGATCAGTTGTGAACAATGATACAAAAAATAATATCGGTGGTTCATCTATATGTTATCATAGAGTACACCAAACCTGAACGTAAAGGGATCACTAAAAACTATAATTCGTAGACATCATGAGAACGGACCTTTTAGGGTACCTGCCTCCTCGACCATCCGACGTCCGGTACCCTAGCGATTCTCAGTCTGTGCTGGCTCGCCGAAGTGAAAGTGAAAGTGAAAAGTGAAAGTGAGAAGTGAAAGTACGTGACCTCTTCCTTTACCGTTGGGTGAGGTCATAAGAACGGACCTCTTAGGGTCCCCGCCCCCTCGGACTACCCGACGGCAGATACCCCAGCGTGTCTCAGCCTGTGCTGACTATGCTGAATCGTCGTTGTCGTCGTAATTTCTCTATTTTGACTTTAGGTCTGTCCGCTAAACGGTCAAAGTATGATTATTCACGTCTTCATCATAATTACAGGTGTGGAAGGACCAAGGTTGAGAAAAGATGTACATAACCTGTAAACGACAAAAACGGGGTTGGAGGTAAAGAAGGACGTATCGTAGTACTAAAACGACATCGTTGGTGCAGAAAGTCGAGAGTCGAGGACAGAAAGTCCCCTTCGACTTACGTGAACACCGCCGTTCTCGTCTCGGTCAAGACCGGAACCGATTCCCGCGTAAAATGGAGGCACTGGTGTCCCCGACCAGGCCACTTCCGGTACACGAAGGTTGGTTCGGTTAGCCAGTTCCTCTATGGTAAGACCAGAGGACCCCTCCGTCCGGTCGAGAACACGACTACTCCGATACTGATCGTCTACACAGGACCCCAGTCATAAACGCCCGGGTCTGTAAGGTATTCACTATATACGTATGAGCACCGTAAAATCGAAAACCCTTTGTGGTGTGATAAAAAAAAATGAATACGGTCAAACCCAACCCCAAAGTCAGTAAACGTTGGTTCTCTCAGGAGTGACTATGTCCATAGGTGGTTGTCATGAGGTACCCCGGTTACGTAGAAAAAGTTGTTCAAAAATAACTTTACCAATATAATCGTTTAGGACGTGTATGTCCATATGTGATAACCGTATATCCTTATATGGTATGTTAAAGTGATGAATTAATATGAATGTCGTTGACATGCCTGGATCTTCAACACGACGGGTCTTGTAAAATTTCCAACGGTTCTTTAGTCGAGTGTAACATAAACATCCATAGACACAAGACCAGTTTCACTGGGAAGGCATATCACTCAGGGGTCTAATTCGATTACTAGTTAAAATGAAGAACCTATAAACTATACACAAAAAAGACCATGTTCTCTAGGTTACCGTTTAACTTCAGTCCATATGTCAGAGGGAAAGTAGGGAGTTCCACCCTTTTATTCAACAACCGATGTACATCCATATAGGGTTCGGAGGGGGTGGGGTTTGATGGACACGATATCAATCTTTTTATCAAAACATACGGTGGGAGACTCTACAACACGTACCAAACGTCTTTGAGCCTCCTTCTCCGCGACTCGAGAAACTTACCGGCTTTATACTTTCGCGATTGAAATTGTACTCATATTTTCGATGACTTCCATTTTTTTGGTTAACACTACATACACCGGATCCTGGACCTGGTTGCAGAAGAGAACAAATCCTCGTCCTAACAAGATAATCTACTACCCCGAGGGGTATAAGGTTTATCGTAAAGGATCGAACCTCAGAAAAGGACAAAAATAGTAGTGACCCAGTTCAAAGGAATTGATCTCAGTGACGGTGAGTCTTCACCTGGGACGAAAGGCAAGAGTCGGATTCTGAGGTCGAAGACCGGGATTCTAACCCGGTTCCCACGGGGAGGAGGTTGACCCAGCCGTTCTGTCCGGACCCGACGGTCCCTCACTTACCTGTACTATGGGAGAGTGAAGAGAGATCCTACCGACACAGTAGAGTCCGACCCATGGATCGTCTCCTCAGCCCTGAGACCGTGACCAGTGTGGGTGACTGGACCAGGACACCGTACGACCACCCGTCATCCGTCACTCAGAAAGACGAATCCTTGTCGAACGAGTCGACCCTTTCTTCACCGGACTCCACACTACCAAATGGAGAAGACAAAGGTGTCTGTAGAACCGAGTCACGACGGGGCAGTGATCTTTTGAGGAAATCGCAGTGTATCACATTTACGCACATACACACACGTACGAGTCAGCACAGGTCGAGAAACGATGGAGTACCCGACGTCCGAGGAGACAAGTAACTTAAGAGGTCCGTTCTTATGATCTTACCCAACGGTAAAAGAAGAGATTCACATTTATGTGCACCTGTATTAATACCTACTTCCTATTTAGGATGTCGTTTAATCTTAAGCGAAACACAACCCAATTTAAACATTTTTATCGAGTCTTGATAGTAGACATTGAGAGGTGTCTACGACCATCGAGATTCAACGATTCTCGACCTGTCTCACTAATAGTGCTCCCCATTCCTCGACTACTTTCGATCAGTCTGAAGGGTCTACTGGTCGTGCGGAGAACGGACGTGTGTCAGGACGGGTTCACCTGATATCGTCTGACCACTCTTCACTCGGTAAAGCCCGGTCGTAATTTACTCACCCACTGGGATTTTCGACACAGGGTCGCCTAGTTCTGGGGTGACGTCGACTATTTTCCCACGATTACTGTAGGAAGTCGAGAACCGGGAAGGTGGCTTCTTCTTCCCCACACCAAACACTTCCACGAATGTCGACTCGGCCTGCGGTGGGACCCGGACTCATCCGTGCGAGACCGACGACGGAGACTCGGTGACCGTCACGAAGGGGTCCGGACGGCAAAGGCTCTTTCAATGAGGAAAGTCCGACGACTCGGCCCAGACACAGTGGAGTCTGGAGACAGACAGACACCTGTACGCACACCCACTAGGTCACCCTCCTTGATCCTCTGGACCCTGTTTCCGGACTCACTAACGTCGTCGTGTCTTAGGAAGCCTTTGTGACTATGAGTTCAGACGTCCTTCAAGTCTCAAACAAACAAAAGACAAACAGTGTTTCATAGAAAGAGAGGGGGGGTTCAGTTTCACTTCTTTCGTACCGAACTCGATAGCACTTGACGTTCCCCGTTTTGGGGTCAATTCAGGGTTCAATACTTGGCCCTCGGCGGGTCCCGAAAGACCCTGGTACCCTCAGTTCAGAACCCGTTTATATAACAAGAAAGTCGTGAGCTCCGGTTGCTGTAGCGGAGAGGAGGTGCTAGTGACTTCCGACCACCCTCCGTCGAGACCTCTCAAGTCCACTGACGAAAATGGGGTACAGGTGACTTCTGGGTGACTTGAGAAGGAGTTCCAAGTCGGAAACCCCTAGAAAGTCGAGACCTCTCAAGTCCACTGACGAAAATGGGGTACAGGTGACTTCTGGGTGACTTGAGAAGGAGTTCCAAGTCGGAAACCCCTAGAAAGTCCCATGGGGATTCTTTCTCCCGTTTGGAGGATTGAACTGAGGGTCTCCTCACTATCCCCGACCGGTCGACCCCTGTACCAGAGAACACCCTCTTTGGGAAGAGAAGACCAACACCCTTGGCCGACGAAACATCCTGTCAAATTTTTTTTTTTTCGTGTTAAAGTACTTCCTTTGTGTCCGTGGAATGGAGACATCGGAAAAGGGGACTTAAAAGAGACATTGTTTTGAATTTTAGAAATTCCGTACGAGGTCAGGACGACTTTCTTAGAATTGGTGTAGGTACCTACAAGGTACTTGTACTGTAAGTAAAGTAGGAAAAGGTTTATCTGAAACCTCACTAAATGGTTGTTCCGGTTTTCTTTACCGTTTTCAGCTGTGTAGAGTGAAAATTGTTGACGGAAATTGTCCCTTCTGTGAATAAAATTCGACACCTACAGTATCGTCAACGGGGTATGTACCTCAACCCTCACTTAAGACTCAAACTATTGGGGTTTGGGGTAGAGACCCGTAATCACTCCGAAGAGGACCGTGTCGTCACTTCACCGATGGTTAAAGGAAAAAAATGGTGAAAAGAACTTATCCCTTCAAGACGAGTCACCAAAAAAGATTCAGTCAACGACAGACATCGGGGAAGACAGGAGTTTACAGTAACAGGACCAAGAGTTTAGTCACCCACTAAAAGTGGGATAAGACCGTAGGTAGTAGTAGACTCGAATCGAATCCTGGGGGTCCGGATAGATATGGGTGAAATCCTCTGAGATTGGAGTCACTCACACACACCCTTCCTCCCCTCCCTCTCTAAACCCCGTGGGCTCCGGACCTACTGTACCACGGATGAAACCATCGAGATCCATAACACAGGTAAATTGTGTCGAAGGGTCATAAGACTACGGGTCACCTCGGTGTGTGACTAGTGGGAGCGGAGGGGTGTAGAGACGGACTCCAGGTCCCGACATAGAGACACGGAGGGGATCTTCAGAACGGTCGGGAGTCTAGATTCGACAAGGGTACAGAGACAGGGAGACACAGGGGGGTTGGGGGACCCAGTGACTCTGGTCGTGATCCGAAGGCTAAGTTAGACTACTGAGGGAGGAGGGCTTGAGAGTCGGTCTGCGGTCGTGGGTCCGTGATGTCCGGATGGGCCGAGTAGGGGAGGTCGAGGAGGAGAAACGTTTCGACTCTACACTCGGGAGGGGTGTCGTTTCGAGAGGGAAGGTCCTCCACTTGGGTTCCGGAACGACCAGAGTCAGGGGACCAGACGTGCCGTAGGAGTCGTTGGTGTCCAGGACGACCGCCCGAAGGACTCGACGTGGTGTGGGAAGGTAGATGCGGGACTTTGGAGAAGTAGTGGGTGGTGGTAAAGTAAACCCGAGTGTAGAGTCGACCGACTATTCCACGGTCAAAGTCATTGTCGGATTGTTAGTGACCTAAGTGGCATTGAGGGATATATACACAAACCGTGGATCACTCTTGAAGGATGGAAGAGGGAGAGTTACGACGAAGGACCTTTACCACGAAAACAAAGTACTTCAAATACTCGTGGTTGGTAACAATGTCCACTGCCCTATAATTGTGGTAGAGGAACAAAACGACGTCTTAGTGACGAGTCTACTATTTCCGCTTGTCGTTCGTTCTATTGTAAACTAAAAAAAGGTAATTTTGGTCAAAGTATATTGTGTCTTCAGTTCTTTTCTTGACCTACACTCCCCATAATTTTATACTCTTCTCGAATATTTCGGGTGTCATTTATAGTTCAATGAGTTTAAATCAATAAGATAAAACGAATTTGAGAAACATCGGGGTGTCTCTTCAACCCGATAGTCGAAGTCTAACCACGTAGTCAGATGTAGTCCCACAAGTCCCTTCATACAGGTGAGGAGACCCGGTCCGGAAAGAAGTTTTCACTCTGAGTGGTCTGAAACAGTTCTGTTCGAGGGCCACCATTTCGGACAGAGGGGGACTCTTCCGTCTCCGCCCGTCGGGACCTACCTGTGCGACGGGTGCGTGTGGTGGTTCGGATCGGGAACGTGACACCTGTCGAACCGCCAATGACCTGGTTCACGGAGACGAACGAGGAAGAGAAAGGACTTTCCTTTCGTCCCGATACCCGTCAAGAAGGGAATCCTTCAATTTTTGGTGGTTTAACATTTCAAACGTAAAATGGACAGTGTTGGGTCAAGGAGTGTCTAGTCGATTGCCTACTCCGACGAGGTCCGGGTCGAGGCGCGAACAGGACACCACGGACGACCGAGAAGTGGGTCGAACCGGACCTCTGTCCCACCTCCGGTACGGGCAGAAATGTCTCCCCGGGGACCCTCGGTCCGAGTCGAGTCTCGTCAGAGGACTTCCCGGTCTCCCAAACACCACATTCTTCGAGTGAGGAGATAGGGAGGGTGAGAAGTTTATCATGAGAGACGGGGGAAGGGGAGTTTGGGTGTTTTTTGTTAGTCTCCAATAGTATAGTAGGGGCCGATTCTGACCGTCTGTGACTCTATGCCCCGTCTTCGTGGAGAGACGTGGGGTTGAAAGGTTCTGTGAGACGAGGTACTTGGAGTTCGAAGAGTGCCCGTCCTGACGGATGTCACTCTTCACGAAAGAGACGTTCGTCGGACCCCAGGGCGGGAGACGGTCCTAGGGACCCCCACCCCGCCCCCGACCCGTCTCCTAAAGGGGAACCGTGTCGAAGGTCGTTTCTCTGTTGCACAACAAACCCTGTTTTTTACGATGGGAGGGATAAGGACCCTCTATACTGGAAGGTCTTCAATGACAGACAGAGAGGCCTGTTTTCGTCCTGTAAGACATCGACTCATCCTTTCACCGGGGTTCAAAATCCTTTCTCAACCCTAGACTTCGTGATAAGACTCTCTTAAAGGAGCATTCTTTACGGAGAAACCGACAAACTGTCACTTACACACGGGATCTAAATGGTCTTTAAGTTTATAAGATACTTATCCGTCTGAAAGTCCCAGATTCAAAAATCAAAGAAGAGCTCATTAAAGTAAAGAAAAGTCATTTCCCTACAGACCTCACTTTAAATTGTATATACGAAAGTATTACGTGTTTAGTCTTCTGTGAGGTGACCCTAGATTCAAGACCAAGTCCCTTTGTTCCAGTACCATCACTGTGGTACCAGTCTTGACTCGGCGGAAGAGACCTTCTACCGGTTTGGTTTGTGACTGCGTCCACGCACAGACCTTGGAGGCTGTCTGGTTCGAGACGAGAGGAACTCTATGTAAGAGAGTGACATTTCGGTCCCCCGTCTGGGCAGAAAGATTTGTCATGAGAGAACCTTGACAAATAGTTTTTATAAAAATATCATGTTTCTGATCTCATGTTTCCTTTTGGTTTATTTTCGGGAACCAATTTCGATTTTTCTTTTTCGACAATTGAGACGTGACGAGGTCGGAGTTTGCTATCGTACGACGACCAGTGAGCCTCCACTGTAGTGTGGGACTAAGAGACTCCGCAAAGCAAGGTCCGTGGTGACACAGACTCCGTA
This sequence comes from Capra ibex, assembly GCA_006410555.1. NCBI lineage: Eukaryota > Metazoa > Chordata > Mammalia > Artiodactyla > Bovidae > Capra > Capra ibex. The sequence goes on from SJYO01006231.1 coordinate 95,065,556, forward strand.
GACTCGTTGTGTAGTGTCGTCCTCTTCGGTCGAAGTGTCCTCTTTACCGTTCACAAGGGGAGTTTGAGACAGGATGTCTCAGTTATGCTTATTGTCCCGTTCAGACGCACCGAACGACGGTCTAGTTTAAGGTCCGTGTACCTTGACTTCAGTGTGTGACTTCAGAGTGTGTCCTCGACTCCCGAATGTACATGTAGAGATACATCGAGTATAGGTCTCCTCTTTGTCCGCTTGATACCACGCAAGAACTCGTTTTTCCTACGCGTCAGTCGAAATAGTCAATGTGACACCAAGACACAACCCTCGTGAGACCTCTATGTGCAAAGAACTCTACCATTGAACTTGTACCCTTCTTGTGTGCACAGAGACTACAGGCGTTACGGAACTCGAGGACCCGGACGAAGTCGACTCCGACTGCCTCCCCTGACCCGACCCCCCCATCTGAATTCTCCCGACGAATGCACCATAGAGTGTCGTTCCTCCACCAACTAAAAAGAGTTCTTTCGTGAGGCTCGAAAAACTAAGACTGTTGGTGACCGGTAGTGGGTCCCCAGTGATACGGGTCGACCGGAGGACTCGTGGGGGAGGGGTATGGGGAGTCGTCAACGGTTCTTCTGTCCAGGTGGCCGGAGCCCCTGTCCTGAAAGGCACAGAGTCACCAGTGTCTTCGTGACGAGTGGAATACGGTGCGAGACGACCCCCCGATCGTTGTTGTACCTCTCGACGGGTGGGACGTGTCGGACGTCGAGGTGACGTCGCGAGCCCCAGTCGGAGTCTCCTCCTTGTTCTCTGCTCCGAAAGATAATCCTTTGAGATCTTCCTCCGGGAAATTGTCCTTCATTTCATTCTCTGTCCTTTTACGTCTCGTCCCGTGTGGTCGTTGCACACGGGACGTGGTCAGTCTTCGTCGCGGATATCCGAAATCATACGACATATTCGCCCCTCGTGTTTCCAATAGATTTTTGGGGTCGCAGTGGGGTTGTGTCTATCGTACACTAATAAGTCTCGGGTGACCGTTTCGTTAGGATGGGGGACCCGGGGCGCAGAAGAGGCCTTTGTCGGTCCGAAGAACCCCGGGTACAAGTCACGGGTCGAAACCCCTCCAAAAGGCACGGCACTCCGGTGGACCCGTTATTTCGACGGGAGTTTCGGAGCGGAACCCCCTGAAACATTGGGACTCGGGGTTGGACACGGACCTTTCGTGACGGTAAGAGGGTTTTACCTGTGTCTGTCTTCTTATGTTTTGTTCTTTCCACTAGTATTTAGTTTTCCTTCCCTGTCAGGTGAATTTTTTAGTCCAAAACAAGAGTAGTATGTACAGGTTTCTGCCAAGCTAACACCTCTTAAGTGAAAGTATGTGGTCCGAAGCTCCCCTGTCTCTCAAGGCTACTTTCTTCACTGGTGGACCTTTTCCTCGTTCTTTTTCCCTGAATTATCCAGTAGTCCAGATATGAGGGGTGGACCGAACTTCCTTTTTTTACACCTAATAGAAGTTTCGTAGTGTAAAAGAGTTTGTACAGGTAAATCCCGAGAATGCTTTTCTTATGTCCGTAGGGAGTCACATTCGTGTGAAATTTATATATTTACAGTCACGAACCTAGGAGCTCTCTAACTGGTGGCCTCGAGAAGGTCGTTTTCGACGGACCACGAGAATTTTTCTAAGGCGAATATGTAAACTTCCGAAGACAAGACTCGATTCGTCCGGCCACCTCCATCCTCTCCCGTGTCCCAATAGTCAACCCGTCTGACTGTCCAGTCTTACGTACTTTTTGAAAGATAGATATAGTTTCAGGGAAATGTACTAATTGAGATGTGTACACTTCTGGTCATTAAAGGTCAGGAAAGAGTCTGTCGGTGACACTCGGCTAGGTACAGAGATTTATTATAAATATGTATACCGACTAAGTATTATAACATATCGTCTTTGATTGTGTTGTAACATTTCGTTAATATAAGGTTAAAAAAAAATTCCACCTTTTTTTTTTTTCTTTTAGGTAGTTAGTTGACCACGCTAGAAAAAGACCCGTCAACTAAACAGACCAACACCGTCCAGAGTCACCGCCGCGCCCCCCCAAACAACGCCGCACGTCCGCGAGAGTGACACGGTGCGTCCGACAGGGTAAACGACGTGCACCGAGGTGTCGAGGGCTCGAACCGTCGACCCCGTACACCCGGGAGATCGACACCGTGCGTCTGAATCGACGGGACGTCGTACGCCCTAGAATCAAGGGGCTCCTCCCTAACTTGGGTACAGGGGACGTAAACCTTCCATCTAAGGATTGGTGACCTGGTGGTCGCTTCAGGAGTCAACAGACAGAAGTGTGATTATGTTGTGACAGGACTAATGATGTCGAAAAACTCAGAACTTTATTCCATAATATTAACGACATTGAAACAAGAATAAAAAATTTACTATCCTACCTGTCCCTCCTCTCCTTTCTATAATATGTCTCATATCAAAATTTACTTTGGTAAGGTACCAGTGAAGAAGAACAAATTGAAAGGAATAATTTTTGAAGACGTAAATTTTTTGACCCTACTTAATTTTCTACGAACGGTAGACATATTCGTCTGGAGAATTCTCTCAGGGTTCATTCTCTATCCTACGAACTAGAGACTAACGACTCAGAGTCGCGAGTCTTCTTAGACGGGTCAGGTTGACCCGAATTTCGAATTTCTAAATTTTTTGCTTTGTTTTCTTTTCTCTCCTTCTCCTTCAAAAAAGAGACGTCCTTCTTGATTTCGGAGGTCTTCACCTTTACTCGATTCAAAAAACACTATGACACAACTAGTCGACTGTGGTTTAGAAACCACTATTTGGTACCCAGTCTTAAATGAATCGTTAGATGGGTCGATAATTGGTCAAACGAACTCTTTTTATTTTATAGTTCTCTCCTTGTGTGTTCGTCGACTTAAAATCTTTTTTCGTACTACGACCGAAACGGTCCTTTCATACCATTTAAAAAGTTGTGGACCTTTGTGGGACAAATGACTAATTGACTAAGAATAATAACCGCTGTGTTACAGTGATTCATTTGACAATTACCTCCACATTGGACATATGTCTACACGTGTCACATATTCAAATGTCGATCCACTCAAAAGTGTCTCCTCTATGGGCACTTTAGTGACCCAGTTCTTGCTCTTGGGATGGTCGTGAGACGTTCCTGGAGACAACTAGGGTCAGTGGTCCGGAAGAGAAAGGGAGGCTCCCTTTGGTGTTAAGTCTGAAAAGTCTAGTACCAAGTCAAAACGGACAAAAATTAAAGTGTATTTATCTTTGTCTCATATATAAGAAAATTCGAACCTGAAAAAGTCTGTTATGATACAACACTGTAAGTAGACACAGTAACTTATGTCGTCGTCGAACAAGTGAAAGTAACGACACACTATGAGGTACCATACTGACGGGGTGTTAAAGAAATGGATTAGAAGATAATTTTTTTTATTTTTATCTTCTAAAAACAAGAAAGTAGACGTGACACAGACTTAACACCGTACACCCCAAAAATCAACACCGTCCTCTAGAAAATAAACACCGTACACCCTAGGTCAAGAGACTAGCCCCTAACTTGGACCCGGACGCGACCACCGAACCTCAGAATCGGTAATCTAGGGGTCCCGTCAGGGGGTTAGAAGATAATTGCCGTAACAAAGGTGACCCTCGATAGTACTTATAACGACAATCCTTAGAAAAACACACCCCCGAAGGGTCCACCGTGATCGTCATTTCTTGGACGGACGGTTGCGTCCTCTATTTTCTGAAAGTACCCAGTCCTTCTAGGGGACCTCTTCCCGTACTGTGGGGTAAGGTCATAAGAACGGACCTCTTAGGATGCCTGTCTCCTCGGACTGCGCGACGTCAGGTATGCCAACGCTTCTCAACCTGTGCTGACTTCACTGGGCCGTGTGTATGTGTGTATAAAAATACATAGAGAACGTGTGTACACGTGGGTCCAGAGAAGTCAAATTAGATCCCCACTTTAACGACCCAGGATCCATCTACATATATGACCGTCAAAAGGTTTCACCGACGTGGTTAAAAATGGGGGTCGTCACCGGTTCTTAAGGTCAAAGAGACATAGATGTGATTAGGAACTATAAAAAGACTGAATTTTTGAAGACGTCAAGACCACCCATATATCACCATAAAGTAACACCAAAATTAAATATAGGGCACTACTGATTTTTCCTACTCGTGAAAAAATATACAAAAATCCGGTAAACATATAGAACGAGTAGGACTTTACAAAGAAAACGAGTAAAACAATAGTCCAACAGTCAGAAAAGGAAATAAGACTCACACTCAGGAAACAGGACTGAAGTACATTCATTATGTATTCATAATTAATGAAACGATATTTACAATATCCAAAAGAAGATTTTATGACATAATACTGTCTGTCTTAAAGAATTAAAATCACACCTAGGTAAATAGAAAATAAAATACAAATCACGAGAAAACTAAGGATACACTCTTTGACGGATCGGGTTCCAAAACTTCTTTAACAAAATAGAAAGTCTTCGAAGTAACAAAATGAAAGGTGTAAATCTAGATACAACGTAAAGTTTAAGCAAAAACTCATACCACATTTCATCCTTAACTCTAAGTGAAAGAGCAAAATCCCGAAGGGACTATCGAGTCGACCATTTCTTAGGTGGACGTTACGTCCTCTGGGGCCAAGTCAAGGACCCAACCCTTCTTAACGACCTCTTCCCTTTCCGATGGGTGAGGTCATAAGGACCCGAAGGGACCACCGAGTCGACCATTTCTTAGACGGACGTTACACCCTCTGGACCCAACCCTTCTAGGGGACCTCTTCCCTTTCCGATGGGTGACGTCACAAGACCGAACCTCTCAAGGTACCTGACATGTCAGGCACCCCAGAGTTTCTCAGTCTGTGCTGGCTCGCTGAAAACGAAAAGAAATATCTATAAGTCGACTACATGTCGGTGACTAACCTTCCGGTAAGAGTACGAGTGATGATATGTCACGATGGAAGTATACTAGTTCACAGGTATTTGCGTACCAACAAAACCCTGGTATAAGACATGATAATTCGATATACAGGTAGAAACATAGTTATGGAGTGTCAGAAATAGTGGCATGGAAATATTTTTCAGAATGGTAGATCAAAACATAGTCACTTCTTATGAGATAATCTATTCCTTCTTACCCACAGCTTAAAGTCGTTTACGGAAAAGACATAAATAATTCTATTTTTATACTGAAAAGCGAAAGTAAGACAATTACACAACTTAGGGTGACTAAGAGTTGGAACGTAAAAAATTGTTTAAATTGAACCGGCATTAAAAAGGATGAGTATATAACAGTTAAGTAAATCGATTATAAAATAAACCTTATAAATATAGATATAATTATGTTATTTAATTGAACTTTAAAAGGAAAGACCTTACAGAAACAGTACTAAACCACAGTCACAATACGACCAGAGCAACGCCCTGAACTCGGGACGTTCCTCCTTGAATCAAACAAGGAGAAAAAGACAAGAGACCTGTTTAAACACATCCTAACAAAATAAAGAAGGACTCTATAATATTTATTAAGTGGTCACTTTGATAGATCCAGATCTCAAGTTTATTTTTTTTAGTAAAATTTTTAATTTCATATCAGACTATAATATTGTAAATATTATATTATATATATTATAATATAATCAAAATCCATATGGTGTACCACTAAGTTATAAAAATATCTAATATGAGGTAAATTTCAATAATATTTTACGACGGATATAAGGAACACAAGGTGTGAGATACATGAACATAGAATAAAATATATATCATCAAACATGGAGAATTAGAGAATGGGGACCTCACAAAGAGACTTCCTTCTCAAATTTACTAATGAAATAATGAATCCAAATCATTATTTAAGACCTCTTCCTTTACCGTTGGGTACGGTCATAAGAACGGATCTCTTAGGACACCTGTCTCCTCGGACCACCCGACGACAGGTACCCCAGCGTGTCTCAGCCTGTGCTGACTTCGCTAAATCGTACATACGTACGTAACCTCTTCCTTTACCGTCGGGTGAGGTCACAAGAACGGACGTCTTAGGGTCCCTCTCTCCTCGGACCACCCGTCGGCAGCTACCCCAGTGTGTCTCAGCCTGTGCTGACTTCACTGAGTCGTCGTCGTCGTCGTCGTCATTTAAGTCTCTTAAATCTGAAGGACAAAGTCTAAAGGACAAAGAAGGTACAGTCAAAACCATGAATCATAAAAAGTTCCTTGAACAAGTAAAATAATAATTAAAAAAAATAATATCACTTTTTGTATCGTATTTTAAACGGTAGAACTGGTAAAAATTCCCTTAACACGAACACGATTCAACGAAATCAGCACAGGTTGAGAAACACTGGGGCACCTGACATCGGGTCGTCCGAGGAGACAGGTACCCTAAAAGGGCCGTTCTTATGACCTCACCCAACGGTAAAGGAGGACGTCCCTTAGAAGGGTTGGGTCCCTAGTTTGGGCGAAAGTCTAGAGTACGTAACCGTTCTCCTAAGAAATGGTCACTCGGTGGAATAGATACAACGTAAAGCAGTGAGTCAACACAGACTGAGAAACGCTGGGGTACCTGACATCGGGTGCTCCGAGGAGACAGGTGTCCCTAAGAGGTCCGTTCTTATGATTTCACCCGACGATACGGGAGGAGGTCCCCTAGAAGGGGTGGGTCCCTAGCTCGGACACAGAGAGTGCAGAGGGACATGACCGTCCGTCTAAAAAATGGTTATCACGGTGGTCCATTCGGGAAAGAGAATGTCACATATCAACTCATGACAATTAATATAAGCAACAACTCTTCGTAGACGTCTTGAAAAAGTATAACGTTTAGACTTTGTACATGGGTAATTTGTTGTTGAGGGGAGGGGGGAGGAAGATTGGGGATTATTGGGAGTAAAATGAAAGACAAAAATCCTTTAAATAATAAAAATAAAAATCACATAATTATGTATTCGAGACGTCACTATAGGAGAAAAAACGGGGAGAAAAATACCCAGTAAACTCAGGAAAAGAACTAATAGTCTATAACAGTTAAAGTAATCAGAAAAGTTTCTTTGTTGAAAATGAACTAAAAAAAAGGAGAACTATAAACGAAAGATAATTAAATACTAGAAATAATAAAGGAAATAAACTAACAAAAATAAGAAACTATCCTTACAAATGTTGTGACTAAAGATCGGAAAGAAGACAAGGTTATAAACGAAACTTTCGGTGTCTAATGGGAGATTTTATCGAAATCGACATAATGTGTTCAAAACCATACAATAATAAAATAAGTTATAAAATATTAATGCTGACGTTAAAGAAGAAACGTAAAAATTTCGACAAGTCAAGTCAAGTCAGCGAGTCAGCACAGACTAAGAAACGCTGGGGTACTTTGCGTCATACGGTCCGAAGGGACAGGTAGTGGTTGAGGACCTCAGCTGGGTTTGAGTACAGGTAGCTCAGTCACTACGGTAGGTTGGTAGAGTAGGAGACAGCAGGGGAAGAGGAGGACGGGAGTTAGAAAGGGTCGTAGTCCCAGAAAAGTTTACTCAGTCAAGAAACGTAGTCCATCGGTTTCGTAACCTCAAAGTCGAAGTCGTAGTCAGGAAGGTTACTTATAAGTCCTGACTAAAGGATAGACCTCTTCCTTTACCGTTGGGTGAGGTCATGAGAACGGACCTTTTAGTGCACCTACCCCCTCGGACCATCCGATACAGGTACCCCAGTGTTTCTCAGTCTGTGCTGACTCACTGATTTGAAAGAAAAGGAAATCCTACCTGACCAACCTAGAGGAACATCAGGTTCCCTTAGAGTCCTCAGAAGAGGTTATGGTATCGAGTTTTCGTAGTTAATAGACCACGAGTCGAAAGAAATATCAGGTTGAGAGTGTACTATATGTATACAATTGAGTTTTACCTACTTCTAGATTTATATTCTCGATTTCGATATTTTGAGAACCTTCAAAACACTGAAACTTAATCCGTTACCAGAGAATCCATACTGTATATTTTTGTGTGACTTTCTTTTTTTTTTCTGTTTAACGTGAGGTAGTTTTACTTTTTGAACACGAACTTTCTGACTTTTTTTTAGAACTACATCTCTTGCCTAAAACCTGGGTCACCCTCCTTCCTCTCCCACCTTACTTTCCTCTCTACCCGTGACTGCATCTGTGTGATGGCGCCCCTTTGTCTCCTGATCACTCTTCGACGACCCTCGAGCCCCCGAGTCGAACCACGACACACTACCGGATCTCCCTACTCTGCCCCCGTCACTCTCCCTCCGAGTCTACCTCCCTTATATACGTATGACTCTCAACTAAATACAACGACATATCGTCTTCGGTTACGATGTAACCTTCCTTTAATAGGAGGTTAATTTTTTTCCCATTTTTTTTTTCTTTTATATAGACTATTCCCACACCATAGACTTTCTATATTCCTTGAGATTATTGAGTTGTTTTTCTGTTACGTTAATTCTTTTACCCGTTTCCTGAGTCTCTGTAAAGAGATTTTGTGTATATGTTCACCGGTCCTTCGTGTACGAACGACTAACCCGATCTGCGAGTTACAGTAATCAGTGACGACGACGACGACGACGACGACGATTCAGCGAAGTCAGCACAGGCTGAGTCACGCTGGGGTATCTGCCGTCGGGTGGTCCGAGGTGGTAGGGACCCTAAGAGGTCCGTTCTTGTGACCTCACCCAACGGTAAAGGAAGAGGTTACGTACTTTCACTTTTCACTTTCACTTCAGCGAGTCAGCACAGGTTGAGAATCTCTGGGGTACCTGACGTCGGGTGGTCCGAGGAGACGGGTACCCTATAAGGTCCGTTCTCATGACCTCACCCCACGGTAACGGAAGAGGTAGTAATCAGTGATTCCTTTGTGTTTATTTTTGGTGTTAGTCCACGATGAAGTGTGTTGTGGTCTTGACCGATATTAAAAAATTTTTTCCTTTTATTGTTCAGGACTAGTTCCACACCTCTTTGACCACCCTTATATTTTACGAAGTCGGTGAGACCTTTTGTCAAACCTCAAAGGAGTTTTTCAATACCGTTGGGTGAGGTCATAAGAACGAACCATTTAGGGCGCCTGTCTCCTCGGACCACCCGGTGTCAGGTACCCCAGTGTTTCTCACCCTGCACTGACTCGTTAAAGTGAGGTTTTTTAATTTGTGTCTTAATGGTATACTGAGTAGATAAGGTGAAGATCCATATTTGGATTTTATTAATTTTCCTCCCCACGTCCCGAAGGGACCACCGAGTCACCATTTCTTAGGTAGACGGTTACTTCCCAGGTTAGGGACTGGGCCCTTCTAGGGTGTACGGAGCCTCGCTGACGCAGACATACGGTGTCGATGACTCGGACACGACTTCTCGACCCCCCGTCGTGGACGACTCGGGTGCACGGTGTCGATGACTTCGGGCCCACGGGGTCTCGGACGCGAGACGTCGTTCTCCTCGGTCACGGCACTCTTCGACCCCGCGGTGCCACTCGCTCGTCGAGAACGGGGGACGCCGATCCGTTTTCGGGGACGTTGTTGCTGAGTCGTGTCGGTTTTTATTTATGTGAAAATTTTCGTATGATTTTTCTCCCGACGTCTGTCCAAGAAAAAAGAAATAAAATAATAAAAACCGACACGACCCAGAAGGAATGAAGCGAACTCGAAGGAGATCAACGTCGCTCACCCCCAATGAGAAGGAACTTCATGTGACCGAAGAGTAACACCATTGAAGAGAACGACGTCTCGTTTGTCCAAGACGTATGTCCAAGTCCCCGTACGCGAAGTCATCAACGTCGTGCGTCAGAGGCATAGCGCCGTAGCTCGAGATCCCACACGCCCGAAGTCAGGAACACCGTGCGTCCGAGACATAGCACCGGACACTCGAGATCCCACACGCCCGAAGTCAGGAACACCGTACGTCCGAGACATAGCGCCGTACGCTCGAGATCCCACACGCCCGAAGTCAGGAACACCGTGCGTCCAAGCCATCGACGTCGTACGTCCGAGGTATAGCGCCGTACGCTCGAGATCTCACACGCCCAAAGTCAGAAACACCGTGCGTCCGAGACATAGCGCCGTACGCTCGAGATCTCACACGCGCAAAGTCAGAAACACCGTGCGTCCGAGACATAGTACCGTACGCTCGAGATCCCACACGCCCGAAGTCAGGAACACCGTGCGTCCAAGCCATCGACGGCGACCGTCCGGGATCTCGTACCCGAGTCACCGTGTACTCGAATCAACGAAGCACCGCACGCCTCAGAAAGTCCTGATCCCTAACCTTGGTACAGGGGACGTAACCGTCCGTCTAAGCATAGGTGACACGTCGGTCCCCTCAGACGTTTGTCTAAGAACATATGGTTAAGTATCGTCATAATAAATGTTGTCGGTTTTCCGTCTTCACCGGGTTTACAAGTTGTTGTCTACTTACCTACTTGATTAACACTGTATATATATATACAGCTATATATATACTGATAATATGATAATAAGATGGTATTTTTCCGTACTTCATGACTATGTACGTATGATACCACACCTACTAGGAACTTTGTACGATTCATTTTCTTCGATCTGTGTTTTCCAGTGTATAAGGTATACTAGGTTGAATATACTTACAGGTCTAGTCCATATGGGTACCTCTATGTTGTGTCTACTCCACCAACGGTCCCCGACTTCCCTCTCACCTTATGTCTCATTCTTGAATTACCCATCCCCCAACGGAAAACCCTACAAATTTCGAAAATTTTTGATCTATCTTTACCACCAATGTGTTGTGGTACTTATATGATTACGGCGACAGGTGTAACTATTGAAAATAAGGAGATTGACGAATTTTTTTTAAAAAAAAAAAACCAGAAAAGGACAGTGAAAATGACAACCACACCAAAAGAACTTAATCACCAAACCACAGAAACCAATCAAAACCTTTTAAGGGTCGGTAATAGAGGGGTTTATAACGAGACGAAGTTAGATCTAGGAAAGGAAGATACTGAACTTAATGTACATTTAATCTGAAAAAGTAGTACTAGATTTGAGAATACGGAAAAAGACATAAAAAGAAAACGGAAAACACAAAGTCCAATCGTCGTCGGACTTTATAAAAGAAGACTGGACATAAAGTCAAGTATTTAGGAAAGAAGTCACTACAGATTGAATTAGTACTACCACACTAGTGAGTGGCTCTCGGTGTGCAGGACCTTAGACTTCAGTTCACCCGGAATCTTTCGTAGCGATACTTGTTTCGATCACTTCCACTACCTTAAGGTCAACTCGACAAAGATTAGGATTTTCTCCTACGACACTTTCACGACGTGAGTTTTACGGTCGTTTAAACCTTTTGAGTCGTCACCGGTGTCCTGACCTTTTCCAGTCAAAAGTAAGGTTAGGGTTTCTTTCCGTTACGGTTTCTTACGAGTTTGATGACGTGTTAACGTCAGTAGAGTGTGTGATCATTTCATTACGAGTTTTAAGAGGTTTGGTCCGAGGTCGTTATGCACTTGACACTTTAAGGTCTACAAGTTCGACCTAAATGTTTTACGTCTCCTTGGTCTCTAGTTCAACGGTTGTAGGTGACCTAGTAGTTTTTTCGTTCTCTCAAGGTCTTTTTGTAGATAAAGACGAAATAACTGATACACTTTCGGAAACTGACACATCTAGTGTTGTTTGAGACCTTTTAAGACTTTCTTTACCCTGATGGTCCGGTGGACTGGACGGAGAACTCTTTAGACATACGTCCAGTCCTTTGTTGTCAATCTCGACCTGTACCTTGTTGTCTGACCAAAATTTGTCCCTTTCCTCATGCAGTTCCGACATATAACAGTGGGACGAATAAATTGAAGATACGTCTCATGTAGTACTCTTTACGACCTGACCTATTTCGTGTTCGACCTTAGTTCTAACGGTCCTCTTTATAGTTATTGTAGTCTATACGTCTACTGTGGTAGGAATACCGTCTTTCGTTTCTTCTTGATTTCTCGGAGAACTACTTTCACTTTCTCCTCTCACTTTTTCAACCGAATTTCGAGTTGTAAGTCTTTTAATTCTACCGTAGGTCAGGGTAGTGAAGTACCCTTTATCTACCCCTTTGTCACCTTTGTCACTCTTTGAAATAAAAAACTCCGAGGTTTTAGTGACGTCTACCACTGACTTCGGTACTTTAATTTTCTGTGAATGAGGAACTTTCTTTTCAATACTGGTTGGATCTGTCGTATAATTTTTCGTCTCTATAATGAAACGGTTGTTTCCAAGTATATCAGTTTAGATACCAAAAAGGACACCAGTACATACCTACATTCTCAACCTGACACTTCTTTCGACTCGCGACTTCTTAACTACGAAAACTTGACACCACAATCTCCTCTGAGAACTCTCAGGGAACCTGACGTTCCTATAGGTTGGTCAGGTAGAATTTCCTTTAGTCAGGACTTATAAGTAACCTTCCTGACTACGACTTCGACTTTGAGGTTATGAAACCGGTGGACTACGCTGCTTGACTGAGTAAACTTTTCTGGGACTAGGACCCTTTCTAACTTCCACCCTCCTCTTCTCCTACTGTCTCCTACTCTACCGTAGTGAGTACAGTTACCTGTACTCAAATTCATTTGAGGCCCTCAACCACTACCTGTCCGTTCGGACCACACGACGTCAGATATCCCAACGTCTCAAGCTGTGCTGACTCACTTACTTGACTTCAAGTTAATTTGGAAGATAACTCAACAATGAAAGTTGATAATGTCAAAAGTTAGAAGTGTAAGGTACATTACGATACAACAAAGTTAAATCAACGACTTTAATGGGTAGAACAGTAACCAAAGGATTTTTATGAATTTTCAATAAAATTTTAGATACATAATATAAAGGTTATTAACATATAGTACACCTAGAAAAAAAAAGAGAGAGACAAATACCAGTAAACCAGAAGACCATATGGTCGATAAAGACTACCTAACGATCTCTAGTATATACTTTTCATAACACTATGAGACTCCGACAACGACTGTCATGGAACTAGGCCTCATAAAGGACAACGGAACCTTCTCCCCTTGTAGTGAAAATCCCATTCCCATATAGTGAAGTTAGGTTTATCGTTTATTCGTTTAAGTCTCGACCCGAGGTTAAAAACTCTTCCGATTCCCACTTTTTCAACCGAATTTCGAGTTGTAAGTCTTTTGTTTCTAGTACCATAGACCAGGGTAGTGAAGTACCCTTTATCTACCCCTTTGTCACCTTTGTCATCGACTGAAATAAAAAAACCTGAGGTTTTAGTGACGTCTACCACTGACGTCAGTACTTTAATTTTCTGTGAATGAGGAACCTTCCTTTCAATACTGGTTGGATCTATCGTATAAGTTTTCGTCTCTGTAATGAAACGGCTGATTCCAGACAGATCAGTTCCGATACCAAAAAGGACACAAGTACATACCTACACTCTCAACCTGACACTTCTTTCGACTCACGGCTTCTTAACTACGAAAACTTGACACCACAACCTCTCCTGAGAACTCTCAGGGAACCTGACGTTCCTCTAGGTTGGTCAGGTAAGACTTCCTCTAGTCGGGGCCCTAAAGAAACCTCCCTTACTACCGACTTCGACTTTGAGGTCATGAAACCGGTGGAGTACGCTTCTCAACTGAGTAACATTTTCTGAGACTACGACCCTCCCCAACCCCCGTCCTCCTCTTCCCCCGCTGTCTCCTACTCTACCGACCTACCGTAGTGACTGAGCTACCTGTACTCAGACTCAATTGAGGCCCTCAACCACTACCTGTCCCTCCGGACCGCACGACGCTAAGTACCCCAACGTTTCTCAGTCTGTACTGACTCGCTGACTTGACTTGACTTGACTCAGTTTAAGACGAAGTAGGAGATCAACATATCGTATCGGGAAATCCCTGAGATTACCTTTCGGTTCCCACAAATGGTACCAAGTAAGAGGAACCATCCAGAACTTGAGGTTCAAAACAGATGTTTGAGCTGTCCTGACGAATTCAAGAGGAGTAGAGTCAGATAGTCGGTGGTGTAAAACGGGTCAAGTGTCGATAACAAATACTTAATCGTTTACGGAGTGTACGAGTTATGACTTGGAAGGAAAAGAGACCCGAACACCGAGGGTTTCAGGAGTGACGGGACCATCGAGAAGTTACAGAATTTTACGTTACAAAATTTTTACGAAAAGGGTATAAAAGACCAACACGAACCAAACTACCAACCTGACGTTTTTCGATCGTACTGTAAAGGTCTTCACCTTTGGAGTAGTTAAATAATAGTTACCGAATTTCAAGAGAATCACACCTAATTTCAGGGAAGATCTTGAAACTCAGGACTTTGACTACTTAAATTTTGTTCTCTTCCCAAACGTCAAGAGACATTTTACATTCGTGAACTAACACACACAACAGGATGAACGGCAAAAAATTAGAAAGAAGGGGTTAATCTGGTATTTGATGAATACCTATATTTAATCTATATAGCATAAAGTCGGAGAAGTGTAACACAGTGATTATGAGATATTTTAACTCAACTGACGCTACATATGGTAAGGTTACTCGTTGGTGATTAACAACAAAAAGTCAACGAGTCAGTATAGGGTGAGAAACACTGGGGTACCTGACGTCGTCCGGTCCGAAGGGACAGGTAGTGGTAGAGGGTCTCGAACGAGTTTGAGTACAGGTAACTCAGTCACTACGGTAGGTTGGTAGAGTAGGAGACAGCATGGGAAAAGGAGGTCGAAAGTTAGAAAGGGTCGTGACCCCAGAAAAGATTACCCAGTCGAGAAGTGTAGTCCACCGGACTCATAACCTCGAAGTCGGAGTCGTAGTCAGGAAGGTTACTTATAAGTCCTGACTAAAGGAAATTCTACCTGACTGACCTAGAGGAACGTCAGGTTCCCTGAGAGTTCTTAGAAGAGGTTGTGGTCAAATTTTCGTAGTTCAGAAACCGCGAGTCGAAAGAAATACCAGGTTGAGAGTGTACGTATGTACTGATGACCTTTTTGGTATCGAAACTGATTATACCTGGAAACAACCGTTTCATTACAGAGACGAAAAATTATGTGACAGATCCAAACAGTATCGAAAAGAAGGTTCCTCGTTCACAGAAAATTAAAGTACCGATGTCAGTGGTAGACGTCACCAAGACGTCGGGTTCTTTTATTTTCAGAGAGTGACAAAGGTAACAAAGGGGTAGAGAAACGGTCCTTCACTACCTGACCTACGGTACTAGAATCAAAAGAGTTACAACTCAAAAAAAAAAAAAAGTTACAACTCAAAATTCGGTCGAAAAAGCAATAGGAGAAAGTGAGAGTAGATCTCCGACAAATCAAGGAGAAACGAAAGACGGTATCCCACCACATTATACGTATAGACACCAATAACTATAAAAAGGACCGTTAGAACTAAGGTCGAACACCAAGTAGGTCGGACCGTAAAGAGTACGGTCCGAGTAATTTATTTGTCCCACTGTTATATGTCGGAAATGCATGATAAAGGGTTAAATCTTGGTCAGGTAACAAAGTACAGACCAAGATTAACAACGAAGAACTGGACGTATGTCTAACGAGTAACATGAGATCGACATCTGCTCTTATAAATATGTGTATCTTCATAACAACTTGTTTCCCGATAAAACATACGTTTAATAGGAGTTTACCGAGTCTTCCTATTATATACACACACACACACATACAGAGACACACACAGACACCCATGTCTCTCTCTCTGGTCTCTGTCTATTTATATCATTTTGTTACCTTTGGACCCAATTCCGATATAACTATAAGAAATATAAGAAGAAACGTTCGAAATTCATATTTTAATACAATTTTTTTCAAACCCCCGTTTTTACATTGGGGTTAGACTGTATTTTTCGTTGAATTAAGGTTCACCTAATTTCTACAACACACTTTCAATAGTTTGAAACTGTTATTCCTTCCATCCTCTTACCCGGAGGGACCCCCGACTCACCATTTCTTGGGCGGACGGCTACGTCCTCTGTACTCAAACTAGGGACCCAACCCTTCTAGGGGACCTCTTTCTTTATCGTTGGGTGAGGTCATGAGAACGGACCTCTTAGGGTGCCTGTCCCTTCGTACCGTCCGATGTCACGTACCCCTGTGTTTCCTCAGCCTGTGCTGACTCGCTGACTTCTCGGACTCCCACGTGCGATCCTGGGGACGACCCCGAGCGGCCCCTGTGCGGTGTAGAGACCCCGAGCGGCCCCTGTGCGGTGTAGAGACACAGGTGACGTCTGGGACATCAGGGCCCCTGGACGCCTCAGAACGGGACGGTGTTTCCGGAAAGGAAGGATACCGGGACAAGTGTCGACTGTCGGAAGACGCAGTGGACCACACACACAGAGACGTCCCAGGGGCCCATACCTTATACGGTGGAGGTTTTGGGTCCAAAAGAGAAGGAAAGTAGTACGTAGTACTATCCTCCACGTTTCACGTTACCGGACATAAATCGAGGTTCTCCTACAGACTCTACGGTGACGGACCACTGGAGCGGTTCCCCTGTTCGGGGACTGGGAGACCTCACGGACGCAGAATGGTTTCGGAACTACATGAGTTGCGAAGGACGAGTGGTCCAGTTGTGAAGGACGAGTGGTCCAGTTAAGTGTGGTACAGTAGTTATTTTCCTGGGTACTGAGTTCGACGGTTCTCAGGGAACAGTCACCTCTGTGTGTCCTAAGCGAATTAAAAGGGTCGTTACTACTGTTTGTGTACACCTTTCGACGGTGGACCCCTTCGAGTATTCTCTGAGTCGTAGTTCCAAAAACAACCGTCGTCCAGTTCGTCCACGGGAGACGACCGTACATGATTCTAAGGTCCGAGGTTTTTCTTTCGTCCACAAGTTGTGTTTGGGTTTGTTAAAACTGTGTCACTCGGTAAAAATAATCAATCACCACCCTTGGGAGGGGTTTAGGTTCAAACGTCTACGGTCGGTTCCCGGTCGAAACCTTCGTCCAACGTTCCTGTAGTCAGAGTCCTGACAATCGACAAAGAGTATGTGACGGTTAGTGGAATACAATGGTGCGATTACTTCGTATGTCCTTGGTCCCTTAACTGAGTCCCCAGAACCTGGGTCACCAAGGACACTTTTTCTGGGTCAGACCCTGAGATAAACCCTTAGGTCTCATGCGAACCTAACAGTGGACTGAGGATCCAACGGGGGGTACGAGGTTCTTCCTTCAGTCACTACCACGAAGTCCAGGGACCTACAGTCACAATTTAGTCCAGACAAAGGGTGAGAGGAGTTTCTGGGTTCTCACACATAGGGAGAAAGGAATCTCGTACGGTGAATGGTTCCGTTACTGCCTACGAGATCACTACCCCCGTATTCGCAACGAGTTTTCGGGTATCACCGGTAGAAGACGTCAGACTCTACCCCGTGTCCTTCACTATAATATCTTGACCCACTTCGAGTCTACCATTTCTCAGACGGACGTCACTACCCCTTGGTCCAAACTAGGGACCCAAGTCTTCTAGGGGACCTCTTCCTTACCGTCCGTTAGGTGAGGTCATAAGAACAGACCTTTTAGGGTACCTACCTCCTTTGACTGTCCGGTGTCAGGTACCCCAGCGTCTCAGTCTGTTCTGACTCGCTGAAGTGAAATGAAGTACCCTTTCTTTCTTTATCATTCTCAGTCTTTATTGTCTCCAATCTTTAAGCCTTTAAAATTTTATTTACGAATTAACTTTATTTTTCTTTACTTTCTCCAATCTGCCGTCGTGTCTTGACAGCCTTTGGTTCGCAGTGACTACTGGTACTGCCAGTCGTTCTAGTCCTACGACCCTACCCTCCCCGTCGAGGGTCTCGTTACAAGGATCACCGCCCTCTCTACCTGACGACCTGTCGACGTCGGTTCTGTCTGCCTGTTCGTCTTTCGGTCCAATCGACGGGGTCCCTTTAAGTATTAGGGAATAGGGTAAAGGTCTGGAATTAATCAAGAGTCTGGGTCTTGCATGACTGACTCCAGTTCCAGTCCGGGGACCACTTTTGACGTTACGGACCAGTCACAAAGGAGGTAAGAAGGGTATTCACTTTCAACGAGTCAACACAGGCTGACAAACGTTGGGGTACCTGATATGTCAGGCAGTTTAAGAGGTCCGGTTTATGACCTCACCCATCGGAAAGGGAAGAGGTCCCCTAGAAGGGTTGGGTCCCTAGCTTGGGACCAGAGGTCGTAACGTCCGTCTAAGAAATGGTCGACTCGGTGTTCCCTTCGGGTTCTTATGACCTCACCCATCGGATAGGGAAGAAGTCCCCCAGAAGAGTTGGGTCCTTAGCTTGACCCCAGAGGGTGCAACGTCCGTATAAGAGATGGCTGACTTGATACTCCCTTCGGGCTTTCCATTGACGGGTTAAAAAGGTTCCATTTACAAGAACGATAGTTCTATCCTTTCAAAAAAAAAGAAGATTTATATAACTGAGTTTTATAATATAATCAAAACCCCCAGATTGTATCACTAAGTCATAGAAATTTGTAAGGTAGGCTAGGGTGCTCTCAAGAAATATATAAGACCAATGTCCAGGAAGCAGTTTGTATCCAAACGTTTATAAAAGGGACTCAGATACCTAACGGAAAATTAAGATCATCATACAAACTCGTTTTTAAAATTTAAAACTACTTCAAATTAAGTCAGGAAAGGGGAATACCTAGTGACCACAAACAAGATTCTTTGAAAACGGATTCGGCTCCAACGTTTAAGAAAGAGGACACAAAAGGAGTTCTTTAACAATAACGAAATCCGAAATGTTAAGTCTCATACCGGGTAAAACTAGATGAAGAGTCTATACACACTCTATTCTTACGTTCCGACAAATACATGGAGACATACAGGAGACAGGGCCGTCGCAAACAACTTTTCCGATCGGTAGACTGTGCAGACTACTTCCTGATAATGGGGTTCCCGTGGTTCTTGAACTTTACGTCGTTGTTCTTTTGTTGAGTTAAAAAAATTTTTTTCCAGTTTTCCGGAACTGTGTGTGGAGTGGTCTCCCGTATGTCTACCGTTTATTCGTGTACTTCTCACAAGGTGTACTGTGCAGTAGTCCCTTACGTTTAGTTTTACTACTCTATGGCGACGTCTAGGAGACCTTACCGGTTTTAGGTCACGACTGTGGTGACTTATGGTCCGTTCTACACCTCGTTGTCCTCGAGAGCGGGTAACGACCACCCCCACGTCGGCGAAACTCTTGTCGACCGACCAAAGACTGAGTTGATTTGTCTGAGAATGTATACTAGGGCGGTAGTGTCAGAAACCATAAATGGTTTTACTCGACTCTTGAATGTAGGTGCGTTTCTGGACGTGTGTCTTATCTACGGATGTCGTCGAAGTAAGTATTGACGACTTTGGGCTTCTGCTGGTTCTACGGGAAGTCGTCACTTACCTATTTATTTGACCGTGTGGGTCTACCACCCTATACTAAGTCGTGACTTTTCTTCACTCGATGTACCTCCTCGAAATTTACGTGTGATGATTCACTCTCTTGGGGTAGACTTTTCCGATGCCACGAAGGTTGGTGTACCGTACCTCTTCTATATTGACATCTCGACCGCCTTTCAAGGTACCTAAGGTCCCCCTCTTGTCTTTCCGTCGGTCCGGTGGACCCATCGGTGAGTGAACGAGTAAGTACGAATCAATACAAAGAGACTCGTAGATGAAGTGTACCCGTCCCGAACCCCTGGTCCGTCTCCTCTCAGTAGAGGAGGGTCCATGAGGACCTTCCCATCCCTCTGCCTTTAGGTTGTTCCTTGTGTCTGTCCCTGTCCCAACGGTCCCTTCCCACGAGTCTCTGGGACCCCCGCGCATTCCCTGGGGTCCACGGGTGTGTCTTAGTGCGACTCTTCCCGGTTCAAGTCTCGGTACTTGACACTCGGCACCTAGGGTCACATCTCGTGCTCGACCCTTGTTCCCCTGGTTCAGTTCTCGTTCTGCACTGCAGTAGGACTTCCAATAAAGAGACACGCATTTCGAATCCCAACACCATTCTTGACACCCGTGTGTAGTGAAGACACCGTAAGAACGGGTTTACTTATTGGAGTCAGATTAGTACATTTCTGTAGTCTTTTAGGTTTGACTCCCCGTAGATGTTTTCTTGAGTGTAAGGTGTCGTCACGACTGTACCATTTTCTACTTCTGTGTGACTCCTGGGTAGGACTACCGAGTCTGACCTCCTGTGTACTAGGACCAGGTCTTTTTCCTACAATACCTTGCTGCGCGACTCTACGCCTATTCCAGACTTCTAATTGACAGTCAGATCTATTTACACTCAGAGGACCTGAATTAGTGTCACGGTAACAATACATTGTACGATTGAAAACTTCTTCGATCCCCTTCCCAAATTTAGTAGGAAACATGATAAAATAAAATTACGAAACCGGTTCGACGTGTGGTACACCCCATAAGTAAGGGGGTGGTCCCTACCTTGGACGTGGGGGACACCATCTTGACACCGGGTGGACCCTTCGAGGAGAGAAACATGACAAAAAATTTTCGTTAAAATCACTCCATATTAAATGTATGGTATTGTAAGTGGATAGAATTCACACTTTAAGTTACGAAAAACCATTTAAATGGCTGAAAAGTTTGAAGTGGTGTCAAGTCAAAATCTTGTAAAAGTAGTAGACACACCTAGTGTTGTTTGACACCTTTTAAGAATTTCTACACTCTTATGGTCTGGTGGAATGGACAGAGGATGTACACCCAGTTCTTCGTCGACAATCTTGGAATGTACCTTGTTGACTGACCAAGTTTTCTCCCTTTCCTCATCCTGTGTCCACATATAACAATTGAACGAATAAATTGAAGATAGGTCTGATGTAACACGTTTTACGGCCTAACCTACTTAGTGACGACCTTAATTCTAACGATTGTTTCTATACTTGTTGAAGTATATACGTCCACTATGGTGAGATTACCGTCTTTCGTTTCTCCTTGAGTTCTGGAGAACTACTCCCATTTTCTCCTCTCTCCTTTTTCGACCGAATTCGCGTTGTAATTTTTTTTGTTGTTGTTGTTGTGGGTTTGTTGTTTTTTGATTGAGTACCTTTAATCTTTCCCTTTTTTATCTGCGTCACTGTCTAAAAGAAAAACACCCGAGGTTTTAGTGATATCTACCACTGACGTCGGTACTTCAATTTTCTGCGAGCGAGGAACCTTTTTCTCGATACTGTTTGGATCTGTCGCGTAAGTTTTCGTCTCCGTAGTGAAACGACTGTTTCCAGACAGATCAGTTTCGATACCAAAACGGTCACCAGTACATACCTACACTCACAACTTGGTATTTCTTCCGACTCACGACTTCTTAACTACGAAAACTTGACACCACGACCTTTTCTGAGCTCTCAGCGAACCTGACGTTCCTTTAGTTTGGTCAGATTGGATTTCCTTTAGTTGGAACTTATAAGTAGCCTTCCTGACTACGACTTTGAGGTTATGAAACCGGTGGACTACGTTTCTCGACCGAGTGACCGTTTCGGGGACTAGGACCCTTTCTAACTCCTGTTTTCAACTTCTCCCGCCGTCTCCTACTATACCAATCTGTCGTAGCGACTGAGCTACCTGATAGGTCCTCTGTCACTCCCTGGCCCTTCGGACTGAACGACGCCAGGTACCCCGACGTTTCTCAGCCTCTCCTGAATCTCTGACTTGTCGTTGAGGTAGGGTCACTACGAGGGTCGGGACCCGGGGGTCACCAGACAAAAGACAAAGGTACCAAAAGACCTGCAAAATATTTTTCTCTTAACTTACTACACACAAAACTCAGACGGTGTTAAAACGCATTGCAAAATCTCCAGATACAATCACCCTGGGACCCACTTTGAACTTATTCTAAACATTTATAGACTATCATAACATAGTTACAATTAAAGACTCAAATGTATTAACTTAATATTAATATTTTCTAAAATTGTAATCTCCTTCGACCCACTATCCTTTACACACGATAAAAACGTTGAAAAAACCATTCATTTTATTAAAGTTTTATTTAGAAAAAAAAAAAATTGAATTCGAACCCCAGACTTAACACGTGACGAATACGAACAGATACCATGACTCTGACAGCAAAGAAAAGTTGTCTTATCAAACCGACCGGAAAGGTAAAGATCTGCAGGAACCACTTGAGTTCAAAGGTCCTACAAGAAGTCCCTTTTCATCCCCGATCATGTCCCCGTATCCGGACTCAGTGACTCCGTACCGGACGTCTCCAAAGTCAAGTCAATTCAGCGAGTCAGCACAGGCTAAGAAACGTTGACGTGCCTGACGTCGTGTGGTCCGAAGGGACAGGTAGTGGTTAAGGACCTCGGACGAGTTTGAGTACAGGTAACTCAGCCACTACGGTAGGTTGGTAGAATAGGAGACAACAGAGGAAGAGAAGACGGAAATTAGAAAGGGTCGTAGTCCCAGAAAAGATTACTGAGTCAAGAAACGTAGTCCACCGGTCTAATAACCTCAAAACCAAAGTCGTAGTCAGGAAGGTTACTTGTGGGTCCTGACTAAAGGAAATCCTACCTGACCAACCTAGAGGAACGTCAGGTCCCCTGAGAGTTCTCAGAAGACGTTGTGGTGTCAAGTTTTCGTAGTTCAGAAGCCGCGAGTCGAAAGAAATACCAGGTTCAGAGTGTATGTATGTTCTGATGACCTTTTTGGTATCGAAACTGATATACTTGGAAACAACCGTTTCATAACAGAGACGAAAAATTATGTGACGTTTCCAGACAGTATCGAAAAGAAGGTTACTCGTTCACAGAAAATTAAAGTACCGACGTCAGTGTAGACGTCACTAAAACCTCGGGTCCTTTTATTTCAGAGAGTGACAAAGACAACAAAGGGGTAGAGAAACCGTACTTCACTACCTGACCTACGGTACTAGAATCAAAAAAGTTACGACTCAAACTTCGCTCGAAAAAGTAAGAGGAGAAAGTGGGAGTAGTTCTCCGAGAAATCAAGGAGAAACGAAAGACGATAATCTCACCACAGTAGACGTATAGACTCAATAACTATAGAGAGGACCGTTAGAACTAAGGTTGAACACAAAGGAGGTCAGGTCGTAAAGAGTACTGCATGAGACGTATATTCAATTTATTCCTCCCATTGTTATATATCGGGACCGTATGAGGAAAGGGACAAACGTTGGTCAGACAACAAGGTACAGGTAAAGATTGACAACGAAGGACTGGACGTATGTCTAAAGAGTACTCCGTCCAGTTCGCCAGACGATAAGGTTAGAGAAAGTCTTAAAAGGTGTGAAACAACGTTAGGTGTGTCAGTTTCCGAAACCGTGTCAGTTACTTCGTCTTCATTTATAAAAAGACCTTAAGAGAACGAAAAAATTACTAGGTTACCTACAACCGTTAAACTAGAGACCAAGGAGACGGAAAAGATTTAGGTCGAACTTGTAGACCTTCAAGAGGTAAGTACATGACAACTTCGGAGGAAACCCCTTAAAACTCGTAATGAAACGATCGTACACTCTACTTACGTTAACACGCCATCAAACTTGTAAGAAACCGTAACGGAAACCCTAACCTTACTTTTGTCTGGAAAAGGTCAGGACACCGGTGACGACTCAAAAGGTTTAAACGACCGTATAACTCAAGTCGTGACTTTGTCGTAGTAGAAAATCCTAGGCTTTATCGAGTCGACCTTAAGGTAGTGGAGGTGATCGAAACAAGAATCCTACGAAGGATCTATGTGAACTGAAACGTAAGGTCCTACAGACCGAGATCCACTCAGTATGGTAGTACCAATAGACCCAGTAATACTAGAGAAAACATGTCAAGAAGACACAGAAGAACGGCGGAGAATCATAGAAGAAGAAGAGTCCACGTATAAGAAAGACAGGAAATAACACGGGTAGAAACGTGCTTTGTAAGGGAACCATAGAGATCAAAAGAACTTCTCTAGAGATCAGAAGGATAACAAAAGGAGATATCGAAACGTGACTAGTGAATCCTGCCAACAGAATAGAGAAAAACAAGAAGAAACCTTAAGACGTAAGTCTACCCACATAGAAAATAAAAGAGGAAACAGTAATCGAAAAGAAAAAAAAAAGACAATAAAAATTCCGGAAGAGTCTGTTGGTAAAACGGAAAGAAAAAGAACCCCCACGAAAACTAGTAACGGAGGACGTGTTACAGTACTTGGAGGTAGGTGTCAAGAAAACCGTCAGATAGTCTAGATTAGGGAACTTAGACAAACAGTGAAGGTGACATATTAGAATTCTCTAAACTAAATCTAGTACGGACTTCCCGGATCACCAAAGGGGATGAAATAAGTTAAATTCAGAATAAAAACGTTATTCCTCAAGTACTAGACTCGGTGTTGGTCGAGGAACAGATCAAAAATGGTTGACATATCTCGAAGAGGTAGAAACCGACGTTTCTTATGTTGGGTAGACTAAAGCAATAACTGGTAGACCTCTACAGGTATACATCTCAGCAGAGGACACAACAACCTTCTCCCACAAACGATACTGGTCAGTCAAGAGAACTATTTTGAGACAATCGGAAACGGGACGAAGTAAAACATGACGTTCCGGTTGGAACGGACAATGAGGTCCATAGAGGAATGAAGGATGAAAACGTGAGGTCAGGGGATAATATTTTTCCTGTAGAAAATAATAATAAAAATCCTGTATAAAAAAGTCACAATCAAGATCTTCAAGAACATCCAGAAGTATCTTAACAAGTCGAAGAAGCCGTAATCACCGACCCCGTATCTAAATCTAATGACACTGTAACTTACCAAACGGAACCTTTACTTGTCTCTAGTAGACAGTAAAAACTCTGACACGAACTCTGATCACAAATTTATTAAAATTGAACCTTGGTAAAGTCGTACTTTATTTCTCCCGGAAGTGTGCTTATTTATTACTTTTTCGGTCTTTAATTTGGTCAACGATAAAGACAAATAGTAATTAAAAACCGTCAATATACTATAAGTATTTCTAATACTTCTAAAATTCATTGACTTTGCAAGTAGTTAACTCTTCACTAAGTAATGTGTTACGTGAAAAAGTATAATTTCTTTTATTTCGTCAGTCTAGATATACATAACTACACCCTATTAGAGGTTTATAACCCCCTCTTCTCATAATACATAGAAAAGACCTATTAGATAACAAAGGATACAAGAACCAGAATTTAAAATTCATATACAAACGACTAAGTCAAGATCGTTTGTCGGAACTGTAACGTTCGAAAACATTTTTCCTCAAACCTGTCAATTCCTTATCAACTACGTCTACGTTTTTACTTTGTCACTGGACGTCTCGGTAAATCCCCTGTGATGTTCACAATCTTACTTCTGTCCTTTGTCAGTGTTTGGACATTCAGGATTGACGAATGTTTACTTTAGCACTCTCGCAGAACACTTTCATAAACACTCAGGGAAAGACTCTAAAGACCTGAAGTTTCCATATTTCAAAAGAAACCCCTACAATTGTAAATTAAAAACTTTGTAGGATACGATTAAACAGTACATTGAGAGAAAACACCTATATTCATTCTATCCTTAAGAAAACAAACTGTCTTTCGGGATCCTTACATGAAAAAAAGGGGAAATCCCGATTTCGACCCTTCGAGGGGACCCCTCCCGTACCGTTGGGTGAGGTCATAAGAACGGACCTCTTAGACACCTGCCTCCTCGATGTCAGACATCCCCGTGTCTCAACCTGTACTGACTCGCTGGATCGTGTCCCGACTTCCATTTAATTGTCTAGTCACTGGTTATCTACTACATAAATTTTGATGTACATCTTCTCTAAAACCCCCCCTGTCTGTTACGTATATACCACGATTATTGACAGAATTTTTCCATGTACACTTCCTTATACGAAGATGGACGTACTTCAGAGAGACCTTGACATGTACGTCGTTGTCTTTGGAGACCTACTCCGGGCCCCGTGTCCCAGTTCCACCGTCCCTCTGCGTGAAAAGTGGAATATGGGAGGACATGATAAAGCTGAAAAATTTTCGGTTCATGTATAAATGAATCTGTTTATTAAGTTCTACTAAAGATTCATGTTCTCTTTCCCCTATTTTCCTTTTTGTTGTAAATATATGTTAAAGTATTGTTCGATTGTTCTATCTCTTCAATAAGAATAAAGTATCTCACCCTTTGATTCCGAGTCTCTCTAATTCTTTGAACGAGTCTTAGTAGGTCGATCTTCAACTTATGTCCATTTAGACTTCGATTTTACTTCAAAGAAAGTCAGAACATGAGAATTTTGTATTGAATCTTATATTAATACTAGTTTGACGTTTTCTATAAATTTTCTTTAAATTTCTAGGGATCAACGTTGTGGTAGTTGACTAAACAAAGAATACGACGTATTCTTTACCGTTATCTTTTACTCTTCCATATCAAAAAGACTCCGATATTTTAAAAACTTTAATTTGAAGTTTTTGAAGGGTTCCGGAAATGTTTCCTGGACCATTGTTGAACCTAAATTTTTCATGCTATAAGGATGATGAAGAGAAAGTCCTTTAATTTTTTTCTTGTATCACTTCCTTGTTCAAAAGTCGTGAGTCAGGACATTATCAGTCTGATGTTTGATTTCCTGGACCGCTCAAAATTCTTAGGGAAAGTGACGCCTTTGAAGCATAAGAATCTTACATTGTTACATTAGATGTTTGAAATAGAACACAGAAGAACTTCTTTAATCAGTTACGAGTTCAGAAGGAAAGGCCCTCCGTAGTCTCAAGTGACCCTCACTCCGATTACCGAATGGTTCCCTCACTCCGATTACCGAATGACTCGGGCCGAGACCCCCACTCCTGATGATGTTAGCGGAAGGGTCAAGGGAAGAGAGGATAAGACGGACCTAGTAAAGATCGGATTGTCACCCGGGGTAAAGATCTAGTCTACGTTTATGAACGAGTATTCGTCGTTTCGAGGTCCAAATTACCACCGACATGGAGAATTTTTTACTGTCTACTAGTCTTAAAAGTGTATTGCGAAAGGAACACATTTTGTCCCTGGTGACGACCTTCACTCTGTCGAAAAGGGTCTCTGGAAAGGCTCTCGACGTACTCAAGGATGGACCTGGACCCTGGGGACAAAAAACTACTTCTGCTGGTACCCACCTGTCCTCCCTCTCCGTCACCGCGGACTACCTGGGTTCGTACCTTCTCTTCTGGTCAAGATTTTGGAACCCTCACACCTCGGAAAGGACCAGACCTCCTACGGACTCGTTCCGGAAGGATAGTAGTCATGATCCTTCCTGAAAATACCTAGTCAGGTAGAAAGGTATGTTCCTTCCTTCTTTGTGTGTAATGACCCACTGTAATAAACGGTCCGTGGAAGTACTTAAATAAAGAGTGTCGGGACACACCGATGACATTGAAGGTAAGGGGACTACTCTTTGTCTCCGACACTCTCCGATTCACTGACTGGGTCCGTCTTTCCCCGACCGGGCCCTAAGTGGGGAGTCAACGGACTGATGTATAAGCTTATACGCCTAGGGTAGTCAAGTGGCGCGGCTCCACACGAAACCTACAAATCAATTGAATCGACCAACACTTCCAGTTCATGAGTCCAGTTATTTTAAGTTTGACAAAGTTGGTTTCGAATAGTGACAAGAACCTGTCCTTGGATTTATGATAAAAGACGACGACACTGGAAAAGTCAGACAGGATCTTACGTGCACTTATGAAGACAACTTCTCCTAAGGTCGGGCCACATCTGTCACCCTCGGACTCAAAGTTGAACGTAAATATGAGTGAGTTGTTTTGTACGGTCTTCTCTTTCCCCCTTCTCCTCCCCCCTTCTCTCTTGTGAATTTATCACCCCAACTCAGTCGGACAGTGGGGTCTGGTCCTCACAGACGGACGACCCTCTCACTGTCCCGGATTCTGAGACTGCGAAGAAGTCATTGGAGTCAGAAGATATAGGGAACAGTCGGACAGTGACCCTATACTTTCCAAAAAGGTTTACATTAAACTCGCTGAAAAAAACGGAAATATTTGATGGGGACGGGAGATTCTGTGTTGAAGGGATATAATATCAATACTATACACACACTGGTCTTCGTTTTAGGACCTTTTGAGAGAAAAGACCCTGTATTCTTTTTACTTTAGTAAACATTTAGGTGTTTGTTATTTACGACCTCTCCCACAGCTTTCTTCCTTAGGCGGATGTAACAACCACCCTTACATTTAACCATGCCAGAGATACCTCTTGTCGTATCTCCAAGGAATTTTTTGATTTTTATCCCGATGGTATACTGGGAGGACCCGTATGTAAGTCTCTTTTTGTACTGGGCTTTTCTATGTCCGTAGGGTTACAAGTGACGTCGTGACAAATTTAATCGGTTTGTAGGTAGTTATCTCCTTACCTATTTCTACACCCGGTATGTATGTTACCTTGTAGTGAGTCTGTAATTCTTCTCATTACGGTACACGTCGTTGTGCCTACCCGGTTTTCACAGTGTGGCTCGCTTCAGTCAGTCTCCTCGCTACAGTATAGACAAAATGCACCTTAGATTTTTCTGTACTATGGTTGCTTGACTGAATGTTTTGTCTGAGTGTCTGAAACTCCTCAAATACCAACGGTCCCTTTCCTACCCCCTTCCCTGTCAATACCTCAAAGCCTACCTGCACATGTGTGACGATATGAATTTTACCTATTGGTCTTTCCTGGATGACATATCGTGTTACAATGTACGGTCGGACCTACCCCTCCCCTCAAACCCCCCCTTACCTACGTCCATATACATACCGACTCAGGGAAACGACAAGTGGACTTTGATAGTGTTCAAACAATTAACCGATATGGAGTTATTCTTTCTTTTCCAATTTTTTTACTTTAGTGGACGTCGAACTAAAGACTTAAAGAAGTGACAGACATTCAACAAGGACAGAGTCAGTACGCACCGTCACACGAACACACCTCCAGCACTCCTCTCTGCGGAAGACCTCCTTCCCGGTGCCACCCTGGGGGAGCCCGGTCCGTGGGTTGGGGAGGGACTCGCAACCGTCGTCGGACTTCCCCGTCCGCGGGGGACCTCCGTCTCCCGCCACTACGGAGTCGAAGGGGTGAGTCCTACTCTTTCTGGTGGGTTGTTGAAGGGGTTTTCCTTGAAAGTACTTTTTGAAAATTCATAATGAATTTTTTTCACTTTTGTTCTCATTTCCTCAACTTATTAAAATTGTCTGAATGATCTAAAGAAGACAAAGGACTTCGGAGTAATTTCTTACCGGTTCGACAACTGTGGTTATATCGTGTGAGTAGGACCCGTAGAAAAGGAGTGCACCCAAACGGTAATGGGATAGATATGAGTCCGGTTTGAGTCCAAGTCGACGACGGGATCGAGGACTATGAATATAGACGAAAACCCCACACAGACACACACACACACAGACACACACACACAGACACACACACAGACACACACACAATCAACGAGTCAGCACAGACTGAGAAACACTGGGGTACTTGACACCGGACGGTCCGAAGGGACAGGTACCTTAATAGGTCCGTTCTTATGACCTCACCTGACGGTAAGGGAAGAGGTCTCCTAGAAGGGCTGGTTCCCTAGCTTGGAACCAGAGGACGTAACGTCCGTCTAAGAAATGGCAAACTCAATGTCCCTTCAGTATGGACGAAAATCTGAGGAGTCATTTCTTTCATAAAGGGGTTCTGTTAAAGTTTTGAAGAGGAACTCGTCAGGACAACTCCCCCGTATTTGTGTGACTATTTCGAGACGACATGACTCACTTAAGAAGGATCTCCAGAGGAATGAATGTCCCGAAGATCTTAGAAGGGGTGTAGTGACTGAGTTGACAAAAGTAAGGTAAAGAATAGCCGATCGACAAAGATTCGACCATTACAAGATTAAGCCGTTGAAATCGATGAAAGAAATCACTGGAGTAATAAAATTAAAGTCCTCGGTCCGACGTAGATTAAGTGTGGAAGATTTTGCGTGTTTGGAAAAGTATGAGAGGGGTAACTTTTCGGGCGTGAGGCACGTCTCGTAGTGGTAGATCGAACTCCTTCGGAGAGAGTGGTTAAGACGAACACAAAGTTTAGGTTCGGGTAATGTGAAAAGTCGGAAAGGATGAAACGTGTGTACCCAGGTCACCAGTCGTACGGGCCATCAGACGGAAGGTGAACCGTTCGAAGAGATTCGCTGTTTGTGTATTCTCCCCAATCGGGTGTCTACGGCCTCGGTCTGACAGACGTGACCGGATCGACGTTGCCGTATGATTGTAAAATTGGAACCGTTCGATGACCTAAAGAGATTCGAACCAAGGAGTGGCCATTTTACCCCAATTATTATCCTAACAACGTTCCTAATTTATTCAATTGTATACGTTTTATACATCTTCTCACGGACAGTGTATCCTTCGTGATATCGATAACAATAACACAATAATACCTAATTCCACCCCCCTCCAGTCGTCGATCCTTGTTACTGGGCCCCAACGGTCCCAGAGTAAAGACTGAAACGGTAGATTATCCACTCGCTAGAACCGGTGAACTGGAGATACGACGTCAAAGAACTTCTCTTTTTAGAGATTCTCTTTTTTCTCGATATGAAAGAAAGTAACCCTACGACGGTTCTACTTTTAATATTGCGTAGATTTGGTAAGTCGCACCATAAGCCGCGCAGGACGCTAGACTTGACGATCGATGACAATTCAGAAGACAGGTCTAAGTGTCGTCTCTAGATCTTACTGTCAAAGATAAAGTTGACCTAAGAGACGTATTAAACAACGGTAATTCAAGATAAGAATTTGACAGAACTATTCCTTAAATCTTATTCGTTTATTCAACCATCTATTTTTCAGTTCCTTGGGAGTCCTGAAAAAAAAATGTTGATGATACTTCAAACTTCAATGTTGGGTCGACCGGTTTCTCTTTAGTCTAAATTAAAGAAGTCCTGACTTCAACAACCCATCCTAGTTCACTCGATGTAAGGACAACCTCCGAGAAACCTGATTTAAGAATGGTTGAAAACCAGATAACATTTGTGACTCCGAAGGAACTTTATTTTATGAGGACTTTTTATGATACACACACACATATTTTTTGTTTTGGTGGGTCCGAAGTGTGTAATGTTTTCAAACAGGTTCTTGTCAAATTTTCGAGCCTTTACGGTGTAAATAAGGTCTGATAGTCTTCGTCTTTTATAATTCTTCTCTACCGTTCTTATGTGTCTTCTTGACATGTTTTTTCTAGAAGTACTGGATCCATTAGTGCCACCACACTAGTAAGTGGATCTCGGTCTATAGCACCTTACACTTCAGTTCACCGGGAATCCTTCGTAGTCGTGCTTGTTTCGATCACGTCCACTACCCTAAGGTCAACTCGAGAAAGTTTAGGACTTTCTACTACGACACTTTCACGACGTGAGTTGTACGGTCGTTTAAACCTTTCGAGTCGTCACCGGTGTCCTGACCTTTTCCAGTCAAACGTAAGGTTAGGGTTTCTTTCCGTTACGGTTTCTTACGAGTTTGATGACGTGTTGACGTGAGTAGAGTGTGCGATTTTACGAGTTTTAAGAGGTTCGGTCGGAAGTCGTTATGCACTTGGCACTTGAAGGACTACAAGTTCGACCTAAATGTTTTCCGTCTCCTTGGTCTCTAGTTCAACGGTTGTAGGCGACCTAGTAGCTTTTTCGTTCTCTCAAGGTCTTTTTGTAGATAAAGACGAAATGACTGATACGGTTTCGGGAACTGACACACCTAGTGTTATTTGACACCTTTTAAGAGTTTCTCTACCCTTATGGTCTGGTGGACTGGACGGAGAACTCTTTGGACATACGTCCAGTCCTTTGTTGTCAATCTTGACCTGTACCTTGTTGTCTGACCAAGGTTTATCCTTTTCCTCATGCAGTTCCGACATATAACAGTGGGACAAATAAATTGAATATACGTCTCATGTAGTACTCTTTGTGACCCGACCTTCTTCGTGTTCGACCTTAGTTCTAACGGTCCTCTTTATAGTTATTGGATTCTATACGTCTACTGTGGTGGGAATACCGTCTTTCACTTCTCCTTGATTTTTCGGAGAACTACTTTCACTTTCTCCTCTCACCTTTTCAACCGAATTTCGAGTTGTAAGTCTTTTGATTCTAGTACCATAGACCAGGGTAGTGAAGTGCCCTTTATCACCTTTGTCACCGACTGAAATAAAAAAACCCGAGGTTTTAGTGACGTCTACCACTGACGTCGGTACTTTAATTTTCTACCAATGAAGAACCTTCCTTTCGATACTGGTTGGATCTGTCGTATAATTCTTCGTCTCTGTAATGAAACGGTTGTTTCCAGGCAGATCAGTTCCTATACCAAAAAGGTCACCAGTACATACCAACACTCTCAACCTGACACTTCTTTCGACTCGTGGTTTCTTAACTACGAAAACTTGACACCACGACCTCTTTTCAGAACTCTCTCAGAAGACGTTCGTCTAGAGAGTCTGACGTTCCTCTAGGTTGGTCAGGTAAGATTTCCTCTAGGACCCACAAGTGACCTTCCAGACTACGATTTCGACTTTGAGGTTGTGAAACCGGTAGAGTACACTTCTCAACTGAGTAACCTTTTCTGGGACTACGACCCTCCCTAACCCGCGTCCTCCTCTTCCCCTACTGTCTCCTACTCTACCGACCTACCACAGTGGCTGAGCTACCTGTGCTCAAACCCACTTGAGGCCCTCAACCACTACCTGTCCCTCCGGACCACACGACACTAAGTACCCCAGTGTTTCTCAACCTGTGCTGACTCGCTGACTTGACTTGACTTAGAGGTGAGTCATTAAAAATTTTGTCATTTGTTCTTTAATAAGTTAAAGTATGTGACAAAATTAAGTATTTCAACTAAAGAATCAACTGTCGTGGTACGGGTACTTCTTCTTCGTTAACGTAAAACTACGATTAAGATTGAAAACAAGATTCCTTATCTAGGGTGCGAAATTTTTTTTCGTGACTCTGGTGTTTATTAACTCTGCATTTTTGAACTACTACAGTCAATTTAGAGTTTCGGTGTTATGTCGTCCAAATTTAAAGTTACCTACTACTGTTTAGAAGAGATTCTAATTACCTGTCGTATGGGATCATTAAGTGAGTAAAATAAAGAATCGAAGACATTTTTAAAATATAATCCGGTTTTATCGTGATGAAAAAAATCAGGATGAGAGACGATCTTGAACTTTATTACACTTTTCCCACTTTCGTGTCATTATTTTGTCATTGTGACCGTAACTTGTCAGGATGTAGAAGACAACTACTTCCCTTTATTACGTGGTATTTACCCTTTGTCTCCTCTCCCTTGTTAAGTAAACTACAGGTGCCCTATTTCCATCCACCCCTCTTTGATATGATAACTAAACGTTTTTATGATGATTCCCTTTTGGTAAAACATCCATGACTCCTTTTGCAGTTCCGTTATCTCGGGTAAGACCTCCCATTCCACTTTGTGTGAGTTGTTTGTGTGAGATCATAAATCTCAATGGATCTTTATAGTCCTCCTGGTGACTTGGTCACTTAGAGTTACTTGTTTTTGCTACATTACTTATTAGGCACGTCGAAAATTTTTGGAAGATTGAGGTATACGTGAATTGTAATCTCCAGACTTCACGTACTTCGTTTTGGTCTGTCTTCGTCTCCCTCTTTATTTGTTAAGTTGTCACTAGTCACCTCTGAAATTATGGAATGAAAGTTATTGACTGTCTTGTTGATCTATCTTCTACTTCTTCCTTTGTCTTCTAAACGTATTTTGATAAACGGTTGATCTGGATCTCGTGAGGTGGGTCCTTATTGTTTTATATGTAAGAAGAGTTCACATATATCTTGTAAGAGGTCCTGTCTGGTATACAATCCAATATTTTGTTCGGAGTTATATGAATTTTACTAACTTTAGTATATTTTATGTAAGAGGTTGGCTTTACCTTTCTTGAATCTTGAGATGTTGTCTTCCTTTAAACCCTTTATTGCTTTATACACCCTAAATTTGTTGTGTCAGGATTTATCGGTTACCCAGTTTTTCCTTTTAGTATTACCTTTGATCTTTTATAAGAATTCTACTTACTATATGTTTGGTTTTGTATGGTTTTGAATACCTACCCACTTTGACACGAAGTCTCTTTAAATATCGATTTTACATATATAATTTTTTCTTTCTAGACTTCAGTTATTGTATTAGAAGTGAAATTCTCTTCTTTTTTAATTTGGGTTTCATTCGTCTTTCCTCTTTTATTATTCCTACACTCACTTTTAATTATTTTATCTCATGTTTTTATATGTTTCGTTATTTTGGTTTTCAACCAAGGAACTTTTCTAGTTTTAAATGTTTGAAAATAGATCCGTATTGATCGATTTGGTACGTATTTACAAGTCACGTATACGAAAACTGGTCCGTTTTTTCTTGAACTCGATGATTTTAGTCTTTACTTTTCTCGTCTGTAATGATAGTTGTAACTCGTTTATTTTTCCTAATATTCCCTTAGAATACCTGTTGAAATACGGTCCGTTAGTCTATTGGATCTACTTTACCTGTTTAAGGACCTCTCTGTGTTTAATGAATTTGGCTGAATGGTTCTTGTCTTGTGGCCTTATCCGAATTTTCTTCTCTCACATAGTCATTGGTTTTTTGAAGGGTGTTTCCTTTCTGGTACTGGTCTACCGAAGTGGTCACTTAAGATGGTCAATTCTTAGTTGTGGTTAGGAAAAGTTTACGAAAGTTTTGTGTTCTCTCTTCCTTTGTGAAGCATTAATTCCGATCGTAGTGTGACTATTGTTCAGTCTCTTTCTGTAGTGTTCTTTTAATGTCTGGTTATAGGGAGTGACTTACATCTGTATTTTTGCGAGTCGTTTTATGATTGTTGAACTTAGGACTTTGAATATTTTTGTATTAGGGTAATACTGGTCGACCCTAAATAGAGTCCTTACATTCCAACCAAGTTGTATACTTTTAGTTAATTATATTATACGGTATAATTATCTTATTTTTTGGTGTGTTAGTAGAATTATCCGTATCTTTTTCATTTGAACACAATACAATACTATTTTACAATTACAAATAGTTACAATACTATTTTTGTAGGTTGTTCGATCTTCGTTGTCCCTTGAAAAGTTGGACTATTTTCCTGTAGTTGCTTTTAGGGTGTCGATTGTAGTATGAGGTACCCCTGTCCCACTTACGAAAAGGGAAATCTAGTCCTTGTTGTGTACCTACAGACGAACATGGTGAAGATGACTTGTGAAGTGATTACTTCCGAGATCGGTCCTCGTTAATGTGTTCTTTTACTTTATTGTCCGTCGGACTGACCCTTACTTCTTCATTTGGTGGAGAGAAACGTCTATGTGAGAACATGTGTCTTTTAAGATTCCGTAGGTGACTTTTTGATGATCGCGATCATTTACTCAAATCGTTCCGACGTTCCTATTTCCAACGATTCTACTGAGATGGTGGACTTTTACTGAACGTTTAAGTTCCATTAGGGATAGTTGTAGGGTCCATCAAAAAAAAAAACGTCTATAATTTTTGACAACATTTACGTGTACTTTTACGTTCCTTTACGTTACAAGACTTGTCGGTTTTGTTAGAACCCACCCCCCCCCCCCCTTTGGTTCAACCTCCTGAGTGTGAAGGGTTAAAGATTGAATGACGTTTCATTGTTATTAGTTATGGTACACTAGGACCGTGTTCCTGTCCGTATCCCCGGTTATTTTATCTTGAGCCTCAGGTCTTTATTTAAGTACATAATACGAATTGACTGAAAACTGTGCCCACGGATCTGGTAAGTAGACCCCTTTTTCTTATTAGAGAAGTTGTTTACCATGACCCCGTTTTTTATAGGCTGTACGTTTTTTTTTTTTTTCTTCAACCTGGAGATGGAGTGTAGTATATGTATATAATTGAGTTTTTCCTACTCTCTTGATTTATATTCTCGATTTTGATATTGTGAGAACCTTCAGAGACTCGGGAACTTAGTCCGTTACCAAAGAATCTATACTGAGGGTTTTGTGTTTGGTTTGTTTTTTATCTGACTAAACCTCAGGGGGGGTCCTTGGGGGGTTTGTTTTTGTGAACATAAAGTTTTCTGTGATAGTTCTTTCACTTGTCTCTTGAATGTCCTCTTTTTATAGACGTTTAGTGTATAAACTATCCCCGGACACGAATCAGTGAGTCAGCACAGACAAACACTGTGGTACCTGACATCGGGTGGTCCGAGGAGACAGGTACCCTAAGAGGTCCGTTCTTATGACCTCATCCGACGGTACGGGAGGAGGTCTTCTAGAAGGGTTGGGTCCCTGACTTGGGTCCAGAGGGTGTACCGTCCACCTAAGAAATGGTAGACTCGGTGGTCCCTTCGGACTATTTCCGGAGCCTAGACCTAAAATATTTCTTGAGAATCTTGTGTTATTATTTTTCTGTTTATTAAGTTAATTTTTACCCGTTTCCTGAACTTATCTGTAAAGAGGTTTGTTCTATAAGGTCATCGGTTGTCCGTGCACTCTCTACAAGTCACAGGAATCTCAAAAAGCACACACGCACGAGTCAGCGAAGTCGACAGAGGCTGAGAGAACTCTGGGATGCCTGACGTCGGGCGATCCGAGGAGACAGGTACCCTGAGAGGTCATAAGAACGGTCCCTCTTTTTACGTTTAGTTTTCAGTGTTACTCCGCGGTGAAGTTTGGGTGATCTGTACCGTTTTAAAAAATCTTTTTTGCTTTTATACGTGACCACTCCTCCGTCTCTTAGTCCTCGTGGACGTGTGACGACCGTCCTTTCCCTCTGACATGTCGACGGACCTCCAGTCAGACCAACAAAAGGTTGTTCAATTTGGATCTCGATTGTATATGAGGTCGTTAAGATGAGGATCCCCATATAGGTTCTCTTAATTTCTATGTAAGTGTGCTTTTAGACTCATGTGTACGACTGTCTTGGTAAGTATTTTCTGTTTTCCACCTTTGTTGGGTGTTGTAGGTAGTTACCTACCTACTTGTTTTACGTCAGAGGTAGATGGATAGATAGATAGGTGTGTTACTTTGCCCCGAAAGGACCACCGAACTACCATTGCTTAGACGAACGTTACGTCCTCTCGGTCCAAGGTAGGGACACAGCCTGTCTAGGGGACCTCTTCCTTTACCGTTGGGTGAGGTCATAAGAACGGACCTCTTAAGGTACCTGTCTCCTCGGACCGCCCGATATCAGGTACCCCAGTGTTTCTCAACCTGTGCTGACTCGCTGATTGTGCAGGTGTGTTACCATATAATAAGTCAATGTTTTTTCGTGTTTCATAACTATGTACGACGTTTACCTACTTGAAACTTTATAATATCCTTCACTTTCTTGGGTTTATGACTTAGGTGTATCACTTACTAAGATAAATGTGTTTTACGGATCTTGTCCGTTTAGGAATCTCTGTCTCTAATCACCCGACCGTCCCCACTTTCCCATACTCCGAAGAAAGACCCTATTTTCGCAACATCTTAATTCTGTCAACACTACCAACATGTTGACACACTTATACGATTTTTTGGTGCCTTTATCGAATGGAAATTTTCCCTTTTAAAGTACCATACACTTAATATAGATAGGAGTCGGGGGATGACTACATTCATACTGACACGAGATCACACAGACAATGATTACCCTTATGAGAGTTGACTCCATACGAGTCCACCTTCCTACCCTTGAGTGACGAGTTTTGTCGATGTGTAGGACTATTGGGGAAGTTCAAATAGTATAGCTAAGTATATTGTTTTATCAAGTTGTCGAAGGAATGTTTATTACGTTTTTTTAATGTAAATGTGTACATTTTAATAAGAGTAGGTTGAAATCTTAAATGACAAAAATTTTCTTATGTCCTGAAGGGGTCACCAGGTTACCAATTCTTAAACGGTCGGTTTTGTCCCCTGTGTTCGAACTGGGGACGACGTCCTTCTGAGGTGTACGATACCTCGTTGATTCGGCACCCGGTGTTGACGACTCGGACTCCAGATCTCGGACCCGAGACGCAGTCCTCTTTCGTTCGTTGTCCTTCGGGTACATGACGTCGCTGCTCAGGGGCGAGTGACGTTGGACTCGCACGGGGACGCGTCGGCGTCTCTGGGTCGTGCCGTACGGGCGGACGTGGCTTGTGACGCATTTGGTCCGTCTTTTAGAGCCTGTCTATATCAAATAATGATTGTCGTACCTAAAGCCTCTTAAAAAACATGTGAGTAGGAAAGTAGAGTGGTTCATAAATAACTCGTGAATGATACACGCTTCGTGTAATGATCCACGGTCCCTATGTCACCCTTCTCTGTGTCAACTTACAGGGACACCGACACCTCGACTGTACGACCTCTTCCGTCTAGTTGGTATTTGCTCATTCGTTCCTAGTCTCTCACTTACCGTCAGAACTTCTTTTATTTTATCTCATTGAGTAAAGTTCCGGGCTCCCCCGTAGCGATGTGTCCCACAGGGGTGTGGACCCAGGATAGACCTTTGACGTCCTCGGTTGTATTTTTATAGTTTCTTTATCGTAACGACAAGGAGGGGACCTCTCGTACTCGTGGAAGACAGAGACTTTGTATGTGTTTACTTTACCCATACGCTAGAGGGTTAGTCGGAAGGTTTGTGTTCACCAACTTATTATGAGCTGTTGTGTCGAAAAATTAAAATAATAAATAAATAAAATTATGTTTCGAAACCGTAATCGTTAAAATACTTTTTTATTTTACATGATTTTTATTTACGAACACACCGTACTAACCATTTACTACGTGTTTTTATCCAAGAAAAAAGGAAGTTCCGTTAGTCAGTCTTTCGTCACAAAAAGAAAGAAGTTTTGGTAAGATGGGATACCTTATTTTCCTCTTTTTCTCTCCAGTTCTTAATCAATTTCCCATAAACAGTTTAAAAATTTTATCTTTCATTAAGATTGACTTACCACCCGACCCAACAGGGGTTCATAAAGGGTCTCGTCAAACCAGTTCGGTCAGTTCGGTCATTCGAGGACTTGAGTCGTCGAAGTCTAGACGCCAATTCGCCGAGTCAGTGAATTTTCACACAATCATGAAGGTTTTCCTTCCGTCCCCCTTCATGTCCAATTATCGCAAAACAAATTTTTTGCACCCCTGTTCATATGTCAAGTGTTGCACAGGACCAAACTTACGCACAAGACGTACGACTCCCGGGACTCTAGACATCGACGACAGAAGTTTTATACGAGAGGGAAAGATGGAGTTTGTTGGTACAGAAATAAATAAGACTTTATTCTAAACTCCTCATACCCGAGGGTCCCTATATTCCGAAAGAATGTCCTTGAGTGCCTAAATTACACGCACATAAAACACACAAACGCACACACAGAGGGGGATTTGGTCCACGGACTTCCATGGACTGTAGACTTCGAAGGAAGTAATGGGAGTCCGATTACGACAAGGAGACGTCGGACTGCCACACCCTGACGAGATCGAACGAGTTGGGAAGGCCTCAGACCAAGTAACGAGACCAAAGATACATGGTACAGAAGTCAAGACGAGAGAAAAGACGGACGACTCGAGGCCTAGGTGTGAGACCTGGGTTTAGTGAATGAGCGCCCAGTAGTATGTCGAGAGATCGTAAAGGACAAAATAGAGAAGGGGTAGCAGGACTGAAAGAGGAAGTCGAGGGATAAAAATGGATTGGATGGAAGAACGAAAGACAGAGATGGCACGGTTTCGTTAAAGAGTCAGTAATCGTTAAGACAAAAATGACTTTTCGGAATCTGTAGTGGACGACCAATGGTTTTTTTTTTGGTTTTGTTTATTTGTTTTTTTTGTGGTGTCAGGTTTAAGGTATCAGACGGATGAAGGTGGTAGTGGATGTCATCTGTGTAGTTTACTATGTTGAGGAACTTGGACGACACGAAAAAGGAGTGGAGACAAAATTACGACGGACCGGACCCAAGATTCAGTGAAGGAGGTCCTTCGGAAAGACGGAGGGAGTCCCCGCCTCGCCCTCGCGGGGACGTAGACACACCGTGAGTACGGTGTGACGGGACCGTGTCCGCGTCGTGGCCCACGTCTCTCGCGACGTCGGGCAGTCGGGTCCCGAGGACGTCCCGTCCGGACCACGGAGTCCGACGCCTCTACCACGGAGTGGTTACCTTCCGAGTCCCAACCCCAGTAAGTGCTTTGACACTTACTCCGGGATGTGAACAAGTAATTTATGTCAAGTATAAATTATACTGTAACAAAAATATTATAAAGGAGTCATCCGTATCCCTGAAAATTACCCACTTAGTTCTAAAAATTTGAATGAGAAAAACGACGGAAAGATTCATTAATACCCCGAAGGGACCACCAAGTCTGTCATTCCTTAGATGGACGTTACACCCTCTGGGTCCAAGTTAGGACCCAACCCTTATATGGGACCTCTTCCCTTACCGTTGAGTGAGGTCATACGAACAGACCTCTTAAGGTACCTGTCTCCTCGGTCCACCCGATGTCAGGTACCTCAGCGTTTCTCAACCTGTACTGACTTACCGATTGCGTACAATTCATAATTTTTTTTTTGGGCTACTTCGGTTTGTAATTTCCGTGAAGACTTTTTATTTTTGTGGCCGTTTCTGTTCTGTCTTCGGGTTAGTTTCCAAGACGACGAAATTAGAAGAAAAAGCAGTGATTCAAAAATCTTTTGGTTTAAATAGGAAAAGTTGGTATAATAGACCTTGGGAATTTACCGGGAGACCTCATCAGTTTCTTTTTGTCACATTTCCGAACCTTGGTCTTCATGACCCGACATTAGGGTCCGGGAAGGAGGGCACCGTAAAGAACCCCCAGTGAGTCGGGGAGACCCGGAGTCCAATGAGGAAACACATGCATAGAGCCCGAGTGACACCGATTTTCCTCTGGATTTACGATTTTCTTTCTTCCCATAAGTACCACTCCGATCCCTGTTCATAAACGACTGTAAGGATGTTTTTTTCGACAGAGTCCTTTTATTTGTTAGTCTATACACACGGTCACACTCGTTCAATAATCCGACTCCTGAAGGGTCTACCGGGTCACCAATTCTTAGACGGACGAGTCTTACAGCTCACTTAGGTGTTGGGACCGTAGTTTCCTTACACCACGACAACAAGTCAGTGATTCAGCACAGGTTGAGGAACGTTGGGGTACCTGACGGTCGTGTGGTCGGAAGGGACAGGAAGTGATAGAGAGTCTTAAACGAGTTTGAGTACA
This sequence comes from Capra ibex, assembly GCA_006410555.1. NCBI lineage: Eukaryota > Metazoa > Chordata > Mammalia > Artiodactyla > Bovidae > Capra > Capra ibex. The sequence continues at coordinate 95,106,739 of SJYO01006231.1, forward strand.
GACGACTCAGCCATTACGGTAGGTTGGTAGAGTAGGAGACAACAGGGGAAGAGGAGGACGGGAGTTAGAAAGGGTCGTTGTCCCAGAAAAGGTTACATTTTTTACCCCTAGAGTCCACTACGACCCTTCTCGTTTTATTTTCTTAATTTTTTCTTTTTTTCTTAGACGGACGGTTACGTCCCCTGCGCCCAAACTAGGGGTCCGACCCTTCTCAGGTGCGCATTGATTCAGGTGCGTGGAGTTGATGACTCGGACACGAGATCTCAGACCCTCGGTGTCGATGACTTCGGACCCGGGGGATTTCGGATACGAGACATTGTTCTTTTCGGTGACGTTCTTCGTCGGACACATGGTGTCAGTCTCTCGTCGGGGACGAACGACGTTGGTCTCTTTCGGACGTGTGTCATTGGTTCTGGATCGTGTCAGTTTTTTTTTTTTTTTTCTTCAATAATCTAACTCTTGATTTTTAAGTTTTAAGAAGTCGAGTCACAAAGAGTTTAACGTCCGACGTTGGATAATTACCTAGTATTTTAGTCACGTCCTCAAACACTGGGTATAATTGTTGTTCTTTGGTGTTTCTTTTCTAGACATGCATCATTCCTTTTGACGCCTTGAAGACAAAGTCAGTATGCACACCCTCGTGACCCAGTGTTATCTTTTACGTAAAGAATGTCATCCTCTACTAAAATTTCAAAATTTTTGTGACGAACTGGGACTTCTAAGCTATTCCCCATCGGTCGACTCTGGGTCTGGGGAGAGTAACCCAAAACTAGAGAGGATCCTTCCCTAGTAAATCCTGTCTGTTAAGTTCTCCTTGAAACTCTTGATCTTCGTCAGAATCTTGAAGACAGACTGAGTTCGACGTCCACGACGATTCAGTGAAGTCAGCACAGGCTGGGACACACTGGGGTCTCTGCCGTCGGGTAGTCCGACGGGGCAGGGACCCTAAGAGGTCCGTCGTTGTGACCTCGCCCAACGGTAAAGGAAGAGGTTACGTACTTTCACTTTTCACTTTCACTTCATCGAGTCAACACGGGCTGATAAGCACTGGGGTACCTGACGTGGGATGGTCCGAGGAGGCAGGCACCCTAAAAGGTCCGTTCTCATGACCTCACCCCACGGCAACGGAAGAGGTTAGACTAAGTTCTAGACGGAGGTTTGTCGAGGACGGCACATCAAAGGTAGACTTATTCGTTGAGGACCGTTCGAGTAATGGAAAATTCTGTCGAGTAAAAGTACCTCCCTGTTAAGAATGACCGTCCTTCAAGAAGGAATGTAATTTACCTTTGGATGGAGGGACATCTACAGAGGTCTCGATGTATCCTTCATAATGGGAGACGTCCGTGACCAATCAGTGGTACTCTGATAATGTTCATAATTGACCCCCGTTACACCCGTTATTGTCTCAGGGTGTCTCCTCATTCTAGAACCATCCGTGTGTTATTTGTCATCGACAAGAGTGGAAACTTTCAGGGGGTTTATGAACCATTGTGGAGAATGTAGTGGAGTCAGAGGAGAAAAGATTCCAAGTCAAGTCGAGTCAGCGAGTCAGCACAGGCTGAGAAACGTTGGGGTACTTAACGTCGTGTGGTCCGGAGGGACAGGTAGTGGTTGAGGGCCTCAAGTGAGTCTGAGTACAGGTAGCTCAGGCACTACGGTAGGTCGGTAGAGTAGGAGCCAGCAGGGGAAGAGGAGGACGGGGGTTAGGGAGGGTCGTAGTCAGAAAAGGTTACTCAGTTAAGAAGTGTTCTCCACCGGTTTCATGACCTCAAAGTCGAAGTCGTAGTAAGGGAGGTTTCTTTAAAGTCCCAACTAGAGGAAGTCTTACCTGACCAACCTAGAGGGACGTCAGGTTCCCTGAGAGTTCTCAGAAGAGGTTGTGGTGTCAAGTTTTCGTAGTTAAGAAGCCACGAGTCGGAAGAAGTGTCAGGTTGAGAGTGTAGGTACGTACTGGTGTCCTTTTTGGTATCGGAACTGATCTACCTGGAATCAGGCGTTTCATTACAGAGACGAAAACTTATACGATAGATCCAACCAGTATTGAAAGGAAGGTTCCTCATTCGCAGAAAGTTAAAGTACCGACGTCAGTTTCCATTTATAGGGGTTTCATACTTTGCTAAATTCAAAAGTCTATGAAAATATAACTTTATACAGTTACAAGGAGAATTTTACGAACTCGTTTTGTTAAGTCTTTATGACTTTATGAGAATCATCTCTCATTTTGTCTTTGTAGTTAAGGAGACTGGACCGGATATACAAAGGTGGTGATGTTGAGTCTCCTGTCGAGTTTTTCTTGTGACTGCGGGTCACCCGAACGACGTCTCGATCCTGAAGAACCAGAAGGTAGTACGACGTCCTAAAGTCTAAACGAGGTTAAGAAAGTTGTTCAGTTCGTGTCGTCCAAGTAAAGGAGAACGGCTCTGACAGACTTAGAATCTACGATCAGATGTGGGGAGACGTTTAGAGTCTTGTACTAAAGATACGTAGTCTTAGGTCCTTGATTCTTTCCCGACATCTCTTATGGATCAACTCGGCGGGTCAGTTGAGTTTTAGAGAGGATGTAGTAGGTATAAAATATAGAATAAGGAGTTTATTTTTGTAAAGTTTATTTATAAATGAAAAGAATACAACTCCCTTTTTATCTAAATACATTTGCATTCGACCATTTGCAACTCTAAATTCTTCCAAATGAATTTATTGTTTTGTATCGGCTTTTGTATGAAACCCTTAACTTCAAGTTATATTGAACAAGTCAACGAGTGAACACAGACTGAAAACGTTGGGTACCTGACGTCGTGCCGTCCGAGGGGACAGGAAGTGATAGAGGGCTTCGAATGGGTTTGGGTACTGGTAACTCAACTACTACGGTAGGTTGGTAGAGTAGGACAGGGGAGGAGGAGGAAGACAGGAGTCAGAAAGGGTCGTAGTCTTAGAAAAGGTTACTTAAACGAGAAGCATAGTCCACCGGTTTCGTAAACGCGAAATCGAAGTCGCGATCAGGAAGGTTATTTATAAGTCCCAACTAAAGGAAATCCTAACTGACCAACCTAGAGGAACGTCAGGTTCCCTGAGAGTTCTCAGAAGAGGTCGTAGTGTCAAACTTTCGTAGTTAAGAAGCCACGAGTCGGAAGTACCAGGTGGAGAGTGTAGACATGTATTGATGACCTTTTTGGTATCGAAACTATATACCCTGGAAACAGTCGTTTCACTACATACGAAAAATTATACGACAGATCCAAACAGTATCGAAAGGAAGGTTCATCGTTCGTAAAAAATTAAAGTCACTAAAACCTCGGTTTCTTTTGCTTTAGACAGTGACAAAGGTTAAAAAGGGATAGATAAACGGTACTTCGCTACCCTGGTCTGTGGTATCAGATTCAAAAAACTTGCGACTCACAATTCGATCTAAAAAGTGAGAGAAGAAAGTGGAAGTAGTTCTCCGAGAAATCGAGGAGAAACGAAAGACGGTAATCTCACCAATAGTAGACGTATAGACTCCGACAACTGTGAAGAGGGTCTTTAGAACTAAGGTCGAACACTAAGTAAGTCGGGTCGTAAAGGGTACTACATGAGACGTATCTTCAGTTTATTCGTTCCACTGTTATCTGTCGGAAGTACATGAGGAAAGGGTTAGACTTGGTCAAGTAGCGAAGTACAGACCAAGATTGACAACGAAGAACTGGACGTATGTCCAAAGAGTCCTCCGTCCATTCCACCAGACCATAAGAGTAGAGAAATTCTTAAAAGGTGACAAACAACACTAGATGTGTCAGTTTTCCGAAATCACATCAGCTACTTCGTACTCAAAAAGATCTTAAGGGAACGAAAGAGATACTAGGTTACCTACAACCGGTAAACTAGAGACCAAGAAAACGGAAAAGATTTAGGTTGAACATGTAGAAGTTCAAGACCCAAGTACATAACAACTTCAGATAGAACTTCCTAAAACTCGAACGATCGTACACCTTACTCACGTTGACACGTCATCAGACTTGTAAAAAACCGTAACGGAAAGAAACCCTAACCTTACTTTTGACTGGGAAAGGTCAGGACGCCGGTGTCGACTCAAAAAGTTTAAAAAGGTTTAAACGATCGTACAACTCACATCGTGAAATTATCGTAGTAGAAAATCCTAGACTTCATCGAGTCGACCTTAAGGTTGTGGAGATTGATCGAAACAAAAATCACTACGAAGGATTCCGGGTGAACTGGAGTATGAGGTGCTACAGACCGAGATCCACTCACTAGTGTGGTGGTACCAATAGACCCAGTACTTCTAGAAAAAACATATTAAGAAGACATATAAGGACGGTGAAACAGAAGCATAGAAGACGAAGACAATCCAAATATAGTAAAGACAAGACATGACACAGGTAGAGACGTACTTTATAAGGAAACCATAGAGATTAATAGAACTTCTCTAGAGATCAGAAAGGGTAAGATGAAGAAAGGAGATAAAGAAACGTAACAAGTGAATTCTATCGAAAGAATAGAGAAGGACGAGAAGAAACCTTGAGACGTAAGTTTACCCATATAGAAAGGAAAAGAGGGAACGGAAAGTGAGGAGAAGAAAAGAGTCGATAAACATTCCGGAGGAGTCTCGGAATGAGTCCGTGTTGTTTACAAACTCTTCGATTATATATTTTTATGTAAATGGTACGTAAATAAACGAAGAAACTGATGATAGGACAAATATAAACAGTTCAAAGTTTTAAGTGATCTAGACAAATATCATAATTTTTTCATTTCGTGTTAATCAGTGCTGACTCATGAATATGTCATAAAGTAGTGTCATCTTCCACCACGAGGGTCTATGTACCGAAAACTAATTGAACTCAATTCAGTGATAACAGTTCGGGACCCACTTGAACGTCTCACACCACTCCCTCCGTCTCACGACAGTTGGGGTCCACTCGTCGTTAGGTACTGGGTACCTCCGGACCTGGTCCCGACCCAAGGTGTCGGGACGAAAACGTAGACCGGTGTCTAGAACGAGTGACGAACTAGAACGAGTGTCCCAGAGTAGTCACCGATCTGACCCAGTCAGAATGACTGTAGTGTCATGTGTTCAAGTCACATTGTGACAGTCTTTTCATTTGACATTATCATCCATCTACCGTATTCCACCTTAAATGATCATTATAGGTCTGTTTAGTAATTGTACACTTTTATGTCTTAGATGAGTATATCTTCTGGTAGAATCTTTGTCTCCTCCCATGGGTCTTTTGACTTCGTCTCGTTAATTTAACTTTTCCGTTAGAGTAAAACTGACGTTAAAAAACCAATTTGACCCTACCCTTTATTCTGTATAAAGTTTCTTAATTGCTTCTTAATTAATATTTAAACAAACGATTTTATTTGAAAAGTCTTAATTTTAGTGTGTCCTTAAAAAATAGTTATAAGAACTCTTCCTCTGTAACTTAGTCTCACCCGTAAATAAATAAATAAAAACCGACGTGACTTACCGAACATCCTAGAATCAAAGGTCTGTTCCTTAGTTTGGGTCCGGGGGTCGTCACCTCCACACCTCAGGACTGGTGGCCCGACGACCCCTCAAGGGTTGGTAATAAAGAAAAGTTAGGGGATCTTAATTTTACCCGAATTTTTTTGATTCATGACAATGTCTTTCAATTGTGTATTTTCGTATATCCTCTCTTTTTGTAGTAGGTTTTAAAATGACTTAATTCTTTTAGTGGTAATTATTAAACCAGTGGTAGGAAAATAGGTAGGTATACACACATGTGTGTGTGTGTGTGTGAGAGAGAGAGAGAGAGAGAGAGAGATTGAAGAGATTTACCTTAATACCTTTGACAGTAAGTCTCACCAAAACTGATTCTGTATCTTTATTATCAGTTTACTTATTGACATGATTGTTGGGAGATGTTTCCGATTACCCTCTTCCCTACCTGATTCTGTACCTAGATTCCAGATACTGAGTCTGAGACTCAGTACGTACGTAAATACTTACCTTGAGATTGAATGTTGTCCATTGTACAGATAACTCATAAGAGATTTTATAGATTTTGTACTCGACTCGTGGACCGGTTAAGACCCACCGTCGTTCCACTGATAATTTAATGAATTGTTAAGGGACTTTCACGGGTCACACGTCGATGAACGACACTAACCAAAGACGAGTAAACTCTTTAAAATTCTTTACCCGAATGTAATAGTAGAACAGACTACCCAACCATACCCTTATTCGTTTTCTCCACTGATGTCCTCTTTATTTATAAAGGGAGGTTTGACTCCCAACTAATGTCCGTGAGCACTCGAGAATACTAAGTCATAAGATAAAGTACCTTTTTTTAATTTAAGTAAACGGTTCACTATTTCTGTCTACCGGTAGAATAAGTATTTTGAAAGTTTCTTAGAGTCTCCTTGACAAAACCGATTGTAAATAACTCGTGAACAATACATGCTCCGTGACACGATTCGTGAATATACGATTAAGAATGTTGTTAGGATACTACATGAGGATGGTAATAAGAACAAAATACCTACTGATTTTACTTGAAGTCTTTTTATAATAGATCCAGAGTGTTCTTTTTATACCTCCTCGTCCATCGGTATAGGTCCATACACACTGAGATCTCAGACTCGATAATTGTGACACGATACAACTTCATTTTCACGTAGTCCACCCGGGTTGTCTTCGTCGGTCGACCACTGGATGACCTACTCCAACTCTGATGAGTAGACTTCTGACTTCTGACGGTTCACCAGTACTGTAGGAGAGTTATACATTATACAGTTCTTACGGTTTCCCATGAAGAACATTCATAGATCGGTTTTCTAGTGCAATCTTCATTATTCTAGTACAGTAACCTTTGCCTTCAAAGAACGGGTAACAAAGATGTCGACCCGATACTCGTAAATTACTTTAGTTAATGTACTCGCACCAACCAACAATGATGAGTTGATTTCACGGTCCTGTATTGTCTTATGTCTCTCGTGTCCTTGAGGTGGTTAAGTTCAAGTTTAAAGCCGTCACAAGGTCCCTACGAAAGTAGAACTTAATCAAAAGTACTTATAACGAATTTTCTTTCCTGACTTATTATAGGATTTCATTTACGGGGTTCAAATTACGTTTTGTTTATTTCGGTGGGGGTACCTTTATTCGATGGGGGTACCTTTCGATGAAAACCTTTTGGTGACCCAGTTTCACCTGGAGTTGTCAATAGGTCGGGTTTAAAAGGTAGGTTGTCGAGACTGTTCATTTTACGTCGAAGACGGACGTAAGGACCAGGTCCCGTGAGGGATGGGGCTGTCGTTTGTTAGAGTGACCATTCATCGGACGACTGTCTACAAGAAGGAAAATGGTTCCACTTTAAAACGGATAGACATTGGAGTAGAAGTAAAACAGGATACTTTTGTGTCAGATACGAATAAAAAAAAAGGACTAGCAGAAAGATTATAAATCTTCAGTGTCTATAAAAACTAACGAAGAAAGAACGTCCAATTTATAGGTGCAAGGACACTGGTATCCGGTCCCACGGTCAAGAGGTGGCTTTCGATCATATATTTTGAGGTCCATTTCAAACTGCTCGTGCACTCCGAGTAGGACGCCCCGATTGGGGTAGTTACTAGTCCTACACCCCTAAGAGATGCATGATGTCGACACGACGAAAAGAACCGTAAACAAGGTAGCAACTAAATAAGATTGGAACACCGATTACTTTCGGGGCTCTAGAAGAGATTTCACTTGTTTCACGTGAGGGTTAGTCACAATGACAAACACTTTATTTCACAAAACAATCCATACTAGGGTAGTCCTAGTCATACTTTAACCACCTTCGGTTAAGAGTACTAGAAATGCTTTTACTGTATAAAAGAACCCCAGTAAACCGTGTACGTTAGGTTTCTTGTTAAACAATGAATGAGTAATCGTAAGTTCGATCGACACCGAGACTACTAGTACATCGTCTCACACTCCCGTGACTCCTCCGGTTTTGACCGTTATTATTTGGTAAGAAGACAACTGTTTCCTTTCCCTCCTTTAGTGAGACCCCTCTTCTGAATTCAGTTTAGCTGCAGTTGTAAAGGGAGTTTACGTTGCTTCGTCTGCAGTCGCTTCCACATTCGGTTCTGACCGTGTTCCTTCACTTCGTCCTCCTCCAAACGGTCTCTCGATGATTCACCTCTTCCAATCACCTCATCACCGCTTTCGACGTGCCCTCTTTCCTTTCGTACCGGGTTTGTGAAGAAGGTCAATTCCAGGACTCCAAACACTCTCCACACCGGTGGTTTTTCACACGTCACTTTTCTGCATATATTTTACCGTGTACCTGTGTCCAAAAATTTGAACAGTTAAATTTACTGTCACTTCACCTGATCGGTATGAATATTGGAAAAGAAGTGGACAGTGAAGACGTCCGAACACGGTGAGTGAGGATTTCTTTCCGAATCTTTCTACCTCGTCACCCGGGGTTTCCAGAGCACCCCTGAGGTTCGTCAAGAGTCCGACAGGAGGTACCGTAAGAGTGGACATAAGAAAAACAGATACTCACCGAAATGAATTCTCAGAAAAAATTTTTCCTGTAGAATAACCACAGAGGACGTTTCTTCTCCTGATGGGAAGTGTTGAGGTGGTGATTCTTCGTCGTCACCGACGACTCCGAAATAATTCGTCTTCATCTTTCCCTTCCAACAAGTGTTCTCTGAACCGGGTAGTTTCTCTACTTTTGGAGACCATGTGTCTTGAGATTTCCAAAAAATAGATCAGAGGAAGATCTAGATCCTTTAGTCAATTATAAAAGGGAACTGAAAAGTTTGAGACATAGTAGTTCCATTATAAAGTTTTTGTCATAAATGACTCTTGGTATTTTTGTTGGACTCTTAGTTAGACTGAAGGATTTTTCAAAATTGACATTTTGTAAAGGATTTCATATGTGTTTGATCCTGACCAAATTGTTTCAAAATGTGTCACTTTAAAGGATATGTAAACGTTATTACGTCTCTCTTCTTTAAATATGAACCTTACGGTTTACAAATATACACTTTCGATATACATTGTGCCCACAGAGATTAGACGAAAGGTACCTAGGATGTCGATACATTGTGACACACGCGGGTGATTAAGAAGATCTTTTTCCAATAATATACAAGTATCTTAAAATTTCCACCACTCGAAGTTTTCCAATTCTTCTTAACAAGAAGTCCTAAGGTCCTACGACTTAACAAGATATTCGTAAAGAGACGGGTAGAACCAAATGTAGTAATTTTACGTGTCGTTCGAGAAAGAAAAATCTATTGTCACGTCGGTGACAAAGAACCTTATGTTTAAGAAGTAGTTGTCTCACTTAAATATTCCAAAAAGAAATTCAGTTTTATTATTTGTAAGTTCTTGGGTACGTTTTAGGTGGTAAAAATTGGGAATATAAAATTTAATCTTTTTTATATATGACCGTAAATTTTTTTTTAATTCTCTACGACCAGTAGTTAAAGTTCTTCGAATTATATCGTAAGAAATAAAAAAAGAAGAATTCTGAAAAAATATGTACTATTCGTTTGATTGAAGTTAATGTAGATACAAAGGTTACAACTTATATCGTAGGTCTGTACGTACCGTAAAGTCAATATTTTTAATCATTGGTCTTCTTCATTTGTGGCAGTGTTATTGTGGGCTACCCGGTCTCCATAAAATCGTGGCTAGGAGACACCGTCCCAGAGCCGGTGGAGACAGGAGGGGTCACACATAAATCGTGTCACGGAACGTTTGTCACCTACGACCGACTTGCGCGACGTCAATGATACCGTGACGTCTCGAACCCCGAATTACCTCTTCGTCGAAGCCAGATTAAATTGGTGTACTTAAAGTAAAATTGTACATGTGTAAACGATTTCCACTAATTAAACTGTGTACTTCATTATTAAAAATAGTAGTTTTACATTCTAAAACTTTCCTATAAAGATATATTTTATATTACGTTATTAATGAATTATATCATCATCCACGAGTTATTTACAACTAGTTACTTTCTGGATGGTTATTGAGTAATTATTTGTCCGTTGGAAACAGAGGAAATAATAATAATGTAGTAAATTTTTTTAGATCGGGTATTTTGGATTTACAGTTTTGTCCTTTTGTACTTTACGACAATTTTGTTTGGTGACCCTTTACCATTCTTTAATCGGTTTTACATGGTTTATTATCAAAATGACTAAGATATTGAATTGTTTGAGAGGAACTCAAATTTGTTTACTCTTATTTTGGACTTTTTAGTAAAAGATTGTTAAAAACCGACCGATTTTTGTACATATTTAGTTAACTTATCTGGTGGGTTCAGAATGAAGATTTCCCTTTACAGAAAAACATTATCAAGATAGAAAATGACTGAGGGTCTTCAACTCTCCTCAGGGTAATCCCAATCCCGAACTTCGATATCCGTTCGTGTCGTATATGCCTGTTTCCGTCGTGGTCTCACCACTACTCCTTCTGCCCCACTTTCCAACAATCTTCTCCGATTGTGTTTCCTACCTGACCTTTGTCGACCGAACGATGTCCACTTACAGGTGAGTGTGCGGACGGTCGGGCGAGTATGAAACCATTCCGGTAGTTTCGTGAGTCTCGTAAAAAAAAAAGAACAGTTGTAAAGTTGTTAGTACTGTAAGTATTGATCGGGTCTTGTAAAAAATTTTCGTCTAATAGAATACCGAAAAGAGTGTGGAGAACATGTTAATATGGTTCTACGGTTTAAAGTATTTTCACGTTTGATGTCACTCGTCGTCGACCGATAGAGTTGACAAGAATTTCAACACTCAAAATCCAAGTCTAAGACCTACTCACAAAGTGACAAAGGACGTCGTGTCTTTGATCTCTCGTGACCCCGAGTCAATGTGTCTGTGGACACCGCGACGCCTGCGGGGTGGAGTGTGGGGACGCACGTTGTGGTGGTGAAGTTTTGTCCGACTGCTCGTCGATCACTCTGTCTGCAGACCAGTTGACGAGTAGTTTACCGTTGATATTAGGAATCACTGTATGTCTATGTGTTCAAGGTACTAATGTTTATAGACAAAATTGTTTTCGTGGGTACTGAAAGAGTCAATGTCTGAAAAGATTCAGTAACCGGGGCCACCGGCTAGCGGAGTTGAGAAGTGGTGTGCAGTTTATAGTCGCCGTTCGGTCAGGGTACGGGGCCCGTGTCCCGGGTGAATGAACAATGACGCTACAACTAGAGAGGACAAGCTCCTCACTCGAGCGGTAGGACTCCTTCTCCGCTCTAGGGGCTTCACGCTTCACCGAGCTCCGGTTCCCTCAACAGCGACCGCTCGAGTGGATCCCGGCTAGAAGCCAATTGACGAACCCAAGACCACTCGGAAAGGTATAGTTTACGATGTAATAGTCATGTGCCATTTAAACCGACGTTTTATAAAGGTCCAATTTTCACGAACATTCTAATTGTCTAGGAAAAAAGTTTAAGATTTACGAACTGTAAGGACAACTTTTCTAAAATAGTCAAAAAAGGTACACTAAAGGAGAATAAAGAGGGGGCGGGGGTAAATGTGAAAGGTAAGAACAAGTTCTCAAAAATAAATTTTCTTTGTCTACTAAATAAGGGGTTTTACTATGTTTCCTCTCGGTTTTAGGTGACATCTTGACTCTTTTGACCTATGAAGTAGAAATATTTCCTGTTGAAAAACACTTGTACCGAGTGTCCGTTTCTCTAAGTAATAATAATAATAATAATATTTCAACTGTCACGTCATAGTGAAACCACGTACACAATTGTGTCTATTGTATGTTATAGGGAAAGTGGGATAATTGACAAGAAATTGTGGAGCAGATAAAGGATCAGTCCGAAATTTATATAAAGTGGAAATTTTGTATTTCTTTCGTATGTTGGTTCTCATCTAGTTGTGACTTTTCAGAAGACTGAGATTTTTTTGGACAAAGTTTTAAATTCGTAGATTACGATTCCCTCTCCTTATCTCACGACACCCCGATTTCCGATGATAGTAGGTGATTTATCACCTATACCTTCCGGTCCCTGCGACGGTCTGTCAGAGTTCCTGCCGGGAGTGGTCTTCCCTAATAGATCCCGTCACAGTTCAATTCTCCATTCCTTTGATGCTTAGTGACTGTACTAGAAACTTCTACCCTCCTATTTGCCCCGTGATGATGGATTGACCTAACGAGGATTTTACAGTAGACTATCGTATAAAATTTATCCTAATAAGTCTAGACGTTCCGATTTTACTTCTTAAGTAGACAACCCAGTTGTATTTGAAAGAAGAGATATACCTCTAATAAGTTAGTGAGAACTTTCTTGAGGTTCCAGGAGTCCATCAGTTGCGACCGAGTGGACCGATACCGACTTTGCGAGATACACCGACCGTGGGTTGGCTTCGGGGATGGATCGACAGTCTCTGGTCGAGTCCCGACCGTGACGGATGGGAGTGACTGACGTTAATGGTTGTAGATCCTCTCGTTTCGGTTTAAGTCCTCCTCCCTGTATTCATTACTGTGCCAAAATGCGGTACAACTTACGTCTTTTTTAATGATGACCTTTTTTTTTTTAATGACGACCTGATGTCAATTTTTAGGCGTAAGATGAGGAATTTTTTTTTTTTTTTTTTTTCTATGACCTTATGTCCTTTTAGTGTAGGAAGAAAGATGGACTCAAGGAGCCGTGTGTGGATGGTGGTTGTCTTCGTACGAAATTTCGTCTGACCGTGTCAAGGAGTCGACGAGAAGGTACCCAAGAGACTACCCCCGACCTGAAACTACACCCTTTTAACATCATAACCTGGTTGTTCTGATAGACCGTCTCTTTCGGATACAATACAATGCGAATCTCCATTTTGCTGTGTCTTCGTAGTTGTTTTATCCTTTGTATGGTGTTACGGGTCCCGGAAGTTTTATAATTCAAACGTGTATCCTGTCCATGTTACAAGTGATTCGGTCCCTAGGTGCGTCCTAAACACCTTTTGTACGGATAATTTTTTTTTTTTTCCTCTTAATATAGTGTTTAATATAGGACTCTTTGAGAATCCAGTTTTACATTTATTTATTTTAAAAATCAATCAGACAAACCAGGGTTCTCTGTTTATGACCCCTACATGATCTTGTCTTGGTCTTTTAGAGGATTTGGGTTAGAGCATACAATTGTCGTGACATGTTACTCTTTACTATTCATCATGAACCGACACACCAAAATAAGGTGGTTTAAGGTTTGTTTCTAAACTCCTCTTCATCCTTTAGATTCTTAGTTCTATTGACATAGAATATTTAGTCAACAAAGGTTATAGATTTCTTCTTTTTGTCCTAAAGTTTTTTATGATTCACTTCATTTCACTTTACTTCAGCGAGTCAACACAGGCTGAGAAAACGCTGGGGTCCATGACATCGGATGGTCCGCGGAGACAGGTACCCTAAGAGGTCCGTTATCATGACCTCACCCAACGGTAAAGGAAGAGGTCCCTTAGAAGGGCTGGGTCCCTAGCTTGGGCCCAGAGGGCGTGCCATCTGTCTGCGAAATGACAGACTCGGTGGTCCCTTCATGATTGGTCCTCAATTTATAATTGGTCCTCAAATTTGAGATATATCAATCAAAGTACCTGAAGACAAATTTACAACAAATTTTGTAATAAATTTCTCAAGAACATTTTGTCTATCTGTCCCTCGGGTCGGACCGTGAGACACTCATGGATCTACCCACCCCTCCCCCCTCCCCTCCCTACGAGTTCTCCCTCCACTACATACAGACTAATACCGACTAAATGCAACAACATATCGTCTTTGGTTGTGTTGTGACATTTTCGTTAAAAGGAGGTTAATTTTTTTTATTTGGTTTCCATTTTTGTTTTTTTATTTATTTACTTTAATTTTTTTTTTTTTTTCTGAAGATTCGTTGGGTTCAATTTACGAACATTTCAATGTCCCATCAACCCTGATAAAAATCCCTACTCGATACGAATCTTGAGTCTATTGTAAATTGGTCGTCAAAAATCGACTTTACAACTTCCCTCTCTCCTACCCACTAAAAATAAGGTCTCTCACCTGTCAGTGTAGGAACACTGACCTTTATTCAGTACCTCCCGAAACGTAAGAACTTCTTCAACGGACACGGGATACCTTTCCTCTTTTCTGTCACTCCCTCGACAACTTTAGTAAAGAGTTCGAGGACATGGAGGGACACCATCGAGACTCTTGGACTTTACTCCGGTGTTCCTTCGGGGTCTCAGGACCGGTCACCCCGTCCCCGTCCCCGTCTCTGTCCCCGGTCCTGTCCGTAAGACCCGTGGTAACCGAGTAGTGTCAGAGCCCTATTCTCTTTTCTTTAAGACTCTTTCTATGGTTCAACTTGGTAGTATACGAAAAATTTACAACAATTAAACATTAAATATATAATCGAATATTCATCAATGCATATGGAAAAGTTTTATATATATGGACAAAATTTTGCGTCGAAAATGAATTTTTTCATGCTCTAAATCTTTTGAGTGACAAAATTAACCCTAAACCTTCTTTGTAAGTGCGAATATCAAAGTTGGGTTTATTGGCTAGTAGGGAACCGTCGGAACACGGGTGAAAAACCCCCTTCTTAGTTCTACACACACGCACGAGTCAGCACAGGCTGAGACGGGTGTAGAGGACGTACTGTTCGTCGAAGAGATGGGTGAATCAGTGGACTCTTCGGGTTCTTACTTCTATAACCGTTGATTTGCCACCACGATCGTCATTTCCTGGGCGGACGGTCACACCCTCTGTATTCTCTGCGGTCAAGGTAGGGACCCAACGCTTAGAGGGGACACCCTCCCGAACCGTTGGGTGAGGTCATAAGAACGGACTTCTTAGGGTACCTGTCTCCTCGAACCACCCGATGTCGGGTACCCCAGCGTTTGTCAGTCTGTGCTGACTTCGCTGAATCATGTGTGTCAGACTTTGAATGTGTTGCTTAGTCTTGGAGTAGCGGGCACTTCCAAAAGTGAATTCTCCACTTTCAGTAGTTTGGTATCCGTTCCGGATTTGAGTCATATGTATTGTGTGACAGTGCAGACAAATGAGAAGGAACGTAGATCTCGCATGAGACTTTCCCTCTATTTCCGAACGGGGTCTTGAGGTGGCTCCCATAAGAGTCTCCACCCCTGATACGGGGTCGTCGACACTTGCCACAACCGACACCGACCGGATTCTTTCTATTCTTGTTCCGGAGGTCAGGAAAGAAGTCTATGTCTGGGGAAATCCGGAATGTACTTACTGTCGAGGAGGAGTGACGTTCCCACGTAGACGGAAATAGACCGTTACAAAGACCCTCCAGATACCTGGGTACTCCCAAAACAGTCGCAACCGTCTCTACCCCCCGACCCTTCCACGAGAGTCGGTCAAGCTACGTCACACCTGTCACCTGAACCCGGTCAACCGTCCACTGTTCTCTTCCAACACACTGGAGACCACGTCGGCGACACCACAACCCCTCGACTGGACTTGGTCAAAAGACACCTTTAGGACCAAATTCGGTCGTGACGACCAAAAATGGAAGGGAAGAATGGTCACAAAGACGAAAGGAGAAAAGAATAATGGATCGAAAAGAAAAGATAATGGCCAATAAACCTTGCTTGTTTTACCAAATTAGGGAATTAAAAATTTCGACAATTCAACTCACAAGAGACAGGGAAATTGGAATCAATATTTGCCTAAAGAGAATACAGTCCCAGGAATTCACAAGGGAACATCCAAACAACTAGATTTTCTTTCACAGACCAAGGGACACCTCGTGACATTACTTCCCTTTGTTTCTGGTTCAAGAGGTCCCTGTTCGACCCTTTCTTTCGGAGAGAAGGAATCGATTGAGTTTTAGTCTTTCAAAAAAAAAGAGGTATTTTTTGGGAAAAGGAAATCCGATAGACGGGTGGGATACCGAAAGGGTGGGAGTCAGGGGTGGGGTCGGTCGTTCGACGGGGAAGGAGGGAGGGAGGGTTTGAAGAAGGAGGTCGGTGCGAGAAAGGTCCTAAAGGTCAGATCGAGGACGTCGACCGGGTCTTTCGTACAGATTAAGGGTGTCGTGTGGAGAGAAGTGGACGACCGGGAGGACTGTGGTCGGGTAGTGAGAGGGAGCCCGGTGACTGTCGAGACACCACTTCCCGACGGGACATAAACGGGTAGAGAAGAAGCAGTGGACAAAAGAACTGGAGAACGAAGACAGAGGAGCCCAGACGACAATTGGTTTGAGGTGTACCGGAAGGGAAGGAGGACCCGTTTCAAGACGAGGATGCTGTCGGACTCGACACTGTTTGTCGCGAAAGACTGATGGTCGACATAGTAGACTTGTGACGCCCCCTCTTCGTGTCACCCCTTCCGACGGACGGTAGATTGAGCACTCCGACAAACCTCGTCATTCACCTTTTGAATCTTTTCCGTGGTTCCTATACGTTTATTTTCCATAATAATTTGTATGTTGGTCCGTTTCATTACGGTTATAAGGTGTGTTGAGGACGATGTGCCAGTCTTGTGAACTCGCACGGAACCCAGAGACGTGCGGGCACGGTCTCACTGGAGAATGTCCGAACCTCTACATACTTTCCGTAGGTGTCTGTGGAGTCTACCCGTGCACCCCGGTCAGTCGGGACCTTTCTTGGGGAAGGGTGACAAGATTTTTCTGGGCTTATTATTTTTGCGTGTATTTGTGTCTTTTCCCGGGTTGTGTGAATCCCGACTCGTCACATGTGTCTGCCTTTCGCCCACTACGCAACTCCTTGTCACTTTGCACATTTCCTGTTCACATAGTCTCGAAGTCTTTTCAGGAAATAAGGATAATCTCTATGAGACCCTATGTCTTTATGAAACCCTATACACCTTCATATCTTGTCTTTTCCCTTGTTTTGGTCATTGTAATTTTGTGTTACGGAAGGGTGAGAGGATGAAGGGTTACGTGACATTCGATGTCACTAGTCTTGTTACCGACCCCCACCCCACTCCGCAGATGTAACTTCCACTCAACAAAAGTGTCGAGACGTCGGAGAACCACGGCACGTTCTTGGACCGTTTATATTTTCCTAGGTCCTAATGATTTCCAGTCTCTGTCCTTGAGGAGAAAAGGGGCTTGATGCTGACCGTCCTCTGTGACAAATTTATCCGAAAGGGAGACTCCTCCCCCGTAGTGTTGTCACGGAGACGGTCGGCGGTCCACTGACTGGGTGAAATCGAAGGCTCCACCGTAGAATCTGTATGTTACTCGGCTCGACGTCGTGAGATGAAGACTTTTTACAAAAATTGGTGATTTTTAAAACACCGACTGGAAATTTATCTTCTCCACGTTTTGTCCCGCAGTAAAAGGTCAAAGATTCTACACAACCGATTGTAGGTCTCCTGCCGACTGACTGGTCGACTGTGCTCCTCCTCCAGGGTCACACCACGACTGACGGCAGACAGGAGTCCTTTAATTGCACTGTTTCCATTCCTCATTTCCGGTACGTCGTTCGTCGTCGCTAGGGCTCTCCAAACGAGAGACGTCTTTCAAAATCAAGTCAGAACCCCATCCATACAATTTTCGTTCCTGTTTGTCTGTATTTCCGTGGACATGAAAGAAGGACGGAATGAACCCTTCTCTGTCACTCACGTCGACTAAAAGTCTTAGACCGACATTTTCCCTCTTCGACATCCCACCGTGTCGAAGTCTCAACCCAAACTTTCTCTCAATATGTTTGACCTCTCCTTTACGAACTCGCACTACTTTACGACCACCCGTCTCTGTCTTTCTTGTTCTTGACCTCCCTCGTTCCTCAGTTATCTCGATCCAGAGTTCCTGCCCTTCCACAACCGTGTGTCTCCGGGTCCAACTTTTTCGTGTAATCTTGGTTCCTCCACCAGGAGACAGGACTGCCCTCCGTTCCAACGTTCCCACCCACACCTCCGTCCATGCGCACTTCCGAATCCTAGTCATTCGGTCCTCTTAAAGTTGATTGTCGGTAACCAAAGACACTTCTATTACCACTTCAATAGACTACTCTCACTCCTTATTTCCCTACTCACTTCTACAAATTCCTCTTATCTATGGGGACCTACACGACGTACTCCTCTTCCCTCTCTACTGGTCCCCTTTTCTCCCCGAGACCCGTCACGAGGTCCGGGTCGATCGGAAGGTCCGTGGTCTCGACAGGCCGTTGGTCTCGATTTCCTTCTGTATCGGCTCAGTGTGTAGTCTGGTCAAAATTACTGGGTTTCTGATGTCTCCCTTCCGTCTCATAGACTCCCTCTCTCTGGTCTCGTTCTTCGTGTGTTCTCAACAATTAAGTTTCCATGAACTCTCCCTAGGTACCCTTTTGTCTCCGAACCTCTTCTACACCTTATTTCTACCCATAAACACACCTCGGTAAGAGATCCAATCCCCAGGAGTTGACCTCCGTAGACACCAACAGTTACCGGTACACACCCCCCACAATGACCGTGGATGATTCACCTCGGTTTCTATGACGATTCATTGAGCGTTACGTCCCCCTCGGGGAGTTCGGACGGGTTGCTTCTTTACAGACCAGGACTTACAGTTGTCACGGGCCCACCTTTCTGGAACGAGATCCATTTTTTGACAGTTGAACCCAGTATGTTTTGCAACGAACTAACGTTTCAATCAAAAATGATGTGGAGTCTTAGTACGATAACAGGGGTCGAGTCAATCTCCTTTACAAGACGACTCGTCCGACACGTTGTGTCTCTTTCGACGTTGATCGAAGTTTCATTTTCCCCTTCACAGTAGATCTGTTACTAGGTCCGTATTTTCTGTTGGGACACTCGTCACAGAATTAGTGTCCACGTTTTTGTGTCAAACAGGTTAAGATTATGAGCTTTCGTCTGTTGTTTATGTCTTCAACTCTAGGGAAGGAAACCACCATCCAGTTTAAGATTCTTTAAAGATTCCAGTTCGTGTCGAGGTGTAAAGTTATCTACCGTACCGGGACGTCGTAGTCTCAGTGGGGACCATGAATTATTTGTGTTTGTTCGGACGCCGAGGGGAGTCATACATAAAGACTTTCGAGGGGCAACTAAGAACTGTAAACCTTCCTTTGTTCTCTTGGTCCTTACTTTGAGATCTTTTCGGTTAAGAACTTCCTGTCTTTCTTATTTCTTGTTTAAAGGGTCGTGTCAGATCGAAGTCGACTCCGAGGGGACTCCTTTTGTGACAGTGGAATGATTAATGGTAATTGTCGAAACCTTCGGAAGTAAGAATCCAGGGTCTGTCAGGATCCCCGGGACCTGACTCTGTCTTTCTGTCTCTTAGACGTTTCTGAACGGAAGAAGGACCGATAAGGTCAAAGTTTTCTATAGACACGTTCCATTTTTGTCAAAAATTTTCGTTCATTCTCGACTAATACGAAATATTTCATAGGCGATGACAAAGGGGACTACACATGTCGGCTAGGAACTTGTTTACACCTCCCCGTCACCAATCCCACGGCTGCGGGTGAGTTCAACTTTTAGAATATTGGAATGTCAGTCGGGAGACTTAAGCACCCGAAGGGGTGACCGAGTCTACCATTTCTTAGACAGACGTTACGTCCTTTGGGTCCAAGCTAGGGACCCAACCCTTCTAGGGGACCTGCTCCCTTACCGATGGGTGAGGACACTTTAGGGTGTCTCTCTCCTCGCGCCGCCCGATGTCAGGTTCCCCGACGTCTCAGTAAGTGCTGACTCACTGATCGTGAAGGTGAAAGAAAAAGAGACATAAGTGCCAAGACGTGTAAGTTGGTAGTCGACTAGTGGATAATGATGTCATAAATGATGACTTTATTCAGTTGACCACGTTAAGTTTGGACGCAACATGTCCCCAGTTGACACAAACATACACATAAAGGAAATCGAAGTTCCAAAATCTAGACTTTTTGATATTAATCTATTAAATTAAAAGATGTCCTGTCGACTGTAAATCAAAATATCCCAAAGGAATTGTACATTTGATTTACTGCACTGAAGGTCTTAGGACCAAAAAGGCAAAGGTATATACCTTAATAAGTACTAAATTTCTTTGGGTCTAGAGAGACCTAAGTTTTACATATTGAAACACTTATTCATTTAATTGTGGTCATCGGAGTGTCTCTGTTGACGATGACTAATAAAATAAGTAAGTGCACAAGGTATAATAATCTTCCATTCTCTATACACTTACTCAAAAGTTACTCTTCCCCTCTTCCGACAACTAAAATCCGAAGAGCCATCCACTGAACCATAAAAAAGGTTAGTCACGAGTCTGACACATAGAATTACAAAGTATGAGGGCTCGAACCGTGTCGTGGTACCCTCTTTAGGTGTGTGAGAAAACCCCCGCGGTCTCACGTCCACTTGTAGGAGGAAAGACTCCCTCCGTACACCGGGAGACATTTCTCATCCTTATTACGTCTTCCGGTAAAAATATGGTCGCGACCGTAAAGACTCAGTGTACTGGGACTGGGGTCTTCGAGGTGATGACCGAAGGGGTGTGGAGTGACCTGTCGCCCCTCTCTCCCCTACGTTTGACGTGTCTCATCTCACGGACTGGACCCCGTCCGTGTGTCGTACATCGTCGGGGGACGAAGTGTGTCGGTTCCGGTCAGTTTCCGAATTGGGTTCGGGACCTCAAGACCAACAACGCGTCAACGGGTGAGTACAGACTGAGAAACACTGGGGTACTTGACGTCGTACGGTCCGGAGGGACAGAGAGTGGTAGAGGACTTCAAAAGGGTTCAAGTACAAGTGACGTAACCACTACGGTAGGTTGGTGTAGTAGGAGACTACGAGAACAGAGGAAGACGGGAGCTAGAAAGGATTGTAGTCCCTGAAAAGGTTATTCAACAGACACACGTAGTCTACTGGTTTTATAACTTCGAAGTGGCAATCCTAGTCAGAAAGGTCACTTATAAGTCCTGACTAGATGGAATTCTAACTGACCAAATTAAAGGAGCGACAGATTCCTTGAAGGTCCTCAGAAAAGGTCGTGATGTGAAGTTTCCGTATTTAAGAAACCGCAAGACGGAAGAAATGCCAGGTCGAAAGTGTTGGTATGGACTGGTGACCCTTCTGGTATTGGAACTGAGATACCTGAGGACAGCCGTCTCATTATAGGGACGAAAAGTTGTGTGACAGAGCCAAACAGTAGCGAAAGGACGGTTCTTCGTTATCAGAAGACTAAAGTACCGACGTCAGTGGTAGACGTCACTAAGACCTCGGGTTCTTCTCCTTTAGACAGTGATGAAAGTAGAAGAGGGAAAAATAAACGGTATGTCATTACCTCGGCCTACGGTACTAGGATTAAATTATAAATCAGAATTCCACCGAGAAAGTGAAAGGAGGAATTGGCAATAGTTCTCCAAGAAATCAAGGAGAAGTGAAAGACGGTACACCGGATCACCATTTCTTCGGTGGACGGTTACGTCTCAAGACCATGGGTCATGGTTCACCTGTGACGACTCCGAAATGACCTCCCTGATCACTACTTGGGAACTAGACTCTTCCTCTCCTAGTCACCGATCTAGACTTTGGGTGTCTTTAGTGTCTTTAGTTTTAAGAACTGGAATGACGAAAGTGCGATGACTACGTGGGGTCGGTAAAAAGAGAATTGATCTCTCCCAAACGTCAGTCAAGAACGACTTCAGACGTCATCTCGACGGTCCCGACGTTCTGAGTCTTTACCGTCCCGGTCGTACTTCTACAGGAAGACATAATAAAGACAAATGGTGATGCAAGTCACACGTCGGTCCGGAGAAGGATGGTCTTTTCAACACCCATTCTTACCGAGAGTTTTCGTTTGCCTATGGGTGAGGTTTTCCCTCTATGTGTTTAGTGTAATCGTGGTAAGATGAAATTTGTTTCTTTCGGCTGCATGAACGTCCCGTCTTAGGCCTGTTGTAGTAAGACAAATATCGAAAGATACGTCTGACGTGTTACCAGCTTCAGACCCAGACAAAGGACTTTGCGTTTCGTACCCTTGTTTTCAATGTGTGAGGAGGATTTTCATGGATTTACCTCCTGTATGTTAGGTGGATTTTAAAGAGGACACCGTTGATACCATATGTCCACTAATATCCTACTTTCCAATATTTTTTACATTATACAAAGGTTGACGAATTGACACAGTTGGGTTTGACATACGTCCGGTTAGATTAAACAGAAATTTGATGTCATATTGTTAATAATGATTAAGACAAACACTTTATAGAATCTTTAGTCTTATTATTGCAAAAAGTTCTAAGTTTAGTCGGTAGTGGAACCTAGTAGAAGAGGGGTGGTGCCGACGTAGTCATAAGACTCATACAAAAGGAGTGGTCCTGTGAGTAGAGTGGTGTTTCAATTCATGGCCGTCCTTTCCACCACTCGGTGGTGTTCTGGACGGGGTTCCTACCCTCTAGACCCTGTCTCTTGTCGGTACCTAAGCTACGATATGCTCCAGAACCAGTTCCAAGCCCTTCTCAGACGGTCCACGGACCGGTTGTTCCCATTGACTAGAGACGGAGGAGACCTGACCCCTTCCCAAGGGGACGGACAGTAATCGTCTCGAGATAGTCCTTTCCGTTGTGACGAACGACACAGTGACGGGGAACCTGAGTTTGAGTCGTCCTGTTGACAACTGTCCAGATCCTCTATGTTTGATTCTTTTTCACAACCGAAATTATTCCTTTCTACCAATCGTACCCCCTGTTTCTTCCCACCTATTCCACTTACCCGAGGTCTCTTTAAGTTTAATTACACCGTCGACTTCCGATAGTCTAGTTTTTTCGTAAATATACCCACTAGTGAGGAGACCGTACTTCATGGCAAAAACTCTACGATGTATATAAAAGACGTTCATAAAAATCAAAAAAGAAAGTACATGGTACTTCAAGTGACTTTTATAAAGATGGAAAACCTCGACACTGTTCCTTTTGATCTACATCCCACAGTTCCTTCACCCTTATTTTTACTCATTTCAGTTCTTTCACCATTTTGAATTTTGTCCTACCTCTTAATAGACATTAATAGGAAGGTCTCGAGAAGCTATTTTTTAATCAACCAAAAATCGTCTTCTGTCCAAACCAAAAATGCGGAAGTCTCTGTGTTAAAAATTTAAGATCTATCGGAACTTATATCCTAGAGTGTAATTCAACGATAAAAACAGGTGTCTTTCGTCTTCGTCCTGAGGTGGTTCAAAACGCTAGACTGACTTCTTGACTCCAATCGTTAAAGTCGGTATCTATCGAAGATAGTGACGGAGAGACTAAATAAGGGGTATTCGAAGGTCCGGGTTGAGATCGTTTGACGCGGGAAGAAAGTTTGACGAATCGGTTGACATCTCCTTCACGGTACAATTGGTGGTGGGGGACCTACACCCAGAGGTCAAGAGGTACTTGACGCTTCTTAATTTTGTATTTTCTCTCTGCGTTTCAGAATCTTTCGTGTCCTTCTCTTACGTGTAAGGGCCGAGAAATGGCTTCTTGGGGCTTCATACGATCCAAAATCGTCTTCACAACTTCTCGTGTCGATCCCTTTAATATTCATCAAATCACTTCGATTACTACTATTCTTGTAATTTTCAGGTTCTTTTAATCTTTTCACATACCTCCTAGAGGTCTACTGTCCGTATGATTCTCATTCTAAAGGTTTCAATCAAATGTTATTTCGTAATCTATCATACGAACTTCATTTTCCTTTTGAATTACCTCCTCTGTGTTTACCAATCATACATAACAGTGGATGGTTTATTTTTCGTTTTATGAGATAACAAAAATGTCACGATTTCACTAAAGTAATGACATGGAATAGTGGGAAAAAGTGACAGGACCAACAGTTAAACGACTACCGAAAGAACCGACGTAGAGGTTCCGCTGCGATACTTTTGTCGTTTCTTTTTGTCTACAATTCACGTTTTTAGAGACCTAAGAAGAATAAAGTCGTTTGAAATAATGTTAAAAATGACTTAATATTATCTATATGTGTAATATAATTATAGTCCATACGTTGTATTGCTAAGTTATGAACATATACAAAACTTTACTAGTGTCATTGAGTTATAGGTAGTGGTCTGTCTGGAAAAAGGAAGAGCACTATTGAAAATTATATATGAGATCTACTATAAGAAATAAAATTTTACTTGTATATTTCAGGATAATCGGATGTAATGAAAGGTTCAGTATAGTATACTTTCCTAAGGTTCTTTCGTTAATTTTTCAATCTTGTTGACCGTCAAAGGGGGTCTAAATCGTAAGACCATTTATTCACATATATCATTTTTTTTTTTTTTTTTTTTTTCGGTCCACAGTATTAGTGGTTACGTAAAACATAAATTGTTTGTAAAGTTTGTAATAGTCATAAATCAAGAATATGTGCAGTCTCGATGACGGTGACAAGGTTATCGATAGAATAAGACGAGGTTTCAACTGTGTGATTAATAGTCTGTATGTTCGAGACAGAAACACTTTCCTATATAGATTTTGAGGAATTTTGACGAATAGTTATAGTCGCACACCCCCTTCCCCACGTCAGTACTCGAGACGAAGACTGACGGTGACGAGACGAGGTACTAGAATCCTTCCATGTAAGTGGAAAGACTCGAACTCAAAAAGAGTAAATAAATTCTCTCAATTTAGTCCGTTTAGAGATTCCGAACCTTTTCTCATCTTTCCTCAATCTATTCCTTTCGTAACCCTGTCCTTCCCCCTGAGACCTGGTTCCTGATCAGGTCATTTCTGTTTATCCATTCTCCGTGTCCATACACTCCCTTTAATATTTAACTATATTGACATTGATACCACTCGTATATAAAATAATGAGTTTAATCTTACAAGACTCTCACTCTCCTGGAACAATTATTAATAGGACCCTGTTATCCACGTTTGGTCCTGACGTCCGTGTGACCCTGTCTACCAGTGGACCGTATATTGGTCTAGGATTTGACACTATTTTCAACTACTACCCCGACATCATCATACTATTCTCCGATTTTGTTCCCTCTGGAACCTAAAATAGGACTCCTACTTTGTTTTTATTGTCTTTTAAAATCCTCCTTGAAGTTTCATGTGTTTTCTTTTTTCTTAAATTACTTGGAAATTTCATGAGTGGTAACTCAAAGTTAATAGTTATAAAGTGATATAAAAAGTAGCTAAGGGGAGAGTAATAACAGGATCCCCTAAAGTTTCCGTGTAGTGTTCGTGACATACGAGAGTGGGTATTTGAGTATGGTTCACTTGATACAGATTGTCTATACCCGAAAACAAACCACGATGACAGAATGGATTGTTTTAATTGTTATTAATTAGTTGTATTAGATTGTGAGTTTGATAAAGGAGTCCACGGAGGTCTTACGGAATGATATCGACCGAACGAACTTAGTCCTATGTCGTTTCAGATTTGTACGGTACACCAACGATACAGAGAGTTCAGAAGAAATTAGATGCTCAGGGGAGTTAGTGTATGTACGTAAGTATGTATATGTACGTATGTATGTGTTTAAAGTTTTTGTCGGAATATCTGTACATTGACTGAATTTGACGTATTCAGCATGTTAGACTTCAAAATTGAACTGGGTACTTTCGCAATGTTATTAGTTGTGTCAGATAGTAAGAAGGGTTTAAAGGAGCACAGAGAAGGATTGGGGAAGGACGGTAGGAAAGTGAAGTAGGGGATACTGAATGAAAGACGATGATACCAAATATAAAAACTCAAAAGATATTTGCCTTACTATCATATATGACAAAAGACATACGAAAGCAAGTGAGTCGTGTTAATAGGACTCTAATTGGGTACAACGACGTACGTAGTTGTCAAGTGAAGAAAGAATACGATACATCATAGGGTGACATGGTGTTGAATAAATGGGAAAAGGGACAACTACTCCGTCAAAACCGTCATTATTTATTTCGATTTTTGTTTATTATATGAAATGTAAAGTTTGTCATGTGTCCAGAAACATTCCTAGACACGAAGGAAAGACGACCCAGTTTGTCGATACTTCGTCCCTTCTGACCGATTATACCGTCCGTACAGACTGAAATTTTTTTAATTAAATAAAAGAATAACTTCCTATTAACGAAATGTCTTAAAACAACAAAAGACAGTTTGCAGTTGTACTTAGTCGGTATCCATATGTATATAAGGGGGGGAAAACTTGGCGAGAGGGATAGGGTGGGAAGATCCAACTATGTCTCGGGGACAAACTCAAAGGACTCGGTATATCGTTTACGGGTAATCGATAGATAAAATGTATACCATTGCATTCAAAGGTACAATGAGAAAGGTATGTGGAGTGGGCAAGGAGGGGAGAGGAGTACAGATTTTCAGATAAGAGATACAGACGAAGAGGTGACGACGGGACATTCATTGAGAAGTCAATATTAAAGGGATCTAAGGTATATACACGTAATCTTGTACTATCATTAGAAAGAGAAAGACTGAATGAAGGGAGACATATTGTCCAAGATCCAAGTAGGTGGAGTAATCTTGACTGAGTTTCCGCGAGGAAAAATACCGACTCATTATAAGGTAACACGTATACATGGTGTTGAAGAAATGGGTAAGTAGACAGCTACCCGTAGGTCCAACGAAGGTACAAGATCGATAACATTTGTCACGACGTTACTTGTTACCCTATGTACACAGAAAAAGTTAAAACCAAAGGAGTACCATATACGGATCCTCACCCTAACGACCCAGTATACCACTAAAATCAGGATCAAAAAAATTCCTTAGAGGTATGACAGAAGGTATCACCGATATAATTAAATGTAAGGGTAGTTGTCACGTTCTCCCGAGGGAAAAGAGGTATGGGAACGGTCGTAAATAACAAATATCTGAAAAACTACAACCGGTAAGACTGGTCACACTCCACTATAGAGTAACATCAAAACTAAACGTAAAGAGATTATTACTCACTACAACTCGTAGAAAAGTACACAAACGATTGGTAGACATACAGAAACCTCTTTACAGTCAAATCCATAAAAAGGGTGAAAAAGTAACCCGACAAACAAAAAGACGATAAATCAACATACTCGACGAACATATAAAACCTTTACTTAGGAAACAGTCGACAAAGTAAACGATAATAAAAGAGGGCAAGACTCCCAATAGAAGTGGAACGAATGTCAAAGGAAACGACACGTTTTCGAAAATTCAAATTAGTCCAGGGTGAACAAATGATAACAAAAATGAACAATGTGATCCTCCACCCAGTATCTCCTAGAACGAAACTTAATACAGTAGTTCACAAGATGCAAAAGGAGATTCTCAAAATATCAAAGACCAGAATGTAAATCCAGAAATCAGGTAAAACTCAGATAGAAACATATACCGTAATCCTTCACAAGATTAAAGTAAGAAGATGTACCTCGACAAGTCACAAGGGTCGTGGTAAATAACTTCCCCGACAGAAACGAGGTATTATATAAGAACGAAGGAACCAGTTTCTATTCCATGGGTATCCACGTGCACAAATAAAGACCCGAAAGATAGAACAAAGTAACTAGACATAAAGACAAAAACACGGTCATGGTATGACAGAACTACTGACATCGAAACACCATATTAGACTTCAGTCCTTCCAACTAAGGAAGTCGAAGTGAGAAGAAAGACTTCTGACGAAACCGATAAGCCGCAGAGAACACAAAGGTACATTTAACACTTTAAGAAACAAGATCAAGATACCTTTTGCAGTAACCATTGAACTATTCTCTAACGTGATTTAGACATCCACGTAAACCATTTTATCAGTAAAAGTGATATAACTAAGAAAGATGTCCTTGTACCTTATAGAGAGGTAGACAAAGACAGTAGAAACTAAAGAAACTAATCACAGAATATTAAAAGACAAATGTCAAGAAAAACAGAGGAATCCATTCAAATAAGGATCTATTAATTAAGAAAAACAACGTTACCACTTACCCTAACTAAGGAATTAAAGAGACTAAAAAGTAACAATCATATATCTTTACGTTCCCTAAAGATGTATAACTAAAATATAGGACGTTGTAACGATTTAAGTGACTAGTCGAGATCATTTAAAGACTATGAGAAATCCCAAAAGATACATATAAGTACAGTATCAGTTTGTCACTCTCGAACTGAAGAAGAAAAGACTAAACCTAAGGAAAATAAATAAAAAGAAGAGACTAACAACATCGACCCTGAAGGTCTTGATACGACTTATTATCACCACTTTCACCTGTGGGAAGAGAACAAGGGTTAGAGTCCCCCTTACGAAAGTCAAAAAGTGGTAACTCTTATTACAAACGACATCCGAATAGTATATACCGGAAACGATACAACTCCATCCAAGATCCAAGGGTAAAAAAACCTTCTCAAAATTTGTTATCTTACCCTTTCTGATCTCTAGAGAAGTTCCTTTAATCTCTATAGTTCTCTTGTAAAGTACGTTTCTACTCGTGTTATTTCCTGTCTTTACCATACCTGGATTGTCTTCGTCTTCTATAATTCTTCTCCACCGTTCTTATATGTCTTCTTGACATGTTTTTTCTAGAAGTTCTGAGTCTATTAGTACTACCCTACTAGTGAGTGGATCTCGGTCTTTAGAACCTTACACTTCAGTTCACCCGGAATCCTTCATAGTGATACTTGTTTCGATCACCTCCACTGTCTTAAGGTCGACTCAATAAAGTTTAAGATTTTCTACTACGACACTTTCACAACGTGAGTTATACGGTCTTTTAAACCTTTTGAGTCATCACCGGTGCCCTGACCTTTTCCAGTCAAAAGTAAGGTTAGGGTTTCTTTCCGTTACGGTTTCTTATGAGTTTGATGGTGTGTTAACGTGAGTAGAGTGTACGATCACTTCATTACGAGTTTTAAGAGGTTCGGTCCGAAGTCGTTATGCACTTGGTACTTGAAGGTCTACAAGTTCGACCTAAATCTCTTCCGTCTCCTTGGTCTCTAGTTTAACGATTGTAGGCAACCTAGTAGTTTTATCGTTCTCTCAAAGTCTTTTTTGTAGATAAAGACGAAATAACTGATAAGGTTTCGGAAACTGACACACCTAGTGTTATTTGACACCTTTTAAGACTCTCTCTACCCTTATGGTCCGGTGGACTGGACGGAGAAGACACACGTCTAGTCCTTCGTTGTCAATCTTGACCTGTACCTTGTTGTTGACCAAGGTTTGCCCCTTTCCTCATACAGTTCCGACATATGACAATGGGACGAAAAAATTGAATATACGTCTCCTGTAGTACTCTTTACGACCTGACCTACTTCGTGTTCGACCTTAGGTCTGACGGTCCTCTTTATGGTTATTGGAGTCTATACGTCTATTGAGGTGGGATTATCGTCTTTCGTTTCTTCTTGATTTCTCGGAGAACTACTTTCACTTTCGCCTCTCACTTTTTCAACCGAATTTCGAGTTGTACGTCTTTTGATTCCAGTACCGTAGGCCAGGGTAGTGAAGTACCGTTTATCTACCCCTTTCTCACCTTTGTCACCGACTGAAATAAAACCCCCCGAGGTTAGTGACGTCTACCACTGACGTCTGTACTTTAATTTTCTGCGAATGAGGAACCTTCTTTTCAATACTGGTTGGATCTGTCGTATAATTTTTCGTCTCTGTAATGAGACGGTTGTTTCCAGACAGATCAGTTTCGGCTAAAAAGGTCATCAATACATACCTACACTCTCAACCTGGTATTTCTTTCGACTCGTGACTTCTTAACTTCGAAAACTTGACACCACAACCTCTGTTGAGAACTCTCAGGGAACCTCCCTCTAGGTTGGTCAGGTAGGATTTCCTTTACTCAGGACTTATAGGTACCCTTCCTGACTACGACTTCGACTTTGAAGTTATGAAACCGGTGGACTACTCTTCTTGACTAAGTAAACTTTTCTGGGACTACGACCCTTTCTGACTTCCACCCTCTTCCCATACTGTCTCCTACTCTACCAACCTACCGTAGTTACTGAGATACCTGTACTCAAACTCATTTGAGGTCCACTACCTATCCCTTCGGACCACACGGTGTCAGGTACCCGAGGATTTGTCACCCTGTGTTGAGTCACTGACTGACATAACTTGACATAGTATTTACCCACGACTTAAAACAGTTTCCAAAAAAGAAATAGATAACTCTAATAGTATGCCAAAAATAGAAAGTCAAATTATACCATAGTGTAACTAATTAAAAACACATAACTTCTTAGGAACGTAGGGACCTTATTTGGGTTGAACTAGTACCACAGACTCGAAAAACTAAACAACGACTTAACAAA
Source organism: Capra ibex (assembly GCA_006410555.1). NCBI lineage: Eukaryota > Metazoa > Chordata > Mammalia > Artiodactyla > Bovidae > Capra > Capra ibex. The sequence goes on from SJYO01006231.1 coordinate 95,136,890, forward strand.
CGATTATAAGACAACTCCTAAAAACGTAGACACCAGTAGTGACTGTAACCGGACATCGGAAGAAAAAAACACAACAGAAACAGATCACAACCATAGTCCCACTACCACCGGAACATCTCACTCAAACCTTCACAAGAAAGGAGACGTGAAAAAGCTTTCTCAGAGTCTTCCTCTCCGGAATCGAGAAGAGATTTACACACTGTCTTAAGAGAGGACACTTCGGTAGACCATAAAACCCTCTAAAAACTAGTGTCGAAGTTAAAGTCACGAACATTGACTCAACAAGTATTACAGTGACAGAAACACCAAGTCAGAACCTTCTAACGTGAAAAGATTCTTAGACAGGTAAAGAAGGTCCAATAGATAAAATGACGGTATATCAACAAGTATTGTCAGTGAATATTAGGAGACATAAAAACGTGACGGACAACATTGGAGAAAAAGTACAGATTAAAACAACTAAACTAAGAAGAGATAAAAAAAGAATTACTGGGACCGATTTCTAAACAGTTAAAACAAATAGACGAGTTTCTTGGTCGAAAATCAAAATAATTAGAAATGATGACAAAGAAAGTAAAGAAAGACGAGCCTGTAAATACTAAAGAAAGGAAGATGATTTAAAAAAAAACGACAACAAGAAAAAAAGGTCAACAAAATCCACATTTCAATCCGACAGACAAACTACAAAAGGAACACAGAACTCCATCCTAACACAACGACATTTGAAGGGAGAATCCTGACGAAAACGACGTAAGGTATCCAAAACTCAACAACACAAAAGTAACAGTAAACTCAGCTCTTTAAAACACTAAAGGGAAAACTAAAGAAGTCATTGGCAACCAATAAATCTCTACATAACAAATTAGAGGTACACAGACACAAAGAATGTCAAAAAAAAAAAAAGAACTTTGACTATGGATCACAGTATCGTAACACCAGCCTCTTCTACGAACTATGCTTAAGTTAAAAGAATTTGAATGACTCCAAACTAAACACTGAGTTGTACACCGGATAGAATCTCTTACAAGGTACACGTGAACTCTTTTTTCATATAAGAAGACGTAAACCCACCTTACAGGACTTTTATAGTTACTCTAGGTAGAATAGATTACATAGAAAATTCTGTACAAAGGAATAATTATAAGACAAAACTACTAGACAGGTAACCATACTCACCCCACAATTTTAGAGGATGTTAAAAACACAATGACAGTTAAAGAGGAAAATACAGACAATCACAAACAGAATACATAACTCCATGAGGATACAACCCACGTATCTATACATGTTAACAATACAGAAGGAGAACCTAACTAGAGAACTAATAAAACATCACGGGAAGGAATAGAGAACATTAGAAGAAATTCCAGATAAAACAGACAATACTCCTAACGATGAGGTCGAAAGAAAACGAAGGGTAAACGTACCTTATATAAAAAGGTAGGAGAGTGAAAGTCAGACATACACAGAACTCCAGACTTCACCCAAAGAACATCTGTCGTATATATACCTAGAACAAAAACATAGGCAAGTCAGTCAGACACAGAAAACCAACCCCTTAAATTAGGTAAATGTAAATTTCTTTAATAACTATATATACAAGGATAACGGTAAAAGAATTAACAGACCCCAACTAAAACATCTAGAAAAAGGAAGAAAACATAAAGAACTGATATATTCGGGGAAATTGTAAACAACATTTCGACCAAACCATCGTGACTTAAGAGAATTGAAAGCGAACAGACTTTTCGAAAAATAAAGAGGTAGTTAAACCTTACTCTAGGAACGACCCATGTCATTAGAACCAACATCTAAAAAGGGAAAGTGATGAAATTTATATAGGTCGGTAAGGGAAGACCGGACGTCTCAAAGACGATTTTCTAGTCGGCAATTCACATGCCCCAAAGGGAACATGCAATGAACAACGAAAAGGAAACGACGAAAATCATAAGAAAGAAACTCAACTCAGAAACAATCAAACTAATCATACACAGAACCACACAAAGAAGAACCCGCATTAGACATACCCTGAGAAACACGGAGAACCTCAACTAACTGATAAAAGAAAAGGTACAACCCCTTTAAAAGTTGATATTAGAGAAGTTTTTAAAAGAGTAAGGGAAAGAAAAAGAGAAGGAGAAGACCCTGGGGACAATTAAGTTTACAACCACACAAAACTGTAACAGGGTCTCCAGAGACTCTGATAGGAGTCAAGAAAAATAAGAAAAATGAAATAAGACGAGAAGTCCTCAATAAAGGTGGTAAGATAGAAGGTCGAGTGACTAAGTAAGAAGACGAAGTCTATAAGACGATAACTAAGGAAGGTCACATAAAATTTAAAGTCATTAACACAACAGAGACATACAAATAAGAAATTAAGAAGATCCAGAAACAATTAACTGAGAACGTAAAAAGGGTAAAACAAAAGTTCCAAAGACTAGTAGAAATGATAGTAATAAGACTTAAGAAAAAGTACATCAAACGGATAAAGGAGAAGTAAATAAAACTGAAGATACAAAGATTAAACGAAGAAGTAAACACATCATAAAGAGACGGAAAAGTAGTAGTAATAATAAAATTGAATGACACAAACTCCAGAAAAGGGTCCAAAGTTACAACTTCAGAAAGAAGGGCGACCAAAGACGGGAGGATTCCAACCAGGTCACTAAACACAACTCGGCGATAGAAAATTATCATGTAAGTCTACGAAGGTCAATGAGGTCGCTACTAATAGATCAACCACCTATAAGGTACCGGAGAGGTATGGATGACGACATGAAAACCGGACAGGGAGTGAGACAATCATGACTTATATATGTTACTTTTAAAAGTTCTTTATATATACGTCACCTAGGAGACAAATTAAAGGTCCACATAGTTCTGACCGGTTCCTCTGAGGACTCCACCTGTGGCCTTTGTGGTAACTCTTCCCTTCTGTAGTTGTGACTACGGAGACCCCCAAGGACTAATGGATGAGTCGGGGGTCCCCCGAGCTCGGGGAGGGATTGTGTTCCGTCCGTCACTCGGGACGAGTGGTCCCAGAGACCATCACCGTCACACCCGCCGTCAGGTCCCGTACCCCTTGTCATCACTCAGAGTGACCCGGTGTCCCACAGAGGACGTGAGAGCCACCGTCAAGGTCTTCAAGACCTACGGAGTCCGAAACCGACGTGCCTCTCGGTCAGAGTGTACAGACTGAAAAATTCTCTGACGGTTTTACAAAAGGTTTCACTCACATGGTAAAGTGTAAAGGTATTCGTCACATACTTTTAGGGTTAAAGAGGAGGAGGAGTGGTTGTCAACCACACCGGTCAGAAAAAGTAAACTAAGATTGTCCACTCGTCACCATAGAGTAACTCCAATATTAAATGTAAAGGTATTACTGATTACTTCAACTCGTAGGAAAGTACATCAGTAAACGGTGGACGTATAAAAGAGACCCCTTCACAGACGATCTTAGAAACCAGTTAAAAAGACAACAACAAGTCAACGATTCACCACAGGCTGAGAAACATTGGGGTACCTGACGTCGTACGGTTCGAAGAGACAGGAGGTGATAGAGGATCTCAAAAGAGTTTAAGTACAGGTAACTCAGTCACTACGATAAATTAGGAGACGACGGGTTAAGAGGAAAACAGAAGTCAGAAAGGGTCAAATGGCAGAAAGGGTTATTGAGTAGAGAAGTGTCGTCCACCGGTTTCATGACCTCGAAGTCGAAGTCTTACAGGATGGTTACTTATAAGTCCTGACTAAAGGAAAGCCTAACTGACCAACCGAGAGGAACGACAGGTTCCCGAGAGTTCTCAGATTGTGGTGTCTAGCTCTTTCATAGTTAAAAAACCGTGAGACGGAAGAAATACCAGGTTGAGAGTAGACATGTACTGATGACCTTTTTGGTATCGAAACTAATATACCTGACGACAACCCTTTCACTACAGACAAAAAATTATACGACAGATCTAAACAATATCAAAAGGAAGGTTCCTCGTTCACAGAAAATCAAAGTACCAACGTCAGTGGTAGACGTCACTAAAACCTCGGTTTCTTTTATTTGAAACAGTATTAGAGGTGACGAAGGGGTAGATAAACGGTACTTCACTATCCTTGTCTACGGTACTAGAATCAAAAGACTTACACCTCGAAATTCGGTCGAAAAAGTGAGAGGAGAAAGTGGAAGTAGTTCTCCGAGAAATCAAGAAACGAAAGACGTGTAATCTCGACATAGTAGACGCATAGACTCCGACAAACATAAAGAGGACTATTAGAACTAAGGTCAAACTCGAAGTAGGTCGGGCCGTAAATCGTACTACATGAGACGTGTCTTCAATTTATTTTCCCACTGTTATATGTGGAAACAGTATGAGGAAAGGGTCAAAACATGGACAGTCAACAAGGTACAGACCAAGATTGACAACGAAGAACTGGGCGTATGTCCAAAGAGTCCTCCGTCCGTTCCACCAGACCATGAGGATAAAGAAATTCTTGAAAAGTCAAACAACACTACGTGACATATTAGTAAATTCTCTAAACTAAATCCAGAATGGACTTACCGGATCACCAAAAGACATGAAAGAAGTTAAATTCGAACTTTAAATGTTATTCCTCGAGTACTAGACTCAGTGTAAGTCGAGGTCCAGAACAAAAACGACTCACATATGTCGAAGAGGTAGAAACTGACGTTTCTTGTATTAGTTGGACTGAAACCATGACTGGTTGACCACTACAGGTACACGTCTCAGTGGAGAACCCAACAACCTTTTCCGACAAACGATAATAGTACAAGAGAACTGTTTTAAGACAATCGGAAACAGGACAAAGTAAAACATGAGGTTCCAGTTTGGACGGACAATAAGACCTATAGAGAATTGAAAGATGAAAACGTAAGGTTAGGGGATACTACTTCTGTTGTAGAAAAAAACCACAATCAAGACCTTCTACAATATCCAGAAGTTTCTTGGTCAGTTTAAATCGAAGAAACCGTAATCACCAACCCCATGTCTGAACCTAATGACACTATGACTTACTAAACGGAACCTTTGTTTACCTCTAGTAAGACACCAAAAACTCCAATGTGGGTGAATCACATAAAGTCTGAGAAAACAACTGATACTCCCAATTAATGAGATACCGAAGATTGCATAAGAACGGGTGTCATCATCTATGTTACCAGTAGACTTAACTTAAACGGGTAAAGGCAGGTAACTAAGGTGAGAACGATAGAGGACGAACTGGTGTAGGTTAAATGGAACTGAGTACCTGGATACGTTATAACAAAAAATGTCGTGACATGAAAGGAAAGTGGTGGTCTGTGTGGGTGTTGACTCACAGCAAAGGAGAAACCGGGTCGACGAAGTAAGAAAGACCTCGATAATCATTAACAAGAGGTGCGAAGGGTTCATGAATATAACCTGTAGAAAGATGGACCCCCCGAGTAGAAGACCACAGACCAACAAAACGAAAAATAAGACAAGTCCCCCAAGAACACCGTTCTTATGACCTCACCCAACGGGAAAGGAGGAGGTCACCTGGTGTAAAACAGTCATGAGAAGTGACACTGAATAAACAGAACCCACCAGGACGTACCATACCGAGTATCGAAACAACTTAATGTGTTCGGGGAAGCGGTACTGTTCCGACACTAGGTACTTCCCCGGGTAAACAGATCTCAAATGACAAATAATAAACGAACTCTCATAAAATGTATACGATTTTCAAGTTACACGATAGGTGACGTGATATTTCGATAGATCTCTAATGAAATGTATGAGATTTATCTTAAACAAAAGGTATATAAAAGAGATTGAGACCACTTTCACAATCAGCGAGTGAGCACAGTCTGAGAAACACTGGGGTACCTGATATCGAGTGGTACCGATATCAGACATCGGGTGGTACCGAAGAGACAGGCACCTCAAGAGGGTTCTTTCTTATGACCTCACTCAATGGTAAAGGAAGAGGTCCCATAGAAGGGCTGGGTCCCTGACTTCGGTCCAGAGAACATAACGTCCGTCTAAGAAATAGTAGACTCGGTGGTCCCTTTGAACATTAAAACTACTACAGTCAAATAGTTACAAAGTGAACAGTTAACATAAGACCACAGTATAGATTCATTAGAAACGGATAGGGTTACAATGTTCTCAAAGGAGATAAAAGAAAGATCTTCAAATATACATCCGGAAATTATACTTCGAGAGACTAAGTAAAATCAAGGAAAAATATACCAAGTTCCATACCTAGTTTCAAAAAAAACAAAAACAAAAAGAGTATACTGTGTATTAACAAGATCGGGGTGGACAGGAAGGAGGTGACTTGACGAAAAATGTAAACCGTTTTTAGTCAACTGCTATATACACACCCAGATATAGACTTATGATAAAACATGGTACATAGATAAACAGATAGTGTTTCGTTTATGGTGTCCCACTACAAAAGACATCGTAAAATTGTTTAGACTTCAGTTGAGGTTGAAAAAAGAAGAAAAGGACATAGAAGACCAACAACAACTAGAAAACGAAAGGGTATAATAAAATCCAAGTAGAACAGTCAAAGATAATTTTTGTTTTCGGAAGACCCTAGGTGTGACTCTAACGAGACTTATATATCTAGTTGACCCTCTCTTTACTGTAGAATTATGACTCAGAAGGGGGGGTTTGACATATGGAGAGGTAGATAAATTGAAAATAGATAAAGAGAGTTGTCATAAGATGTCAAAAGTGACATATCCGAACGTATAGAAAACACTCGAGAGATTCTTAAGAGACAAATACGAAAGGACAACTACGATTATTTTACCACAAAATTTTTAAGTTAAAGGGTAAGTGACGAACATGTCTTTTAAGTAATGGAGGTCATATCACACCTTTGTCAGTAGTCTCGCGTGTAGATAGAGAACAAGGATTAAATTCCTTTTTGGTAAATCAAAAAGAGGAAATTTATACTAGCACGCACACACGATTCAGTGAAGTCGGCACAAGCTGAGACGTTGTGATACCTGGCATCGGGCGGACAGGGACCCTAAGAGGTCCGTTCTTATGACCTCACCCAACGGTGCGGGAGGAGGTCTCCTAGCGGGTTTGGGTCCTTATCTTGGACACAGAGAGTACAGAGGACGTGACCGTCCACCAAGAAAGCGTGATCGCGGTGGACCCAGTCAAAAAACATCTACAAGGAGTAGTCAAATTCTTCAATGGAGAATACAAATGAAACGATTCTCTAAAATTTTGACAGTCAAAAATGACATTTTTTTTTTTTGTGTTTTTTATTTTTGTTACCATTATCACATATTCTACTAGTATTTTTGTATGGGTATTGGAGATTCATGACCTTTGTTCACCATTTCTGTCGTCCTACCAATAAAACATCGAAAACGGGGGGTTCCTCCGTGTCCCAGGTACTACTACTTTAAGTGAGTCAGTTCAGGCTGAGAAACACTGGGGTACCTGAGATATCAGGTACCTTAAGAGGTCCGGTCTTATGATCTCACCCATTGGAAAGGGAAGAGGTCCTCTAGAAGGGTTGGGTCCCTAGCTTAGGTCTAGAGGACTTGACGTCCGCCTAAGAAGTGGTGGACTCGGTGTCCCCTTCGGGTTCTTATGACCTCATCCATCGGATAGGAAAGAGGTCACTTAGAAGGACTGATCCTTAGCTTGGCCCCAGAGGACGCAACGTCCGTCTAAGAAATGGTTGACTCGACTCCCTTCGGTGTCACAGGTATGATCGGGAGTTTTTACTCTAATTCAGAGTATACAACTTTGTCCCCAAAATTTCCATAGAAAAATTCTTCAGTTTAAGAACATTTAGTTCACCGAAACGGATGACTGTAAACGACAAATGGTTGTCATTGTAAACACACACCGGTCTAGAACTGTGGACGAAAGTGAACTAAGAGACCATCGAGTCTCCAATTTCGTAGACGGACCTTACGACCTCTGGGTCCAAGCTAGGGACCCAGCCCTTCTAGGGGACATCTTCCTTTACCGTTGGGTGAGGTCATGGGAACGGACCTCTTAGAGTACCTCCCTCCTCGGACCATCCGATATCAGGTACCCCAGTGTTTCTCAGCCTGTGCTGACTCGGTGAAGTGAAGTGAACTAATATTACCGTTTGGACACGGACACCACGGGAGTGACGAGTGGTTCCATGGTCGACAAGATGTTCTCGAACATTTTATGGTGTCCATGAGTTTTTGGGTACCTTACTTGTCGACAGACGAGTTCTGGTAAAAAATTTTCAGACAACCGTCCAACCATCCAGTACACCTTTTTGTTATCTCCTTAGGGTTTAGGAGACTCTCACCTTTGTCTCTAAGTTCCTAATCTTTAGTAAACGACACCGTGTCTACGTTACTTGTCTGGACTCCAGTCGAGACCCTCCTTTGGGGGATTTAAAGGAAAATAAATTCTCCGTGTGTTTCGTGTGAGGGATTAAGATAAGTGACGGGTTCCCTTCCCTGAGAACATTGACAGTCAGACAGAAAGAGTTTCTGTCTGGGAGACAGACGGAGTCCTTGTTCCTGTCAGAGTCTGTCGACCAAGGGTGTACGACTCGGACGGTAGTCCCTCTGAAGTAGGAGAACCCATCAGAACCCACTCCCGACCCCTCTGTTCCTATGACGTTCAGACAGTTGAGAACCGGTCGACGGGAGGTCCGGGACACGTGACGGGAGATACTTGGGATGTAGTAGGGTCTTTGAACGATTCTGAAAAATTAGTCGTTATGTACACCCTAAAACCGAAAAGAAAAGAAAAAACGTAGATGACCTAGTCTACCATTTCTTAGACAGACGTTACGTCCTCTGGACCCAAGCTAGGGATCTGACTGTTCTAGAGGACCTCTTTCCTTACAGATGGGTAAGGTTATAAGAACGGACGTCATAGGGTCCCTGTCTCCTCGGACCGTCCGATGTCAGGTACCCCAACGTTTCTCAGTCTGTTCTGACTCCCTGATTCGTACGTGACTCTATTATCCAAAAGGGAAAAAGCCAGACATTTAAACTATTTAATATGATTAAAACTTACAATTTAGTTGGATTTAAGAACCCTATTTACGATGAACCAGTACTACTTAATTGGAAAAATGTATAACAACCTATACTAAATGATTTTAAACAAATCTTAAAAACTAGATACGAAGTTATCCCTAAGACCAGACATGAAAAGACAGAACATTACAAAAATCAGACCAAAACGATAATCCTACTAAGACCAAAGTATCTTACTTTACCCTTCATATGGATAGAAAAGTTAAAAGACCTCAAACATAACTAATAATAGAGAAGGAATTTAAAAACAATCTTGAGTAGTCTTTGGTAGACAGGAACCTCAAAAGAAAAAACCTATTAAAATTTACGTTAGAACAATTATTTTTATCCCGATAAATAGTTTAATAGACCTTAAACAGGTAAAGTGTCTTCAATAGTTTAAATGACCGTATTTGGACAAACAAAATCAACGATTCGACACAGGATGAGAATCGCTGGGGTACCTGGCATCGGGTGGTCCGAGGAGACAGGTACCCTAAAGGGTCCATTCTTGTGACCTCACCCGACGGTAAAGAAAGAGGTGTTTTGAACAAGTATTCTAAAGGAATGACAGAGGTATTAGACATCACTACAGTAGAGAGAGTAAGACTTATGACAATTAGACACGGAAGAGAAAAAGAGGACTAGTCAAACCGGTCTCCGAACCGTTAAGATCAAGAAAACTCATTAAAAGAGAGGACAAAAAGACAAACCATCAAACAGTTGACGACGAGACTAGAAAGAATAATGGAAAGAAGACGGATGAAAACCAAATTAAACGAGAAGAAAGAGGCTAAGTTCACATTCGACTCTCATGACTAAAATCTGTAAGAAGAGATTATGTCTTTAACGAAATCACCGTAGAAATTTTAAAACATTTTTTTTTTTTTATTCCTTCAAAGTCGAAACTAAATTTTTTTTATTATTTTAAAACTGTATAACATAAAAGTAAGTCAAGTTTACTATAAGATTAAATGGAAAACTAAAGAAGTAGAGTACCCAGCAAATCTGTAACTGTAATCCCCCAAAAGGTCTATAAAAACAATAATTGAAGATTAAATTGAGGTTCTCCAGTCTCTTGCATAAAACATACCGAACTTAAGAAAGTTTGAAATAACTCTGAACAAAATATCACGAAGTTTTCTTAGATACAAGACGAAAACAACCTACCTCACAAAGTAATTAGAGTTAGTCCATTTCAATCAACTAAGTTCAGAAAATATATACGTTATTGAAAGACAGATGAATAAGATTAATAACTCTCACTCCATTAGTTTAGAGACTGTTATTAACGTCCAAACAAATGAAGAGTGACGTCCAAATGTGAATTATAAAAAAAAATCGAAACTATAACACAATCAGTGAGTCAGTACAGGTTGAGACTCTGGGGTACCTGACATTGAGCGGTCCGAGGAGACAGGTACCTTAAGAGGTCCCTTCTTATGACCTCACCCACGGTAAGGGAAGAGGTCCCCTAGATGTACTTACAAATTTACATTGTAAGAATTGACTGGTATTATTTGACTGGTAAATAATAATTCTTCACTGAATAGGGATCGTTGTCCAAACGAGACGTTAGGAGACTATAATTAATCGGAGAAGTTAAAATAAAACTAAACACAGTCATGACATAACAACCATACCATAACAACCATAAAGAAGTAGGAAACTGGATCCAAAGAATATTTCTCGTATACCAACCCAGAACGAAAAAAAAAAAAAACCAGGTTAGACAATTCAGAGACGAAAATTAAGTTACAAATCTAGCATATGAAATTACACTAGTAACTATGTTAATACAAGTAGACAATGAAACCAAAAACAAAGGATAAACAGGGTAGATGAGAAATAAGGGAAAAGGACTAAAAAGACAAAAGAAATCCTAAAAATTTTATTGAGGTAAATAGAGGAAACAAGCGATATTGAGAAACATCGTCAATGAAATCCCAAATTCATATCTATACATTGATCAGATTAAAGTCCATGTATAACGAAACATATATCATATTCTCGGAATGTTATCATAAGAAAGTAGGGAGAGTCGAAAACACGACAACCAACAGTATGTGAATAGGATATATTGAGGTATTATACAATATAAAAATTGTATATTTATAGAATGTCTCATTTGTTAAAAATTTAACACTATTTTTGTAAATTGTATTTTAAATGGTAGGATTGGTAGAGACTCACATGAAATAATGACAATTCATGTAAGTATAAAAATACGTAGTTTAGAGGTTTTGTGTAAGTAGAGTGTTTTGACTTTGAGACATAGGTAATTTGCAAGGGAGGAAGGGGGATGAGGAGACGACCATGGACCGTTGGTGATAAAATGAAAGATAGAAACTTAGACTAATGAGATGTATAGAGTATATTCTCCTTAGTATGTCATAAACAGAAAAAATACTGATCAAACAAAGCGAACGGTATTACAGGAGTTCGACGGAGGTATTACACCGCAGTCTTAAAAGGAAAAATTTTCGACTTATTCCGAATTATTATAAATTTCGACTTATTATAATATACACATGTAGTGTAAAGGAAATATGTAAGTAGATGACTACCTGTGGGTTCGACGAAGGTGAAAACCCATAACACTTATTACGACGATAACTTGTGCCCATGTTTTATTAGAGTGACTCTAGGACGAAAGTTGAGAAAACCATTTATGGGTTTTTACTTTAACGGTCCAGTGTACCATAAATCTTCAAAACTCCATATGACAGAATTTTCACCGACATGGTAAAACGTCACATTTTTTGCAAGATTAAAGAGGAGTAGGTTCTTTATAAATAAAACAAAGGACTTTACAATCGAGATTATTAACATTTTGTTATAGAGTTAACACCAAAACTAAACGTAAAGGGATTACTAATCGTACAACTTGTAGAAAAGTGCACAAATAACCGATAGACATAGAGAGATAAACTCTTTACAGAAAAATTCAGGAAACGGGTAAATTCTTTAGTCCCAAAAAAAACAACGACTACGACTCAACATCTTCAAGAAATATATAAAACCTATCCCTGACGTGTCTGAAAACTACGTGTCTGTAAGACTTAAAACTATATAAGGTCAAATAAATATTAAAAATAATGAAGATGAAAATTGTAGTATAGGTTGTTTAGTGACAGTTTGGTATGAGACAAAATATCAAAATGAACATACGATTCCAGAGACTGGATAAAGTTCAATTAAAAACATGTGTCCCATTCCATTGTCAGGTTTAAGAAAGAAAACATACTCCTATAGGTCAAAAGGGTGTAGTAAACAACTTTTCTTACAGACAAGGAGTAATTACGGGATCCGTGGTACAGTTTTTAGTAAACTTGTATATACACTCCCAAATAGAGACCCGAGAGTTAAGATGAGGTGACCAGACAGAAATACGGTCGTGATGTGACAAACTAATGACATCGAAACATTATTCAAGAAATATATATATATATATATATATATACATACATACATACATACATACATAAACCGACGTAGAATCAACGTCGTGCACCCTAGATCAAGGGACTGGTGTCTGACTTGGACCCGGGGGACGTAAACCTTCACACCTCAGGGATGTTATTCAAGAATTTAATTCTTCAAACTCTGAAAGTTAAAACAAGAAGAAAAAGTTCCAACAAAACCGATAGACCTAGAGAACTCTAAGGTATACTTAAAATTTTATCTAAAAAGACAGAGACGTTTTTTCATTACCCCTAAAAGTATCACGTGACTGGAACATGTAGTGAAATCCACGATAATAGTAACTTGTTATAATTCAGAAGATTAGGTGCTTATGTCATACTGAAAGGTAAATAAACATAGAAATTAAAGAAAGTCGTTGTAAACCATCAAAAGTCACATTATATTCAGAAAGTAGAGGAACCAATCCAAATAAAAAAAATCATAAATTAAATAAATAAACCGACGTGACCCAGAATCGACACCGTACACCCTAGATCAAGGGACTGGTCCCTAGTTTGGGTCCGGGGGACGTGACTTTCGGGTCTCAGAATCGGTGACCTGGTGGTCCCTTCAGGGCCAATTCAAATAAGAACTCGTAAAATGAGAAAATAAAGTAACGATAACATTTACCTTACCAAAGGAATTAAAGGAAAAACCTAACAAGTCACAATCATATATCCTGTATAAAACTTCCGTCTAGACTCTATTGCCTATCTAATTTACACCTTATACCCTCTTTCTTTACCCAGTTTCTACTAGGACTCATCGAAACTCTTATATTAGTGGTAAATTACTGTATTTCTTCTATGTCCTTTTCTTCTAAACCTTCCTCTTTAGTTCTCAAGTCACAACCCACATACTTCAAACTCCAGTTCATAGTACTCTGGACTGATGATCTCTACCCTTCGTGTGTCCAGTACTACAGGAGCTGTTATTAGCAAGTCACCTACTTATCCTTCTTTTCGGATTACCTCACCCGAAGTTGACCCTGTTCCACCACTACCCCCGTCGAAAAATTTAGAATGGTTTAAAGGAGTATTTTACGTCTCTTTCTCATTTTCATTTGCGGACGTTTGTAGAAGCCGTTTCGGTCCACCTTCTTATGGAGTATTTGAGGTCTGATGTTCATCCACCCCAGTCTGGTGGTTGACATCGTAATAAGATACCTATGTGTTAGTCGTCAACACAATTCCATCACCTCCTTCTTCAAGACTGTCAGGATTCTCGAAATAGGTAGGTGATGCTTCGAGGGTAGTCAGAAAGTGGACTAAAAATCGTGAGTCTCTACTAGTCATATTTAGATAGTAAAGTGACTCCCAATACTTTACCACTAAGAGATTAAGTACTAAGTAAATAATCAACCTCAAGAAGATATTTCTTCAAAGGGAGTAGTTGATCGACCAATGATACATTATGTTAAACATGTCTTTTTTTTTAAAAAAAATTTCAGACAAAAATTTTTAACTAAAGGTCTTATTGATGGAAGATAAACCAAGATTGATGAAAGTTAATGTGAGTTAACTTTATAAATAAGGGGCTTACGAGTCAGAATAGAAACTGCTTATACCAGAATAGATACTGGTCGTACTGGTTTGACTATGGGTCCAGGAACACCATAACGGTATTATCTTAAGTCATCGAAGGAACGATAGAATTTGTTATAAGTAGAATATGTGAACGACAGGATTTGGATTTCATATAGAAAAGAGTTTCCTAGGGGTTCGAAAAGACTGACCCTTTACTATAAACTTTTATTGGCATTCGTCAGACTCCCACCTTACCCCACCCTTGTCTCTAAGTAATAAGAGTCAGGTCAACGAGTCAGCACAGGCTGAGACACTGGGGTATTTGACGTCGTGCGGTCCGGAGAGACAGGTAGTGGTTGAGTGTCTCGGATGGGTTTGAGTACAGGTGACTCAGCCACTAAGATAGGTTGGTAGAGTAGGAAACAGCAGGGGAAGAGGAGGACGGGAGTTAGAAAGGGTCGTAGTCCCAGAAAAGTTTACTCAGTCGAGAAGTGTAGTCCACCGGTCTCGTGACCTCTAAGTCGAAACCGTAGTCAGGAAGGTCACTTGTGGGTCCTGACTAGAGGAAATCCTACCTGACCAACCTAGAGGACCGTCATGTGCCCTGAGAGTTCTTAGAAGAGGGTATGGTGTCAAGTTTTCGAAGTTAAGAAACCGTGAGTCAAAAGAAACATTTAGGTTGAGAGTGTAGGTATGTACTGGTGACCTTTTTGGTATCGGAACTGATCTGCCTGAAAACGACCGTTTCATTATACGAAAAATTATACGACAGATCCAACCAGTATTGGAAGGAAGGTTCCTCATTCGCAGAAAATTAACGTACTGACGTCAGTGGTAGACGTCACTAAAACCTCGGGGGTTTTGATTTCAGACTGTGTCAGAGAGGTAGATAAAGGGTACTTCACTACCCTGGTCTACGGTATTAGAAGCAAAGGACTTACAACTCGAAATTCGGTTGAAAAAGTGAGAGGAGAAAGTGAGAGTAGTTCTCCCAAAAGTCAAGGAGAAGTGAAAGACGGTATTCTCACCACAGTAGACGTATAGACTCCAATAACTATAAAGAGGACTGTTAGAACTAAGGTCGAACACAAAGAAGGTCGGGTCGCAAAGAGTACTACATGAGACGTATATTCAATTTATTCGTCCCACTTTTATATGTCAGAACTACATGAGGAAAAGGATAAACCTTGGACAGACAACAAGGTACAGGTCAAGATTGACAACGAAGGACTGGACGTATATCCAAAGAGTTCTCCGTCCAGTCCACCAGACCCTAAGGGTAGAGAAAGTCTTAAAAGGTGTCACATGACACTAGGTGTGTCAGTTTCCGAAACCGTATCAGTTATTTCGTCTTTATCTACAAAAGGACCTTGAGAGGACGAAAAAACTACTAGGTCGCCTACAACCGTTAAACTAGAGACCAAGGAGACGGAAAAGATTTTGGTCGAACTTGTAGACCTTCAAGTACCAAGTGTATAACGACTTCGGACCGAACGTCTTAAAATTCGTAATGAAATGATTACACACTCTACACACGTTGACACACCATCAAACTCGTAAGAAACCGTAACGGAAAGAAACCCTAACCTTACTTTTGACTGGAAAAGGTCCGTACACCGGTGACGACTCAAAAGGGTTTAAACGACCGTACAACTCACGTCGTGAAAGTGTCGTAGTAGAAAGTCCTAAACTTTGTCGAGTTGACCTTAAGATAGTGGAGGTGATCGAAACAAACGTCACTACGAAAGATTCCGGGTGAACTGAAGTGTAAGGGCCTACAGACCAAGATCCACTCACTAGTGTGGTAGCACTAATAGACCCAGTACTTCTAGAAAAAACATGTCAAGAAGACACATAAGAACGGTGGAGAAGAATTATAGAAGACGAAGACAATCCAGGTCTGGTCAAGACAGGAAATAACTCGGGTAGAGACGTACTTTACAAGGGAACCATAGAGATTAAAAGAACTGCTCTAGAGATCAGAAAGGGTAACACAACAAACGGAGATAAAGAAACGTAACTAGCGACTCCTTCCGAAAGAATAGAGAAGAACGACAAGAAACTTGAGACGTAAGTCTACGAATATAGAAAGGAAAAGAGGAAACGAAAAGTGAAGAGAAGAAAAGTGTCGATAAACATTCCGGAGGGGTCTGTCGGTAAAACGAAAAGACGTAAAGAAAAGGTACCCCTACCAGAACTAGGGACAGTGGACATGTTACAGTGCTTGGAGTAAGGTATCAAGTAGTCCGTGAGACAGATAGTCTAGATCAGGGAATTTAGATAAAGAATGAAGGTGACATATTAGTATTCCCTAAACTAAATCCAGTATGGACTTACCAAATCACCAAAAGGGGTGAAAGAAGTTAAATTCAGACTTAAACCGTTAGTCCTCAAGTACTAGACTCGGTGTCGGGTGAGGACCAGAACAAAAACGACCGACATATCTCGAAGAGGTAGAAACCGACGTTTCTTATATTAGTTAGACTAAAGCCACAACTGGTAGACCACTACAGGTACACATTTCGGAAGAGAACACAACAACCTTCTCCCACAAACGATACTGGTCACGTAAAAGAACCGTTTTGAGATAATCGGAAACGGGACGAAGTAAGACATGAGGTTCCGGTTTAGACGGACAATGAGGTCCACAAAGAACTGAAGGATGAAAACGTAAGGTCAGGGGATATTACTTTTCCTGTAGGAAAAAACCACAATCAAGATTTTCCAGAACATCCAGAAGTATCTTGGCAAGTTGAAGTCGAAGAAGTCGCAATGACCCGTCCCGTATCTGAACCTAATGGTACTATAACTTACCAAACGGGACCTTTACTTGTCTCTAGTAAGACAGCAAAAACTCTAACGTAGGTTCATGACGTAAAGCCTGAGAACAACTGATACTACCGATGAGGTAAAGAAGATTCCCTAAGTACGGGTGTCATCATCCATATTACCAGTAGACTCAATTTAAGTGGGTAAGGTCAGGTAAAATCAATCGGCTAAAAATCTTACAACTGCAAGTGAGGACGGTAGGGGACAAACTGGTGAAGGTCAAACGGAACTAAGTACCTGGATTGTAAGGTCCAAGGACACGTTATGACGAGAACTGTCGTAGTCTGGAACGAAGATAGTGGTCAGTGTGGGTGTTGACCCACAACAAAAACGAAACCGAGGTAAGGAAGTAAGAAAGACTTCAATAAAGAGGTGACTAGAGGACATCGTATAACCCGTGGATGGTTGGACCCCTCAAGTAGAAAGTCAAAGATACAATAAAATATTACCTACATGTTATTAAAAGATTAGACAGTAAGCAAAACATAAATAATCAACCTTAAGAAGATAATTGTCTCCATAAGTAACAATGACTCAACAGTAACGGTGTCTGGTTCCTCGAGACATATAAAATCTTTTTCCTTTTATTTGGTTCTTAGGTATAACTGTAAAAGTTGAGTTATTATTCTAATTTCCTAATAATAAATTAAGGAAATTAATTTTATAAATAAGAGAAAAAGACTAAGAACCGAAGATCATGGTAATTGTGTTAATAAATAAACGAAATAGAATGTTAGATGTACAATGTCAAAGTTTTGTTGTTAGTTATAATGGTTGTTATTCTGATAATTTACATCAAGTCTGACGAAAAATAGGAATCTTACACTGGGTTATCTTTGCATGACAGTTTTTTTCGGAGTATTTTGTACCGATTTTCACCGATTATCGGTAAAGAGATACACGAATACAGTAGTAGAACTTTGTATGAATCCAAGATAAACAAAAGTTCAAACTACTAAAGAAAAGAAAAATTTTTTATAATAGATTTTGTGAATCTACCAAGGTTTCAGTTTTGATATTTTGGTCGTGTCCCTTCAGAGATAGGTAGAGACAGAGGAGGTGGGACAGAGGAAAGGGGGTTCATTGAGAAATACAATTACGAACGAAATAGGAATGTAACGAAGAAAACTTTTAATTTCGTGTATATACACGTACATCTATACAATATACATATGGGTATATATAAGTACAAAAGTACCAGGGCGGGAAGAATGTTATTTAACCATGCGACTTTGATAAGACGTGATTCTCCAGTAGGGTGTCGTCGTAGGTCTCTCGAAATCTTGGGTAAGAGAAAATGTCGATAATTATATATGACTATGATAAGGTGAGGTAAATCTCATAAAGTACACATCTCATGATCAAATAATTCGTTTGAGGATAACTCTCTATAAACTCTCGAAATTCAGAAAATAATAATATTCATTATAGTGTTACTTGACATATTGTTCATGCAGTACAAAATATGAATTCAAATAGTAGTCCGATTAAGGGATGGTCACTCTAATGATTCTGTTTCTATTCACGTATACGTAAAACCTTCTGTAATGTTTAAGGGTGAAGGAGTGGTGCCTTTGACATGATAAGACATAAGGGTAGTAGTTACATATTCTTACGAACAAAAGGGATGTTGGAATAGTCCTTTCATATGACAGTTTAGAATCTTAAAAAAAAAGGGGGTGTGACTAATTATTCTTTACCATAGAGTCAAACCAAAATTCAGTATGAGTTGAATCCTTACACCGACTTGTAGAAAATTGTAAAATTTTTGGTAGACGTAAAGAAAAATCAGTTGATAAAACAAAAACGGGTAACAGAAGATAGTCCAAAAGACAAAAAAAACCCCCCCCTTCTCTCATCCAGAAAAAATATATTAGTCACAGTAATGAGAAAACAGACATTATATTCAACCTTCATAGAAAAGTCAAACAGTGAGTGAAAAACTAACAGGAAGGTAAAAAAAGAGAAATTTTTGTCAGTTTAAATAGTAAGAATAGTGAAGTGACCTAAAACTCGGTATTAAGTTTCAAAAGGTTTAAGAGGTGGTTTTTTCCTTTTTATCGGGTGTAAAAGAAGATTATTAACATCAAAGTAACAAATATTAATGTAGAAACTGAGTAAACTTTAAATAGGAGTACATGTTGACTCCTTACCTAGATTAAAATAGAAAAAGGTCAACAGGGTTTATTAAATAATTTTTCAAGTGGAAAGAGGTGACTAAACTCTATAAAATATAATTTAAAGGTATAAGTCGACACAGATAAAAATCTAAAACGTAAAACAAGATGACGACAAATAAATACCTAATTGAGAATTGTGAGAAACTTTATTTCTCCAAAACCATTAGAACTCTTTCAGGTTACCTCAACCTGCTTAGTTCAAGGGACTGAAGTCTGCTAGGATGTTTCAATGTCAATAGTTTTGTTATACCATGATCGTTTTTTGGTCTTTATGTCATATCTTTTGGGTCTTTAATGAGTACGTGGATACCAGTTAATTAGATACTGTTTACTTCGTTCTGATGTGTTACGACCCTTCTATCATAGAAGTTGTTTATCACGACCCTTGTGACCTGTCAATGTACGTTTTTTTACTTTATTAAGAAATTGTAGTATGTGTTTTTATTCGAGGTTTAACTAATTTCTGGATTTACACTCTGACCTGTGATATTTTCAGGATCTCCTTTTGTCCATCTTGGGAAAGACTGTATTTAGTGTTGTTATAGGAAAACTAGATAGAGGGTCTTATTACCTTTATTTTTGTTTTTATGTGTTTACCCTGGATGCATTTGAGTTTTCGAAACCGTGTCGTTTACTTTGTTATTTGTTTTACTTTTCTATTGAATGTCTGACGTTCCTTTATAAACGATAATCACACTGGTTGTTACCTAATCAGAGGTTTTAAATGTTTTTCGAATACTGTGAGTTGTCGTAGTTTTGTTTGTTTGAGTAGTTGTTCCCTGTCTTTTTGATTTGTCTGTAAGGAAGTTTCTGTTTGTCTACGGTTCTCCGTGTACTTTTCTACAAACTGCAGTGATTAATAATCTCTTCATCATTTCATTTTTTTTAATTTTTTTTTTAGTTTTGATGTCACTCTATAGTAGAGTCTGGTCGGTCTTACCGGTAGTAGTTTTCTAGGTGTTTGATGATTATTTACGACCTCTCCCACACCTCTCTTCCCTTGGGCGGATGTGACGACCACCCTTACACTTAGCTATCGGTGATACCTCTCCTCACACCTCCAAGGATTTTTTGATTGTCGTCTCGATGACATACTGGGACGTCTGGGTGAGGACCCGTCGATAGACCTCTTTTTGTCCTAAGTTTTCCTGTGTACGTGGGACTACGAGTGACGTCGTGACAAATGTTATCGGTTCTGAACCTTTGTTGCACTTACAGGTAGGTGTCTCCTTACCTCTTTTTTCTACACCATATGCATATATGATCTTATAATGAGCCGGTAATTCTTCTTACTTTATTACGGTAAAGGTCGTTGCACCTACCTGGATCTGTGACAGTCCGACTCACTTCATCCAGTCTCTTCCTCTTTATAGTATACTATAGACAAAATACTCCTTAGATTTCTTTACTATGTTCACTTACATGAATGTTTTGTCTTTCTCTGAATGTCTGAACTTCTTGTTAGAATACCAACGACCCCATTTCCTACTCGTGTTCCCTATCAATCCCTCAAACCCTACCTGTACATGTGTGACGACGTAAATTTTACCTATTGGTTACCCCTGGATTATATACCGTGTATCTTAAAACGAGTCATAATACACCATCGGACCTACCCTCAAACACCCTTACCTATGTGCACATAAATACCGACTCAGGGAGACGACAAGTGGACTGTGATAGTGTAATAAACAATTGACCGATATGGAACTATGTTTTATTTGTCAATTGTGTCCCCTATATCGGTTATAAAATATTATTGATATTACCTTATATTGGAAATTTTTAATTTTACTGACATTACATATAGACATTAAATATATTTATTATAACATGTCGTTGACATGAAGTTATTTTTATTTATGTAAAAATTCCCGAAAAGATAATAGTTATTTGTTTTGTAATAAAATTTTTTATTTATTCTCCGAAACCTTGAAGGGACCACTAGGTCCCTTCTAACCTGGGAACACGATAGGGGACACGAGTAGGAAATGGGGTCGTTCTAACAAGAACGATTCTGAAATGTGAGGGGTACGTTCCCGGATTCAAACTAGGGTTCAGTCCCTTGATCTAGGGAATACCATGTTGACTTCTAGGACGTACGACGTTAATTCTCAAAGGTACGGTGTTACTTCTGACTTCTAAGACACACGACGCTGATTCTGAACCACGTCAGTTCTATTTGTGAAAAATTTATGCTCCAAAATAGTACATAATATTTTGAATCACACCGATTGGTGGAAAAGTAACGAGGAGAAAAAGTTCGAAAAAGAATTAATTAAGAAGGTTTATTTAAAATATTGATGGAATAGATTGGGGTCTTTTTATAGACTTCTATTTGAATACTTATTTGAATCCTTCTTTACTACATA
Source organism: Capra ibex (assembly GCA_006410555.1). NCBI lineage: Eukaryota > Metazoa > Chordata > Mammalia > Artiodactyla > Bovidae > Capra > Capra ibex. Next base: position 95,158,281 of record SJYO01006231.1, read on the forward strand.
AATGACATAACTTATAAATATAAGTTATCCTTCACTTCACTTTACTTCAGCGAGTCAACACAGACTGAGAAACACTGAGGTACCTGACATCGGACGGTCCTAGGAGGTAGGTAACGTAAAAGGTCCGTTCTCATGACCTCACCCAACGGTAAAGGAAGAGGTTATAAGTTATCCTTCTTCCACGGGAAAGATAAACGAATTCATATATGAATCAGAAAGTCCTCACAAAACACTAAAAAGAGTATATCCAAAATATATTGCAAGTATGGTCAGGTAGGATTTCCTTTAACCAGGACTTATAAGTGACCTTTCTGACTACGACTTCGACTTTGAGGTTAGGAGACCGGTGGACTACGTTTCTTGACTGAGTGACCTTTTCTGAGACTAAGACCCTTTCTGACTCCCGTCTTCTCCTGCTGTCTTCTACTCCACCAACCTACCGTAGTGGTTGCACTATCTGTTCTCAGACTCGTTGGAGGTCGTCGACCACTACCTGTCCCTCCGGACCGTACGACGTCAGGTACCCCAGTTTTCAACCTGTGTTGACCACTGACTTGACTTAACTGACTTTCAAGTATGAACCCGAAAGGACCACCGAGTCACCATTTCTTAAGCGGACGGTTATGGTTATGTCCTCTGTACCCAAACTAGGGACCCAATCCTTCTAAGGGACCTCTTCCTTTACCTTTGGGTAAAGTCATGAGAACGGACCTTTTGGGGTACCTGTCCCCTCGGACCACCCGATGTTAGGTGCCCCAACGTCTTCTCAGTCTGTGTTGAATCGTTGATTTGTCGTCGTTGTTTCAAGAATGGATCTGACTAGATAGGTAGACAGGTAGGTACCGCGTAAGGGAGGGTGAAATGGAAAGTTAATAAAGACAAACAATTAAAATGTAGAACAAGGAAATGACTTAAGAAGAGAATAAACAATATCAACAAGGTGGGTAAGGAAACCCTAAAACTCTAACTGGAAATATAGTTGATTTATGTCACTATAAAAAGGTTCAGAGCACATAGAACAACGAAAAGGAATAGATTGACGAATGTAGTCATGGATGTCGTGTTTAATTTATTTTCTCGTCTTGTGTACGTCGAGACAAAACAGAACTGAAAACCAAATTTCTCAGTCTGTGCTGACTCGTTGACTTGATTTGAATCGACTTTGTAGAGACAAATAGGTGACTCAAATACCGAAAGTACGACTCCTACACGACGACACACAATGACTTGTGGAGTCCTCGATTTCGACGATGTGGTGGGAGAGAGACATAAGGAATTTTCAGGAATTACCCTACGGTTCCAGAAAAAAAGTTAACAAATGTTTAATCTCAGACACCATGATAGAGATAAAGTGGTCGACAAGAGTCTAAATAAACGACCCTAAAGGGGAGACTCACTTCCGGAAAGGAAGACTAAAAACCAAGAATCCGGGTAGGTAAAAAAGAAAACCGAGGGAAAGAACCTCGATGTCACGTCCAGAACGTAGACGATCGACAAATCGAACGGGTAAGGAAAAGGTCCTCCATGGGACCGAGAAACCATAGTGACTTCTACGACAGACACCCCGAAGGGAAAACGATAGGATCAAGAAGAAGTTTCTAAACCCTTCTTATTTGTTTTGTGGGTGACGAAAGTAAAAACGAGTGCATTCTTAAGATGACTTCTTAAAGTTTTTCTCAAGGTACCACTCTAGACTTAAAAACTCTTAAGTCTGGACTGGAGGTCTCTTCTTACATACACTGTGTCTTTTCTGACCGCTGCCTCTCTGGTCCATCTTTGTCATGAACTTTCTCTATTCTGCCCGGACCTAATCCGTTCATCATCATTCCGTTCTTCTTTCTTGTTTCTTTCTTTCTAGATCCTCCCTTTTGACTGTCTTGGATTACTGACTAATTACGCCTCCATACTCTTTTCTGCCTTGAGTTCTTACCGGTAAAGCTGAAGGATCAATCATTGACCAATACACGCTCTCCGTAGTGTCTTCTACTCTCCGACCTTTTCTCGTCTCGTCCGCGACCACCCTCTTGCTCAAACCGAAGTCGTTCAACTAGACTTACATACCTCCCATAGTTTAATCGTTTCATTTTCCGCGAGTCAACACAGGCTGAGAAACACTAGGGTACCTGACATTTCAGGCACCTTAAGAGGTCCGGTCTTATGACCTCACCCATCGGTAAAGGAAGAGGTCCCCTAGAAGGGTTTGGTCCTAAGCTTGGGTTCAAAGGACGTGATCTTCGCCTAAGAAATGGTCGACTCGGTGGTCCCTTCGAGTAGTTTAATTCTCTAGAGGGTATTTATAGACCAATATAGTAGTGAAGGCGTAGATTTGAAAGTCTTGGACAACACCGTTTTGGTTATTCGTGGAAAAGGAACACAAATTATTACGGTTCATAGCAGTAACATTATAAAAAAGAAACCTGAACCACAGACACAATAATAGAAGAAGACCTACTAGGGAACTCAAAATTTATGGAGGGAGTTATAAAGGGTAGTGAAACACTGTGTGTATGGAGTTGAGGACGACTGAAGGTTTATAGATTCTACTTCGTTTTTGAGAAAACACTTCTATTGAAAAATAATTCTAAGGAATGGAAGTGGAGTGATGGTTACGGTCCAACAAAAAAATTCTATATCAAACACGCCGTTTACGAAATTTAGATGGAACTCACGAATTATTGTTATACTATTACTACTATCTCATTCGTTCTAAATAAGTCATGTGTGTCACACGATCCATGACACCATTCTGGAAGTGTACATGACTAAGTCCTGTAGAAGTGCTAGCAAAATATTCTTAATGTAATAAGAGTAAAATATCTTCTCTGACTTCGTGTCTCTCTAATTCATTGACCGGGTCTAACTCTCGACGATTCATGCAGGATCGGACTGAAGGGTCTTTCTGACCTCCACCTTTACAACAAGTCAACGATTCAGTACAGGTTGAGAAGCGTTGGGGTACCTGACATTGTGTGGTCCGAGGAGACATGAGGTGATAGTGGACCTCAAACGGGTTCAAGTACCGGTGACTCAGCCACTGCGATAGGGTGGTAGAGTAGGAGATGACGGGAGAAGAGGAAAACGAAAGTTAGAAGAGGTCGTAGTGCCTGTAGTCGTAGTCTCGGAGTCAAAGTCGAAGTCAGGAAGATTACTCATAAGTCCCGACTAAAGGAAATCCTAACTGACAAACTTGAGGAATGTCAGGTTCCCTGAGAGTTCTCAGAAGAGGTCGTTATGTTAAGTTTTCGTAGTTAAGAAGTCACGAGTCGGTAGAAATATCAAGTTGTGAGTGTAAGTATATACTGATGACCTTTTTGGTAGTCAAGTCAAGGTAGTGAATTAGGACGGGCTGAGACACTGGGGTACCTGACGTCGTACGGTCTGAAGGGACAGGTAGTGGTTAAGGGTCTCGAACTAGTTTGAGTACAAGTAACTCAACCACTACGGTAGGTTGGTAGAGTAGGAGACAGTGGGGGAAGAGGAGGACGGAAGTTAGAAAGGGTCGTAGTCCAGAAAGGGTTACTTAGTCGAGAAATGTAGTCCACCGATTTCATAACCTCGAAGTTGAAGTCGTAGTCAGGAAGATTACTTATAAGTCCTGACTAAAGGAACGTCAGGTTCCCTGAGAGTTCTCAGAAGAGGTTGTGTGTCGAGTTTTCGTAGTTAAGAAGCCGTAAGTCGAAAGGAATACCAGGTTGAGAGTGTAAGTATGCACTGATGACCTTTTTGGTATCGAAACTGATCTACTTGGAAACAACCGGTTCATTACAGAGACGTAAAATTATACGACAGATTCAACCAGTATCGAAAAGAACGTTTCTCGTTCGTAGAAAATTAAAGTACCGACGTCAGTGGTACACGTCACTAAAACCTCGGGGTGTTTTATTTTAGAGAGTGATAAAGGTAACAAAGGAGTATATAAACGGTACTTGACTGTCCTCGTCTACGGTGCTAGGATCAAAAAACAATTGAAAATTCGGTCGAAAAAGTGAGAGGAGAAAGTGGAAGTAGACAAGTCAAGTCAAGTCAGTGAGTCAGCACAGGTTGAGAAACGCTGGAGTACTTAGTGTCGTGCGGTCCGGAGGGACAGGTAGTGGTTGAAGACCTCAAATGGGTTTGAGTACAGGTAGGTCAGTCACTACGGTAGGTTGGTAGAGTAGGAGACAGTAGGGGAAAAGAAGGACGGGAGTTAGGGAGGGTCGTAGTCCCAGAAAAGGTTATTCAGTTGAAAAGTGTACTCCACCGGTTTCATAACCTCAAAGTCGAAGTCGTAGTCAGGAAGGTTACTTGTGGGTCCTGACTAGAGGAAATCCTACCTGACCGACCTAGAGGAACGTCAGGTTCCTTGAGAGTTCTCAGAAGAGGTCGTGGTGTCAAGTTTTCGTAGTTAAGAAGCCGTGAGTCGGAAGAAGTGTCAGGTTGAGAGTGTAGGTATGTACTGGTGACCTTTTTGACATCGGAACTGATCTGCCTGGAAACAACCGTTTCATTACAGAGACGAAAACTTATACGATAGATCCAACCAGTATTGAAAGGAAGGTTCCTCATTCGCAGAAAATTAAAGTACCGACGTCAGTGGTAGACGTCACTAAACCTCGGGTTTTTTATTTCAGTCGGTGACAAAGGTGACAAAGGGGGATAAACGGTACTTCACTACTCTGGTCTACGGTACTAGAATCAAAAGAGTTACAACTCGAAATTCGGTTGAAAAAGTGAGAGGAGAAAGTGAAAGTAGTTCTCCGAAAAATAAAGGAGAAGTGAAAGACGGTATTCCCACCACAGTAGACCTATAGACTCCAATAACTATAAAGAGGGCCGTTAGAACTAAGGTCGAACACGAAGGAGGTCGGGTCGCAAAGAGTACTACATGAGACGTATATTTAATTTATTCGTGTCACTGTTATGTGTCGGAACTGTATGAGGAAAGGGTTAAAGCTTGGTCAGTTAGCAAGGTACAGATCGAAATTGATAACAAAGGACTGAACGTATTTCTAAAGAGTCCTCCGTCTATACCATCAGACCATAGGGGAGAGAAATTCTTAAAAGGTGTCAAACAACACTAGGGGTGTCAGCTTCCGAAATCAAATCAGTTACTTTGTCTTCATCTACAAAAAGACCTTAAGAGAACGAAGAACATACTAGGTCACCTACACCCGTTAAACTAGAGACCAAGAAGACGGAAAAGAATTAGGTCGAACTGGTAGACCTTCAAGAGCCAAGTACACAATTCGGATCGAACCTGTTAAAACTCGTAATGAAACGATCACACACTCTACTCATGTTGACACGTCAGTAAACTTGTAAGAAACCGTAACGGAAAGAAACCCTAACCTTACTTTTGACTGGAAAAGGTCAGGACACCGATGACTACTCAAAAGGTTTAAACGACCGTATAACTCACGCCGTGAATTTGTTGTAGTAGAAAATCCTAAACTTTATCAAGTCGACCTTAAGGTAGTGGAGGTGATCCAAGTACCTGGAACCAGCCGTTTCACTACAGAGACGAAAAATCATACGACGGATCCAAACAGTACCGAAAGGAAGGTTCCTCATTCGTAGAAAATTAAAATAACGACGACAGGGTCAGACGTCACTAAAACCTCGGGTTCTTTTATTGTAGTGACGAAGGTGAAAAGGGGGAAGATAAACGGTACCTTACTACCCTGGTCTACGGTACTAGAATCAAAAAACTTATGACTTAAAGTTCGGTTGAAAAGGTGAGAGGAGAAAGTGAGAGTAGTTCTCCGAGAAATCAAGGAGAAACGAAGACGGTAATCTCACCATAGTATACGTATAGACTCCAACAACTATAAATAAGACTTTTAGAACTAAGGTCGAACACTAACTAGGTCGGGTCGTAAAGTGTACTACATGAGATGTATCTTCAATTTATTCGTCCCACTGTTATATATCGGAACACCATAAGGAAAGGGTTAACACTTGGTCAGTCAACAAGGTACAGATGAAGATTGTAAACAAAGAACTGGACGTATGTCCAAAGCGTCCTCTATCGATTCCACCAGACCATGAGGGTAGAGAAAATTCTTAAAAGGTGTCAACAACACTAGGTGTGTCGGTTTCCGAAAGTACATCAGTTATTTCGTCTTCATCTACGAAAAGATCTTGAGGAAACGAAAGAGGTACTAGATTGCTTACAACCGTTAAACGTAGACCAAGGAGACGGAAAAGCTTTGGGTCGAACATGTAGACATTCAAGAGTCAAGTAGATGACGACTTCGGATGGAATTTCTTAAAACTCATCTTGGAAGGATCGTACACTTTACTCACGTTGATAGGAATCAACCTTGTAAGAAACCGTGACGGGAAGAAACCCTGATCTTACTTTTCACTGAAAAAGGTCAGGACACCAGTGACGACTCAAAAGGTTTAAACGACTGTATGACTCACATCGTGAAGTTGTCGTAGTAGAAAATCCTAAAATTTATCGAGTGGATCTTAAGGCAGTGGAGTTGATCGAAACAAGTATCACTACGGAGGATTCCGGGAGAACTGAAGCGTAAGGTCCTACAGGTCGAGATCCACTGACTAGTGTGGTGACACCAATAGACCCAGTAATTCTGGAAAAAAACCCATATCAAGATACATAAGAACGACCTCCCCCTCCGCAGAACCTTAAACGTCAAAAATTTTCACTTCCTCCTCCTCCTCCTCCTCCTTTTCCTCTTCTCCTCCCCCTCCCCTTTTCACAGGAGTAGGGTAAGAAAACGTATGACGTCAAACTCTGAGTGATTTGAGTCATACCGAAGCGTCCACCGCGTCGCCACTTCTTAAATGGCCGTGACGTGTCCTACGTTCTTTGAGCCTAAGCTAGAGACCCAACCCTGTTAGGGGACCTCGTTGGGTGAGGTCATGAGTTCGGACCTTTTAGGATACATGTCTCCTCGGACCGTCCAAATGTCAGGACCACCCGTTACTCAGTCTCCGTTGACTCGTGTGTGTGTTTGGGATTCATATCTTATCGTTGGGGTCGAGGTTTCGTAAAGGGTATTGGGAGATAGGTGAGTGAGTATAAGAGACATGAAATCTATTGTTCCGATGAGTTCAGAGGTGGAGTAATGGATGCCTTATAATACCTTACCCTGTTTTGGTGTCTCCCTACATAATAAAATGTTTCCTCTTTTAGGTTTCGGTCTCTGTTCACTGCACTAAATGGATTTCGATCATTTTCGTGACTCTCGTCTTGGAAACCAGAGGACTGAAAGGTCGGGTCAAGTAAAAAGGTAGGATATACGGATTTCTAAAGGGTAAATATTTTATACTTCCCTATAACTAGTAGTTCCCGGTATAAATAAATAAAGTGAACACATTTCTGTAGTCATTATTACACTTGTCATAAGATGTATACCTACGTGACACAGGTTTTCAAAATTTAACCATCTTTTGTTAAATTTTGTTGCGTATGACGAAGTAAATTGTCCTTATTAGACAAGTGTTACTCTGCCAAGAGTCACCTGACTGCCATCCAGTGAAATTACTCTGAGTAGAGTCCAAACAAAGTTAGTAGTTTTGAAGGGGTATCTAAGTCTTAATCCAGACGTAATCGTCTATCAACCTAAAAGAAGAAAATCTGTAACTACTTTAGATCCACGACACTTATATTAAAAAGGGACTAACTTCATTGAGTTTCGTGGAAGAAAGTAAGTAAGAGAGTAGTGATAATGGAAAAGGGAAAGAAAGACTCTTTTTCATAGGGGTCACGAAAAGGTTCCATTGGTCGACAGACACCTGATTAGGAAGAGGGTCGAGACATGTATTGGAATAAAGTAATTATAATAAAAGGAAACGAGAAGTTATAAAAGGAGAAATCCCTGAGAAAGGGGGTTCGGACAGGAATTGTCTTTTGTTTTTTTGTTTTTTGCTTTTGGGAGACTACTGACGGTGACGAAGATCTCATTTCAGACTGAGAAAGTCGTGCTCTCAGTTCGGGAAGCAGAGCGTGTCGGTTGCACGGGTAGGTCCGACCCAGTCACAGTCCAGCGGGGGGAGGAAGGTCGAGCTGAGACGGCAGACAGGGAAGTCGAGGGGTGTCGAGACGCTTCTGTCAGGGAAACGGAAAGACGGGTCAAAGACAGACTACTTCCGAATGGAAACTTTAAGTCGAGTTTACAGTGAAGGAAGAGACGCCATAGTGAGATCATTGTAGCGAGACGGGGTTTTCTTATTGAGAATTTGATGTGTCATAAAACTAATACGGACAGACGGAAGGGTTATCTTACGTGAGAATATGAAATTAAGTAAATTCGTAAAAGACTCTATGACACTGTACGGTCCGGGATACCATTTACGGTTCCTGCATCTTGACTTACAGAGTCTTTGTGAGACTAGAGTTCTCTTATAAGACACGATCCTTTTGTTTCAGAATTTGAATCTATATTGTAAATCTTCCATATATCGAAGACTTATGCCTTTCACTATAAATAGTTACATTTAACTAGTCTTATCATCCTGTACTTTTTCTTCAATTCATTGAACGTTACATGAATTTTTCACCATTTTATTATGTAAGAGTCAAGTTTCTAGATAAAAGGAAAAAGGTCAAGACCTTAACAATCAGGGATTTTTTGTATTACTTTAAGTTAGATGGTAGGTTATTACTTCTTTAGACAGAGAAAACTGATGTATTAGATAAGGATACCCTTTTTGGAACTGTCATACGTTGAAGAGGGGGAGGTTAGATCTACCTTTTCTGAAAAGTTTGGGTGGTAAAAGTTTCTAATAAATGCGTTTCATGATCAGAAGGAGACTTCTTATAAGTTATGTGTAGGTATGACAGGGTGTGTTCAGGTAAAAGGTTAATCGATAGAAGGTTCTATTTTTACCCGTTGTCTTCGTACAAAGTGGAAGTCATCGGAACTCTATACATCCTTCAGATTCTTATGCCATATGTGTAAAACCCCTCTTCGAAATTACTCAAAATTCATGGAACCTTTGGTATACGTAAAAGTGGTCCTCAAAGTATTCTTCCAGAAGATTTGAGTCATCAGGAGCCAATACCTTAAAAAAAGATTATAGATGGAATAAGGAGTTATCAATTTATTTTCAAAATAACAAGACCAAACAGTTTGAGTTGGTGAAACTCTAAATCCCATGTTATAATTGATACATTAACACTTTTTCAAATGGGAAAGTTATTTTGTATGGTGTATAGATCGGAGAGTATACTTTATTGATAGTGACAGAATAATATTCCACTGTAAATTCAAATGGTAATCGGTAGTAGACTAGACAAACATAGATCTACATAAGATTGTTTAAAAGTCCTTCTCGTTGGTGTCCATAGACTTTCGTTAGATTTTACGGTTTCGTAATCTAAGAATAAAGTGTACATTTTGCCTTAGTTGACACATGTAACGTGACACGAATCTTTCAATAAATGTTGTTTACCGAGAGACACCATCGTATAAGAAAAAAATTAATGTTCGAATATATGACCAAAATAGACGAAAGGGACAAGAGAGGTTTAGTTATTATAAACCTATTATTGTTATTGTGTGACTTTTGTTACGTGTCTTGAACGGTACGTACTCCGCAGTAGTATGAATAGACTATGACTCCCCTCACTAGGTAAGCTTTAGTTCCATTGCAAGTAAAAAGTGAATTGTTAGATTGACGAAGAAAAATTTTCTGTCGTATAAGATATCTTTCTTGACGAAGTGCTACTGTCAAAGACCCTCTTTTACTCAGAGAGTAATCCGAATGAAAAAAAAGAAACGATTGTCAAGACCAAAGAGAAAATTTTATCACTTTTCAGGTTGGTCAACTCCACGACGGCGGAAACGAACACAAATTGAAACTGTTCGATTCGAAAAGTTCGGTTTACTTTACAGTAGTTTAAACGAAGAGTTGGAATCCTTTTTTGCCTTCCTCCTTGTTTCCAGTCCTATGGTCTGGGACAATATCATCTCAGACCCTTTCTTACGAATCCTTCAGACACACGTCAGTCGGTGTTTCGGTCAAAGGCAAACGCCAGATGTGGTCTACCACTGAGACGACTCAGGAAGTAATGTGTGTCCCAGGTACGACCCACGATTGAGTTCATGATGATTTCTCGTCCGAGGACCCCATTTGTTAGACGAAAAAAGTTTTCAGGAACTCTTCGTGATGGAAGTTTGGTTGTAATATCCCGAACGAACGTCTCTTGTGGGAAAATCTTGATGAGAACTCGTAAAATGATAATCAAAGGATATTACCGTTGTTATGGAAATTTTCTGTGGAAATTTAAATAAAATTTTTCCTCATGTCGTACGATCAATCAATACAATTCAATCATTGTCTTCCTTCTCTCTTTTTCTCAACTTTCTCTACTGAACAACGACCCTTTGTTCTTAATCGTCCTCTTTTCTGATCCGTTCCTTGGTTTGAGACGTCAAGGTAAATGAGAATTTTGAGTATAGGTATATAATATAACCAATTTTAAAAGTTAAATTTTTTCTTCCGTTATAGTGACCAATTTCTGCCACCCATTTTCTTGTAAAGTTACGATACGAAGACGGTAAGTTTCTTCGACTTCTTGAAGTAGACTGAAGATAAAAGAAGTTTATAGTAACCTATCTTAAAGAACGGTCCACGAAACTTCTATTTATTTATTTACGACAGTTGAACAATAACGACTAGACTGACACATAGGGAGGTAAAGTAGTCTTGAGCTAAAATACCGATAAGAGAAAGAGTTTTCCCGAAGAGTCCACCGCGATCACTATTTCTTGGACGGACGGTTACGTCCTCTGTATTCTCTGAAACGACCCAGCCCTTCTAGGGGACCTCACCCCTTACCGTTGGGTGAGGTCATAATGACGGACCTCTTAAGGTACCTGTCTCCTGGGACCACCCGATGTCAGGTACCCCAGCGTCTGTCTGTACTGATTTCACTGAACCGTACGTAAGTAAGGTAGTTTTTAGAGTCGTTTAACCACGCAAGATAAAATTCCGACATTTGAAATAAAATATGTACGTATAGGTTATTAGAAAAGATACTTTCACAGTATCAAAATCTAGTTAATTGGGAAAGTAGATTATAGGGAAATAGTGAAGTTTAGTGGATATAGGTTTAGTTTTTAGTACACTCTATAATATCCTTGAGAGTCAAGAGGATGTTGCCTCTCCGGGATAAGAAGGGTCCACGTGGGGAGATGTGGATTTTTCGGGATCTGTTTTGTGTTGTTTGGTCGTGTCATTCAGAGACTTTCCATCTCCTCCACTCGACGGAGCCCCGGAATTCTGAACTTACGACCCATCACTCAAAGGACCGGAGTATACAGAGTGTGTTCTACGTCGTCTTCGGAGGTTAGACCATGACGGTTGTCCTTGTCTATAGGTGGGGATGGGATCAGGTCTTTTTCTCGGAGGAAGGGGTTCGAGTTCATGGTCCTTCTCACCCGATGTTTGTAGAATGAGATCGTTTTGTGGTTACCTTTTTGACGTGGGGAGAAGGACGTTGCCAAAGTCGTCCCAGGTGACCCTTTCACTTGAAAGGGAGGGACTGAAGAATTTTCGTTCGACTCACGTAACTAGATTAGCTGTAGATGTTTTTTAAGATGGGTTATCGTCTCATATGTGAAAAAGGGGTTCGTGGGTAGTCTGTAAGTGGGTTTGTCTGATCTAGACTCTGGTATTTTGTTTGGAGTTGTTTAGATTTTCTTGACTTTAGTATGTCTCATAAAGAGACTAGTATTACTTTAGAGTAATCTTTAGTCATTGTGATTTCTGTCGGAACTGTATGAGGAAAAGGATAAACCTTGGTCAGACAACAAGGTACAGGTCAAGATTGACAACGAAGGACTGGACGTATATCCAAAGAGGTCTCCGTCCAGTCCACCAGACCCTAAGGGTAGAGAAAGTCCTAAAAGGTGTCAAATAATACTAGGTGTTTCAGTTTCCGAAATCGTATCAGTTATTTCGTCTTCATCTACAAAAAGACCTTGAGAACGAAAAAGCTACTAGGTCATCTACAACCGTTGAACTAGAGACCAAGGAGACGGAAAACATTTAGGTCGAACTTGTAGACCTTCAAGTGCCAAGTTCATGACGACTTCGGACCGAACCTCTTAAAACTCGTAATGAAATGATCACACACTCTACTCACGTTGACACTAACACGTAATTGAATATACGTCTCATGTAGTACTCTTTGCGACCCGACCTTCTTCGTGTTCGACCTTAGTTCTAACGGTCCTCTTTATAGTTATTGAAGTCTATACGTTGCTGTGATGGGAATGCCGTCTTTCACTTCTCCTTGATTTTTCGGAGAACTACCTTCACTTTCTCCTCTCACTTTTTCAACCGAATTTCGAGTTGTAAGTCTTTTGCTTCTAGTACCGTAGACCAGGGTGGTGAAGTACCCTTTATCTACCCCTTTGTCACAGTCTGAAATAAAAAACCCCGAGGTTTTAGTGACGTCTACCACTGACATCGGTATTTTAATTTTCTACGAATGAGGAACCTTCCTTTCAATACTGGCTGGATCTATCGTATAAGTTTTCGTCTCTGTGATGAAACAGTTGTTTCCAGGCAGATCAGTTCCGATGCCAAAAAGGTCACCAGTACATACCTACACTCTCAACCTGACACTTCTTCCGACTCGCGGCTTCTTAACTACGAAAACTTGACACCACGACCTCTTCTGAGAACTCTCAGGGAACCTGACGTTCCTCTAGGTTGGTCAGGTAAGACTTCCTCTAGTCGGGACCCTAAAGAAACCTCCCTTACTACGATTTCGACTTTGAGGTCATGAAACCGGTGATGTACGCTTCTCAACTGAGTGACCTTTTCTGAGACTACGACCCTTTCTAACCCCCGCCCTCCTTTTCCCCTGTTGTCTTCTACTCTACCGACCTACCGTAGTGCCTGAGCTACCTGCACTCAAACTCACTTGAGACCCTCAACCACTACCTGTCCCTCCGGACCGTTCGACACTAAGTGCCCCAGCGTTTCTCAGCCTCTACTGACTCACTGACTTGACTTGTGATTCTGTTGTCGTCTTAGAGGTTTGTTCACTTTTGAGTTGTTTTGTGAAGATTTATTCACACATAATGTCCAGTTTCTCCTTCAGAGTCTTCTTTTTTTAATGTATTTCAACTTACTTATATCTCCTATAGTTTCGTATACCCTGTGTCAATTTTATCACTACTCTCTTTTATCGTCATTTACGAATGTTGTCTTTCTCTTTTCAAAAGTTTATTTATTAGATTCAAGGATAGAAAATTTTAAGTTCCTTTGAACAAAAACTTTTCTTAGTTATTTTAACTCTTCCACTCCCACCCTACTAAACTCTCTTATAGTAACTTTGTACATATAATAGTATACACTTTGTCTAGCGGTCAGGTCCAAGCTACGTACTATGTCCCATAAACACCGACCACGTGACCCTACTGGGTCTCCTTACCCTACCCCTCCCTCCACCCTCCACCCGAGTCCTACCCCTTGTGTACATGTGGGTACCCACTAAGTACAGTTACATACCGTTTTTGGTGATGTTATGACGTTTCATCAATCGGAGGTTAATTTTATTTATTAAAAAAAATTTTTTCTCTTTAAAGAGTTCTCACTTCTATTTTTCTCTTCGATGTTTTATATTTCAGTCCTTACCCGTCCTTTGTAGTCATGTCTGTGACGTCAGTAATTTTCTTGTCCCTTATGATACTTGTTAAAATGCAAGTATTCATACTGTCACATATCTTTTACCCGGTTAAAGAGTTTTAGGGGGTTTTTCTACTTTATGTTGGATTTGTAAGAAAATTGGTAATTTCTTTAATTCAAAAATGTCGAAGAGGGAGTTTCGATGTTTGGTCATAGAGAGTACTTGAATTCTATGGTTTTAGGAGTTGTTTCATGATCGGTTAGTTTAGGTCGTTACGTGTTTTTTACTATACGGTATTGGATCACCCTAAATAAGGTCCATATATTCTGATATGGATCACGTCAAATAAGGTCCATACGTTCCGAACAAGTTGTAAGTTTTTAGTTGTTTACGCTAGGTGGTGTTCGATTTCTTCTTTTGTTTTTTAGTATACTAGTGTAGTTGACTACGTATTTTTCGTGCACTGTTTCAGTTCGCGGGTGACCACTATTTTTAAGAGTCGTGTGATCTTTCTCCCTCTCTTAAGGAGTCGAACCATTGTTTGTACCGTCAATAGGTGTATAATTGAATGAATTGTTGTTGTCTGACTTGGGAAGGGAGATTCTAACCCGTGTTCGGTTCCTACGGGTGAGAAAGGTAATGTCAATAAGTCGTATGAAGACTTTCAAGATCGGTAACGTTATTCCGTTCTTTTACTTTATTTCGTGACTTCAACCTTTCCTTGTTAAATTTATCAGTGATAAACGTCTATTGTAGACCTCTTTCTTTACCGTTTGGTGAGGTCATAAGAACGGGTCTCTTACGACACCTGTCTCCTCGAACCACCCGACGACAGGTACTCCAGCGTGTCTCAGCCTGTGTTGACTTCACTGAATCGTACGTACGTACGTACGCACGTAACCTCTTCCTTTACCGTCGGGTGAGGTCACAAGAACGGACCTCTTAGGGTCCCTGTCTCCTCGGGCCACCCGACGACAGATACCCCAGTGTGTCTCAGCCTGTACTGACTTCGCTGAAGCGTCGTCGTCGTCATCGTCGTCTATTGTACTAACAGATATGTCTTTTAGGGTTCGTTAAATATTATTCACTCAAATGGTTCCAACGTCTTATGTTTTGACTATATTTTTTAAGTTAGTATAAAAATATAAGAATTTTATTTGTACACCTTGGACTTTCATTTTTGTGTAGATCTCAGGTAAACGATAATGTAATCAAAAATATCAGTAAGGTTTGTTTTGTATTGAGAATCCATATTTGAATTTTGCACTCTCCTAGATATACGACTTTTCTTATTTTACGATAATTTTCCCCTTTTCTCTGGATTTTTTTTACCTTTTTGTTCCAAGAACTTGACTTTCTAAATTGTACTATTTATATGTCTAAGAGGAATTTGATAGTTATCCAAATTACGTAAGTGTAGTTTTAGGGTCGTTCAAAAAAAAACAAAACTATCTCTGTCTCTGCTTGAATAAGATTTTAAACATACTTTTCTGAGATCCTGGATCTTATCTATTTTGTTAGGACTTTTCCTTTTATTTTACCCCCTCCCTAGTGACATGGGTTATCAATCCGTATTATATATCGTATTCATTCTTCTGTCACACCATACTTGTATCTGTGACCTACCCAGTCTTTTGGGTCTTTATATGGGTGTGTTTACACGGGTTGACTCAAAAAACTGTTTCCATGTTATAACCTGTCTGGATTCATATTTTTCCTTGAAGTTAAATTCGGAGTGTGAAATATATTTTACATTAAATTTTACCCAGTCTATATTTTATATTTTGAAAAACTTTTCTTAATCTTTTAGAAACCATAGGTCCCAATCCGTTTCTTAAAAATGTCAACAGTCTTTTTCGTGTTAAGTATTTCCCTTGTAACTATTTAATTCGAAGTGGTTTTAATTTTTAAAACGAGAAGTTTTCTGGTAGTCTCTTTTATAAACGTTTGGTATTAACACTGTTTTCTGAACATAAATCTTACATATTTCTTGTGAGTCTTGAGGTGTCATTCTTTACTTCGTCATCTTCGCCCATTTTCTGTTTGGGAGAGTGACACCTCCTGTACGTCTACCGCAGACCGTCCCTTCCTACCGGCTGTGGTGGTCAGTGACCCCTCTGCGTCTGATTGTAGCGTCTCCTCTACAGTGACATGTGGGTAGTCTTGCCGCCGTTACTTTCTGTCACTGGTGTGGTTTACGACCGTTCCTACGTCTTCTTGACCCTTGCATCTTGTCATGTCGACGAACCCTTTTCTCTTACCGTTAAGGAATGTTGTAATTTATACGTGGATAGTTTTATTGAGTTTTTAAGGTGATGACTTGTAAATACGGTCCCTTTACTTTTGAGTACGAGTACGTCTTTGGACAGGTGCTTACAAGTATCAGTGAAATAAATATGATCGGTTTTACCCTTTATTGAACCAATGGTTCAATACCATGTAGGTTCTATGTCTTATGATCAGTGGTTATTTTTCTTTATTTAATAACTACGTATGTTAAACCCTGCTAGAGTTCCCTTATACAATCTACTTCTTTAGGTTTGAGATCTTCATGAGATACTAAGGTAAATATATCGTAAAAACTGCGCTGTTTTGATATCTCACCCCTTTGTCTGATCACATCAGTCCCCAATCCGTGTCACATCCTCTCTCCCTCCACCGATACCGACTGATAGTTTCTTAGACGTGTTTCCTAGGAACGGACCTCGGTCGCACTCCTTAAGGTGGGTACTGTTCCAGTACACCGTCTCGAGACTACCGTTCCGATTAGTCTGGAGTCCAAAAGGGGGACCATAAAGGACTCGTACATGGGGGGTTTTATTCTTAGACGGACGAAAAGGTGAGAAGACTATAAGAGACCTTTTTCAGTTGGGTCCCGAAATCAGAAGACGTAACTTTCCCTACAAAGTCAATTTGGGGGAGACTATTGAGAGACCGAACGGATTGTCCAAGGGCACCTGGAGAATGTCGAACACTTAACGATTGTCGGGGGGTTGGCGCTCTTCGTGTTTCGAATTTCGTAGAATTTCTATGTCTCGGAAAAGATTTCTCGATTTTTAGTAAAACCACTACCCAAAAGTGACAACTGAGTTACTAACGGCGATCCGGAGGTATAAGAAATAGAAAATCCGTGGACCCTCCTACAATTAGTTACATTTGTCCTATACCTTTTTCTATATATCATCAAAACTACAATTGTTGTGATCTGAAAACTCAATTAATGAAAAGAAAACAATATTTGGTGACATGAGGAAAATGAACAATATTTAACGACATAGAAACGATACATTCTTACATTGAAATAAATCACGAAAGACTCTCACCGTGGTCTGAAACCCTTCTTGTTGTGTTTATTCAGAAGACCAACTGTATGGGAATAGTCTTTTTTCCGACATTTTACAATTAACCGGGAAGACCGGCCTTCTACTACATTTAGTGGATTCTGAACATACGTCTCTCTTTTCGGAGCAAAACTATTCTCAGACCCGACGATTGCGACGTATTAAAACATAATGGGTAACTATAGATACATATTAGTTTTTCCATATTTTCCGGAAAGATCTGTTATCTCCGGCCCGGTCAGCGACCTGACCAAAGGGGGCACAGAGGAGAAATGAGATAAAAGTCCGACTTAAGGGTAGACCCCGCACCTCCGAGCGGTACGGATGAATGAACGGGGTCGAAGATTCTAGGTGTTCTCCCCCTCGGGTTCCACCCCTTGGGGGGCGATTAGTCCTCCTACGGCCGCCGGATTGCATCTACCACATTCGAGGAACAGACTTTGAAATAACCGAAAGGTGCATTTGGTTCAATAGTGGTCCCGACCTGGGGCCGTCTAGGAACACTATTGTCCTGACATAGACCTGACACTGCCGTCAGTGGACTTTAACGTTTCTCGGTGTGTGTATGGTCGTGTTCAAATTGACCTTTTTAGACTGATAATCACCTAACATAGTTGTAGTTATAGGACCAACACTATAAATGATATCAATCCCTTCTAAAGTGTAGATCCCCATTTACCCGCTTCCCATAAACCCTAGAGAGACGTAATAAAGAATATTTACATACACTTTAATGTTGATAGAGTTTTACTTTTTAATTATTTACATTCCCGGACCCTCCATAAAGACTGTTTTTGTGTTCTATTGGACTTGGATTAGTACTTCCTTGTCTGTAGTCTGTTCGAGTTTAGGTCTTGTTGACCTAATATTAGAAGTTATTACAGTTACAGTACTTGTCCAATTTTCTCCGTACTGTTGACTTACGTTGTTTGTTAGACTGACCTGGTAGGTCCCAAAAGAAAGGATATTTCCAGTAATAATTCTGTTCAAATGTTTCGAATCTTGTCCATATATCTAGTCTGTTAATATAATTACAATTAAAGTAATAGAACTATTAGTATAACACCGATATATTCTTTTACAAGAACGAAAACCTTTTATATGTTACTTCATAATTCACATTTTCCTGTAGAATAGGGTTTAAATGAGAGATTATCAAGAATTTTTTCGTATATATCTACCCTGTTGTTACCTATGTCACTGTCTGAAATAAAAGAACACGAGGTTTTAGTGACGTCTACCACTGACGTCGGTACTTTAATTCTGTGAATGAACGAGGAACCTTCTTTTCGATAGTGGTTGGAATTGTCGTACAATTTTTCGTCTCTGTAGTGAAATGCTTGTTTCCAGGTAGATCAGTTTCGATGCCAAAAAGGTCATCAGTACATACCTATAATCTTAACCTGGTATTTCTTTCGACTCACGGCTTCTTAACTACGAAAACTTGACACCACAACGTCTTCTGAGAACTCTCTGGGGACCTGATGTTCCTCTAGGTTGATCAGGTAGGATTTCCTCTAGTCAGGACTTATAAGTAACTTTCCTGACTACGACTTCGACTTCGAGGTTATGAAAGTGGTGGACTACACTTCTTGACTGAGTGACCTTTTCTGGGACTACGACCCCTTCTAACTTCCGTCCTCCTCTTCCCCTACTATCTCCTACTCTACCAACCTACCGTAGTGCCTGAGCTCCTTGTGCTCAAACTCACTCGAGACCCTCAACCACTACCTGTCCCTTCGGACCGCACGACGTCAGGTACCCCAGCGTTTTTCAACCTGTGCTGACTCGTTCACTTGGCTTGACTTGACTATGTACTTCTTTTCCTTTGTTCCATTTTACAAATGTCGACCTCTTAATCGCGTTCTTTTATGAAATATGATAAAAATGTTGAAGGACATCCGGACTTTAGTGTTTATTATTTTTAATAGTACTATTTTTGAAGTTTCTGCATCCTACGACGTGTCTCGGACAGTGTGTTTACAAGTTATTTAATATGAAAAGTCTACAAAATATATATGAAAGTCTACGTCTTTGTTCAACTCTTCGATACATTTGACACGTTCCCCCTGACACCGTTTAACCATCATTCCAGTCCTAAACTTGAGGTATGGTTTCAGATACGAAGAAAAGTAATCTTACTCCTTCCTACTTTTTAAATGTGTGGGGGTGGAACGTGGTAGGGGATGTCCCTAAATGTCCACGAGACAAACTTATCTCTTAAGACAATATATTTTTATAAAAAAAATAAAATTTTAAAATTAACCTTCGATTAATGAAATATTATAACACCACCAAAAAACGGTATGTAACTGTACTTAGACGGTACCCAAATGTACGCAAGGGGTAGGACTTGGGGGGGAGGACGGAGGGAGGGGTAGGGTAGGGAGACCCAGGAGGGTCACGTGGTCGGGACTCGTGGGAGAGAGTACGTAGTTTGGACCTGACCAATAGCAAAAGTGGATAGTATTATATGTACAAAGTTACGATAAAAGAGTTTAGTAGGATGGGAGCGGAAGAGGGTGTCTCAGGTTTTCAGACAAGAAATGTAGACACAGAGAAATGTAGACGACAGGACGTATGTCCCAGTAGTAACGGTAGAAAGATTTAAGGTATATATACACAATTATATGACATGACCACAAAGAGAAAGACTATCCGAGGTCAAAGTAGGTGGGGTAATTTGACTGAATTTACGTGATAAAAATTATCGGCTCATTATAAGGTAACACATGTACAGGGTATATCCATGTACCCGAGTTGTCAACACTGTGTGCCCGTGTCGTACACTTTAGAAGGACCTGTACTACACGGGTACGTAGGGTTGATTACTCGGGTACATAGACATCGGGTGCATGGATCTCGGACACGAGAAGTTGCTCTCTTCGGTGAGGTTACTCTTCAGGTACGTGGCGTTGATCTCTCATCGGGGTCGAGTGGGGTTGATTCCCTTCGGGCACACGTCATTGTTTCTGGGTTCCGTTGGTTTTTATTACTTTTTTTTGACCGAAGTTTGGTACGAGGTGTGATAAATGAAGAAGTCAAGTCAAGTCAAGTCAGTGAGGCAACACAGGCTGAGAGACGCTGGGGTACTCGACGTCGTCCGGTCGGGAGGGGCAGGTAGTGGTTGACGGTCTCAGATGGGTTTGAGTACAGGTAACTCAGCCACTACGGTAGACCGGTAGAGTAGGAGACAGTAGGGGAAGAGGACGACGGGAGTTAGAAAGGGTCGTAGTCCCAAAAAGTTTACTCAGTCAAGAAACGTAGTCCACCGGTTTCATAAATGAAGAATCGAGGAATCCTTATGGATCCTGACCCTGGATCGTAGAGTGTGGACGAGGTCCCGTGTGTAAGACATACGTCGTGTAGTTCGTCTGATAATTATTCATTGTTTCACTGTCTTTTGGTAGACGCTCAGGAAACGCTGTCCCGTCACGTGACAAAAGGGACACGGGAATAAGTAGAATTGTGACTCATGAATCCGACACGACCAGTTGCACTAAAGGTCCGACTGATCTCTCTGTGTAGAGAAGATAACCAGGAAAACCTGGAGTAGTTACGGGCACCGATTCGAATTTGTCCTGTCTATTAAGTGTACCCTTTTTTTTAAGTGTACCTTGTTTTCATATATATCACTTTTCAGAGGGAGAAAGTAGGAAGGTTGACAGGACGATGACTGTTGCTTACAATGGTCGAATTTTTACGTTGAGACGTTAGAAAAAAGTTTAATGATCTTAATCCATATAGTGTGAGATTATAATTCGATTGGTAAGTGACCCTTATAAGGTTCACTAGTGATATTTGCATTATTAAAGAGGTAAATCCAAAAAGTTTATCGGAATTTTGTGAATATATCTATACAAACACTGGTAAAAAATTACTTTTCTACAAGTATAACACATACTAATGTTGTCTACAAATACTTAATGCCGGTCATTCGTAATTAGTGATATCTCATGACCATCGAGTGGACCAAGGACAGGGCCCGTAAACATATGGACTAGAAGACTTACTTCATCTTATATTCGGTCCGACTTCTTTATTAGTAGTTTTGTTATTTCCTATAACTGTGCTTCTGATCTCTTGGTGCCGACTTCAAGAAACCGCCGTAAGCTCAAGGTTGTCGATAACAGTAAACATGTCTCTACAAAAAGAGGTCTATTGAGTTATATAGAAATGGGGAGTTAAGACATTAGTACTGTCGTTATTATAGAGGTCACGGACATTACATTTTATTTATATATATGAGTTCACTGTAAATTTTAAATGTCTTATAGTTTATATATTTTTACAATGAATCTTTTTGATGACGTTAAAAACGATTACCGTTCCAAGACGTCTAAGTGTACTTTACTTCAACATTAACCCGTACGACCGTGGTTCGCCCTTTTCTTTAAACTACACGTGATGAA
Source organism: Capra ibex (assembly GCA_006410555.1). Lineage (NCBI taxonomy): Eukaryota > Metazoa > Chordata > Mammalia > Artiodactyla > Bovidae > Capra > Capra ibex. Next base: position 95,179,628 of record SJYO01006231.1, read on the forward strand.
TTCTAGATTTGTTTGTGTGAATTTCGTATTTTACTGACATCACCATTTTCGGCATAATTAAACAGAATGTCGACGTAAGCTTTCTGTCTGGTAATTTAGTCGGGTTACATCGTTCTCTGTCACGTGCTGTGACCCAATAGGCCGTCGGTGCGAGTCGGCGAGTCGGCACGGGTCGAGAAGTGCCGGGACACCCGACGTCGGTTCGCCCTTTTCGCGGTCCGAGGAGACCGGTGCCCGAAAGGGATCGTTCTTATGACCGCACCCGACGGTAAAGGGTGAGGTGCCTTAGAAGGTCTGGGTCCCTAGCTTGGACGCAGAGGACGTAACCGTCCGTCTAAGAACTGGTGACTCGGTGGACCCTTAGCATAATGTGCCGTTATCTTTACACTGCCTTTAGTGCCGTCCAAAGTGACATTTTGGAAAGGGTAGAATTTACACGAAATCTCTCGGGGTTAAGGAATACTTTTCCTCTTTTTGTAGCAGTAAATATTGTGTTTTCAACCATGAACGACCGTAATGGAAAAGAATATTTGTAAGTACCTCGTGGATAACACACATCTTGATCGTGTTCCTTCTCTTTCTTCGTCTTCGAGTCCTGTATGTCAAAGTAGTAAAGTGACGGAATCCTGGCTTTAAACCATTGTCACAGTTGTCGTTTTACGGTTTACCACCATAGAAATTGGTCATTGTCAACTTTGATAGAATCCAGGATACACATGTGACCTGATCCCCTTCCAAGGAGAAAACAAGTGGGGTTAAATATACAAAGTAAATATTATAAGTTAACTTTCCTGATGGGAACATGTTACATGTTTCTGGTAAATGTTGACTTTTCTTTAAGTTACTTGTCAAATAGTCTTATGACTAATTTTAGGGTTTTTGTTTTCTTTTGATGTTTAATTTCGTTGTTCAATTGTAGATTAATAGAAAGACTATATTCTCAAGACTAGTCATTCAATCTTTTTTTAGATTTTATTGCGATTTGGTAAATTTTGAAGGTCAATCTTTGGAATTCACTAAAATTTTACGACAAGTTGTGCGTTATAAGACACCATATTCTATGGTCCATACCGATATTTCATTGACTCTGCCTAGGGTGTTTGCTGTGTACTGTTAGTCAGAGTAACGAAATATTAGTGTGGTCCATGTTTGTCAAAATCTTTAGTTAAGACTCCGAGGGAGAACTTCTGAGTTCGACCTTTTCCTCGACCCTTTCGACGTTTCCATCGGCTCCCTTGACTAGGTACATTAAAGAAAGTAATTTTGTTGTGATGCACTCGTGGTGGATTAAAGTTACCTTTCGACAAACCCTTTTCTTTCTAAATTAATAAAGTTGGTAGGAAAGTTGTTATAAATAACTCAATATATGATAGTCGTTCCGAGGAATTACAGGTGAAGGGTTTCTCTTACCTTTATTGTAAGACGACACTTTATTGTCTTTTCTATATATAACCACAGACAGAGACCAAGGACCCTGTTTCGAGGGTTTGCGAACGTTAAAGGATTCATTGTCGTGATCCTCGTGGAAACCAAGATTATAATCCGGAGAGTGGAGCCAAGGACTGTGTCTCAGGGATTTAGGGACCCTTAGGGGACCTACTGCCGTCACAGAAAACAAGATTACTCCACTTGGAACCACTCGAGGACCTCTCGTCGTCCTAGAAACCGACCAGTGGTCTTTCTGGTTTGGCGCTACTCCTCGAACCTGGAAAGTCGGGGTAGAGGGTCAGGAAACCCTTCCTTCTCCCTGATCTTTACACTTCGGACGTATTTTTGGGTTTCCATACCCCTAGGTACTTACAGGTCCGGCCACTTGTGTGCCTCCTCCACCTCTTGTCGTGCGGTCTCACGGAGACGAGTGTGAGAAACGGGACACATAGAAAATGGGAAATAGAAATATTGTTTGGTCATTTACAATCCGAAGGGGGTCTAAAGATAGTCGGTAAGATTGTTGAAGTCTGTCTTCCTTCCCCAACTCCCTTTGTGTCGTATATTGACCACCCAGTCTTCGTGAACACTGTTAGGACCTGACGGTTGACCGAAGACCGCACCGCTGTTGCGCCGACCCGACAGGACACCCTGACTCGAGAGGTGGACACCCTAGACTGCGATTGTAGTCCGTCTATGACAGTCTTAGTTTGACTTAATGTCCTGTGGGTCGATCTCCACGACTTTTAGCGAGCCATGTCCCTTTTGGGGTGTTTGTAAAGCACTGGTCTTTCTTCACAGTCTTCACTTCAAAAGAAACACTCATCATTTCCTCTGTGTGTGTCTCCTCCAAAAAGGAAATGTGGACGAGAACTAATACACTTTTGATGTTGACGAGAGTTTCCCGTTGTTTCTTAGAATTTTCCCTGATCTGTCTCCTCGGTTTATGTTGATATTACGTCCCCGGACCTTTCTCACTGTCCTTGCCTGTGATTTTGTGACGACCAGTTGGTTTCACTTTTTGTCGTCTAGTAGTCTTATGGTCGTTTTGATCCGAGAGTTGGTGAGCAAAATCGAGCATTTAGGGAATCTCTTAGACTACCATCACACGAGGGAAGGTTAGAGTCGTCTCCAGGTACTGAAGGAGTGCGGGGTGGGTGTTTACTCTAGAACCGAGTTCCTAGGATTAAATTCCAAACGGAGTCTGTGAACTGAAAATTTCTGAACACTTCGACAGAAAATTTCTGAACATTTCTGAACACTTCGGTCAAAGACAACGCCCCTCTCATAGTCACGTCCTTTTTACATTCGAGTCCTATTTTAATGCCAATCTAGTTCATTGCTGACTATTCTCGACCTACTTCGTGTTCGACCTTAGTTCTAACGGTCCTCTTTATAGTTGTTGGAGTCTATACGTCTACTTTGGTGGGACTACCGTCTTTCCCTTCTCCTACTTCCACTTTTTCCTCTCACTTTTTCGACCAAATTTTGAGTTGTAAGTTTTTTGTTTCTAGTACCGTAGGCCAGGGTAGTGAAGTACCGTTTATCTACCCCTTTGTTATCTTTGTCGCTGTCTGAAATAAAAGAACCCGATGTTCTAGTGACGTCTACCACTGAGGTCGGTACTTTAATTCTACGAACGAGGAACCTTGTTTTCAATACTGGTTGGATCTGTCGTATAATTTTTCGTCTCTATAATGAAACGATTGTTTCCAGATAGATCAGTTTCGATACCAAAAAGGTCATCAGTACATACCTACACTCTTAACCTGGTATTTCTTTCGACTCGTGACTTCTTAACTACGAAAACTTAACACGACGAACCCTTCTGAGAAGTCTCACGGAACCTGTCGTTCCTCTAGGTTCGTTAGGTAGGATTTCCTTTAGTCAGGACTTATAAGTAACCTTCCTGACTACGACTTCGAGGTTATGAAACCAGTGGACTACGTTTCTCGGTTGAGTAGTCTTTTCTGGGACTACGACCCTTTCTGAGTGTCGTCCTCCTCTTCCCCCGTTGTCTCTTGGTCTGCAAACCTACCGTAGTAATTGGGTTACCTGCACTCAACCTCGTTCGAGGCCCTCCACTTCCTGTCCCTTCGGGCCTCCCACGTCGGGTACCCCACCGCTTCTTAGTCTGTACTGACTCGTTGACTTGTCGTTTCCTGGATTAAACTGACATTGCTATGTTTGTAAATTGCTTTCTACTGTTTATAAACCTTGTAGCTGGTGGTGAGAGTGTAATTTCGGGAACCGTTTGTTACGATCATTCAGTACTTATACCGGAGTCTTAGGGTAAGTAAAGTTGTACGAGTCATCGGTCCTAATTAAATGGTCTCTATGGTTAATTCATTTTCGGAGCAACACTAGGGACGAAAGTAGACAAAATAACTTTCGAAAGGGGTAATAGTAAAAATTACACTTACAAAGGGGACGAACTCATACCGATGAAATTATTTGTTGAGATAAGAAAGTTATTAAAAGTTCGGATGTCTTATCAAAGTTATGATATACTTGTGAATTTGTGTGAAGAATAAATCTAGACAGTTGATTTGTATAGTTGACTTCACTCCATTGTGAAGTGGAAAAGACATACAAAAACGACTTGGTTGACTGTTATTCAACGTTTGTGGTAATGTAAAGGAAGAATTTATGAAATGGTACCTACATTAAGTAAATAGTGTAAGTTCTTTGACTTGAGACTATACTGTGACGAGACGTTATATGTCAGATATAACTCTATAAAGACGGACGAAGGTTACTCGGAGTGTTGATAAATCGAGTCGGCTCGTGAGTCATGGATTAGACCAGAACACCCGGGACACGAATCGACAGAGAACAGCCAGAGGAGACGAAATTTCGTCTAGGGAGTTACAGTGAGAGTCTGTAAGTGTTGTGACTGGAAAAACTACTCAGGTCCGTTGTATAAAATTTGTACAGGGAGGTAGACCTAAACAGACTAACAAAAAAGTGCTAATATAGAGGCTTCATTTACAAAAACCGTCCTGACCATGTGTCCACTACGATACAGGAAGGTCGTACGATGTAGTATACAGTCCAAAATGGAAATAACCACTTCCGCTCAAGATAGTGAACCGATTAGACCACAGACGGACTAAAAGAGATGACACTTGTTTATGAACAGAGAAAAATCAATGATTCGTCAGATATTCCACTACAAAAGTCTTATAGGTCAAGGGGTTATTCAGAAACAAATTACATGGGTGATTACGGGTGGACTGTTGTCGTAAATATTTTACCACTGAAAAGATTATAGCAGATGAAAAACGTTTCACCAAGACATTAGTCATACTAAGATGGAGAAAAAAAGGAGGATTTATTTGTCTTGAAGACCCAACCGTAGAAAAGACATTCTCAGGGAAAAGGGGGTTGTGGATCGTGAAGAAACCCTTTGTTTTCATACACATTTTTATACAATTACGACGATATTAGGACTGATGTTTTAGTTAGAGTCCCCGGTTGTTTACTTCGATTCGAGGAAACCCGAGATTTCAATTTTAGAGATCCGAGCTTAAGGTGGTACTATGAATAGGAGGGACTTGGAGATAGAGAAGAAAGTTTTTTACCGTAATGAATATCCGTAGTACCGAATCATTCACATAGATGTCAAATGAATCGAATAGGACAAATGTAATAATAATGAGTTCTTTCATCTCCTTTGGTTTTTCAGGGATGGTGTTTTAAAACTTGAGGACAACGAAGAGAAATTGAAGATGTTGGTACCCTTTGTGAGTCTCGATAGACGACTGGTTGTGTTAGGAGGACCGAAGGTTCTCCTAACTTGAAGTCGGGGCCTTCACGGACGTTAACCCTTCATAGTCTTTAGTGACTCGAGAAGAGAGTTGTCGGAAGCAGTGGGATGAGGACCCTTACTTAGAGTCCCGTTCTGGTTAAGTCGACCCGTTGGCTGTGATATGTTTCCGTCTATGCCTTTCCCCGTTTACTTGACAAACTCCGTGATCCGGGGTTCACGTCTTTCTCGAAAGTGACGTTCAAAAAGGTGTAAACATGACATTCGAATGGTCAAAAAAAAAAAAAAAAAATTTGTCGTAGGGACACGTTTTAGGGTAAATTGTCCAAAAGACGGAATTATCTCCTTGAACAAACGATTCAAGTTTAGTCAACGGTTACAAGATTCCTTAAAATTTCGAGAATTAAAGGGTATATTTCTCAAGTCACCTTACAACGTAAGGGGATAATTCGAAGAAGTTTCTGTGAAATCATTGAAGACCATCACTGTAGTCAATACGGATTTCTTAAGTTACTGAAGAAATATACATTTCGTCTTGTGACGTATAAAATTCACTTTCTCTAATTTTAAAGAAATTTCCAGAGAGAAGGTTGTTGTGTTCTCTCCTGAAATGTGTACCTGTAGTGGTCTACCAGTCATGGTTTTTGTCTGATTAATATAATAAACGTCGTCTTCTACCTCTTCGAGATATACTAGTCGTTTTTGTTCTGACTCTCGACTGACACCGAGTGTAGTAGTCGAGGAATAACACTTTAAGTCCGAGTTTGACTTCTTTCATCCCTTTTAGTGATCCGGTAAGTCTATGCTGGATTTAGTTTAGGGAATACTAATACACGCCTGTTTGTCTAAGTTCCCTGATCTAGACAATTCTCATGGACTTCTTGTTACCTGCCTCCAAGTATTGTAACGTGTCCTGCACTACTGGTTTTGGTAGGGGTTCTTTTTCTTTCCGTTCTTCCGTTTGACCAAAAGATTCCTCCGGAATGCTTTCGACTCTTTTCTTCTCTTCGGTTCTCCTTTCCCTTTCTATATCGGTAGACTTACGTCTCAAGTCCTCTTGTCGTTCCTCTTAATTCTTTCGAAAGAATTCACTGGTCACGTTTCTTTATGTCCCTTTTTATATGTTACCCTTTCTGATCTGTAGAGAAATTCTTTTGACCTCTATGGTTCCCTTGTAAAGTATCTTTCTACCCGTGTCATTTCCTGTCTTTACCATACCTGGATTGTCTTCGTCTTCTACAATTCTTCTCCACCGTTCTTATGTGTCCTCTTGACATGTTTTTTGGAGAATTACTGGGTCTATTGGTATTACCACACTAGTGAGTGGATCTCGGTCTGTAGGACCTCACACTTCAGTTCACCCGGAATCCTTCGTAGTGATGTTTGTTTCGATTACTTCACTACCTTAGGGTCAACTCGATAAAGTTTAGAATTTTCTACTACGACAATTTTCACGACGTGAGTTATACGGTCGTTAAACCTTTTGAGTCGTCACTGGTGTCCTTACCTTTTCTAGTCAAAAGTACGGTTAGGGTTTCTTACAAGTTTAATGGCATACTAACGTAATACAGTGTACGGTCCTTCTAATACGAGTTCTAGGAAGTTCGATCCAAAGTCACCATACACTTGACACGTGAAGGTCTACATGTTTGACCTAAATCTTTTTTGTCTCCTTGGTCTCTAGTTTAACAGTTGTATGTGACCTAGTATCTTTTTCGTCCCCTTAAGGATTTTTTGTAGATGAACACGAAGTAACTGATACGATTTCGGAAACTGACACACCTAGTGTGGTTTGACTCCTTAAAAGAATTTGTCTATCCTTATGGTCTGGTGGAATGGACTGAGTTACCTGTACTCAAACTCGTTTGAGTCTGTCTATTACTTCCCATCCCTCCGGACCGTACGACGTCAGGTACCCTAGTGTTTCTCAGCCTGTGTTGAATCGTTGACTTGTTGTTTACCAGATCGATCTTACCGACAACGTCTCCCTTGTCCATCCACATGCAGTGCCCAAAAGACACGACCGGGTAGTCAGTGTTGCGTGGTAGTTAGTGTAAGGTGTAGGACCGACTCGGGACACACGAACACAGAGGTACTTAGAGTACTGGGCTCCCTAAGCCTAAAAACGTGAGTAGTTCTTTTGGTGAGTCGTTCTGAGAGGAAGTCTAAACTACCTCTTTAGTTTTCGAAAGGTCTGTTCGTTTTCAATTCTTTTAAGTCGTGGTGGTTTAGTCGAAATGTTGTTTATGATTTCCTTGAAGCGATCCGTCCTTTGTGTTCCTTTCCTGGACGTCTTTTATTTGGCTTTTGTTAATTCTTTTACCACTGTCCTAATATGTATTGTTTTTACTGGAATTTACATTTACCTAATTTATGTGGTCGGTTTTCTGTATCTGACCCACCTACTTTTGTGCACGTACATACGTGAAAGTGAATACTGTAGTGATACGAACTGGGAGGGTTTAACATGTACATTGATAAAATATGACAATTCAATTAGTACAAGGGTAATACTGAACGTTAACATTAATAGAAAATAAAGAACAGTCCAATAACCAACACTTTTGACTATTTGTAGAAAATGATAACCCTAATACACTGATAATGAGTGAGTGATGATGACATAGTACTGACCAGTTGTGAATTGACGTAGTACGGTAAGTAAGGGAAGACCGAACATCTCAAAGATAGGGAAGACATCCACTATTGGACTACCCTCAAGGGAACATACAATAAACAGTAAAAAGGAAATTATAAAACAGAAATTAAAAGCAGTCAAACTAATGATACACAGAGAGACACGAGGAGGAGTCCAAATAGGACGGACCCTGAGAGACGCGAAGGACCTGAACCAATTGATAAAGGAACGGGTGCACACCCTTCAAAAGTCGATAATAGAGAAGTTTATAAAAGAGTCCAGGAAAGAGAGTGAGAACAGGAAGACCCTGGGATATTACACTTGCAACCACACAAATTACAACAGGGTCTCCAGAGAACCAGTTGTCTTTTTATTGTCTTTAGATATCGTGGTTTTGATCCTAAATTATCTTTCGGATATTAATGAAAAACTTAAGGTCCACGTAGAGTCTTGATAGAACTTTAAAAATCCTTTTATGTTTACGAGTTCATAACTAAAAAAAGAGGTTTCGAGGTCTACACAAAGATTACTCGTCAGTACAAATTTTGGTTGACTTGATATACTACCAGAAAATAGATCAAACAAAGTGAAAAAGATAAAGTATAAGTCACGAGGGTAAAGTAAATCAAATACAAGAGGTTAAAGAGGTAGAGGAGAAAAGAAACCCTACAATAAAGAGTTCGGAAATAGTTCACATCATCCTTTCGAAAACATATGTATATATATTTATACACATTATATATATCAATTTTTGGAATACTCAAAAACGGATTGATTTTTTTAACTGTAAAACTAAGGTGAACAAACTGAATCATACTTATCTTACAATCTAAAGATCAATTTTTTATTCTATACATTGTTCGTTGTTTCGAAATAACATGTCGTGTCGCTTGATGTCAGTTATAGAACATAATTGGATACTGCCTTTTATTAAAGTTTTCATTATGTAATGTAGATAAACATATTGACTTAGTGAAACGACACGTGGACTTTATGACATTGAGTTAATGTGAAGTTATTTTATATAAATAATTTTTTTTTCTTAAGTTCACTCCGACGGTACCTCCTCACGCAAACACTCGGAACGGGAACCACTTAATACACCTACTGACATCACCTTGGAAGTGATACCCATAATAGTCGTACCTCAGAAGTCCGATAATTCCCGAAGACGTTACCGGGAGGACGACCTTAAACCGTAGTTAACTGTCCGTCACAGTTGCGACACTCCTAGACTCGGGGAGTCTGACCTCTGTAGAAGCAGTACACCCCCCTGTACAAAAGGTGGTAGTTGATACCAGACCACGACGACACCCCGTTCTTTCTGGGGACCTCGAGGGAGTAGGGACCTCGTGACTGGTCGTGACACGGCCGACGGGTGTCACCAGTGACCGGTGTCGACCGAGTCGTTGCTACCCCCACGCAGGGCAACCGGGAGTAGCTCCCACGTCCGTAGGAGGTTTGAGTGATGTCCCGGGTCGTCAAGACGTCACGTGGGGGTAAGGACCTCCTCGAGTCGGTCGACGGGGGCTCACATGGGACCGGCGTCCGATGGGGTCGATAGTCGTTATAGTACCTCCTTCACTGGTGAATAGTACCCTCGCGGAGAAGACAAGAGAGGGGTCAATAGATGGAGCTTCCCTCCCGACCGAGGGTCCACCGGGATCCTGGGAAGTCTCTCCCGAAGATGAGACAAGGGAATAGGGTCCAACCCACACCCCATGGGATCGACGGGGCTACCCACCCAGGGAAGAGATAGTCCCGTGGTGCCAGGGATGAGTGTACATTGTGTGAAGGTGGGATCAGAGAGATGTGTCACGGGACTACTCGTGAATTTCAGTCAAAACTTTCCGGAGATATGAATGAGGAACTCGGGGTGTGTCCTCGACAAGAGATCCTGTCCCCTGAACCCTCAGGAGCCTAAACCTCGGCGTGTCTCACCAGAGATTGTTTCCAAACACCCTACTTACACAACCTCCCCTTTACTTTTTTTTTTTTCTTAAGTTTCCTCTTTTTTTATACGATGTAAGAAAGTGTTTTACTTACGTGAACACCCACTGTCTAATTATATAATATCTAAAGGACGACTCTAGACAGTGACAAAAAAGGATTTTGTATATGAACATAAAGTAAGGAGATAAGTTTTGGAAAGTACATAGGGACGACGACGACGATGACGATTCGACGAAGTCAGCACAAGCTGAGACACGCTGGGGTATCTACCGTCGGGTGGTCCGAGGGGGCAGGGACCCTAAGAGGTTCGTTCTTGTGACCTCACCCAACGGTAAAGGAAGAGGTTACGTACTTTTCACTTTTCACTTTCACTTCAGCGAGTCAGCACAGGTTGAGAATCGGTGGGGTACCTGACGTCGGGTGGTCCGAGGAGGCAGGTGCACTAAAAGGTCCGTTCTCATGACCTCACCCCACAGTACATAGGGATCACTTATTACTTCAGTGAGTCAGCACAGGTTGAGAAACGTTAGAACACCTGACATCCGGTGGTCCGAGAAGGTAGGTATCCTAAAGGGTCCGTTCTTATGACTTCACCCAACGGTAAAGGAAGAGGACCCCTAGAAGGGCTGGGTCCCTAGTTTGGGTCCGGAGGGAGTAACGTCCGTCTAGGAAATTGGAGACTCGGTGGTCCCTTCGGGACGACAGTTGATTTATTTCAAGTCTGAGGTACCGTGAGTCCCGTCACGTCCTCTGTTCACCTGGACTTGCGTCGTAACACACTGCCGACAACAAGTCAACGATTCAGCACAGGCCGAGACGTGGGAGTGCGTGACGTCGTACGGTCCGAAGGGACAGGAAGTGATAGAGGGCTTCAAACGAGTTTAGTACAGGTGACTCAGCCACTGCAATAAATTGGTAGAGCAGTAGACGGCGGGGGCAAGGAAAACGGAAGTTAGAAAGGGTCGTCGTCCCAGAAAAGTGTACGCATCCGAGTACACTACCATCTGTGAATGACTGGTGTACTTTAGTAAACAGGTTTCACTGACTTTGTCACCGAGTACTAGATTCATCATGCGTTCCCACTTCACACCTCCTCCTATCTAGACTCTCTTGTCTCCCGGGTGTCTTGACTTTCGAAGTTGTTTGAGGTTGCTGTCCTCTCTTTCTCTTCTTCGTTGTCAGTCTCTCGTCCTACGACCTCGACTCTGAGTTCTCTGTATTTCTAAGGTCCTCTGGTACTCCGGGTCCAAGGAGTACTCCAGTTTCCTCGAGTCTCTTCTTAAAGTCCAAACCAGCAAGTGAGGGGTGTACCTATGACTTCGACCGGTCCTATTGCCGTCTCTATACATACATACCCACTCACTCACTCCTCCGTCGCGGAGACTCTTCGCTGTCCGTCCCTCCACTTACTGACTATGTTCTCCCTGTGTGCCACACCTTGCTCTCTTACTTTCCACTTCGACAATGACACCTTCACGCGACCACACGTTCGTCGACATGACGAAGTTCTTTTACGGTCATGGCACCTATAGGTCGACTACGGGTGTTCCAAGTGTTGTGACTACTTGAACTTTAACACGACTTCAGACTTGGATTTGGCGGACGGGTTTTCGACTGTATGTCCTCTCGAGGTACATACTCGGTGGTTCACTAAAGTCTCAACGAACCATTAAAGACTACTAAGAGCCGATGTTAAACAGGAGCTTTTCTTGTTCCCAGAGGACTTGGGAACAAGAAAATAACTCATCCTTCCAGGAGTTTGTTCGTCTCGGTTCCGAGTTACGGGTCATGAGTTTGCAGGAAAGAAAAGAAGAATACGATAGGGGACGGACATACATGAGGAGTCCATTAAAGACAAGAGTGACTTTTTTCTCCTCGTTTCTGGTCTGCCTTTTCTTCGGTGAAAACGGGAACTATATCTCTCCGTCTTTACATCCTCCCATTAATCCTCCTGTCGTGGTCTGTGGTTCTTTTAGTAGGTTAGAAAATCAGTCTTCTCAGGAATCTCTAGTAGAGGTTGTATTATGTCCTTGGGGGATATTTAATGGATTTTTCTTAAGATGAGTAAATGAAAACCGACCCGACCCAGAAGTAACGGCGTCCCCGAAAACAGATCACGCCCTCTCGTCCCCAGCGGGGGCCAACGCCACGTCTGGAGAGGGACGTCTCCGACGAGCACCGTCTCGTGCCCGAGCACGGACGCGTCGAAGCCGTCCACGCCAAGGGCCCGAGACCTCGTGTTCGAGTGTGAACCCCACGTATGTCGACGAGGTGCGGTGCACCTTGGGAGGACCTGGTCCCCACCCTCAACACGGAGGACGTGAACGCCGTGCACCTGAGAGATGACGCCTCGGTGGTCCCTTCGGGTCAAAAATCATGTCTTTCCGGGAAAATTATTGGTTTAAGAACTGAGGACTTACGGGTAAGCACCGAGAACCGAGAGAAGAGACCTCTTCGTAGTGACTCGTTTATTTGACATAAAGTGAATAGTTACCACATTTTATGGTATTTGACGTCTCACGTAGTAATGACATACATAGTATTTCTTTTTTAGGACACTTTGGTATTCTACGGTAGTTTATTTTCTTTGTGGAGGTTCTTAACTACTTTTGAGGAGAAGTGAACCTTCTTCAGTTTCTGTAGAAGAGACCCTGAGACGGAGTCAGAAAAGAGGTATGATTAATAAGGGTTTCAGGGTTTAATAAGTAAAAAAATTTTTCTAAAATTTTTCTTAGATTATAAATGTTCAACCTTTAGATTTTTGAAGAAAAGGGGGTTTGGTGAGCTTTCATTCGATGACCGTACTACGGTGTAGTAGGGATTCGTAAGTCACACATAAGGTATTTGTTTGTTTTTTTTGTGAATATTTATTTATCATGTTAGTGGGTTTAGTCCTTTAATTGTGACTATGTAATGACGACAGATTGGACTCTCAGGTAAGTTAAGTGAAAGGGTTATTACAGGAAATGTCACCAGGTACGGTCTCGGTGTACAATGTAAATTGTCAGAGAGTCCGAAACGGACTGCGAGTGCGGGAACTACAGAAGTAAGACATCTTACATGGAGTAAGACCTACACAGGCCACAGAGGAACACCACTGTGAGCCCAGTGCGTGGAGACCATCCTTGTAGTGTCTTCACTACGACACGAGAAAGACCACTTATGAGGGTCCCCCGTGTCAAACCCATATTGGGTAATGATCACTACAAGTGAAACTAGTAAGTATTTTCACTACAGAAGGTCCGTAAAGGTCACTGAGAAAGGGGATCATTAACAATTCATAAGACATCCCTCCATAAAACTCTGATCCATTCGTAAGGTAAGGAGTAGTGTGAAAGTGAAATAGAATGAAAAATCTAGTCATACTTAAGTGATTCATACTAAATGAATCACCAGATTTTGTGATAGTAATAATTGAACTACGATTTTAAGGTTTAACACAAGTTATTTTGAAAAAGGTAAGACAAGAAAAAACCTGTAAAAATTTACAGAAAAAGTTAATTCTTACTTATATTATGAAGTTATGGTTCTCGTCGTACTGTGATTACAGAGGGAAGTAGACTTATGATACGAATGTCCCTATGTCCAGTTCGAAAGTTATATGACAAATCGTCGGTACGATGTAAAATCGTATACGACTCGAATGTACTAATAACAACGGTCGAGCGGATTGAAATTCACAATGAAAGAGGTGTTTTGGATCAATGATTAAAAAAACGTGGTAAACACCCGACTGGATTACTTATGAGAAAAGTAACGATATACAAGGTTCTAGGTGGATCAAGACGCGGTAAAAATTCAATTCTATTGATATAAATACAAAAGAATATTCAAAGTAAAAATTCTTTAGAATAAAATCAACTAAATGTTACGATTGCAGACGACGTGACGTTTCACTGAGTTAATATGTATAAGGAAAGTGTAAGAAAAGGTACTACTGAATGGTGTCCTATAACTTATGTCAAGGGGTACGATATATCCGCCTGGGGCAACAAATAGGCAGGATATATAATCAAACGTGGATGATTAGGATTTGAGGGGTAGAAAGGGAGGATGTGTAGGGTAACGGGGAACCGTTGGTGTTCAGACACGACTCAGACAAAATATCTATACAAGTATACACGGCATAAAATCTGAGGTGTGCATTCACCATTGTCTACCACAAAGAGAAAGAGAAAGACTGAATTAAATCAATCATACTATTAGAAATCCAAGTAGTTACAACGACGTTTACCGTGATAAAGTAAGAAAAAATACCGACTCATTATGAGGTGACATAACCCAACCGGTTTCTCAAGGAAACCAAAAATTCCTTTTTATTTTCTGTGCAAAAAGTAAAAGTGACTCTTGAAATAACTTGTCACATAAGTGACAAAACAAGGTGATGGAAGACGATGAAAAGTCCGTTGAAGTTTTAAAGTAAAAGGTTTTGAAAAATAGAGAAACTCGTTTCTTGACAAAGTCCACGGAAAATATTAGGAGGTCCTTTAGCTTAAAAAGAAGATAATTCTCTTAAAACATTTCTGTCTTTATTTACCTTTAGACTTCCAAGTTACAGACTATTAACACCTGAAAAATTACTGCCGGTAAGACTGGGTACACTCCACCTTGGAGTAATATCAAAACGAAACGCAAAGAGATTATTATTCACTACTGGTCGTAGAAAAGTGAACGGATGACCAGTGGACAATACAGAAGAAACCTCTTGACAGACAAATCCAGAAGACGGGTAGAAAAATAACCCAACAAACGAAAAGACAATAACTTGATATACTCGACAAACAGACAAAATCTTTCATTCGGGAACAGTCAACATGGTGAACGTTTATAGAAGAGGGTCAGGCATCCGACAGAAAAGTAAGACGAATGCCAAAGGAAACGACACGTTCTCGAACGTTTAAACTAATCCATGTTCAAAAACTATTTTTTTATAAAATTACTCACCGGTTTCTTTTCAATTCAGGTGTCCGTAAGATTGGTCCCTTCTAAATTCAACTCTTTTGGATGCTGTCGAAAATGTGGTTCGTGGTCGTGAGGTTTCCGGAATGTTATACGAAAAAGACAAATTTTTGAAGATTCAGACTCTCGAGTCACTTGACTTCTTTTACCTACCACCAACCACAGTCAGTCCAAAGAGTGAAAATCTCACCTTCAAGTGTCTATTCGTTTCCCTCTTTTGGTGTTCCTAGGTACATTACATTACCTAATCGTAACCTCTGGATTCATACTTGAGTAAGATTCGAATTTTATCTATGTTTACCGATATATATCCTTATAAATCAATACACGTATATGTCCATAATCATATGTGTATATATAAAGGAAACAGACAGTTGACTCTTCCAGGTCTTCGTTATTTTGGAATTATCATTGTTCATGTAGATTATGGGCCTCACACTAAAGATTATAGTAAAAAGGTTATTTACCTTTGATCCCAAGGAACCTCTTTACGAACTAAGATCCTTACCCTTTCCTTTATATATGTTCTACTTGGACCTCGTAGAATAGCGTGGTCTTTTCTTCTTTTACGAGTTTTGTGTTTTGTTTGTTTTTTGGTTGTGAGTATCATTACCTTTGTACAGTTTCCTGTGTTCTCAGTTGACTTTCTCGAGGGTTACCGGTTTCAACCTTATTACACTTGTTTTTTATTCGGTTCTTTATAACATAATATTATGTTTCATGTTTTATTTATAGGTATTCAGGTAAGACTATGTATATTTACTGACTTATTCAGTTGTCTTTTCTCTGTTTGGTAGGTGTACCTTATTTAGGGTTTATTTATTATTTATTTCTTTATTTTCCAAATAAAATTTCTCAGTACGATATTTTACCTTGAATAGACTTTTTTTTTAAAATTTTTTTTGTCACTGATCTTTTGTTTCTTTGTTGTGAAAATTTTACGACTTTGGGTCTTAAGATGTAGATACAGGAATTTTTTACTATCGTCTTTTTCTGTGAAATCCCATTTACTTACTACTCTCCTAAACAGTGTCGTCTAGGTGCGACGTTCTTTACTAAATCTTCTAATAGATCTGACTTTCCCTTTACTGTGATCTACTATAGACACTGATGTGTTTCCTTTTTTCTTGTGGTCTTTACGTTGTATACTCATTTATCATATTTTCGGATAATGAAAAGGGAAGTAGTCAAAAAGACAGGGGTAATGGGAGTGGTTGTTCACTGAACAAAAGTAAGGAGGAGGTTTTCGAGATGTCTAAATCCTCAAACTGTCATTCAGAATGTTCCCGTCTCTCCGGGAGGATCCCTCTCAGGTGGATGTTTGAGACCCCTTCCTAAAATGTCAATTTTTATACCTCCGTAAATCATCCGTACACGGACCCTCCGATTTGTGAGACATTTATGTTTCCTGTCGAGATGTCTCGGTTCTTAACAGTCACAGGATGGAGACTTTTTGGACTTGACTCCTTGTGACACTCCACAGTTAATTAGGAATGGTCAGGAGATTGTGTGCCTCGTTCCGACGAGGTAAAAGGAATCGTCGACACGGACGCCGTGATCGAGACTCGAACAGGATATTTAGGTCCAGTGGAAGTATACTTGTCGATTGTTCATTTTTTACGGAAGACAGGACATTGGACACTTTGGCTAAAGATTCGATCATAAGATTTGGGGTGCGTCTAGGAAATGTAATAAAATCGAAGGAGGAGAAGATGACGACCTCTCCTTTCCTATTCGTGTTCGTTCTATTTTAGTGTTCAGTTCACTTCTCAGGTTAGTTAAATGAGTCCTATGACTCGGACGTCACAGACTTAATCCTTATGATCCTCTATTTGACAGACTTCATAGATCGTGTCCCTCCCCGAGAGATGAAGGTCCCTTTATTTCCTGTTCAAGTCTCGAATGTCCTTACGAAATTTTGTTAGTAGTCGTCAGTAAAAAATTTTCGACAGTAAAAAGTTTTCGATGACGAATGTATAATCAAAGTCTAAAAAGAACTATTAATACTTAAAGACTTTTTTCACATACCTAGTATACCTTCTATGTCTTCTGTATGAACGTTTGAGTCCGGTGTCTGTGTTAATTCTCAGATAAAAGACGATATCACCATATAAATTTTACGTCTGAGTTAGAAAAGACTTCATTAATTTAAGTATAAGTTAATCTTGATTTGTCAATTTCGTTGTCATACTGATAATAAATAAAAGAACTACCGGAAAATCTTATTGCCTTATCACTTTCACTTTCACTTCAGTGAGTCAGCACAGGCTGAGAAACGCTGGGGTACCTGACATCGGATGGTCCGAGGACGGAGGTACCCTAAGAGGTCCGTTCTCATCACCTCACTCAACGGTAAAGGAAGAGGTCCCCTAGAAGGGCTGGGTCCCTAACTTGGGTCCAGAGGACGTAAGGTCCGTCTACGAAATTAGAGACTCGGACCTATAAATTTCTATAAAATGTTACATAAACACTAAATAGAAATGAACAAAAGTATTCCATACTAAAAAAAGGATAAGTGTTTCTCTTATAAGATATAAGATGTGTCATTAAAAAAAGGGTAAGTAACGATCTATTATATCTCGATATATGGAAAAAATTTTTTCTCTTATTCTACGTCTTTTCCACTTCTCGATAAACTAACTAAGATAAGTTGGTCAATTTCCTTGTGATTCTTCTTAGGTTATGACGATTAGCTGTATTTCTATCTTCTCATTTAATAAACCAATTTGCAAATAGATTTAATGGAGTAGAAGGATAATCGTTACTTTTTTACGAGTGTCTAAGAATGTCTGTATGTTTATTTTTATAGTTTCTCGAGAGACTGAACTGTTGTTAAACTGTGTTAAATACTGACAATTCGTTATTTCAGATATAATTAAAAATTTTTGGTCCTTTTATTTAGGAATTGAAAATATGTTTACACGTAATAAAATTTGATACGTTCACGGGTATTGAAGGGGAAATATGATGGTGTATAAACAATTGATGTAATGTTTCTTGAATAAGACGGTTCATCTCCATTGTTTATTTTGGTGTTTAACTCGCCAGAAAGGACAGTTACTACAGTACCTGTGACGCGGTCTTTCCTACAGGAAGTCGGTGGTCTACTTCCCGTAAGTAATCTTGTTTGTCCTTATCCGAGAACTTTGTAACAGTTGTTCCGTTCTGTTACTTTACGAAATTTTAATCAATATTTTATATAGGAATTTACTTTACTTTCGAATTGTCTCGATTTATAGAAGTACTTTGGTAAAGTTACGTCGTGTATGAATAAAACAAGTTCTATAAAACGATTGGTAACGTCTTTTATTTTTCTGTGTTTGAAATTGAATTGCTTTGGGTATCAGAGAGGTGGCGGTCAGTTCATATGTGTGCACTGCTGTCCTCTTTCGTCCTGTCACGGCAGGTCTCCGTGTTTTCCGTGATACTTCTGACGTCCCCGGAGTAGTCGGTCATCTGAGTGGCCCCGACACTGGGTCCCGCGAAAAGTAGTCGAGAATGGTCAAGTATAATCACGTATAATGTTACGTGTCGTGTCTCACGAAAGAGTTTACTTCCCACCTATTATCTTGATTGTACACTCGTCCCCTCCCGATTTTGTGCCTAGAAGGGGAACTCTACACCTTGATGTCCATATAAAGTCCATAGACACGTCCATGTCTATGTCCCCCATAGATCAATGAGACTGTCTTCCCAGGAATGTGTCTTTGTCCTTCTTTCCCGAGACACTTCCCTCTCTCTTCGTCACGTGATTACTCGGTCCTTTTGTTACCAAGAGTCTCGTGTCTCTGACAGATACGACGACGGGAGGTGGCGTTCGTAAGTGCCGGAAGGACTCTTTCTCTGACTCTCTGGTTTCTCCCGAAGGATGTGTCCTCCGTTGCACCGGACGTAGTGTCCCTCCTTCGGGCACTTTCTAGACTCTGCCTTTAGTTCGAAAGAATAGAAATGGATAAAGAGTTTCGTTCTAGACATCTGGTCACCGTAATCATAGTGTATATTTGAATGATTTTTATGTCTTAGAGTCCAGTGTGAGGTCTGGATGACTTAGTTTTAGAGGTAAAATTGTTCTAGGGGTCTCCTATGTGTGTATGTAGTTTTAGACTTCTCACAGGGTCTCGGAGACAGATCTACACTGTAATAACCTAGTGTTCCAAACTCAAGAAATTACCATAATCTGCCATGGCTTAAAGAGAGACTTCGTAACAATAGTTAAATGACAGAGTGCAACAAGATTAAAAGACACATAGTATTTCGGTATCAAAACGTTATATTTCGGTAAAGAATAACGAGAATATGATGTAAACGGAATGCTTTCAAGATATAGGATTCTTATATAGGAGTTTGAGATAGGGATTAAAAGGGATAAACACAATAGTCGATTTTACATTATTCTCTCAATGTACCAGTTATTTAAACCCTTTGACGTCCAATTAGTTGACTTTGTTCAGAAATTCTGAAGAGTCTCTGAAGTCATACAAATAATCCTCGAAGATTTTAACCTTATAAAAAGTTCGTAAAAGATTTTGAATAAAGTAGTAAATGGAAAAAAGGAGGTACCCAGTAGATACCTTGTAAAGACCTATGAGAATTGTAAAGTTCCTTGTGTCTACCTTTTAGGTACAATTAAATCTTTCTTAAGAGAGGAAAAAATTTGTTTTTAATGACCCCGCCGCCCCCCGCCCCCCTTTGTTTGAACTAATGGAGAGAATATTACGGGTCTAGAAATGTATGAATTTTCTGAGAGTAAGAGTGATGGAGAGATCACCAAAACATATACATTTTATTGTAGTGTATTTTTCTTTTTATGTAAGACGAGTCAACTTAAAGAGAGATAGGTAAAAGGAAACACAAAAGTCATTCTTCCTTTGTCGTTCCTTACTAATCCAGGTTTTAAAGTTTCAAAAAAGAAGGGAGATTATGTCGACTACTCTCGTTTGACCGTAGACGAGACTCTGGATCCGTCTTTTTGGTGACAGTAAAAAAAAAACTCCTATTGACTAAATGTTACGACACAATCACTAGAGACTGTCACTTTTAGTGTGTAAGATAAAATAAATATGAAAAGAATTTTTCAAAGTCAAAAGGATGTTACTCGTGTTTAATGAAAACCTCTTTATTTTTTATATAAAAAATTAAGATTTTACAAATTAAACTTCCCTTCTTTTGTTCAATCTCGTTATTTTAAATTTAATTAGACGTAATAAGATAGTTCTATATGTGTTTTCATAGTTACTAGAATTCAATCCCACTCCAGAATCGTTCCATTGACAGATTTTAACTATTACGTTTATAATTAATATACTAATTTCTCAATTAAGATTTCTTTATTCAGTAATTAGAAATTGTAAAAAATATTCACGTCTTAATTTCAAATAGATCCAAAGTTGATCAACATTCTCTGTCTGACCATTTGACTTTCCGTTTGTGGTTTTTTGGACACAGAGTCGGAGAGAAGACGACCGGGAACGAACGAAGTCAGAGAACCAGAGATTCACCCTCTCATGGATGTTGTATGTACCGGTACTACTCCGGTCCTCAGGTACTGACAGATTCTTTTATGTAATTTTTCCCTGAGGAGATGTAGTACAGTAGTCTCTTTGTGTTTAATTTTGTTGGACAATACTACTGGTTTTTCTTCCTTTTTTCGACTGTCCTGATTTACGACCACTCCTACACCTTATTGTCCTTTAAAAGTAAAAGACGACGACCTTTGTGAGACCTTCTATCAAACTACCAAAGAATTTTTTGATAGGAGAATGACATGTGGTATCGTTAGTCCGAGGGATCATAAATAGGTTCCCCTAACTTTTGAATACAGGTGTGTTTTTGGACGTGTATATACAAATACCACCGAAGTGAGTATTGACGAGTTTGGACCTTCGTTGGTTCTACAGGGAGTCATTCGCTGAACTATTTATTTGACGCCTTGTAGTTCTTTGGTCTTATAAGTCGTGAGTTTTTATTACTCGATAGTTCAGTGCTTCTGTGCCTCCTTTGGATTTACGTATATTGATTCACTTTTTTCGGTCAGACTTTATACGGGTCTAAGACGACCCTTGGATTTTAGCGAATTTTTTTATTTCAGATTATTTTTGGTTTTTTGAGTGACGGTATATAACGGACGGTATATATATCGTCACGAGTCATTTGACGTAGTAACAATAATTTTGTTCATGTAATCTTTACAGACAAAGGTGTTTTTACTTCTTTGTACCAATGATGACATTAATTTCATTAATGAATCAAAGTCGTAAGTAAAACTATTCTATTTTCCGTACTGTATTAGACCTACTTACTATTCTATAATGGAAAGTTTCAATAGTTCACTTTACACTTTACTAATTCCTAGTCAGTGTCAGTCGAGGAGGTATTCACGTTCAGAGTGTCAGACGATGACAGTAATGCATTCTTTTTCGAGTTGATTTTCTTTTTTTCGTAGAGTTGTTTGCTTACCGTTATGGTTTCTTTTTGTTAGGATCTTAATACAACCTTTACTATACCAAAGTCGTTCTCCATTTTACGGAAGGATATTTCGTTATTAAACGGTCTCCCTTTTGTTTTAGATGTTGAAGGAAAAAAACAAATGGACCTACTCAGTACCACTGACCGAGGAGAAACCTAAATAATAACATCTACTGATGTCGTTGACGTAACACCTTTCGTCGGGCACTATAAAAGAGAAATTTCCACGTTAAAGGGGAGACGTCGTTCCGTTAGGTGACAAACTACAATCCTCCCTGTTTCTTGGCACAAACTCCTAGTGTCGGGTCTACTAGTCGTTGATCTGTCTACTCTTCTCCTTTTTTTTTTGTTGGTCTCTGTAATTGAAAAAGGAGTTCCTTTATTTTAGTTAGTTCAGAAGCGGTTTCCCGAATTGATAAGAGACCTATGGTATCATGAAGTTCGTCGAACGAGGGTCGTCTCGATATTTATGTAGGTGTTTCCTGTTACGCTACTTAGGCTCAGGCATAGACATGTCCCTCTCTCTACGAGGTAATTTTGCAATGGACATTTCCTTTAATCTTTCCTTTCTGAGACAAATTGAAGTGTCTAACTGTTTTATATTTTCTGACTAGCATAGATTACATCCAACCACTTCTCTCCTCCTTCTTTACTGTTTGTCTTGGGGGTCGTTTGGTTCCCTACCTAGATGGGACTGAAGACGAGTAAGTGACGTCAAGTCAAGTCAACGAGTCAGGACAGACTGAGAAACGGTGCGGTACTTGACGTCATGCGGTCCGAAGGGACAGGGAGTGGTTGAGGTCCTCGAACGAATTTGAGTGTAGGTAGTTCAACCACTACGGTATGTTGGTAGAGTAGGAGATAGCAGGGGAAGAGGAGGACGGAAGTTAGAAAGGGTCGTAGCCAGAACAGGTAATTCAGTCAAGAAGCGTAGTCTACCGGTTTGATAGTTCTCAAAGTCGAAGTCGTAGTCAGGAAGGGTACTTATAAGTCCTGACTAAAGGAAAACCTAACTGACCAAACTATATGAACGTCAGGTTCCCTGAGTTCTCAGAAGAGGTTGTGGTGTCAAGTTTTCGTAGTTAAGAAGCCACGAGTCGAAAGAAATGTCAGGTTGAGAGTGTAAGTATGTACTGATGACCTTTTTAGTATCGAAACTGATCTACTTGGAAACAGTCGGTTCATTACAGAGACGAAAAATTATACGACAGATCTAACCAGTATTGAAAAAAAGGTTCCTCGTTCGCAGAAAATTAAAGTACCGACGTCAGTGGTAGACGTCACTAAAACCTCGGGGGGTTTTTATCAGACAGTGACAAAGGTGACAAAGGGGTAGATAAACGGTACTTCACTACCCTAGTCTACGGTACTAGAGTCAAAAGACTTACAAGTCAAAATTCGGTTGAAAAAGTGAGAGGAGAAAGTGAAAGTAGTTTTCCGAGACATCAAGGAGAAATGAAGGTCGGTATTCCCACCACAGTTGACGTATAGACTCCAAAAACTAAAGAGGGTCGTTAGAACTAAGGTCGAACACGAAGTAGGTCAGGTCGTAAAACGTACTACATGTGACGTATATTCAATTTATTCGTCCCACTGTTATATGTCGGAACTGAATGAGGAAAGGGTTAAACCTTGGTCAGACAACAAGGTACAAACCAAGATTGACAACGAAGGACTGGACGTATGTCTAAAGAGTTCTCCGTCCAGTCCACCAGACCATAAGGGTAGAGAAAGTCTTAAAAGGTCAAACAACACTAGGTGTGTCAGTTTCCGAAACCGTATCGGTTATTTCGTCTGTATTTACAAAAAGACCTTGAGAGAACGAAAAAGTTACTAGGTCGCCTACAACCGTTAAACTAGAGACCAAGGAGACGGAAAAGATTTAGGTCGAACTTGTAGACCTTCAAGTACCAACTGTGTGCCAACTTCGGACCGAATCTCTTAAAACTCGTAATGAAACGATCGTACACTCTACTCACGTTAACACGCCATCAAACTCGTAAGAAACCGTAACGGAAAGAAACCCTAACTTTACTTTAGTCTGGAAAAGGCCAGGATACCGGTGACGACTCAAAAGGTTTAAACGACCATATAACTCATGTTGTGAGAGTGTCGTAGTAGGAAATCCTAAACTTTATCGAGTTGACCTTAAGGTAGTGGTGGTGATCGAAACAAGCATTACTACGAAGGATTCCGGGTGAACTGAAGTAGACCGAAATCCACTCACTAGTGTGGTAACACCAATAGACCCAGTACTTCTAGAAAAAAACATATCTAGAAGACACATAAGAACGGCGGAGAAGAATCATAGAAGACGAAGACAATCCAGGTATGGTAAAGACAGGAAGTAACACTGGTAGAAACGTACTTTACAAGGGAACCGAAGAGATGAAAAGAACTTCTCTGGAGATCAGAAAGGGTCAGACGACGGAAGGAGATAAAGAGACACAGTGAATAGAAGACTAGGGGTAGAGGTAGTGGTGGTGTTCCTCTGACTAAAACGAACCGTATCTCTTTCGGTTTGAAAGCCAAGTCAATGATTGTCAAAACAATTTTAAGTTCATAGGAACTTGTTTAAAGAGTCATTCACAGTTTCTTTTAATCATTTCAAGTCCGGACGTAAACTTTCAAATTTAATCAATTTCATTGTACACTTCACTTTCAGCGAGTCAACACAGACTCAGAAACGTTGGGGTACCTGACATGTCAGGTACCTTAAGAGGTCCGGTCTTATGACCTCACCCATCGGAAAGGGAAGAGGTCCCCTAGGAGGGTTGGGTCCCTAGCTTGGGTCCAGAGGACGTGACGTCCGCTTAAGAAATGGTCACCTCGGTGTTCCCTTCAGGTTCCTATAACCTCACCCATCGGAGGTCGTCTAGAAGGGTTGGGTCCTTACCTTGGTCCCAGAGGACGTAACGTCCTCCTAAGAAATGGTTGACTCGATAGTGCCTTTTATTGTAGTTTGATCTTATTTATAAGGAAATTAAATACACGATACAATTCGACGAAGTCAACACAGGTTGAGACACACTGGGATACCTGACATCGGACGGTCCGAGGAACCTGGTACCCTAATAGGTCCCTTCTTATAACCTCACCCGACGGCACGGGAAGAGGTCCCCTAGAAAAGGTGGGTCCCTAGCTTGAGTGTAGAAGACACCGAGGGTGTAACATCTACCTAAGAGATGACGACTCAGTGGTCCTTTCGGAGTAGATTAAATATAAATACCCGTTTATAAAGACATATCAAAGTGTAATCCTATGTATATAATTGAATAGTGTCGATGAACAGATTGTTCTATGTGTTTCTGTGACTTTGATAGGTAACCCTGTTATTTAATGTACCAGTAACAGGATCTAAATCTCCCTTCAAAAAAGTTCATGTAAATTTAAACAGTCCCCTTCAACTAGTTAAAAACTAAGACGTTTGTACCCTTAGTCTGGAGACCGTGAGAACGGATAGAATTTTTCGACAGGGACCGACGAGAAAGGTAAGAGTAGGAATGAAAATATCGTCCAATTTTACTTTTTCCTTCCCGGCAAGTCTTCCTCTTCTTTAGTGTTTGTAAATAAGACTTCTGTACGTCACGGTCTCTTGCCACACGGGATTGGAAGGACCTTAACCGTGACGGTCGTGAAACTCCCGACTCTCCCTCCCTTCCTTTCCTCGCGTCGTGTTTACCCATTGTGACCTTCCTTTATTTGTTACTTTTTAATTTGTAATTTGTTTACTCCACATGTTATTCTGTAGTGGTCCCCCCTTTACCAACGACAGATATGGGACCTTCGTGTGACGAATTGTTTTCTTTACTTTACAAGTGTGATGAATCTCTTTTGCCTTTTACGTCTCTACAATCATTGAAGTCTCTTTATGATGTAGATAGGGAGGGAGAATTTATTATCGAAAGCGATTTAAGAAAATAATAGGACCACTACTTGTCGTTACTCTCGTATAAACAATGATGTCTAGAGGATTATGTGACAATTCACCCTCTGTCTACTAAAGTGTTAAACAGCACTAACTGTGACAACTGTTGATACTGAGTGGAAAAGAAGTTTGTCAAAGATGTGACACTTTGAATTCAGGAAAGAGTTTGTCTCTCTTCTTTTCAAGTACAGTACTAAAACGCACACATTCAAAGAGTCAGCACAGACTGAGAAACACCGGGGTACTTAATATCGGGTGGTCCGAGGAGACAGACATTCTAAGAGGTCCGCTCTTGTGAGGGTCCCGAGGACGTGACGGCAAAGGAGTAGGTCCCCCAGAAGGGCTGGGTCCCGGGGACGTGACGTCCGTCGTAAACATGTCAGACTCAGTGGTCCCTTCGGGATACGGTACTAAAATTATCAGTTGAACACTTTCTGTGTTTTTCAGTGCTTTGAGACTTTGTCTGTAATCAAAGTCATTATTACAGACGAAGTATCTATTGGTAGTACGAATTTTTATATTCGTAAATCAGTTACACAATACTATTGGAACGACAGAACCCTTTTGAAAATTCTTATGGACCTCTAAACATACTGACAGAAGATACTTTGTGCCCCTAAAAGGTGTGTCTACACACACTTCAGATAGGTGTTGGGTCATCGTGTGGAGGTGGGGTAAAGGGATCGAGGCTTGTCGATGGTAAAGATAAAGTAAGAAAGAGGGACTACGAAACTATCATAGTAACAGGTGAATCTTCTTGTCGTCAAGAGATTATTCAGTGTTTCAGATTCTGACTTTTCTGTGTGGTTCCCCATGTTGTTTTCTCGTTTTAAATACTTTGTATGACCTCCTTTTTAATTTTTAGGAGAATTCCTTAGGGGTGGGTGATTCTTGTCTAAGAGACTTGTTGAGGTAGTAGTTATGTTTAAGGTTGTTGTCTAACATACACCCTTTCTTCAAAGGACAAGGGGGTTTAAATAGGTTTAGTAATAAGTGTTTCCCAGAAACTTTTGGAAACATAGTTATTTTTACGTCATTCTTTAAGTCCAAGGATAAATTGTCTAAAATGGACGAGAACCGACGTGGCCCGGAGACGACGACCACACGGGCCTGGAAGAGTCGAACGTCTCACCCCCGACGAGAGGTCGACACCCCACGCCCGCAGAGGGACGTCACCGAGGAGAACAACGCCTCGTGCCCGAGATCGTCAACGTCGGACGTCCGAGATTAACGGGGAGCTGTGCGCACTAGAAGGACTTGGTCCCTAGTCTGTGTACAGGAGACGTGACCGTCCCCCTGAGAATTGGTGACCTGGTGGTTGCTTCACTTTCAACGAGTCAACACAGGTTGAGAAACGCTGGGGTACCTGATATGTCAGGTACCTTAAGAGGTCCGGTCTTATGACCTCANAGGGACGTCACCGAGGAGAACAACGCCTCGTGCCCGAGATCGTCAACGTCGGACGTCCGAGATTAACGGGGAGCTGTGCGCACTAGAAGGACTTGGTCCCTAGTCTGTGTACAGGAGACGTGACCGTCCCCCTGAGAATTGGTGACCTGGTGGTTGCTTCACTTTCAACGAGTCAGCACAGGTTGAGAAACGCTGGGGTACCTGATATGTCAGGTACCTTAAGAGGTCCTGTCTTATGACCTCACCCATCGGAAAGGGAAGAGATCTCTAGAAGGGTTGGGTGTCTAGTTTGGGTCCAGAGGGTGTGACGTCCACCTAAGAAATGGTCGATTCACTGGTCCCTTCAGGGATTTAAGTTCAAGAACAAGTTCCTTCATCAGTGGTAATAAGTCTTTTTTTTTATTCCCTAAAAATATTAGTGAATCATGGTACCATACGAATAAAATAGATACGAACCGAAATTAATTGTTTACTGAACTTGTTACTTTTATTACAGTTGTCGAGATGTTGTGTTGAAGAGTTCTCCTGACTACTGACCGACCGTGATGAGGTCTTAAATTAGGGTCAATAAATATGAACTTTATTAAATCATTCATTTCTGTTCGTCATCATACCGTATTTTATAGATACTTGGTGATTTAAATAAAGGTGATTTTTAGTATTACTTTTACGTTTTATTATCCACCATATTTTACTATTTCGTAAAATGTTAAAATAAACAGTTTATATAGAGTCATTTAAACCTTTTTTAAAAATGTAATAACTCTTTGAGTGGAAGTTAAAAAAAAGACATACCTGAAAGGACAACTCAGGTCTTATCATTACTCTGATTAATAAGGAATTGTTCTTGGTTTGTTAAGATCTGTCTTGTTAATACCTTTTGAGTGAAGTTGCCTATAATTGAATCTACGAGTCACTGTGTGATTTATGGTCTCTCTTTATGTTGTCTTGGTTTGTGGAGCCAGAGACTACAATTTCGTGGTGATTTACCTAACTTCTACGTACGGACCGTGTCTTTAATTTATAGTTGTTTCATTAATTTTTACGGTTGCGTCTCTCGAATGTTTAAATCCTTTCCTTTTCACGTGGTACTGCCAGGTCCAAATCACCCTCGACTCGACTTTGTGACCTCTTGACAAGTTCGTCCTTCCCCTCCCCGTGTTCGCTCGCCGCAGGTGTGTGCCTCGTTTCTGATTCGCACAGAGAAGTTGACGCACACTTTTCGTTTGTGTAAAATGAATAAAAACCAACGTGACCCAGAAACAACGACCACACGTACCCTCGTGTTTAACTCGTGTTTAAGAGAGTTTGACGTCTCTCGTCCCCGATGAGCTTATAGACGGGAAGTTACTATATGACGTCCCGTCTATAATTTATAAACTTACAAATTTCATCCGACACTCATCTATTCATTTATTTATGAGAGAAGGGGTGGAGTCTCGTCGGATTTCAAGAGGTACAAGTAATCAAAGTAAGGGTAAAGAATTTCGACGTTTGTGGGGTAGACGGTTCATCACTATAGGTGTAACGACACACCCACTACGCAGGAGGACGCAGGACTCTTGAACGTTCTCGGTACACCCGGATCCTTACCTGTCGACGACCTTAGGAATCCGTGTGTCGTGTCCACGGGACCGCTCTGAGCGAAGGTCTCTTACGTGCAGAACAAAGGAGGTGGATTTCCGGTTAGGGTGATGAGGAGACGACTGGTGGAGTCTCGACACGATTTCATAGAAGAGACTTTTCGGAAGGGTTAAAGGATTGCGACTCGACCCACAAAATAAGTACAAGGGTACCATGGGACTCTAAGGTAAGTAAAATCGTCAATAGTGTGAGACTCAGAGGACCTTGCACTCTAGATCGTAGAAAAAGTCATCGAGACCGTATGTCGTCTGTGAATTGAGCACTGCTGCCCTCGTTCTCTTGCTGCGTCGCTCTAATTCGTTCTGGACTACATTTCTTTTTCGAACACGGTTTCTGGTGAGACAAAGTACACCACTACAAGACTGTCCCCACTATAAGAGAGTCAACAAAAGATATTTTCTTCATTTTTATTTTTACTTGGATTGATCAATGGGATTTGAGTTTACAAAGGTAAAAGTGCAATCTAATATTAAAGAAATTAGAAATCTAAAAAATGAAGAACAGAAATAAAAGTTACAACTTAAACTAAAATACTAAGTTTGTTTTTTTACGTTAAGAAGTGAAAGCAAGGGTTGATAAATCTTTTCACTTCATATTAACTAAATATTACAACCTAATCAAAGTCTACATGTCGTTTCACTGAGTCAATCTATATACACACTCACACACATACATGTGTGTGTGAGTGTGTGTGTGTGTGTGTATATATATATATAAGAAGATGTCTAATAAAAGGTGATTTCCAATATTATTACGCACCGTGTCCTCGCCGTCGACGTACCGCGTCGTCGACTCTCCTTGATGGGGTACAGGTTCCAGTCCTCACCGCCGGCTCTCCTCGATAGGATGCAGGTTCCAGTCCTCGTCACCGACACGAAACGACCTCGTCGGTACTTCTCTATAAGGTGCAGGTTCCATTCTTTTTGGGTTCATTCTGTCATCCACGACTCTCTCCCGTAGTCTCCCGTCTGTCTGACTGTGGTGATAGGGTCTGTTTATGGGTTAGACTAGTGTACCTGGTGTCGGAACAGATTGAGTTACTTTGATTCGGTACGGCACACCCCTTAGTTCGACCTTAGTTCTAAAGACCCTCTTTATGGTTATTGGAGTCTATACGTCTACTGTGGTGGGAATACCGTGTTTCACTTCTTCTTGATTTCTTGGAGAACTACTTTCACTTTCTCCTCTCACTTTTCCAACTGGATTTCGAGTTGTGAGTTTTTTACTTCTAGTACCGTAGACCAGGGTAGTGAAGTACCGTTTATCTACCCCTTTCTCACCTTTGTCACCGTCTGAAATAAAAAACCCGAGGTTTTAGTGACGTCTACCACTAACGTCGGTACTTTAATTCTCTACGAACGAGGAACCTTCCTTTCAATACTGGTTGGATCTGTCGTATAATTTTTCGTCTCTGTAATGAAACGACTGTTTCCAGACAGATCAGTTCCGATACCAAAAGGATCATCAGTATATACCTACACTCTCAACCTGATATTTCTTTCGACTCACGGTTTCTTAACTACGAAAACTTGACACCACAACCTTTTCTGAGAATTCTCAAGGAACCTGACGATCCTCTAGGTTTGTCAGGTAGGATTTCCTTTAGTCAGGACTTATAAGTAACCTTCCTGACTACGGATTCGACTTTGTGGTTATGAAACCGGTGGACTACGCTTCTCGACTGAGTAAACTTTTCTGGGACTACGACCCTTTCTAACCCCCGTCCTCTTCCCCAGCCGTCTCCTACTCTACCAACCTACCGTAGTAGTTGAGTTACCTGTGTCCAAACCCACCTTGGCCCTCAACCACTACCTGTCCCTCCGGACCGTACGACACCAAGTACCCCAGCGTTTCTCAGCCTGTGCTGACTCCCTGACTTGACTTGACTGTCCAAATAATTTTCTGTGGCTGATCGCAAAGGACACGATGCGTCATCAGGACAACAAATAAAATATATATCGTCACAGTGGACAGTTAGGGTTTAAATAGGGAGGGGGAAAAGGGGAAACCATTGGTTGAAGAATTAAAATATGCAAATCGATGACCTGAATGCATCGATCGAAAGTAGGGAAATAATGAAGGTACCTATTTGAAGGATAAAGATTAAAAGTGAACTTAGATTAAATAAAAAGTTAACCTCTGATTAACGGAATGTCTCCAACAACAAAGGACAGTTTGGAGGTGGTAGAACGATAGTGAGCAGAAGTAGTCAACAAGTCAGAGACTTTGTGACTTTTGCGAATGAGAAAATTAAAAGACAATTGAATACACATTTAAAATTGAAAACGGCATTAGAACATAGATCAAAAAATTTAGGGAGGGGGTTATGAAGACAATATATATGTAAAAATACCATCCTAAACAATAGTATTACCGGATGTCTTTTGTTGAACCTGGGATCGGGAAGAACAAAAGATTCCTTGGAACATAGTTTCTAGTAAGGGGCGGAAAAAGGGAGAGTAAATTTGGACGAACAAAGAAGGTAGCATTTTTATTTCTTCTTCTTGTCATAGAGTTTTCTGAGGGGAAATGACGATGACAAGAGTTCTCGATAGACATGGACACTAAGAGTAGAGGAGTCACAGGTGGGTGAAGAGTGGTGTAAAATTTTCGGACATAAATGAACCGACGACAGTCGAGAAACAACGTGGTACACCCTAGAGAAGAACACCAACACACCTAAGAGACCAACACCTCGCACCCGAGTCGTCAACGTCGTTCGACCGAGACCTCGTGTGTCCAAGTCATTGACGTCACGTGTCCGAATCGACGGGGCGACGTACACTCTAGAATCAAGGACGTGGTCCCTAACCTGAGTGTATGGGACGTGACGTACCGTCTAAGAGTTGGTCACTCGGTGGTCTCTTTAGGGAGGAGTACTGTAAAATTAGAGACGTAAGTCAGTGAGGTGATTTTCACGAGACTTTTCCGTAGTTATTGAAGTCGTAACGATTTAGGGTTCTGTACACACTAGGAGAAGGTCTGACTGGACTGTCGATGTTCACAGGGTCGACTCGTGAGATGAGAGAACCGAAGGTTCTGGGGGTAGGAGGCTAAGAGGTGAAGGAGGAAAAGAAAGTGTCGGGAGGTACGATTGGAAGTGACTGAGGAGAGGGAGGTGCACACGTGAGTTTGGTGAGCCTCCAGATCCTGCGAGACCTCGATCTTAAGAGAGATGCAACGACCATCCGAAAAAAGAATGACCTCGTTGTTACGAATGATTGCAAAGTACGGGTAGTCGAGAAAGGACTCTTTGATAAAAAGTTTAAAATGAATATGTTTAGGTCAAAGATTATATATGTTGATTCAGTCTTACGATTCTTAGTCTTCTCCTTATACCTATTAATGTGTGTCCTTCCTCTAAGTAAGAGAGAGTAAGGTTCGTCTCTGACCAGGACGGAACTACTGGATTGTAAGAACTTACAGAAGCGACCAAGTGTACCTTCCTCCGTACCCTCTCGTAGACAGCTGTCCAGATACCTATCAGTGAGAAATTAAAGAAAGAAAGGTCCGACGAAACGGCGTGGAAGTCCGTTCCGGTTCCCTAGTGAAACTCCAAAGTTTACCTACGATAATCAACGGTTTTTATGGTTGACGGTTTGCTTTTGGTCTTTGTCTTTGGATTAAATTAAACCAGTAGTGGAGATGTGTCAGTGTACGAAATTCACTGTGAATGACCTCGGGTTTGAAACCCTCCATCTGTCTGTTAGATTCTACTTGGTGGGTCTTCAATGTAATGTATACTTACTCTCCTGAAGAGACACGGAAGGTATCCTACACTCATTATCTTGTATACTCAGTTCAGAAACGACTGTCAGTAAAATGCTATCTCTTCCCTTTTGGAATGCTATTTCAATTTCGATAATTAGCCTCTTCCGTTACCGTTGGGTGAGGTCATGAGAACGGACCTTATAAGGTACCTGCCTCCTCGGACCATCCGACGTCAGGTGCCCCAGTGATTCTCAGACCGTGCTGACTCGCTGAAGTGAAAGTGAAACGTGAAAGTACGTAACCTCTTCCTTTACCGTTGGGTGAGGTCACAAGAACGGACCTCTTAGGGTCCCTGCCCCTCGGACCTCCCGACGGTAGATACCCCAGCGTGTCTCAGTCTGTGCTGACTTCGTTGAAATCGTCGTCGTCGTCGTCGTCGTTTCGATAATTATGTTACCGTTTCCCTGTTACTTTCCCTGTTCTAGGAACCCTTGTGACGACTCACGACTTAAGGACCTGGCACTTTCGACGGGATGGAACCTCGAAGACCAAGACTGTGTCCTAATTACAGAAGGAATAAAATTAGTTGAATTCGTCCTTAAACAGTGAACCTCGTGAGTGTAGAGAGTACACTCAGTTCGTCGTTACTCCCCGAGAGAATTAGGTGGTCCTAGGTGCAAACCGTTGAGTTCGGGTAGTTCCTCTAGTTTGGATTCTTCTTTCGAAGGACCTTTTCAGGAAACTGTGTCTCTCCGCCGACACTACGGTTAGAAAACGGTAGGAGGGACTGGACTCTCCTCACCATTGATGGGTCCTCTCCTCTCGAAATGGACTTCTAATTGTAGATCCCGTTCTCCAGAGAGATTCCTAGGTGCCATCTTAGGTTCTCCGGTCCCTTTAGTAGATATTTGTGATTTACTTTAGACCGAAAAAGAAGTAGACACTTACGTCTGTAAATTAGTCGCAGAGATAGAAGAAGGATTTATTGTGTTCCGAGAATTTTCCGAAGACATTGTTTCATGCCATTTGAACTACGAACAAATTTGTTGTCCTTAAATAATAAGGGAGTGGTAAGACTTCCGGTCTTCACAATTGAATTCCAACGACCGTCCCGGTAGAGAGATTGCGTCCAGGATCACTTCGCAGGAGGGACGGACAAGGTCGCAGACCGTCGAGGCGCACTGGAACCGAACGCCGACGTAGCGCGGGTGGAAACGAAAGAGTACCGGAAGAGGAGACACAGACAGGGAAGTGAGGACAGAGAATGTTTGTGTGAAGAGTGACCTAAATCCTGGATAGATGCGACAGTTCCTACTAGAGTAGATTCCTAGAAATTATTACTGTTGACGTTACCGAAAAGGGGTTTATTATAAAGATGTAAGTGTGCAAGGTCCCTAGTCTGTACTTACATAGAAGACCCCCTGATGGAAAGTGGGGGGAAATCTTTCGTTGAGGTTGGTGGTGGAAAGTGGAATACGTATTCACAGGTCATATGTCAAGATGGAACGAAATTAATAGGGAAGAGGTTATCAGTCACGAAGTATGTTACAAACAATTTGAAATGGATGTCTACGGACAGGTAAGAATGTAATCAGTTCCAAGAGGTCTCTTTGTCTGGTCATTCTATAAACGCATATATTTCTCTAAATAAAACATTCCTTGACCGAGTACGTTAATACCTCCGATTGCTCAGGGTATTTCCTCCGATTGTTCCTGATATTTCTTTTGACTCGCGGCTTCTTAACTACGAAAACTCAACGCCACAACTTTCTTCCGAGAACTCATAGGGAACCTGTCGTTCCTCTAGTTTGGTAGGATTTCCTTTAGGCAGGACTTATAAGTAACCTTCCTGATTGCGACTTCGACTTCGAGGTTATGAAGTCGGTGGACTACACTTCTTGACTGAGGAATCTTTTCTGGGACTACGACCCTTTCTAACTTCCGTTCTCCTCCTCCCCTGCTGTCTCCTACTCTACCAACCTACCGAAGTGGCTGAGTTACCTGTACTGAAACTCGCTCGAGGTCCTCAACCACTACTTGTCCCTTCGGACCGCATGACGTCAGGTCCCCTAGCGTTTCTTAGTCTGTGCTGACTCGTTCACTTGATTTGTTCAGGGTCCTAGACGTCCCATTTAGTCATTCAACCTCTCAACTGCCACCTCTCAAGGTCAGGTTCCGACCGTTCTACGCGACTACAAAGTCCAGGTGAGGTTCCCGTCCTTTTTCGGTTGTTGGTCAAACTTCCGTCAGTCCGTTCTTCTTTGAATGAATAAACTTCCTATTGGTGGGGGAAACAAAGTAGGTTCGGAAGTTGACTGACCTACTGCGGGTTGGTGTTGTGCCTCTCGTTAGATGGTTAAGTATACAAGAAGAGTGGATTTTTGTGCGATTGTCTTTGGGAGTCTTACTACGACTGAGTTATGGACCCTTGGAAACCGGGACACTTCCACTGTGTATTTTAATTGGGGGCGTCATGATAAGTGTAGAGTGAAGACACGAAGGAGGAAGAATGAATAAGGTGTATAAAGTCTTCAAGAAAGTTACTTCTAGACAATTCCCATTTGGACGAAGAGTACCATTTGCACAAAAATGTATAGACTTTTGAAGAAAATGAAAGAGAGTAAGAACTTACTATTTAATTCCATTTTTCAGATCTAAAATAACAAGACAATCGTGTGATTTCCATTATAAGGTGACAGCAGAAGAAGAATATGACTCTCCTCGACCTCTCTTGTAAAAATGACACATCCAAGAGTTTACAATGGGTGGATGAAAAATGAAAGTTTAGATCATAAAAATTCTTCGTTTTATCTACACAAAGAATAAAAAGATAATTGGTAGTTAAAAATGAAAACCAAAATAAGACTTCTTTGTTTGAAAATGTTATTTAATGTTAGAAAAGTATATCTTAAAATTTCCTTTTCTTTTGTTATTTTATAGAAGACATATGGATCTCACGACCTATATAGGTAATCGTAACGTCTTTTCTAGTATGTATCGACTTGTCAGTCGTTCAAACAGTTATCGGTAGGTAATAGTAATGAATCAATGACATCTAGAGTTTACCTAAAACTAATAAAAAGTGTAGGAATCTTTAATATATATATAGACAACCTATAAGAGGTACTGTATTATTTTTCGTAGAATTTCATTAAAATTTACTACCGATTATGTTTAGTCGGACCTTTCAGTACAAGTCTTTGTTAAAAATAATGTTGACTACACTGTTTATGAAGTGCGTTCTCTCTACGACATTTAGTTTTATTGATTTTTTAGTGACGTTCCATTTTATTACCGTAGTGTCATGTTGTATGTCTTTACGATTAATAAAATAGATATAGTGAGGGGTAAGGTGTTTTCGTAATCTCGTGACTCATGTTGAGAAAGACTCCGAAAGAAAAGACGACCAAGGATAGGTAGTGTAAAAGGAGGGTCGAGAGACTGGTGAGAAAACATAAAAAGGTAACGATCAGAGAGTCGCCACACAAGTGATTGAGACGGAGATCCGGGAGAAAAGAGTCACCCAGGTAAGTGTACCGAAGTTGATAGTGGATATACATCTATTACCAATTAAGATTTAGAGAGAACTCGAAAATCAGAAATTAAAAGTTGACGAACGATCTATAAAGAAGTACTTATGCCTCATAGAGTTTGAGAAGGGTGTAGTTTACACTAGTAAGATGTATTCTTAAGGAATGACTATCATAGTAGTTATTCTGACAATTTGTACATTTCACCTTTGAAAGAAACGTAAGGACTTTTGTGCATTCACCGATATTTCTCTGGGCGAGTTAGTTGTCACAAGTTAAAAGGACCGACGGTAGTTCTTGATCGATCTGTTGGAGTGACATTGATTTAGGACGACTACATGGCTCTCTACATTCTTGTGGTGACTTCCGGGTGTCCTCATATACTTCCGTGCTGAGGGGTGAGGTCGGAATGACTCCATATTAATTATTTTGTTAACTATGTTGATAATTATGTTTAATATATATAAATCCCGAAGGGACCACCGAGTCTATCATTGCTTAGACGGACGTTATGTCTTCTGGACCCAAACTAGGGACCAACCCTTCTCGGGGACCTCCTCCCGTACCGTTGGATGAGATCATAAGAACAGACCTATTAAGGGTACCTGTCTCCTCTGACCACCCGATGTCAGGTACCCCAGTGTTTCTCAACCTGTGTTGACTCACTGTTTCGTTCATATATAAATTCTACCACTAAACTAAATGGATATGAGACACTTTACTAATGTCAGTTCAGTTAATTGTATAGACAATGGAGTATATCAATCAATGAAAATAAAAAACCACACACCACTCTTGTGACTACTGGATGATAAAATGGTTTAAAGTTCATATGTTACGTCATAATAATTGATATCAGTGGTACGATATGTACTCTAAAGGGGTTTTGTAAGTAAAATATTGAGTTTCATTTGTCGTGACTTTCTGTACTAGTGAAGAGCCCGTCTTTTCATTTTCTGTGTCCTCGTGAGGATAAAATAAATAGTAAAGAACAAAGACCATGATTATGAAGACCATGATCGCCGAGACTGTTTTACTGTCACAACTTTTTCTGACCCGATAGACTTTGTGTAAAAGTTTACAATATTAGTACGTAAGTTGTTGTGTAATTTTCTCATTATGTGACACTAGTTCACGCTAAAGAAGGTCCCTACGTTCCTACGAAGTTGTAGGTACTTAGTTACACTATATGGTGTAATTGTTCTTCTTATTTTTAGTACACTAGTAGTGGTATCTACGTCTCTTCGTACACTATTGTAAGTCGTAGTAAATACTATTTTTTGGAGAGTTGTTTCATTTTACCCATCTCTCTCTTACGTGGAGTTGTATTACTGTTCGGGTGTCAATTGTAGTATGAGTTGTCACTTTTGGATTTTCGAGAAGGAGATTCTAATCCTTTTTCTGTTCCTAAGGGTAAAACGATGTAAATACGTTGTACCATGATCTTTAAGATCGGTATTGTTAGTCCGTTCTTTTTCTTTATTTTCCGTAGGTTTAGACTTTCCTTCATTTTGACAGAGATAAACATCTGCATACACAATTCAGCAAGTCAACACAGGTTGAGAAACGTTGGGGTACCCGACATCGGGTAGTTCGAGCAGACAGGTACCTTAAAAGATCCGTTCTTATGCCTTACCCAACGGTAAAGGAGGAGGTCCCCTAGAAGGACTGGGTTCCTAACTTGGACCCAGAGGACGTAACGTCCGTTTGACAGACGGTAGTCCCGGTGGTCCCTTCGGGTTATTATATGATAGACATCTATTGTGCTACAACATAAATATCTTTTGGGGTTTCTAAGGTTCTTTTTGACAGACTTGATTATTTAAGTTATTTTAACTTCCTACATTCTAGTTATATACATTTAGTCAACACAAACACAAGATATATCTATTGTTTGATGGTCTTTCTCTTAATTCTTTTGTCAGGGTAAATATCGACGTAGTTTTTCTTAATTTATGGATCATTATTTGGGTTGGTACCTACACTTTTTGGGCTTGTTACTTTTGATATTCTGTAATTATTTTCTTTGACTTTTTCTGTGTTTATTTACTTTTCTATAAGATACGAGTATCAAATCTTCTAAATTATAACAATTTGATAGGTAAAATGGGTTTCGTTAGATGTCTAAGTTACACTAAAGATATTTTTCAAGTTACTGTAAAGGGTGTCTTTGTCTTGTTTATTAGGATAGTAAACATACCCTAGTGTTTTATAGGGTTTATCTGTTTCGTTAGAACTTCTTCTTGTTTCGATCTGTGTGGTATGAAGGATTAAAGTTTGATATAATATTTCGATATCATTAGTTTTGTCATACTATGACCGTATTTTTGTCTATGTGTCTACTTACCTTGTCTTATCTTAGGGGTCTTTATTAGTGTGTATGTATCAGTTAGGTAAATGACGTTTCGTTTGTTCTTATACGTTATCCTTTTCCTTTCGAAACCTTTTTGACCTGTCGATGTACGTTTTCTAACTTTGACCTGATGATAGAATGTTGTATGTGTTTTTGACTTATATTCTGGACTTTGGTATTTTGAGGATCTTCTTATGTGTCCTTCATTCGAGGGACTGTTGTCAGAACCGTTACTCAAAAACCTAAACTGTGGTTTTCGTCTCCGTTGTTTTGGTTTTTATGCGTTAACCCTTATGTAGTTTGATTTTTCGTAGACGAGTCGTTTACTAGGGTAGTTGTTTTAATTTTCCGTTGGATTCCTTTCTCTCTTTTATAGACGTCAAGTATGTAGACTATACCCCACTTATACGTTTTATATAATTCTTGAGTATGTTAAGTTAATAGATCCCAGGAACAAAGTACGTTTAAAGACAAATGTATCAAAGGATGAGAAGGAATGTAAAGTGTCCTCGATCGATTCACATACTACTCTGACAACAATAGGGAACTTAAGTACTACTCAATTTTATTTACTAAGTAAGAGTACTTTTTTTTTTTTTTTTTTTTCCTACCCGTTCCTTGTCAGAGTGTGATTGTTCTCTTTATAAACAGGTCTCCGACTGACTGGTGATAGTTTCCCGAAATTCGTTTTGAAGACTCTTTCCTGGATCCTCTTGTACTTTTTTTTTAGTACTTGAGTTAGTACTGTTTTTTATATTCATTGCTGTTTTCTTACTGAACAGTACTGAAACCAAGTGTTTGTGGAGTCCAATACTTTTGAGGTGTGAGGACGAGAGTAAACAAAAGAGTGCACTTATCACAGAGTGGTATGCCACGAAAAGAAGGATTGACAGGAGGTATCCCTGACTAAAGTACTAAAAAAAGTAGAAGAGGATGGAGGAAGGAGTCGTCAATCACACTCACCCGACGGGACCACCGAGTCTGTCATTTTTTATACGGACGTTCCGCCCTTTGGACCCAAGCTAGGAACCCTGCCCATCTAGGGGACCTCCTCCCGTACCGTTGAGTGAGGTCATAAGGACGGACCTCTTAGGGGCACCTGTCTCCTCAAACCGTCAGGTGTCAGGTGCCCCAGCGTCTCTCAGGTTGTTCTGATTCGTGTGTCGTGTTACTGTTTTTATAATTTCAAATAGGATTATGTTTTATTAGCTACTGTAAACAAATTCACCCAGAGTTCTAACCGACTATTATTATTTCTTATGAAATGGATTCTTTGATGGTAAGTCTCCCTTTTTTCCTTTTCGTCAATATAGTTAGTTCTATCTCACGTAGGAACTTCTTTTAGGTTCACTTTTCTTCTTGAGTCTTGTACAGACTCTCTATTTTTACTCTGAAACTACCCCCGTTATGTGGTTCCAGTTGAGCGATTTACCTCATTTATACTTATTTCAAGCAATATCTAGTGTCTTCACAGTCTGTTCTACTTTCATGACTGTCCCCAAGTTTAGTAGATGTCTTTAGAGGAAGTCGATTTTCGTCCTATAGATTATCAAGGACTAGACGAAATGACAAGTAGAGGATGTCTTATTTACGATCCCTATTGGTCTCCTTCTTCGAAGGGAACATCGAGTCCACCATTTCTTAGACGGACGTCGTGTCCTCTGGACCCAAGTTAGGGACCCAGTCCTTCTAGGAGACCTCTTCCTTTACCGTTGGGTGAGGTCATAGGAACGGACCTCTTAGAGTACCAATGTCTTGGGACCACCCGACGTCAGGTGTCCCAACGTTTCTCAACCCGTGTTGACTCGCTGATTGTGATTGGTCTCCTTTGACGGTGGGTCTTGGATTGTATAGGGATCTAACACTACACTGGTTATTGAACCTTCTTTCGTTAGATAGTAAAATATCATACGTTTCGGGTCCTGTTTCTTCGACCCATTAATGTTTAGTAGAACTACTCTTTCTTTTACTTCTTTGTTCGTTCTTACGTGTCTTTTTAAGTTGAAATTCCTTCTGATGATGTTTCATTTCCGTTTACGTCCTACTGTTATGTCTGAATATTTTTAATGGGGGTTTGATTTTTCGGGTCTCTCTCAACTTCCAGGAAAGGTTTTCGAAATTCAAAAAAGTCTCTTTCTTCTTTGTCCAGTGACGAGTCCCGGTTGTGTTGTTACCTACTTTTGTAAAGAGTTTTGGAAAAAACGAAAACAAAGGGATATTTCCCTTTTATTGGACTCTTGATTCTGCTAGTCTCGTTCCGATTTCTTGTTACCTTTACTCAAGTTTCAAGGATTCTTTCGTTTGTATAAAAATTCTATCCAGAGGGTCAAGTAGAGTCATTTTGACGACAAGTATCAACACATAAGTACGACCAAAGAAGTTCATTAGAGAGTAGAGTACTTTTATTAAACGTTAATGGGTCGAAAGAAACCGGAGTCATAAACATTTGAATTTTTACAATATCAACGAAAGAAGGTTTAAAAGATCAGTGAATCGAAATGTAGTTGTTTCCATTTCTTATGAAAGGTGAGGAGTCGTGAGGTAGAAGGAGTCGTCACAGTCTCCGTGGATTGATGAATTGAAAACACTATTATGTTTGAAGAAACCAGAGGAGGGCGTAACAGAAGGATCGATAGGTCAACAAAGTCTCGAGAGACTACTTTTCTAATAAGAAAGGGAGTTACAACCGTGGAAACAGTTTTAGGTGACTAGTATTTAATTCCCAAATAAAGACCAAGAGTCAAGATACGGTGTCTATACAGATAGATACCGTATACAGATACGGTTAGGTGTGACTAAATACAAAACTTTAGTCCTGAAGGGACCACCGAGTCTACCATTTCACAGACCGATGTTACGCCTTCTGGACCCAAGCTAGGGACCCAGTCCTTCTTTGGGACCTCTTCCTTTACCGTTGGGTGAGGTCATGAGAACGGACCTTTTAGGGTACCTACCTCCTTGGACCATCCGATGTCAGGTACCCCAGTGTTTTTCAGTCTGTGCTGACTCACTGAAGTGAAAGAAACTTTAGTCCTTTACATCGCGAAATTAAAATAAAAATAAAAAGTTGTGACAAAACTGTTAAGACCCAGGTGTATTTAAAACGAACAGTTAAAGACGTTTTTTCGGTCGACCATAAAAGAATCCTAATATAACTGAGACATCCAGTCAAACCCCCTCATCTCGGTGATATGGTCATAATTTAAAAATCTAGGTACTTGTACCCTACAGAAAGGTGAATACACCCAAAAGATTTTGAAGGACACTGTTATAAAAAAATCAAAAGTCCCGGTTATTGTAAAATTTAATATAATTTTTATGTAAAAGATTAACAAACGAGACCGTGTGTCTTCATGTTAACTGAGACACACACATAGATAGATCACTGGAAAGATTTAAATGAAGTTGGTTTTTTTTTTTTAGTAACAATATTATTTATTCTTTAATTCTTAATTACTGTAAATTAATACCTAATTGTGACCGAAGAAAGGAATTAGGTACAGTCTACCAACACATGGAGTATACCATAAGGCTCCATAGGACTTACTTCTTACTAGGGTATTTACATTTCACCTACGTATTGAGGGAGTGTGTGCAAAAAAGTCAATAATGTTTTATCGTATATGTCAATATAGTTCAATGTGTGCTATGGTAGATGAAAATTGATTTGACAGAGAGTAATTTACCTGTTTACGGAATTTTTTCAGGGATGTTTTATTTCGTTTTTATTTAACCGTGTCGACTGTAAAGATGAGGATATGTTCGGGAAAAAGTGATTGGTATTATCCAAAAATTTTTTGGGGTTGATTAGTCTAAACCTTTTCTTGTGACAGTTTATCCTTTACTAGTGTTTTCTGATACTCTTTATGTCTGAGTAATATCGATAATAATTGATAATTGGATTCACAATGTGAAATTCCATGATACAGTTTTTTTTGGTCATCACACCAAATTGTAAATATTCATATTATGTATATAACCCCTATTTACATGTGTGTGTTATTTTTTTCACACGGAGGGTCATGATGTCGCTCTCACGGTCGTCTGAGTCCTTTCGGTCAGTCCTTCGGTGTCAGGTCCATTCTCTACTCTTCCGACGTCACCTACACCCCTCTTTACCTCTGTGTAAAGTCTCTACAATGCCTTGTACCTAGTTGTCCTGAACCATTAATTAATCTATACCCCCATTTTCAGACACGACTGACTTTGTCGTTTGTGACCTCCTCCTTATCTAAAAACCTCCTTTCTGCCACTTAGTAATACCTGTATAGTCCGAACACTTTTTTGACTCTCCCTCTCTTATTAAGATGAGGATTCGTATATGAGTTATTTTACAATATATGTACATTGTTTTCTGTACATGTGTTAGAAATACTGTCGTAACCGACATTGACGATTTTTCGTCCGTAGGGTGTGCAGGAAGTTGTCGTTTTATCCATTTTACGTCATATAAGTACGTGACCCAG
The DNA here is from genome assembly GCA_006410555.1 of Capra ibex. Classification (NCBI taxonomy): domain Eukaryota; kingdom Metazoa; phylum Chordata; class Mammalia; order Artiodactyla; family Bovidae; genus Capra; species Capra ibex. The sequence continues at coordinate 95,221,882 of SJYO01006231.1, forward strand.
TGACTGTTTAATGACGATATACGTTGTTGTACTTAAATAGAGTGGTCGTCCTATACTCGTTTTCTTTGATTAGTATTCTACTTTTTATTATGTATGGTGCTAAGATACATACATTTTGTCCGTATTAGAGATCATAAATCAGTCTTATCATAAATGAAACCCCCTCGCTCCCTCCTCTTTATCACTAACTTTCCCCCATAGGTCCTTCGAGACACCTCGACCATTGCGAGATAAAGAGCTGTTCCAAGTCTCACTGTAGTTACACAAACGATGTCAATAAGTAGTTCGACGTCTGAAAACTGTTGTAAAAAGACACAATATCGTTTACTTATGACGTACTGAGGTGAATATACTCCAAAGATCTTATCAGTTTAAGTATCTCTGTCTTTCATCTTCCTACCCAAGGTCCGCGGTCCCTCTCTTCCTTTAAGTATCTACAAATTACCCATACGTCAAAGTCAAAAAGTTCTACTTTTGTCAAGACCTTTGACCGACGTGTTATTGCACGTAGACACTTTGTGATGATTTTATCGGGTGTGGATTTGACCGATTCTACCATCTGAAATACAATACACATAAAATGGTATGAACATTCTCTGAAGGGACATCATGTCACCTATTCTTAGGAGGACGGTTTCGTCCCCTGTACCCAAACTAGGGACCCGACCTTTCTAAGGTGCACGGTGTCTCGTTCATTGGGGTACGTGGTGTCAATGACTCGGACTCGGCGTTGATTACTCAGACACTCAGTGTTGATGGTTTCGGGCACTCGGATCCCGGACACGTGGCGTTGTTGTCTTCGGCGACGTCTTTCTTGGGGTTGGTGGCGTTGTCTCGTCGGAGGCGAATGACGTTGGTCTCCTTCGGGCTCACACCGTTGTTTCTGAGTCACTTTGGTTTTTTTTTAATTTGGTTGGTTGGGAAGTTGTCAAAAGATAAGGAGAACCCTATTGCATTTTTTAACCTTGTGTCAGATTTTTCATGACTGGGTGTAAAAGTAGAGACGATATATGGTAAGAGGGGAAATGAGAGATTTGAGGGGAAATGAGAGATTTGAGGGGGAATGAGAGATTTGAGGGGGAATGAGAGATTTGAGTTCGTAAGGTTCCGACGACAACAACAACAAAATTTATAGTGAAAGTCCAGAGAAAAAGTACCACGGAGCCTCCGACAGCCGGCGGAGTCTTACTTCGACTTGTAGAGAAAGGACCGGTGACCGACGGTCTTCGAGTGACTTCACCTGCTACTTGCTTTTGAAGCATGGAAGATGCTCTTCGCATACCGGTGTCTTCAGCGACGACTGCGAGACCCACTTCTTACCTTTCCAATACACCAAGCTTAGTCACCACCCTTGCTATTCGTCCCAAAGGGGTACTTCGTCCCACAGAATTGGATACCGTCTCAAGTGGACGAAGACTCATTCCCCGTAAGGACAATGTCTGGTTCCTCCTGACCTCTCTCTCGCGTTTAGACACGCCCCAACGTGACACCTACGGTTAGACTCACAAGAGTTAAACCAGTAGCACTTTTTTCCCCTCTTCCTATAAGGACCTGAGTGACTATGATGTCACGGAGTAGCGGACCCAGGGTTTTCTCGATCGTCTTAGGCGCTTGAAAAGTTAGGGAGATTTCTACTACTACAGGCGGTTATACAACACGTTTTCGGGGATTTGTTTCTGTCATTCTTTGGATCCTGATTTCGTGGGTTCTAAGTCGCAGAGCACTGAGGTGCTCGAGACGTTGCGTTTGCGGCCACATAACGAGACTTCTTTGTCGCATGATTCTTTTTATTTCTTCTCCGACGTCTTATACGATTTGAAAACCGGTTCTCTTACTTCCTCCGGTTTCTTTTTGTCGTCCTTGTCTAACGGTTCTCTGCCTCCGACAGGAGAGACTCTCGAAGATGAAGACTCAGACTCAGGTCAGTTTATACTCTACAAGATTCTCATTGTTTATTTATTCTAGTCTGTAGTTTTATTTATTTATTTATTTACTTATAGTGAAAGTCAAAAGTATATACAAGGATCGGATTTGACCAGAAGGTAAGGTACAGAGAGAAACAAATTATAGACGAGTACGAAATAGGAGTCGAATTTGTAGTAAAGAAGTCTCTTCATAAGGGACTGATTGGATCTGACCCAATTATAAGAGTAAATACGAGAGAGTCACAGAACTAGGAAAGGGGTTCTTAATAATAATTTATTAAGAACACAACAATAAACAAATTACAGACAAAAGTGGTGCTGTGTTATGTGTCCCCGACTGAATGGAACGACGAACGTGGTCTGTCTTACGTCCTTGAAGAACAAGACGGACGATATATGAAGGACAAGTCAACGATTCAGTACAAACTGAGAAATACTGGGGTACTTGACGTCGTACGGTCCGAAGAGACATTTAGTGATAGAGGATGAGTACAGGTGACTCAGTCATTACGGTAGGTTTGTAGAGTAGGAGACAGCGGGGGGAGAGTAGTACACCCACTTCATAACCACGAAGGGGTAGTCAGAAAGGTTACTTATAAGTCCTGACTAAAGGAAATCCTACCTGACCAAACTAGAACGTCAGGTTCGCTGAGAGTTCTCAGAAAAGGTCGTGGTGTCAACTTTCGTAGTTAAGAAGCCGTGAGCCGGAAGAAGTGTCAGGTTGAGAGTGTAGGTATGTACTGGTGACCTTTTTGGTATCGAAACTGATCTACCTAGAGACAACCGTTTGACTACAGAGACGAAAAATTATGTGACAGATCCAAACAGTATCGATAAAAAGGTTCCTCGTTCATAGAAAATTAACACATCGACATCAGTGGTAGGAGTAACTAAAACCTCGGGTTCTTTTACTTTATACTGTCAAAGAGGTGTAAAGGGGGTAGATAAACGGTACTTCACTGTCCTGACCTACGGTAATAGAATCAAAAAACTTACAACTCAAAATTCGGTCAAAAAAAGTAACAGGATAAAGTGAAATTAATTCACCGAGAAATCAAGGAGAAGTGAAAGACGGTAATTTCACCATAGTAGACGTATAGACTCCAATGACTATAAAGAGGACCGTTAGAACTAAGACCCTAAAGCATACTACATGAGACGTATATGCAATTTATTTCGTCCCACTGTTATATGTCGGAACTACATGAGGAAAGAGTTAAGACTTGGTCAAACAAAGTACAGACCAAGATTGACAACAAAGAAGAGGACGTATGTCCGAAGAGACCTCCGTCCATTCCACCAGACCATAAGGGTAAAGGAACTTTTAAAAGGTCGAACAACACTGGGTGTGTCAGTTTCCGAAATCGAATCAGTCACTTCGTCTTCATCTGAAAAAAAAATTAACGGAACAAAAAAGATACTAGGTCGTAAACAACCGTAAACTAGAGACCAACGAGACGGAAAAGATTTGGGTCGAACATGTACACCTTCCAGAGTCGAGTGTATGACGACTAAAGATCGAACTTCCTAAAACTCGTATTAGAACGACCATACACTTTACTCACGTACTTCGACTGTCTCCTACTCCGGGTCCTCGACTCCCGTGGGTTCGAAGTGGTGACGTCAGCCGGTGGGACCTCGGCGACGGGTAGTGCCTCGGGCAGACGGTGGGTCCCCGGTTCCCATGGGGTTCGAAAGGTGACGACCCCGGCTAGACAGTGGTGACGACCGGGGTGTGTACATTGACCCCCGTGCCTAGTGATGCACTGAGGGTGGAGGTAGAGACTCCACTAGAAAGACTTCGACGAAGGGTTCGGTCGTTACGAAGAAGTCCGTCGTACAGCAGGGCACCACCGGTAGAGACGAGGTCTTTGTGCACGAGGAGGAGCGTAGCGACGCGTGGTCCCGGGGCCGGCGTCGGACGTCAGGGCTGGTAGCCGGCGCCGCGGGCCGCCGGATCGGGGCGCCTCTGAGCCGAGGCCGGCGGGGGGTCGTCAGCCGGCGGGGGGTCGTCAGCCGTAAGACGCGCTCGTCGTGGTACCGGCGACGACCCCATAACATTCGGGTAATGTATACTCCATAAATTCTTAATAGACGACTTACTCATAAACTTCGTCGACAGGGTACACTCAAATCCTAAAGACTAGGTCTACTTGATGTCAGACCACTGTTGTGACTTTTTTCTTTGACGTAGTGGCTTCCTTGAAACTCCTTAGTATCTTCTTTGCATAGTCTTTTGACTGGACACATTTATCGTAAAGTAACAAATATTTGACTATTCCCGACACCTTCAATACTCGAGGAATCCCATGATAATTAGGAATCGTTTACAGCCTTTATTAATGATTTCGTTATTAAAGATCTGTGAATTTAGTACCCTACGGATGTGTCCAGGTGATACACGTCTCCCTACTCATTACGAGAGGTAGGGGTCTACAGAGGTAGAACTAGGAACTTAGTTCTACTTATGCAATCCAATGTACTGTTCTCCCTTAATTCCAACCATTAACCGACTGAAATTTTATTCACCCACTTTCACTCATGGTGAGTCAGTAATGGTTGAGAAACGGTAGGGTACCTGACATCGGGAGGACCGAGGAGACGGGTTCCTGAAGAGGTCCGGTCTTGTGACCTCACCCAACGGTAAGGGAAGAGGTCCTATTGAAGGGGAGGGTCCCTGGCTTGGGTCCAGACGACGTAATGTCCGTCTCGGGAATGACAGACTCGGGGGTCCCCTCGGGTGCACATTCCAATGTACACCCACCCGGGTTACACTAGTGTCCCAGAATTCACATCTTCTTTCCATCTTCTCAGTGTCTTTCGAGACTTTTTTCGAGTGATGACTAAGACCTCTCCTTCCCCGGTACTCGATTACTTACGTCCGTCAGAGATCTTCGACCTTTTTTGTTCCTTTACCTAAGAGGGAGTCTGGAAGATATTCCTTACGTAAAAACGGGTTGTGGAACTAAAATCGGGTCACTCTGGGTAAATCCTGAAGAGTGAGGGTCTTGACATTCCATTATTTAGACACAAGAAAATGCGGTGGACCAAACTCTATTGACTAGTGTCACCGTTGTTATTGTTATGATACCAATTCGGTATTTCTGACGAAGAGGAAGGGTCGTTTAGTCCTTGTTTCATTTATGTTATATATAAAAAAATTTAGTTTCTTGAACTAACCGAAAATGTTGTATTCTGTTTCTTTATACATGTTATGATTTACGTTTCAGTTATTTTATTTAATCATTTGACACTTTACGGGTGAGGTGAGGGGTCTTCACAACTCAGTACCCTATTACAGTTGGTACAATCCACCAAAAATCCTTGTGTGATGTTCCCAGAAAAGTAAGTGTGAGAAACTATAAACTATGAAAATAGTTATTGGATGTAGTCACAAGAATTGAAACCCAGATACCTGGTGTGAACTCCGAAGTTCTCCGTAGACTTGTAGGATTTGGAATGACTTTTGAGCCACATATATATGTATTTATTCATGAAAAGTAGTCTTTCCAGGTGTCGAAAGTAATTTCAGAACTTAGGTGTGGTGTCTTCCAATTCTTGGTGAATCCACTTCTATGTCTTTCATACGAGTAGTGTAAGTACCCACTGTGTGTCGACGATGCTTCTCATTTCTGATCTACTGTCTAGTCCTAAGTTTTTCGTGGGACTTTCCGACTACTGGTCGGATTTAGGTCTTGTATATTTTGGTGAGCTAAAGCCCGTTGGAGATACTTTCTCAGGATCTTTCAGATTAGTCGTCATTAGAGTCATACTCAGTCACCAATGCCGGTGGTTTTATTGGATATACTCAGATCCGTACACAACTCTTGCTACTCCTTCTTTCATCAAGATGAGTGAAGACAAGACCACTTTGGTTTGACGTCATGACAAGTTAAAACGAAAGAGAAACGTAATTAAAGAATGCCGACGGCATAGTTTACTGATGTTTGGAACACCGAAGTCAGTCAAGTCAAGTCAACGAGTCAACACAGGTTGAGAAACGTTGGGGCACCTGGCGTCGTGCGGTCCGGAGGGACAGGTAGTGGTTGAGGGTCTCAAATGAGTTTGAGTACAGGTAGCTCAGTCACTACGGTAGGTCAGTAGAGTAGGAGACAGCAAGGGAAGAGGAGGGACGGAAGTTGGAAAAGGGTCGTAGTCCCCGAAAAGTGTACTCAGTCAAGAAGTGTAGGCCACCGGTTTCATAATCTCAAAGTCGAAGTGGTAATCAGGAAGGTTACTTATAAGTCCTGACTAAAGGAAATCCTACCTGACCAACTCTCAGAGGTTCCCTGAGAGTTTCCAGAAGAGGTTGTGGTGTCAAGTTTTCGTAGTTAAGAAACCGTGAGTCGAAAGAAATATCAGGTTGAGAGTGTAGGTATGTACTGATGACCTTTTTAGTATCGAAACTGATATATCTGGAAACAACCGTTTCATTACAGAGACGAAAAATTATACAATAGATACAACCAATATTGAAAAAAGGGTTCGCAGAAAATTAAAGTACCGACGTCAGTGGTAGACGTCACTAAAACCTGGGGTGTTTTATTTCAGACAATGACAAAGGTGACAAAGGGTACTTCACTACCCTGGTCTACGGTACTAGAAGCAAGAGACTTACAACTCAAAATTCGGTTGAAAAAGTGAGAAGAGAAAGTGAAAGTAGTTGTCCGAGAAGTCGAGAAGAAACGAAAGACGGTATTCCCACCATAGTAAACATATAGACTCCAATAACTATAAAGAGGACCGTTAGAACTAAGGTCGAACACGAAGTAGGTCGGGTTGTAAAGAGTACTACACGAGATGTACATCAATTTATTCGTCCCACTGTTATATGTCGGAACTACATGAGGAAGGGGATAAACCTTGGTCAGGTAACAAGGTACAGAGCCAAGATTGGCAACGAAGGACTAGACGTATGTCTAAAGAGTTCTCCGTCCAGTCCACCAGACCATAAGGGTAGAGAAAGTCTTAAAAGGTGTCAAACAACACTAGGTGTGTCAGTTTCCGAAACCCGTATCAGTTATTTCGTCTTTATCTACAAGAAGACCTTGAGAGAACGAAAAAGTTACTAGATAGCCTACAACCGTCAAACTAGAGACCAAGGAAACGGAAAAGTTTTAGGTCGAATTTTTAGACCGTCAAGTGTCAAGTACATGACAACTTCGGACCGAACCTCTTAAACCCCGTAATGAAATGATCGCACACTACACTCACGTTGACACGTCGTCAAACTCGTAAGAAACCGTAACGGAAAGAAAGCCTAACCTTACTTTTGACTGGAAAAGGTCAGGACACCGGTGACAACTCAAAAGGTTTAAACGACCGTATAGCTCACGTCGTGAAAGTGTCGTAGTAGAAGTCCTAAACTTTCTCGAGTTGACCTTAAGGTAATGGAGGTGATCGAACAAACACCACTACGAAGGATTCCGGGTGAACTGAAGTGTAAGGTCCTACAGACCGAGATCCACTCACTAGTGTGGTAGTACTAATAGACCTAACACTTCTAGAAAAAAACATGTCAAGAAGACACATAAGAACGGTGGAGAAGAATTGTAAAAGAAGACAATCCAGGTATAGTAAAGACAGAAAATAACTCGGGTAGAAACGTACTTTACAAGGGGACTATAGAGATTAAAAGAACTTTTCTAGAAATCGGAAAGGGTAAGATGACAAAAGGAGATAAAGAGACGTGACTAGTGACTCCTTCCGAAAGAATAGAGAGGAACGATAAGAAACCTTGAGACGTAAGTTTACCCACATAGAAAGGAAAAGAGGAAACGAAAAGCGAAGAGAAGAAAAGAGTCAATAAACATTCCGGAGGAGTCTGTCGGTAAAACGAAAAAACGTCAAGAAAAAGAACTCCTACAAGTACTAGGGACAGAGAACATGTTACAGTACTTGGATGTAGGTATCAAGAAGTCAGTGAGATAGTCTAGATTAGGGAACTTAGATAAAGAGTGAAGGTGACATATTAGTATTCCCTAAACTAAATCCAGTATGGACTTACCAGATCACCAAAGGGGATCAAAGAAGTTAAATTCAGACTTAAACCGTTATTTCTCAAGTACTAGACTCGGTGTCAGTCGAGGACCAGAACAAAAACGACTGACATATCGCGAGGAGATAGAAGCCGACGTTTCTTATATTAGTTAGGTTATAGTAATGACTGGTAGACCACTACAGGTACACACCGAATTTTGTTGTATTTACCTGACAGAGGATTAAGTCCTCCCGTCTTCAGTTCTAGTTCCACAGTCATGTCAACCGAGGAAGACCTCTGAGGTTCCCTTTTTGTCAGGACACGGAGAGAGGATCGGAGGTCACCAACGGTCGTTAGGAACCGTGAGGGATCGACACCGTCGTATTGAGGATAAAGTTGGAGATAGAAGGGTACCGGAAATAGAAGCACACAAAGAGACATAAGAGAGAAGAGGAATATTCAGTGACCTAAATCCCAGGTGGTATTTGATCATACTAGAATAGAACTAGGAATTGATGAATGTAGACGTTTCTACAATAAACGTTTATTCTAGTGTAAGACTTCACGGTCCACCTGTACTTAAAAACACCCTGTAATGACTCGAGTGACATAGGAAATTCACCTTACGACACAAGACACCAAATTTTATGATATAAGAATTCTTGTCTTTATTCTTGTACTTCAGATTCCCAATCTCCTGAACTCAGTCTGTTCCTTTAATTGTTGACAGATGTTTAAAAACTTGGTTAAAAAGAAGACGTCTACTTTTTTTCTGAAAGATTGCAAGACAAAAGGTCTCTACTTACACCATCTAAAGGTAGTGAGTAAACAAGTTCACACTCGACATTTTGGTGACCTATTCTTACGACTCCGGAGTCTACTCACCGATCTGAACTACTAATGTCTACTGGTAATTCAAGAATCTAAGATGTTAAGGAAGGGGTACAGAGGTAGAGGTACCGGGAAAATTGACCGGTAATATGTCTTAGTTCTTCCGTTACCGTTAGTGAGGTCATAAGAACGAACCTTTTAGGGTACCTGGCTCCCCGGACCATCCGACATCAGGTACCCCAGCACTTCTCAACATGTGTTGACTCGCTGAAGTGAAAGTACGTGACCTCTTCCTTTACCGTTGGGTGAGGTCACAAGAACGGACCTCTTAGGGTCCCTGTCTCCTCGGACCACCCGACGGTAGATATCCCATCGTGTTTCAGCCTGTGTTGACTTCGCTGAATCGTCGTCGTCGTATGTCTTAGTTTTTTGGTATTTCGAGATAATTGTGTCGTTTGTGGTACACTTCTCATCCTCCATCTCCACTCACCCTATAGTCGTTCTTCCGTGTGTAACATTTCTTTTGTATTCTCCGGGATCCTTGCTCTCATAGTTTTATGTCCATCGAAGTCGTGTCACTCGTTCCCTCTCTACTTACCGGACTCCCTCCCTTTCCGACCCTTGGTCTGGTTAGTCCTCCACGGAACGTATGATGTCATTCCTCAAGCCTAAAGGTGAGATTCCTAATCTTCTTCGGTGACTCCCCATTAAATTCGTTCGTCACTGTTCTTACCCACTTCAAAGTTCTAGCGACATCGATGACCCCTCTTTGCTGACTGTCTTCAATTCGTCGTCCTTCTGGTCTCTCTACCGTTGACAGACATGATTCTACTGTCCTCACTTTTACCGTTCGTTGTCTGTCTATACTAGGTGGGACTGTCATTTGACACTTCCTATTTAGTCTTCACCTTACATTCTTTTTCTTCTATCCCACTACGGATTTAAACGAATTTATTGTTCTCACCTGAGGCTACAGTAAACGACTCTACCCCTTCTGATCTTTCGTCCATAATCAGTGAGTTAGTACAGGTTGAGAAACGTTGGGGTACCTGACGTCGGGTGATCCGAGGAGACAGGTACCTTAAGAGGTCCGTTCTTATGATCTCACCCATCAGTAAGGGAAGAGGTCCCCTAGAAAGGCTGGGTCCCTAACTTGGACCCAGAAGACGTAACGTCCGTCTAAGAAGTGGTAAACTCGGTGGTCCCTTCGTGGCTTTTGTGACCATCATCTGTCTTATATATTTGTGCACACACATACATATATATATATATACATACATACATATGTATGTGTGTGTGTGTGTGTGTGTAGTTTTCGAGGTAAATAGTTAGACCTCTACAAGAACCCTTTAAATTCAATTTTTATGGTTCATCCGTCAACTTATATACTTAGGTCTCGAGTCTCTTCTGATCCGATTTTCATTTCTGTATCCTTTTTCACTGTCCTCTTCACCGTTCTCCTTTTCGAATGACATTTGGTTTTACAGTTTTTTCCTTCTTAGTTAATAACCTCCTGTGTAGAACGATTACCTGGGTGTTTTATTTAGTTCTATCTCGTGTCTACGACTCTGTACAAAATGTTGATACCGCCGAGTTACAATTCTGTGACTCACAAGAAGGTCCCCTTCCTCGAGACCCCTCCGAAGAGAGTGACGAGGGACACACCGACGGAGATGTTACCGAGCGGGACGATGTTTTGTTTACGACTTACGATAAAAACGAAGACCGGAAAAAAGACGATTTTCGTTTTTAGGAGAACTCCAAAGAAAACCAATAGTTTTTATCCATGATTACATCCAGAAAGTATTTTCGTTTTACCGTATTCTACTTGAAAACTTTTCACCTCTAATGGGTATCAATTCAGAAGTACGAAATTTATGTCTTACTAAAAGTTATCCCTTTTGTTTTTATTTTATTTTCGTAATTATAGTAGTAGTATTTTTATAATATCTTTTCAGGACAGGGAAAGATCCTAAGTGATTGACGAGTTTTACTACGGTGTGTATATGGGGCTCTTTTGGTATTGACTTTTTCTGTGTCCATGGGGTCACAAGTAACGTCGTCATAAATGATATCGATCCTGTACCTTCGTTGGGTCTACAGGTGACTGTCTACTTACCTATTCCTTCATGCCATGTATATATGTTACCTTATAATGAGTCGGTATTTTTCCTTGTATAAACTCAGTCAAGATTACTCCATCTACTTGGATCTCGAATAATATGTCTCATTTCATTCAGTTTTTCTCTTTTTGGTCACAGCATATAATTGCGTATATATACCTTAGATCTTTCTACCGTGACTACTTGGATAGACACCCCGTCGTTACCTCTGAGTCTGTATCTCTTGTCTGAAGACCTGTGTCCCCCGCTTCCTCTCTCACCCTGTTTACCTTTCTCATCATACCTTCTTATGTGTAATGGCATACATTTTGTCTCTCGGTCACCCTTAAACGACATACTGAGTCCCTCGAGTTTGGGTTACTTCTCACCCTACCCCACCCTCCGCCCTTCCTCCAAGTTATCCTTCCCCTGCACACATGTGAATACCTACTAAGTACAACTACATACCGTCTTTGGTTGTGTCATGACATTTCGTTAATAGGAAGTTAACTTTTTTTTTTTTTGCTACGGTATAAAGTCGAACTAAGGACAATTCTGTTCTTATGAACCAGAATTGAGAAAAGAATAACCCCTTTTTGTACGTGAAAAGTCGTATAAAGATCAGTAGAGAGTCAAAAGATGAGTAAGATTGGTACCAAACCTTAATTAAGTTAAAAAGAACTTCAATCCCTTATTTGAAATATTTTCTTTAGTTGAAATCTGTGAACAAGGGAAATCTCTCATACTGAAAGGGAGACACTTCTTCCAAAATATAATTTTTATTGAAGTCTTTTTTCTCTCTTTTCTTTTACTCTTTACAATGGGTACTAGGTTGTCTATATTGTGTCGGTAAAAATAAAGACGTATAATGAAACTCAGGGACAGGTGACATTTCTATAATGAAAACATCCGATATGGATTGAAAGTGTACTAGGGGAAATTACCGACACATTGTAAGGTGCTTCGTCTAGTAAGTATTAAATGATTTGAGTGAAATCTTCACCATGTTCTGTACCACCTTCATACTCGAGACATCAGTCTGTCTGGATGTAGTTTAGGTTTGAGAAGACTTAGTGTTCTAAGTCGACCACCTAATGGAGTGAGTGAAATTAAACAGGTTGTGATTAATAGTCATGGTGGGAGGATACAAGGTCCGAGTTGTCACTCGTGACTCATATGTTTTCACCTGTGGTCCTAGAGACGGAAGTCTTCGTTTATTCTATCCATGTGTTAAAGGTTGGTATAATTCACAATATTTGTTTTTTTGTTTTTGTGATTCTCTGACCTCACGGGACTTAAGGGGAGGTGTCTTACTCCTATGGCATGGTGGATCGCGACAATGTTCTTAAGTTGCTATGATGTACATGTTATGAACCGTGGTGAGAACCGTCTCTCATACATGGGTTATATACAATTGATATAGTGACAAACCCTATTTCTCCCTAGTGGTTTCGTCCTTTATAGTAGGAGAGTCATGTGTGAAAGAAGAAAAGAGATAGTTATATTTAGGATGTGAAAAAGTCCAAACTCAAATGACGATCTTCAAACTACGCCCAGAAAATTTTTACATGAATAAAATAACTTCCTATTAACGAAATGTTTTAAAACGATAAAAGACAGTTTGAAGTTGTACTTAGTCGGTATCCATATGTATATAGGGAAAGGAAAACTTGGACAGAGGGGTAGGGTGGGGGATCCAACTACGTCTCGGGGGCAAACTCAAAGGACTCGGTATATCGTTTAAGGACAACCGATGGATAAAATGTATATCATCTCATTCAAAGGTCAAGTTACCTGTACCCAAACCCGCCTGAGGCCCTCAACCACTACCTGTCCCTCCGGACCGCACGACGCCAAGTAACCCAGCACTTCTCAGTCTGTGTTGACTCGTTGACTTGACTTGACTTGAGTGGATTCAAAGGTACAATGAGAAAGGTATGTAGAGTGGGAGAGGGAGACAGGCATTCAGATAAGAGATACAGACAAAGAGGTAACGACAGGACATTTATAGAAATCATGGTGAAAGATTTAAGGTATATATACGCAATCTTATACCATAAATAGAAAGAGAAAGAGTGAAGTGAGACATGTTATCTAAGATCCAAGTAGGTGGAGTAATCTTGACTGAGTTTCCGCCAGGAAAAATTCCGACTCATTATAAGGTAACACATATATATGGTGTTGAAGAAATAGGTAAATAGACAGTTACCTGTAGATCCAACGAAGGTGCAAGATCGATAACATTTATCACGATGCTACTTGTTACCCTATGTACACAGAAAAAGTTAAAACCAAAGGAGTCCCATATACGGATCCTCACCCTAACGACCCAGTATACCACTAAGATAAGGATCAAAAAATTCCTTAGAGGTATGTCAGAAGGTATCGCCGACATAGTTAAATGTAAGGGTGGTTGTCACGTTCTCCCGAGGGAAAAGAGGTGTGGGAGCGGTCGTAAATGACGAACATCTGAAAAACTACTACCGGTAAGAATAGTCACACTCCACTATAGAGTAACATCAAAACTAAACGTAAAGAGATTATTACTCACTACAACTCGTAGAAAAGCACACAAACGATCGGTAGACATACAGAAGAAACCTCTTTACAGACAAATCCAGAAAAAGGGTGAAAAACTAACCCAACAAAAGGACCATAACTCAACATACTCGACGAACACATAAAACCTTTACTTAGGAAACAGTCAACAAAGTAAACGATAATAAAAGAGGGTAAGACTCCCAACAGAAAAAGTGGAACGAGTATCAAACTACACCCAGATAAAAATCTTGGTAAAGAGAGGAGCAGTACAAGTTCAAAGGAAAATAGAGGCACTTGTTTGACTCATATAAATATTACCGAGAAAGTTGTGGAAATAAACGTTAAGGTAGTAGACAGGGTGAAGACCCTGACAAAGACGACTGACAAAAAGACAGACCAATACCCAGTATAAAAGAGATGAACCGAACAGACGAGTAAAAAATAACCTACGACCATAACCTAAAGTACAAAAACCCTCGACCTGAAACAACATTAGGGAAGTCTATAACAATCCCAAACGAGTACTAATCCATGAAATTTATTTAGAGTAGGAAAATTCCAAACGGAGATTCTAAACCATCCACCCAGGTCTTGTCCGAAAAGAGGTCCCGATTAAATCGGAATGAGGTACGGAGTAGGTAATCCAGAAAGATGAAACTAATCACTCTTATACTTGATAAGGGTCGGAACACACTTGACGTTCTTAAGAAGGTGGACGATTAAAGACTGTCGAGAGGTATTTTGTTCGTCTTGTCATGAGTTAGTTTCCGAACTCACTTACTTGGGGAACGTCGGGGGAGGAGAGGACATGGACTGGAGGAGTGTGTAAGTTCGGATGAGTTCGACGGAAGTGGAGAGACTCGAGACTTGAGACAGAGTAGTTGAGTCCTTCTGGTGATCTAAGAAAGACCCAAGGGGAAGGGACTCGAAGTCAAGTCTTTGAGAGGTCCTCCATTCGACTCCGTCAGTGTCTCGAGACAATAAATAAAGGAAAGAGAGTCCCTCGTGACAGGACACGACAAAAGACTGGATAAAGATTTTAACGACAAAGTATTGACAGTCCAAAAGGTCAGTGAACTCCACCGTTCCATTTGGATCACAGACAATAAGGTAATACCGATCTCTTTCTTGATTAGTTCAAATTAAAGTTGAAGGTGTAAAAGTTACTTTGGAGAGATCTGATGTTCAGGTTTATTAACAAGTAAAGAGACTAGAGACATGGTGAATGACTAGATCGTATGATTGTCTCCGGGATATCATATGAGATAGTTGTGGGGTGGTAGGGGTAGGGTAGGATGTCTAAGGTCGTTGTGGACGGTAGTCAAAGTGATGGTCTGGTTCGTGGTGTCCCAATTTACGTTGGTGTATAATGTCACCGAACGATCACGGTCCGTGTCAAACTCCATAAACCAATTTTGTTTCTTCTGCGACAGGGATTAAAGGTTCTCGAGTGTCAGACCCTGTTGAATCCTTAGTTGAAGAGTGGGTATTTAGGTATTGTATCAAAATTACCCTTTTTGATTCCATATTTACTTGGAAATCTTGTACCTAACACCGAACAGTTTTCAAAAGAATTTCCTGATCTCTTGTTCATCAAATCCGAACGTTCAGTATATCCGAGGACATTATTGACGAATTGAGACAGCCATTTGGTGTCTCGGTGTCTGTGCACTTACTTGCCTGTACCGACATAAGGTTGTTTGAGACAAATGTTATGGTACGCCGACCAGGGCAACGACCACAGACATCTGTCGGACGTGGTAGAAGATGTTGCCGTACAGGATAAACACGGTAGGACTGTTCAAGAGAATCCGTCCTTAACGTGTGGCATAGAAGGTGTGTGTGTGGTGTCTTGGACGTATTACGTTCGAGTCTCCTCAAATATTTCCTGAAAAATTAAATACAGTAAACCGTAAACTTCCCAAGGGAAATAAAACAAGTTTTGACGAAGGTTGTCATTTCTTTCGATGTGAATGATACTGAATACCTTTTCTTTAGTTACAAATCACGTATTTTATGAGATTCCTACTATTTTGTTTGTTTACTACTAGGACTTTTGAATTAAAGTAAAACATTTATTCAGTTCCAACGATATGAATTTTGTTGGTCGAGACTCCTAACCATGCTAATCCATGAAGCTTATTTAGAGTAGGAAAATTCCAAACGGAGATTCTAAACCATCCACCTTTACGTGGGGTCTCCACACCTGTACCAGGTTTTGTGATGGTCTGAAGAAACTCTTAATAGATTTCTCTCTTAAGTGTTCGTGTAATTTTCTGACGGAGTTTTTATTAAAAGTTAACAGTTTTAATTTTAGATAGGTCTTTTCTGTCTGTAAACTATTTGACGTACGTAAAAGGTTTACCAAGTTAGTTTTTCTATTGGAGTGTCTTGTTTAAGACTTTCACAAATTTAAAAAGTAACAACGTTTTATACATACATATGTATCTTTGTATATGTGCGGGTACACCGACCGTAATTTTCTTGTCATAGGAATGACCCACATAGACCATGAAACAAATTGTTCCAAGCAGAATGATAAAATGTCAATGGAACAAGTTCTACCTCCCTAGAATGTTCGGTAGATTAGATTACGAGGAAGTTTACTTCCTCAAGGGAAAATATTATAAGTTTCGTTACGAAACATCAAACAAGCAGAGAATTTTCAGTGTAAGTCTTTACTTGTACCTGATTGTCACGCGGACCGGATATTACTTCACCCTGGACACAATGGGTCCTATGCTACGAGTGTACGTGCGTTCTCGTCTTACCCGACCAGTCGCTCACTTGTCTCCGAAACAGGGTACTGTACGTCGAGCTTCGGAATAAAGGGGAGTTGAGGAAAGTGACGTCGATTAAAAAAAAATGGGTTTAAGTTCTGATATATTATTAAAGATAATTGAAAAGAGAATCAAAGTCGGGTGGTAAGGTATGTAACTCTAGGACTCCTAGGACGGTAGGTTATAAAGTCAATTTATATAGTGCAGAAATAGTTTAGTGACCGTGTTGTTTCTGGAAGTGTTACACTTCTTCTCGTTCTACTTTTGAGATTCCGTCTTTCATGTCTGTTGTGAAACGATATTTCTCTTTGTCTTTCTACCTTGCCTCCTTCCTACATATATAAACCACCCCTCCAAATTTTTATATATGAGTTTAAAATATACGATTACTTAGTAGGTTTTCGTTTCCTTTTTATGTTTTACATTTTTATAAAAGATTTAACAATTTTAAATTATGTTTATGTTAAATAGTATATAACGAACCAATAGATAAAATCCAGTTTTAAACCAAAAATCTCGGAGGTCGAGGAAGACTTAATAGAAAGGAAAGTCCCAGAGACTAAGGTCTTATTGTGGATGAAAAAAAGACTTATAAAACTATAGAGATATAGGCCATCGGGGACGGAAACCGTAATATGTTAGATTGTAAAGTACCAGGAAAAGTAGGTTCTAGAACGAAGGTGTAGCTAACGGAAGTGAGATTTTAGTCTTAAAATTTTTGGTTCAAATACAAATTAGGTTGTTTTAGTGTATATATTTTGTATTCTTAGAATTCAAAAAATTTACAATACCGTAGGGAAACCAGTTGGTCTACTGGTTTTTTTTAAATAATGAATCATTTTAACAAGAGGTTCCTAATTTGTAGGTTAGGACTTGTAAAGATACGTTTTACTGATCATGGTTTAAGAAGGGTGGTCGTATAAACGTATATTTTACTGTAGTAGTTGTTGTCCCGGAGAGAGGGTTGGGGGTGGAGGTCCGAGTTTGTTTTTCAATCACACGTGTGTGTGTTTCGTGTAGATGTTGCAGACAAGGTGTCATTTACGATCGATCTGAAATGTAAACAAAGATCTAGATACGAGTGGGAAACTCATTCAATCATTATTCTTTCGTTGGTACTTGTTGTTGGTCATAGACACTTATTTATATTCCGTACAAGGACGTTTTCAAGTGAAGTTTTTTATTTAAGAAATGTCAATTTTATACTTTAAAAAATAGTGGTTTATTTAGAGGTAAATTTTACATGAGATTACTATTTCTTACATAAAAGTTTCATGTTGTGAACAAATACTTTATCAAATATTTCAAATTGTGAAAAGTTTTGCATGAAGATTTTATGGTTTCGTAAATCCTTCTTTAACGGTGTAACGAGAAATTTCTATATCCTGTTTATTTAGAACAGGTCATTAAGTATGTACGGATTAAATGTCTTTATTACTGAGTAACCTTTTCTGAGACTACGACCCTCCCTAACCCCCGTCCTCCTTTTCCCCTGTTGTTGTCTCCTACTCTACCGACCTACCGTAGTGACTGAGCTACCTGCACTCAAACTCACTTGAGGCCCTCAACCACTACCTGTCCCTCCGGACCGCACGACGCTAAGTACCCCAGCGTTTCTCAGCCTGTGCTGACTCGCTGACTGACTTACGTGTTATTGATGTTTCCAAAAATGACAGTGTTGGTTCAGTTTCTTAATTTTGCTCAATAGTACAATTCGAGATCCTTTTGTTAAAACAGAAATATAAGTGGTTTGTGAACAGGAGTTTTAAAAATAATTGAAGGGTAGATAACTGGTACCGACCAAGAAAAAAAACGGTCATTAAGACAGAGGATTGATAAAAAAAAACTTTAAACTTGTAGTGAAACAAATCACAGTTGTGAGTCATTTAGAAGTTATTTGTGTAATTCTTAAGAGAAGTTGAATTTTAATGTTCGTCCGTTCTCAGTCTTATATAATAAAAAAGATTTCGGTGATTTTAAACTCTAATTTAGCTCTTATACTATTACACTTTATTGGTTTATAAGTTTAAAATTCGATAAAAGAAAAAATTTTAACTCCATATTATCTGTATGCCCGAAGGGACCACCGAGTCTACCATTTCTTAGACGGACGTTGCGTCCTCCGGGTACAAGGTAGGGACCGAGTCCTTCTAGGGGACCTCTTCCTTTACCGTTGGGTAAGGTCATAAAAACGGACCACCCGATGTCAGGTACACCAACGTTTATAGGTCTGTGCTGACTCACTGATCTCATGTGACCGTATTATCTATATTCGGTAAAAGAATTTATACTTTTTAAAATTGTCTAAAGATAGTGGTAAGAACAAAAAATTTTATGTAAGGATCCTGAAGGGACCACCAGGTCACCAACCTTGAAACGTAAAGGTGACACCCCCACACCCGGTCTAGGGACAAGCCCCCTTGACTTCTAAGACGTACGATTACTATCGTACCGGTTCTTTGTTTTTGTTCTTTTGTTTTATGTAAGGATTTAAAGACGACGCTTTCGTGTTTTTGAAGAATCTAAAGTACAATCAGGTAACTGAATCTTTGTCAAATGTCCGTTTGACTGTATTTTTACGGTGATCTGGCACTCGAAGTCCCTCTTTTCTTTCTTAAACAAAACGAATAAAGACCCCGGGTAGGGAGAAAGGATCATGGAACCCACCACCGACCCTGGTCGTCTAAAAGTTAATCATAAACGACCTGACTTTCTTAGATACACACGTCTAGGGAATCATCTTTCGGTCTGGGTTTGATGGACGTCCTAAGGTGGTGGTTACGGTACTTTTTAGGAACTCGTTAGAGTACACACCTATGTTTTACTCAGGGATCTCTTGTCTCCTTTACTTCTCTTCTATCTGTGGGTCCCCTTGACTGACGTCTGAGTTCAAAGGTTCTGACAAGGTTGCATAAGTGCAACTACGGTACAGACTTTGAGGTGGTTAAATATCTCTAAGTAAATCCAATTGTTTAGAGGAGAACAATTCTTACATCCGTGGTAAATTCGGAGAGTAATTGGAACACAACACGACACGAATCAGCGAGTCAGCTCAGGTTGGGAATCGTTTAACGGTCCGAGGAGACAGGTACCCCTAAGAGGTCCATTCTTATGACCTTACCCAACGATACGAGAGGAGGTCCCCTAGAAGGGTTAGATCCTTAACTTGGGTACAGAGGGTGTAACGTCCGTCTAAGAAATGGTAGATTCGGTGGTCCCTTCGGGGAGTTATTTGAATTCCATATTGATCAAGTGGTAAGGGAAAACGTCTGTTTTAACTCCGATTTTCCGGTTTAATGAAAGGATTTGAGTGTGTCATGAAGCGGTCACTGTATTCCGAATACATGTCGTGTCGACTTTGGAGGGGTGACTGCCTCCTTGTTCTGGTCGGAAATGGTGGGTAGTCACAGGTTATGGGAAGATATGTTTGTGGATTTTGTTCAAAAGATTTCTACCCCGAAAACGAACCTTACTGTCCGTTCTTTGTTCATCAAAGTCTTGTGTCTAGTGAATACTCCGTTCATAGATTTCACTCCTAGTACCTAAGCTCCACGGATCTCCTTGGGTTTCTGTTTGGTGTCTAAAGTTTTGTGACGTGTCCCGGTCAAGAACAAGGTCTTGTCAAACGGAAAGGGAGAAGGAGGGGAAGGTGCACTGGGAGTGTCTAGAGTTGGGGTCTTTTGTCCGATGGTAACAGTCACGGTGTCAAACCTTTGTAAAACACAGGGTTCGTGTCACTGACCGTGTCTTGTTCGTTCGTTTATAAATGACTTACTTGGTTTCCGGTTTCAACAATGACACCCGTTCCGTCCTGGGATTGACGGAAAAAGAAATTGTTTCACCTCTACTCTTCGCGTATGATTCGTTGACTAACGACTACATTTTTACTTGCAAACTTTGCTTCCACACTTGACCCCTTTCCGACCACTTTCGGGAAGGACTGAGAAGAAGGGATCCACGACGACGACGACGATTCAGTGCAGTCAACACAGGCTGAGACACGCTGGGGTGTCTGCCGTCGGGTGGTCCGAGGGGGCAGGGACCCTAAGAGGTCCGTTCTTGCGACCTCACCCAACGGTAAAGGAAGAGGTACAAGGGATAGATCTAACGGAGTTTCCTTTTTTTTTTGTCGAATCGTGCAAGCGTAAGTTTGTATATAGAGTCTTCACCGTACTACAAGATTGTCAAATCTCATATTTTTGTTTGATCAAATCCAGTAGAAATGTACTTTTCGTCGAAATTTTTCAGGGGAGAGTCGTAAGAGTCCCACTCTCACCCATCTCTGCTCTTCTATCATCTGTAAAAAGGTTTTTCGGACGACACCCGGTTTTTGTTTTAGTATGAGGTGTCACACCCTTTTCAAAGAAAGGTTTGTAATGGTCTTTAAACATGTTTATATACGAAATATGATTTAATAATTTCTCGTTTACTATCCTTCTGCATTCTAATTCGGTTTACCGAAGTTTCTGTTGAGAGTTTTTAAAATGGATAAAAGGGAGACCGTCTGAGAGTGCTGGACTTCTGAACCGATGTCCAAGGTTAACCATAGCCTAAGCAGCATTGCAGTCTACAAGTCCGCAGTTTAATGTCATTTCGACCACCCCGTGTTATTCTCGGTTTTCGTTGTGCCTTCTACGGGTAAAAGGAGGAGGTGAGAGGAAGGTGAACAGTGTATGCTTTTTGCCGTGCAAAAATGTCATCTTTTCCCGGAGTAGGAAGGTCTAGTTATGTCGCGTCAGACACTAAATCCCTTCCTTGGACACGCCAAAGGCTTTATGTCCAACTCTGAAGTAGGTAGTACTTGATCAAAACGCGAGAAGGTGGTGGAGGAAACAGACTCGACAGGGACGTTTGAGCGTCAAGTTACGGAAGGACATTTGTTCGATTGACTTGGGTCCCCCCTTCTTCGGAAAAATTTTTCTTCTTTTCTTGGGTTATTGCGCAGACCTCGGAGTAAGGGTCGTCGCTTGCCCCGCCCCCTTCCTGTGCTGCCCTTGGAGCTGGGACCCCGGCGGGCGGCTCGCCGCGTAGTTAGGCCCGCCCCACCCCCGCGGCGTAGGCGGCGGAGGCGCGGGTCCAACACCGAGGACCCCCTACTCCCGGTTGGGAAGGGGGGAGGCGGCAGGTGCCGAGGAGAAAAGGGACGGTCCGTGAGTGGAGGTACCTATCCGTCGCCGCGGTCTTGGACCGGTGCCTGGAGCCGGAACCCGCTCAGCTCAGGCATCGCGGGCGCCAGCTACGCCTTACATTCACCCCGAGGCGCCGGCCCGAGGACGTGGCAGTGCAACTACTCGCGTCACATCATGAGGACCGAGCGCAACAGGCGGGCGCGGCCGGTGTCCGACGTCCAGTCGTCTCGCTTGCGCCGCTCGGCCCGGCCCGGGCGGGCGCGGCGCGGCGAGTAGCAGGGAGGCCGGCGGCGGCGAGCGCCTGGCCCTAGGGCCCGGCCGCGGCTCTCCTCCCCGCCCGCGCCGGCCGGGACGTCGCGCTCGCGTGCGCGCGCCGGACACGCGCCGGCCCGTGCTCGCATCGGGAGGAGCCGCGGCGCCGGGGCGGCGAGCGGTGGGAGTGTCGGCGTCCCTCCGCGGGTACCCGCGAAGCCGCTCCTGCCGCCCAGTCCCGAGCGCGCCAGCAGAGGAGACCCAGGGATGTGCCGGTCCAGCCACCCGGGTGAGGTAGGGGACCGGGCCGGGGCGGCTCACCCCCGCGGAGCACTCCTGCGTGGGCCGCCCCTTCTGCGCGGGCTTCCTTCCAGGGGCCTCGTGGTTGAGGAGTCGCGGGCCGTCGGCGGCGCCCGCGCGAGAGGGGGGCGGGGCGGGGGACGGACACCTCACCGTGCCGCGTCCGGACCCTGAGTCGGGGTGGAGGGACGCGTACGCACGCTCCGGGACAGCCGAGGGCGGGCGGCCGTGCTCCCGGGACGCTCGGGGGTAGCGAGCGCACGGCGCATGGGCCGGTACAAACATGCAGTCCGGACTACGCGCAGACCGAGCCTCGGACCCCCGAAAGGTTCCCTGACACCTTCTCAAACTCTACTCCTATGTTTTCTTTTTATCGATTTTGAAATTTTAATAAAATTTTTAATTTACAGACACCCTAAAGTGTAAAGTCGACTAGTGGAGGTTCAGTACATTAGTCGTAGAGCCCTCTCCCACCCCTTGCGAAGACACGTTACTCATGCCCCCGAGTGATCTGGGCCTAGAAATTCCTATAGACCCAATAAGCCTTTCCTGTAGATGTCTGATCTTCTTTAGAGGTCTCCGTGACCTGTTCTGTCCTTAACACCACTACGAGGGAGGAAGGAGGTCGGAGAAAGGGGTCGTGTGTGTGATGAGAGATGTGTGTGTATGTGTGTGTGTCTATGTGTGGGACACAGTCGGACACAGTCAATTCGATACCTGAAAAGATTTCGTATTTACTTTCCCTTTCCCCCTAAGATCGAAGTCCACGTCGACTTAAGTCCTCAAATATACAATCACCCGTCATGTGAGTAGTACTACTTCACCTCTCCTTCCCTTTAAGGGTCCACCGAGTCACTATTTCTGATGCGGACGGTCGCGTCCTCTGTGTCCTCTACGGGTCAGCTAGGGACTCAACCCTTCTAGGACATCCTCCTTTACCGTTCGGTGAGGTCATAATAACGGTCCTTTTCGGGCACGTGTCTCCTCGGACCTCCAGATGTGAGACACCCGAGTGTTTCTCAGTCTGTTTTGACTCGTTGACTCGTGCCCTTCCTTCCTACCATAGAAGATTGATCGGTTCGAACCTAGAGGACGCAGGATGCCACCTTTCCCCTACTTCAGTTGGAACGTGTTGGTTTTCATGACTCTTAGTCTCTCTCTCCGATGAAGACTTTCCTTTCTACTCGACGACAAAGGTCACTTTCCCATATCTACATCAAGTCCGTTTGTGTAGTCTACAGGTGACCACGACGGAATAGTTGGAAGAATTGTTCATGAAGGAGGTCAAGGAAGGGAAGGTAGGGGTGGTCCAAACAAACAGATCATGTACGAGACAGAACTCTGACGTAAAATAAATGAACGTATGCCATTAATTGACGTTCCTCTAGTTTGGTCAGTCAGGATTTCCTTTAGTTGGAACTTATAAGTAACTTTCCTGACTACGACTTCGACTTCGACGTTATTAAACCGGTGAACTACCCTTCTTGACTGAGTGACCTTTTCTAGAACTACGACCCTTTCTAACTTCGGTTTTCCTCTTCCGCCGTCGTCTCCTACTCTACCAATCTATTGTAGTGGTTGAGTTACTTATACTTAGACTCGTTTGAGGTCCTCTATCACTTCCTGTCCCTTCGGACCACACGAAGTCAGGTACCCGAGTTGTTGTTGTTTAATTCACCGTTCTAGGATCCGGGACATAAATTTCTCTGAGAGAGTGTCGACCTGGGAAGAGTATTCCGTTCTTCAGGAACCTGAGTTTCATGGGGACGAGTCCGTGACTCTCGGTCCTAAGAGAAAGGTTTGTCGGGACCTGGTGAATCCCGGCTGTACCATCTCGAGAAGAGATCACTCCCAAAAGAATGAGACGAGGACAGAAAATTGGACGGGACGTATGACGGGGACGAACTCTTTGAGTACGGGGGATGAGTGAACAGGAATGTTTCCAGAAAGTTTCACGTTCCACGGATACGAGGGACCGTGTTCTCTACTAATATCTCTGGGTCTCTGTGGTGGCATAATTTAGTCAACCTCTCTTTCACGTAGAGAAATTTCGAGAGAAACCCGGGAAGACTTAAACAGTTCCTCTTTCAACCTAGATTTCACGAAAATTGTGAAGAGACCGTGAACCATTAGGGAGAAAGTTTGTTTCACCCTAATCCAGAAACACGTGTTGGTATCGTCCGTGGTCGTAGATCTTGTTATAATTTTGTTGGACGTAAACCCCACATT
Organism: Capra ibex; assembly: GCA_006410555.1. NCBI lineage: Eukaryota > Metazoa > Chordata > Mammalia > Artiodactyla > Bovidae > Capra > Capra ibex. The sequence goes on from SJYO01006231.1 coordinate 95,245,951, forward strand.
AACAGAAATTAAATTACCTTTTGAAAGATAATTCCGTTCTCCAAAAAGTAATTTTTTTAAATAAAATTGAACTCCGATTAATTCTATAACATCACCAAAAACGGTATGTAACTGTACTTAGTCGATACCCACATGTACACAGGGGGTAGGACTTGTGGGGAGGGTGGAGGAAGGGGTAGGGTAGGGAGTCCCAGTAGGCTCACGTGGCCGGGACTCGTAGAACAGAGTACGTAACTTGGACGTGACCACTAGATAAAGTATATACCATTATATGTACAAATTTACGATAAGAGAGTTTAGTAGGGTGGGAGCGGAAAAGGGTGCCTCAGGGTTTCAGACAAGAAATAGAGACACAGAAAAAACGACAGAGCGAATACCCCAGTAACACTAGTAAAAAGATTTAAGGTATACATACGTAATTATATGACATAACCACAAAGAGAAAGACTGGATGAAGTGAGACATATTATCCGAAGTCAAAGTAGGAGGAGTAATCTTGACTAAGTTTACGTAAGAAAAATATTGACTCATTATAAAGTAACACATATACATGGTGTCGAAAGGATAGGTAAGCAGACGACTACCTGTAGATCCAACGAAGGTACAGGACCGATAACATTTATCACGACACTACTTGTGACCCCATGTGCACAGAGAAAGTTAAGACCAAAGGAGTTACACATACGGGTAGTAACCCTGACGACCCAGTATACCGTCAAGACAAAGGTCAAAAAATTCCTTAGAGGTGTGACAAGATGTATCACCGACATGATCAAACGAAAGGGTGGTTGTCACATTCTTCCAAGGGAAAAAAGGTGTGGGAGAGGTCGTCAATAACAAACATCTGAAAAACTATCGTCGGTAAGACTGACCGTACTCTACCATGGAGTAACACCAAAACTAAACGTAAAGAGACTATTACTCACTACAACTCGTAGAAAAGTACACAAACAATCGGTGGACATACAGAAGAAACCTCTTTACAGATAAATCAAGAAACCGGGTAAAAAAATAACCCAGTAAATAAAAAACCATAACTCGATGTACTCGATGAACATATAAAAACTCTAAATTAATAAACATTCAACGAAGTAAACGATAACAAAGGAGGGTAAGACTTCCGACAGAAAAGTAGAAGGAGTATCAAAGGAAGTATCACGTTTTTGAAATTCAAATTAATCCAGGGTAAACAAATAAAAACGAAAGTAAAGGTAATGAGACCCTCCACCCAGTATCTCCTAGGACGACATTAAATACAGTCTCTCACAAAACGGACACAAAAGGGGGTCTTCAAAATATCAAAGACCGGAATGTACATCTTGAAATTAGGTAAAACTCAAATAAAAACACCTACCACAATCTTTCACAAGATCAAAGTAAGAAATTGTTCACCAACTGGTCAAAAGGGTCGACGACGACGATTCAGTGAAGTCATCACAGGTTGAGACACACTGGGGTATCTGTCGTCGGGTACTCCGAGGGGGCAGGGACCCTAAGAGGTCCGTTCTTGTGATCTCACCAAACGGTAAAGGAAGAGGTTACGTACTCTCACTTTTCACTTTCACTTCAGCGAGTCATCACAGGCTGGGAGTCGTTGGGGTATCTGACGTCGGAAGGTCCGAGGAGGTAGGTACCCTAAAAGGTCCGTTCTCATGACCTCACCCCACGGTAACGGAAGAGACTCAAAAGGGTCGTGGTGACAATTTCTCTAACAGAAAAGAGCTAAGATATAAAAACGGAGGAAACAGTTTCTATTGTACAAGTATCCACGCACCTAAACAGAGACCCGAAAGACAAAACAAGGTAACTAGACATAAAAACAGAAACACGGTCATGGTACGACAGAACTACTGACATCGAAACATCACATCAGACTTCAGTCCGTCCAACTAAGGAGGTCAAGGTCAGAAGAAAGATTTCCAACGAAACCGATAAACTCCAAAAACCATTAAGGTATGTTTAACACTTTAATAAACAAGATCAAGACACTGTTTATGACAACCATCGAACTATCCCTAACGTAACTTAGATATCTAACGAAACCCATTATATGAATAAAAGTGATATAACTAAGAAGACTAGGTACTTGTACCATATAAAGAGGTGGATAAACACAGTAGAAACTAAAGAAAGTAGTCACAAAATATCAAAAGATATATATCAAGAAAACAAAGAAATCCATCTAAATAAGGATTCATAAAATGAGAAAAACAACGTTACCACTTACCTTAACAAAGGAATTAAAGGGAAAGACAAAAGAGCAACAATCACATATCCTTACGTTCCCTAAAGACACACAATTAAAATATAGGACGTTGAAATGATATAAGTAACTAATCGATATCATTAAAAGACCACCATAGAAATCCCAAAAGATATATCTCCTAGTACAGTAGACGTTTCTCACTCTCCAAATGAAGAAGAAAAGGTTACACCTAAGTAAAATAAGGAAAAAGAAGATACTAACGACACCGGTTTTGAAGGTTTTGATTCAACTTATCATCACCACTCTTACCCGTGGGAACGGAACAAAGACTGAAATCCCCTTTACGAAAGTTAAAAAGTGGAAACTCCTATTACAAACGACACCCAAATAACATATACCGAATATAATACAACTCAATACAAGGAAAATACGGACGAAAGACCTCCCAAAAAAAATTTTTAGTATTTAACTACAACTTAAAACAATTTCCGAAAGAGGCGTAGATAACTCTATTAGTGTACCAAAAATAGAAAGTTAAACAATTACACCACATAGTGTAACTAACTAAACACTTATAACTTCTTAGGAACGTAGGGACTCTATTTCGGGCGAACCAGTACTTCATACTAGAAAATTTATACAGTAACCTAAGACAAACGATCTTAAAACAACTCCTAAAAATGTAGATACAAGTAGTCACTATAACCGGACATCAAAGGAAAAAAACACCGTAGAAACAGACCAAAACCATAATCCCACTACCACCGGAACGTCTTACTAAAGCCGTCAAATGGAAGGAGACGTTAAAAGACCTTCTCAAACTCATCCTATCCACAATCGAGAAGAGATTTAAAAACCATTTTAAGTGGACACTACGGTAGACCAGGACCCTAAAACAAACAACTATCTAAAGACTAATGTCAAAGTTAAAGGTACGAACACTACCCAGACAATTCTAAAGGTAAAGAAGGACCAAGTCAAAACCTTCCAATATGAAAAGATTCTTAAACAGGTAAAAAAGAGTCAACAGGTAAAATAACCACAAATGAACGACTATCATCAGAGAATACTAGGCAACATAAAGACACAACAGACAACACTAGAGAGGTAAGTAATGATTAAGACAACTAAAATAAGAAGAGGGAAAAAAAGAAATACTCAGACCGATTACCAAACAGAGAAAATATATAGAAAAGTTTCTTGGTCGAAAATCAAAACAACAAGAAACGATATCAGAGGAAACAAAGAAAAATTAAATAAAGACGGGATTAAAAATCCTAAAGAAAGGAAGATGATTGGGACCCCAAGAAGTAAAGAAGAAAAAGATCAACGAAATCCACATGTCAATCCAATAAATAAACTAAAAAGAGAACAAAGAACTCCATTCGAACATAACGATACTTGGAAGGGGAATCGTGACGAAAATGACTTAGGGTATACAAAACCTAACAACACAAAAGTAAAAGTAAACAAATTTACCTATACAAATAAAGAACAAAAATAAAGAAGACACTAAACAACCAATAAGTCTTCGCACAACAAATCGGAGGAATACAAATATAAAAATTGTCAAAAAAAGGACATCAACTGTAGATTAGAATGACGTAACACTAGTCTTTTCTACGAACTTTACTAAAGTTAAAAAAAAATTTAAATGGTTCCAATCTAATTACCGGGTCCTACACTAGATAGGACCTCTTACAAGGCACACGTGAACTCTTTTTCCACTTTAAGTAAGAAAACCCCACTTGACAGGATATCTATAGTTAATCCAGAATGACCAGGTAACATAGTAAATTTCAAACACAATGGAACGATTAAAAGACAAACCAACTAGACAGGGTATCCACACTCTCTATAATTTCAGGGGGTGATAATAACACAATGACAATTAAAGGGTAAAGTATGAACAATCGTAAACGGAATGTATAACACCACGAGAATACAACTCACGTATATATAAATATTAACAATATAGAAGAAGAACCTAACTAGGAAAATAGTAATACATCACAGGAAAAAAACAACAAAAGTTTCGGACACAAAGTTTCAGATAAAATAGACTATACTCATGACGATGAGGACGAAAGAAAACCGGAGGTAAACGTACTTTATAGAAAAAGATCGGGAAGTGAAAGTCAGACATGGAACCAAACTCCACCTAGAGAAGATCTGCCGTATATATCCCCAGAATAAAAACATAGGTAAGTCGGTCAGAAACAGAAAACCAATCCAGTAAGTTGGGTAAATATAAATTCCATTAACAACTATTCATACTAGGGTAGTGAAGTACCTTTTATCTACCCCTTAGTCACCTTTGTCACCGATTGAAATAAAACCCCCCGAGGTTTTAGTGACGTCTACCACTGACGTCGGTACTTTAATTCTCTGTGAATGAGGAACCTTCTTTTCAATACTGGTTGGATCTGTCGCATAAGTTTTCGTCTCTGTAGTGAAACGGTTGTTTCCGGGCAGATCAGTTCCGATACCAAAAAGGTCATCAGTACATACCTACACTCTCAACCTGACACTTCTTCCGACTCGTGACTTCTTAACTACGAAAACTTGACATCACAACCTCTTCTGAGAACACTCAAGGAACCTGACGTTCCTCTAGATTGGTCAGGTAAGACTTCCTCTAGTCAGGACCCACAAAAAACCCTCCTGACTACGATTTCGACTTTGAGGTTATGAAACCGGTGGAGTACGCTTCTCAACTGAGTAACCTTTTCTGAGACTGTGACCCTCCCTAACCCCCGTCCTCCTCTTCCCCTGCTGTCTCCTACTCTACCAACCTACCGTAGTGGCTCAGTTACCTGTACTCAAACCCACTTGAGGCCCTCAACCACTACCTGTCTCTCCGGACCGCACGACACTAAGTACCCCAGCGTTTCTCAACCTGTGCTGACTCACTGACTTGACTTGACTTGACTGGAAAACTTTATAAATAAGTTCACTTTTTTTCTCATTCAACTAATTTTCATCATTCAACTAATTTTCGGGTTCACCATGAACCGATAGTGTCTAGAACACTTCCTGTACAAGACTCCAGGTTGAGTCCGGGTACGACCGGACCCTCACTCGACGGGTGCTCGGAGGGAGGAGATACCCCGGCAAAGAGACTGAGATGGTGTATATTGAGAGGGGACGAAAACGTTATTCAAGGTCCAGTGGACCTTCGGGTTTGACTTTAAGAGGAAGAGACGTCTCGAGGTCACCCGGGTCAACGGTCGGAAGGTCGTAGTTCAGGAAGTCTTGACGGAAGGGTCCTGACACTCGTTTCCATAGGACACATATGATATAAACACCTCTACGAGGTCCCTAGGATCGAGTTCGACCCAAGGGACCCGTTACAACCTTTGGACTTTCCTGACACGTTTTTAGAGTCGGAGGAGGGGGAGTGGGAAGAAGAGAAGGTAAGAAAGAATTTACCGTGTACTAGGAGAGACCAGGATTGTACTGGGGTTACAATAATAAATACACAAGGGAAAATAGTGATGGGACGTGAGAGTAAGAAATGGGATGTCCGTTGGTAAGGTTACAAATTATACATAGAAACCACAAGAACGTTTTACCACCACAATAAAATCACATGTACATGAAGAATTAATAATTTGTCATAACAATATCCCCAGTAAGACAAAAAGTGAGAGAATTGAGTCGTAATACGATCTCAAAAAAGGAAAAAGAATGTAAATATACAATTTAAAATATAACTTTATGTTGTATGAACATGATTTTACGTTTGTTTAGAATCACATATCGAGTTGGTTACCAATTATTCACTTTTGTGGAAACACCGGTGGTAGTTTTAGCCCTATCTTTTGTAACGATCGTGGGAGTCTCCAAAGGATCTGAAGAATCAGTCATCGTAGGGTGACAAGACTAAGACAATGGTCCCTAATCAAACGGACAAAACTTGAAATATCTTTATCTTGGTGTATCTTACATGAGAAACCACAGACCAAAGAAAAAGGATTTTCATATAGAAACTCTAAGAAAAAAACGCAAATCACTTCATCAAATGAAAAAGAAACATCATATGATAAAGTGTCACCTAAACAAACACAAAAACAACTATCCGTAGACATAACTGAAGGTAAACCCCGAAAATACTTGTGTCGACAATGCTTCTGAGGCACGCAGTAAACCACCTACACACATCCGGAGAGACTCTCATATATGACACCTCACCTTACCGACGTGGTATCCCGTTCGCACATAAATCGAAACCACCTATGATCGTGATTAAAAGATTCGAAGAGCGGTAAAGGGGGGGAAGGATCAGAGTCGGAGATAAAAGACAAAGAGGGGACCCGGAGACAGGGAACTTCTAGAACCAGTTATAGTCGAAGGGGACGACAACGACGACTAATAGTGTACGAGGAGGACGATTTGACACCGGTACCCACTCTACTAACACCTTTGGAGCAGATTAGGGTGCTCTGTCTAGTAGGACCTCTTCGACAAGTGTCACACAAGGAGTAGTTAGGATTTCAGGGTTCTCTACGTCGTCTACTTCTCGGGACACCTCTGTAATTCTGACATGTTCTGTGTAAAGACCTATGACGGACTCGTAAAAATGTAAGTGTAGTGTAAACGATGGAGGAGGAAAACCTTCTGGGTCACTGCACGGTCCGAGGAAAGGTCTCCCGTCCGCCCTGTTCAGGGTAAAAGGGTCTCACATCGGAGACCCAATGAACCTGGTCGTGTGTCTTTCCCCTTCACGTTTCTTGTCAAAACTAAATTGTTAATTCACAAGTAAAATTGTAATGAAAGAAAAAATATCGTTCACTAAAGTGAAAGTTACCATCATTATAGTGGACAGAAATTTTTGACTCCATAGAATCTCTTCTCATAAATTGTTTTTTATCCTCTTAAGGGACCACCAAGTCACCAATCCTGAAACACGAAGGAGACGTCCCCCGTACCCAAGTCACAGACCCGTTCCTTGATTGTAAACCGTTTGGAGAGTCGAGCCCCCCTTTTTTATATTCCATCTTGTTCCTACACTACATTTTCACTACACGTTTTCTAATTTTACTCCCTTTACGACTGTTTTCTCTTCCCCGAAGTCTCTGTCTGTCCGCGTCCCTGAACACGTCCTAAGCGTATCGACTGATCCACTCCTGACGTCGAGACGGGAGGATACTCGTAATTAGTCTTGTCTGACAGGACTTACCTGTCGGGGAGTCGACCAGTCACAGGACGTAAGAGTCCGTGGGTCTCGGGGTGACGGTCGTCCCCGTGTGTCATTGTCGTAAAATAAATCTTTTTACATTCGATATAAATACAACCATCAGGTTTTGAGAATTAGAAAGAATTGATTTCTGAAGTTTAATATTCTGTTTCAACCTTCAACCGTTCCATTTCGGGAACATATAACAGTGAACCCAAGTTGGAAAAAATTGTAAGTAAATGAAATAGATAACGAAAATAAAATTTTAACAAAAGACCTTGGTAAAATACTAGGAAACTCGACAAGAAGATATAATGATACTGGTTTTGCTATTCATCATTAAGACATTTTATTAGACATAGAATGGGATAAGTTTACAAGGGTTCGTAGGTTTTTACGGTGGGGTGGGGTGACAAAAGAAATTTACCCTAGGTTACTTCAAAGACGTAACCTAAACTAATACACAAAATTATTTTTAAGTCCGAAAATCCAATGTCCGGGTCAAGGTCGTCTAGTATTCTTTGTCTACTGATAGGACGTCTAGACTCGAACATAGGATGGGGTCTATATGGTGAACCTCAAACGGTCTTTTACGCAACGTAAAAGACACCAACAGAACAGGAGAGAGGGGAAGGGAGAGAGAAAGGAGAGGAATTGGGAAGGATAGGAAGGGACAAAAAGATCAGGGGATCAGGACCTACGTCCTTAGACCAGTTTCCCGGGAATCGGACTCGACTCCTAACCTCTGGCTAGTGGAGGAGAACCGTCTCTTGAGCTTAAGACTAAGACCAGACCAGACTGAAGACCATCCCGGCTCAAGGTCACGAGGGAAGAGACCTCCGGGTCCCTTTTCAGGGTATTGCGGACCCATAGACATCCACCGTCCTCTGCAGACATTCCGGTGGGGAAAGCGGGGGGAGAGGGCGGAGGAGGGAGAAAAAGAAAGTTGGACCGAAGGAATGGAGGGAACTTTAGAAACTACAATCATGAACCTAGACTTCAAGACACAGAGATATCCTCCAAAAGACTCTCTGACATAAGAACATAAATTCCTGAAGGGACCACCACGTCTCCAATTTCGTAGACGGACGTTACACCCTCTGGACCCAAGCTAGGGACCCAGCCCTGCTAGGGGACCTCTTCCTTTACCGTTGGGTGAGGTGATAAGAACGGACCTCTTAGGGTACCTGCCTCCTCGAACCACCCGATGTCAGGTGCCCAACGTTTTTCAGTCTGTGCTGACTCGCTGAAGTGAAAGTGAAAGTAAAGTGACAGCTATCATACTTATCACAACACAGTATGAAAAGACACATCTATGAATGTAATATGGTGTCACTGACGTGGAAAGGAGTAAAAATTGTATGGTCTTTGGAGTTTTTTTACCTTCACTGGGTCCCAGGAGAGTGAACGTTTTCCCGGCGATTTCCTTCCTTTGTCGACGGGGAAGAGGGAAAGGACCAACCCACCGCAATCCCTTCATTACCGTCCTGCACCTCTCTCGTCCGGACAACGTCACCACCAGGAGGCTCGGGTCGTCACAAGTATCCGGTGGAGGTATTCCCACCCGGACCACAACCCAGTTCACCATAACACTTTTAGAGACATCTGTCTCCTGAAACTACTCTCTGTCTTACCGAGTCTAAACGTTGGCCAGTACCAGGACCCGACCTTAAAATAAAAGGGCTCCTGAGAGTTTATACCCCTAACATACGGGTAAGACGTACACTCCTGTGGTCGAGTCTCTTCACTCGAAAAACAGGTCACTGGAACGGGATCCACCATTACTCCACCATAGGGACCCACCTCGGGTCAAGACCGACCGAGGTACTGGGAGGGAGTAAAGTGAGGACGTCCAGTCACGGTCCAATGCCTAAGTCTGTTACGGACCTAAAGGAACTTGAACCGGGTCCGGTCCTTCGGTCTCCGAGATAGGTCCTTAAACCCACCCCGAACCCCGGCCACGACTCACCCGTGTCCGACGACCTCACCCTCGGAAAATCGTCTTAACTTCCGTAACGGTTCAGGAAACAGTTCTAAGTAAATCAGTCTCACTACTTACTGACGTGGTCTTCCTCGACTCTTTCCTCTGCGGACGACCCGACTCGAACAAACCCTTCTCGTCGGGAGCACAGACGACCAGGAGTCCGACCGGACCCCACCACCAGGGACCTTAAGGATCCCAGGGGACGGTCCCACGGAACGACACAGACCTTCCCGACAGACAAGTGTCCGACCTCTCTACACATGTCTCTCCCAAAATCTTTCGACAGACCACTTCCGTTCCGTCGTCCTGGTCAGAGTCTTTCCTATCGTGGGTCGGCTGGGACCCCTAGACCCGTCACCCTTGTCTCCCCACCGAAGTAGTTCCGTACCGACAACCTGCTTCAATTGCAACGTAAGGAGTCCCTTTGTTCGTAGACTGAACAGATCCTAGCGAACTAGGATCTTTGCGTTCCGTGGAAATACAGTCAGACGACTCCCTTGTACTCACCCCCTCTTTGTCGGGGGTCTCACCGTATCGGGTCGCGGTGACCTCTGTTCCTCCGTTCCGTACCCTCTGTGTCGGTGTGTGTCCTCTGTCCCGCCGAGACAGACGACGTCCTTTTGGTGTGTCCGACGAACAGGGTAAAGGACCTACGACGACCAGAGAAGGTCTTCGTCTCCACGTCAAGGCTCAGACAGAGAAGTCCGTAGTAGGTCGACCTCCGGTAAGACGAAGGAAAAAAAAAAAAAAACCACTAACCGACGTTCTGATCACAATCTCAGGGTAGTCGAAAAGAGACTGGACCCCTAAGTCCACCTCATCACCTTTCGTTTAACAGTCGGGTCTCGACTGTGGTCGGGAAGTACGATGAAAATTTGGTTGTCCTTTGTGTTCTTTTACTTTTGATGCATGTGTTCCTACAAATAACCTCATAAATAACATCCCCGTTTTTCAACCTTTATTTGGGTAAACAAATAATTCGTTCAATACCATGTTTAAACTCCTACTGATATATCGATAATGATATAGTTTGTTCAGCATCATTACCCTGCTTGTGAATACTACACTACAACTCACGTCTGTGTCTTATACTTTATTTAGAGACCACCAGTGAGACATCTGATTCAGGCGTATACGCTTGTGTCGGTTCTTCCTCTCAAATCAAGTCAAGTCAGGGAGTCAGGACAGGTCGAGAAACACTGGGGTACCTGACTTCGTGCGATACGGAGGGACAGGTAGTTGTTGAGGGTCTCAAATGAGTTTGAGTACAGGTAGCTCAGCCACTACGGTAGGTTGGTAGAGTAGGAGACAGCAGGGGAAGAGGAGGACGGCAGTTAGAAAGGGTCGTAGTTCCAGAAAAGTTTACTCAGTCAAGAAGCGTAGTCCACCGGTTTCATAACCTCAAAGCCGAAGTTGTCGTCAGGAAGGTTACTTGTGGGTCCTGACTAGAGGAAATCCTACCTGACCAACCTAGAACGTCAGGTTCCCTGAGAGTTCCCAGAAGAGGTTGTGGTGTAAAGTTTTCGTAGTTAAGAAACGGTGAGTCGAAATCGTTTCACTTATATCAAACTAAATAAACCCCCCTAATACCCATTAACCAAAATGAAATGTAAAAAAGACAAAAGTTTTGTAACACAAGAAAATCGTTAATATTTTTTCGAGAGAGAATACTGGATAGTACTCTGGTGACTCCTTGGATAATCTTCTTCCTCCTTACACCTCGGTTCCAATTCCTCTAACATGTTTCAACACGACCATCTTAACACCCGACCACCGAGGGTCACTGGACGTCAGTTTAAGAGGATGTGTCCGAATTATAACAGGTTTATAAATTACTAAGAAATGGGTCGAACATTTCGTTTTTATCTGTATTAAAACCAGATAACTGAGACGTAGAAATGACTTCTATTTAGAGTGTACTAACGTGGTGTACCCTATACTTATGTTCGATATAAGGATATTCAGGAATAAGTTCTTAACACGGTCAAACCAAAAATTACAACAACGACTTCCGCCCCG